>JAEIGL010000009.1:1200000-1800000 GCA_018903715.1 Zaprionus davidi | reverse complement strand
GCGTAGGTGGCACACACTGAGAGACCCCATGAGAAACTCTTTGATTTTTCAAAAATATATATTTGAAGCTAACAAATTGTTCAATAGTATAATGAAAACGCCAACTCGTTTCCGTGCCCACGAAAATTGGAATGTTGCGTTTAATGAGAATCGCTTATTGGGCAAAAACTGATAAATTTATAATGTATATAAACAAATAGTATATATGTTTAATATCGTATTATACAGTCAAAATATTACGTGTGCTTCTTCTGCACACTGTGTGTGAAAACTAGCTGGGCAAACAGTTCTTGAATTCCCTCAATGTTTCCCTTGTTCCGGATACATTTCGCGTTTTAGATTTTTGCCGGAAATTCCGTCTCAATCCGCGGAAATTCAGCTGGAAAATGTTTAACAAATATGTTGTTCATTTTATAAAGTACGCCGATCTTACGCGGCACAAATACTTTTCCTGGTATTACGGAATTTCCGTTGCACGTCAATTGTAACTGAGAACGAATCATTCATTAAAAATATTCATTTACGTGTATTATACACTTATATCATATTTGCTATACTTTTTTGAGATTATCTTATTGAATGGTCTACAAAATATTCTGGCAAACAACTAGAAGATTAACAAAAATAATTAAAACCGATGGGGTATATGATACATACATTATATGTTATATACATGTTATGCCAATGAGATGATACTGTACGAAAGTCATATCTTATCAAATGTTAATTAATAAATTTAAAATTGGCATTACAGAGAAACTAAAGGAAACAGCTTCAAACTATGGAAGCTAATACCAATACCAATAAGATGATATTATTGTATATCAGAGTAGACCTTATTGTTAGTTACTTGATCAGCTATTTAATGAAAAGATTAGATATTAATATCTTAACCAAATCAAATATTTTATATTAGTGAGATGATTTTGTAAAAAATATAAATTTTCTTCAGCTATCTCAGTCATATACGTTTTAAATTATTCCAGATTTTCAAATACTTTAGGTTCTTTTCAAAGTACGATATGTTAACCTAACTAATCTACAGTTCTTACAATTTCTTTTCTATGTTAACTTCTAGAGCTCCAATGCTGAAATGAGAATCATTCTTTAATAATTCACAATCTACCAACTTCCGCAACTATTTGAAACTGTGCAAGGTAATTGTTATAAATATATTGATAAATTAAATATTATTTTATTTTTTAATATAAATAAGATCAAAGTTTTAGTATTCGTACGCTACTTGCGTAAATTTAAATTGCTTACAAACTTTAGATTCATTAGAAAGAACGAGAGCAACACTCGCGCAAAACGCGACAGTGGGATACCCTTCGACCTATGTTCCCGTGTAGTTTAATTTGTTAAATTCATACATATATGCATATGCACATGCTTTGAGATTAATCTCGACAGATGGAGCTCGCGCTTCGCGCTCGCCCACCTCCCTTGTTAGCTGACAGAAGCACTTGGTTTTATGCTCATACTTTCTTAAATAACTTCTGTGATTATTGTCCGATCGGATTGTAATTTCGAGACTACGTAGATATTTCAGTTAGCTTAGTATATGTTAAAGTCAGAAAGTTGTATCTTTTATACAGCGCTTACAAATTGAGTTCAAAAATTAAATTATTGATTTGTGGGGGCGGTGAGGGTGGCACCCAACATTTGAAATAAACTTGATCTGCTTATAGTACACAGGAGTCTTCCTGCCAAATTTGGTAACTCTAGCTTTTATAATAACTGAGATCTGTGCGTTCACACAAACAGACAGACAGACAGACATCAATCGACTCGGCTTGTGATCCTGAGCAAGAATATATACTTTATGGGGTCTCCCACACCTCCTTCTGCCTGTTACATACATTTGCAAAAAGTTTGTATACCCTTTTTTGACCATTTTCAATGGTCGAAGGGTATAAAAATTAACTACACTCTATTTTCAAATTAAATGTTTAGAGCTCTAATGCCAAAGGGAGAAATGCACAATGTCCCTTCTTCGGAAAATATTGGAACCTCTATAATTGATAAATGAGATATAAATATGTTGATAAATAAAATATTATTATTAATTACTGTATCAGTAAGGTGCTATTGCATATTACTCGTAAAATAATTGTTTGCTTTATATATATTGTAAATTATTCCGATTATTGAGAAACTTTGGAAAAAAATTGGCTACGTTCTATTTTGAACTAGAGCATTCAGAGCTGTAATGATGAAAGGAGATTCACAATCTGCTAACCTTCAAAAATATTAAAAATGCTTATTAATATTTTAATATATCAAATATTTCATACTAATCATTATTATATTATTGAGATGATATTGCATCATATATATTTTAAATGATCTCAATTATATAGTAACTAATTATATAATTTGATATCTTTACCTATAAGATATTGACTATGCTTTTGCTGGATGAATTTGATAACATTTCTAATGGTTTTTTGCATAAATAGAGAGATTTATTACTTTCCGCAGTGAAACCCCAGAAAGAGCTTGGATAACTTCGCAGCTATAGCAGATTTAGTGAGCCCAGGTATTCTCCTCGAACGAGAGACCCTTGGACATTGTGCGGGTGTTTCCAACAGCCTGGAGAGCTAAACAGTCAAGACAGTCAGCCAGCTGGATGCGTTGAGGCTTATTCACAAATACCCGAGCACATATTAGCCTGGCCTGGCCTGTCTCGGCCGTAAATGGCGCTCAGCATGCAGCGCATCCGCTGGCCAAAATGAAGACGGTTGACACACCCGTGGAATGCCAAAGATTGTCTCATGTCTCATGCCAGAACGAAAGAGAGAAAGAATTGAATGAAGAATGAGACAGAGCAGAGCCAGCCCAAACCAGGGACTGAGCCCGGGCTCAGGTCCAGATCGAGGTCCGCGCCTGGAATGCCATGCAACAGTAGCCACATCCCCTGTCAACCTGGGAAATTAACGCAGTTATTCACACAGCTCTCTCTCTTTGCCTCTCTCTAAGTTAAACATTGAAGCTCAGCAGATGCTCTGCGAGAATTGAGTTTAATGCTTGAGCTTATGGCAACGCCTCGATGCCTATCCCAATCCCCCGATCCTTTGCACTGTCAGCTGCAGACCAACAAAAAGCAAAACTGTGTCTGGCTGATCTTGATTTCAAGTCATTATGATACCGAATTCGAGAAATAACTCCCCCGGCTACCTAAGCGACAGTCTGAGGAGGCGAGAGGAGAGTGGAGAATTGAGCAAAGTAAGAGGCTGCAAATCTTGTCGAGCCCCAAAAACAACTCAAAAACCAAATGGCATCAATTCAATTTCGTTGGCATTCAACGATTCGTTCAGCTGTTGGAATTTGGCGACTACTGTTTCGAATTCTTTTGCCATTTTCAGTAAGATTATCATCGTGAATAATCAGGGCCCCAAATTAAGATACTTCGTTGATATTTCGCAGAAATTATTATCATAACAAAGTTGTCTAAGCTAAGTTTTTCAAAATGGTCTTAATTCGAAGTACTATTTCATTACAGATGAAGGTACTACACTCTCTTTGTAACTGGAGTTCCCAGAGCTCTGATACTTATTTTAGAATGTCATCGTTAATAACCGGTGCTCCAAATTATGATATTTCCAAGGTAATACCTTGGTTTGCATATTATAATAGCCTAAACTAAGTTTGCGAATTAGTCTAAGTTCAAAGCACTATTTTGATATATTAATATTGCATTCGATAAAAAGTTAGTGTGCTCTCTTTTGAACTGGAGCTCTCATGCTTCATTTAGAATGTCATCTTCAATAATTGTTGTGCCCAATTGAGATATTTGTAAGAAATGAATAAGGCTTTTTAAACGAGTTATGGTTCTTATCAAGGTAGGCTAAGTTCAAAGCAATAATTCCTAGAAAAGGAAGTTTTTGCACTCTCCTTTGCACTAGAATTCCAGAGTTCTAATACAATTTCAATAATAGAGGCCCCAACATAAATGAAATGAATTTGATTTCTAAGTATAGTTTCGTATCTAAGTGCCCTAAACTATGTTTTCAAAGTGGTCTAAAGTCCAAGAACTATTTTAGGCATTTCCAATTCATAAGAAAGCTATATTAACTACTATTTCTATACTCTCTTTGGACTGCAGAGAAGTGCAAACAATTCTTTAGAAATTGCATAAGAAATGCGAGAGAAATATTTGAAAGTTAGAGAGTTCCTGGCAGTATAGTGCGATGACTAAGGCTTTAATGGGAATATTCAAATTCAATTTCTGAGAAATCTTCACAAAATCTCTAAAGTAGAATCAGATAGGACTTGTAGAATAAGTTTTAATTACAGAACCATATTCCATTCCCACATTTTGCTTTGAAAGAATATACCAGAGAGTTGTAATCTTCTTCTGGCAAATACCTGAACATCATATAATTTGGAATTCTAAGAATTGTGATTCAAGAATATTTCTACACCAGAATCTGAAGGCACTTATAAAACATGTTTTAATTGCAAAAAGTTATTTAATCATAGCAAGAATGAACTTTGAAATGAACTGTATTATTTTCTTGTCATCTCCATTGTTAGTCAAGTAATAAAGGGTTTATTTGATATGTAAATCCAAGGAATATGTTAATGTTTACTTACCAGTGGATGAACTTAGACCTTTGGGACTCTGTTGAATGACACTTTATTTAAATGTTTATAGATTGCACTATTGAAATTCTTTTCAACTCGTTTCTAATAGCAAAGTTATTTAGCTTTATCGAGTGACAACTGTACTTCGAATTGAATCTATGATTAATCAATTAATGTATTTGCAATAAAGTAAGTTTATTTAGACTTGCACTAATTGTTTATTAACTTTTTCACATATGCACTGCGAAAACTTTCACTACTTCAGGATTATTGCACATACGCAGTGTGGGCCACTGAATATACTTGGCGCGAGTTGATTTTTTATGCGATTTAATGTCTTCTATTTAATTGCGTGCTCAATCGAACTGAACTTCGCTGGGGCTGGGGAAACTTTTTGAAATTGATATGCACACTCTGGAACAGTGCAGAGACGGATGCAGTGAGGAGAGTCTGCTTCTGGTGACTGTTGCCTCGCTGAGATTGTGGTACGTTGAATGCAGCCTGACGCGCGTCCATAGACTGACACGACGCTGCACGGTATTTGCATCGAGAAATTGCCATGCCATGGACCGACGAGTGCAGTCAGCATCGGCTGCCGCACGACTCCCTGCTCGGCTGCTGGCCGAAAGGATGCGGACACGAGGTACGATTCGTACGCCGCCGACAATGGAACGAAGCCTGACGAAGCCTCTTCGCGGATTGGGTTGGACGCGCAATGCGTGGGCAGCGCTGACTCGACTGAAGGCCTGAAGTTGATGTTGATTTTGATGTTGATGTGGCGAATGCAGCTGGACATGCCGTGCTGCCACCGCGTTGCAGCATCACATTTCGCAGAAGTTCAGCAAGCTTAATGCATTTTTTTGGGCTCTTTAATTGGATTGCCATCTGGGCTTATATTGGGCTCTGTTGGCGTTCTATTTGTGTCCTGACCCTGGCTATAATGGTTCACCCTAACGCCTCCCTCTTACCCCCGCGACCCTGCTGTGCAACTTTCCCCCTGCACTGCTCCTGTTGCCCCGCCGTCCGTCCCTGGCTGCAGCAGCCAATGAACGGGCTGTGTTCAAGGTCAACATTTTGACGGCCATTTTGAAAACGGCTCTGCCGTTCAATGGCCGCCCAAACGAAACGCTCCCGCTGCACGCTGCTGCTGCTGCTGGTGCTTGCAGGCTGCACTTCCTGCCCAATGAGCTGGCCCTGAGACCGAGACCGCCTGCTGCGTTGGCGTCGTTGCCTTGGCAACGTCCTTCGATAGGCGTAACCTCGACATTGGCTCTGAATCCAGCTCCGCTTGGGGGTTGTTGCAGCACGCTGCACTGTGCTCAAGGTCACCAGCAGCCAGCATACACACACACATGCACACTCATACGTACGTATACATATTCATGTATAGCTATAGCCACATCCAGCTGATATCCAGGGTTACCCTCCCACACGGAATTATATCGAATTTCTTCAATTTAAATCGTAATTTAATCGAATTGGCGCGTTGCTCGCGCACAGTTCATTCCTAGAATTTTATCAGCAAAATACATATACATATTCATATCGTATATGAATATACTATATATAGTTCTCAACCACAACATCCGGTCTCGAGTCTCGTGCGACGACAAATTTAAAACAAATTTCGCTTGCATGAAAATGTCTGCTTCAATTTGTGGCTAGAATTATCATTCAGATTTTCCTTTATATTGATATATGTTTTACTTTATCTGTACACAACTTCGAATTGCTGATTTTTCTCTGTAGTTTACATAGTGTATTTCATTTTACAGTTTCTTTTTAGTATAACTGTCAGCAACAATTACAACTGATGTTCTGTTGATCAGAATATTGTGTACGTTCTCTTTGAAATATAGGTTTGATTCATCTGTAGTGATAAACCTATTTAAATCTTGTAGTTCTTGTAAATATTATAGTTTATATAATTTCTTTATTAATTTAATGTGAATATATTGTTTAATGAGATGTATGAATGATTTGTCTGTTCTGTATACTGACGAACTTTTATAAATCTTGTTTCATAAATATTATATTTTAGTTTAAAGAATTTCTTTATCAAATTAACAAGATAATCTAGATTAATATAATATAATAGCGATTCTTTAGGTCTATTTATTTGTAGTATGCTCTTCAACTTTTGTTATTCTTATAAATGTAACAGTTTATATCACTTCATTATGAATTCGACGTTACTGTCTTACTCAATGAGATGAGAAATGATTCTTCTGTTCTATAAAATGATGAACCTATTAAATATTGAAGGTTTCAATAATATTACTCTACATATATAGTATATCATTTCTTTTTAAATTTAATGTAATTATCTTGCTTAAGTAAATTGTTCTTCTGTCTTATATAGTAATGAATCTATGTCTATCTATATTGAATATATTTTCTTAATAAACTTAATGTGCTTATTTTGCTCAATGAAATGTAGTTACTTTTGGTCTAAATGTTGATAAACCTCTTCGAATCTTGCAATTTTTATAAGTGTAACGTTTTATATCACTTCTTTACTGGTACGACGTGATTATCTTTATTAATGATATGAGAAATGATTCTTCTGTTCTATATAGTGAAGAACCCATTTAAATTTTGTAGTTTTCATAAAGGATTTTTTCGTAAAGGATTTAATGTCGTTACCTTTTTTCAGTAAGATTGTTCATGTTGATTCTGTTTGTCTATAAGTTGAAAAACCTCTTCAAATTTTGTAGCTTTTATACATGTAACACATAGTTAATATCCACTTGTTTACGAATTGATTATCTTATTTAATGAGATGAAAGAATGATTCTTCTGTTGTACATTGTACAAATCCCACAGTTCTTGGTGCAGTAACGAGTTTCATTTTCTCTTAGGCCCTTAAGACTTGACTTTCTTATAAATACAAATTTAGTATATCATCACTACATATATGATGTTGCGCTGATTCTGTTGCTTTTTATCGAAATAAGCAACTTCTAGATTACCTTTTTGTTGTCATTAACTCACAAGATTGCAACGACTGCTCGTCAATCCATTTGCTGTACAGATGAATCAATTCGAAATAATGAATCAATTGAAGAGACCCGAAAAGATTCAATGCGCTGCGTGGCACACACTTGAAATACGCCTTAGCATTCATTCAGTGTGTGAAAAGTAAAAGATATAAGATACAAGATACATATAGAATATGTAATACATGTACATATTGAAATTGGCCATCCGATTTCAGATTTCAGAGGCTGTGAGTGGCTTTGACTTTGCTTTGCTTTTGCTTTTCGGGTGTGTTGTTTTTGGGCCAGGGGGTGGGGTGAGGGTTGGGGGTGGAGGCCCGTGCACGAATGTACAATAAATTGTGCGCCGCCTGACGTCACAAGTGTCCTAGATAATCAACAACAACGTCGAGGTGAAATGTATAATGTATAATAACATGAAATCATGGCAAATACGTACAGCAACAACAAGAACAACATCAACGGGGCAGCTACACAAACAAAGCAAGTGAGGAAAAGCCACGTGCATGTGGCATTTTGGAAGCGGAAGCTGCCTCTCTGCTGCAGCCTCTAATGACGTTGATTTGATTTTGATTTTCATTCTCATTTTCCTTGGCCACTTTTCTTTATTTTTTTCAATTGACTTTTATTTCTCCTTTCATTCATGTCACACACACGCACAGTCACATTGAGTAAGCCGTTAAGCTGCCTCGCTCAAGTGGCCACGAATCCTTTTCGCCTTTGCCCTCGCTATTCGTTTTTCTCAATGAAAATGCCACCACCACCCCCAGCCGAGAAGGTTGCGCCACAGCCGCAGCGCCGCCTGTTGCCCTAGTTCCACGTTCCACGTTCCACATGACGCAGACCCCAACAACAACCAGAGAGAAAGAGATAGAGAGAGAGCAGTCATTGTGGATGCCATTCAAAAGCGAGCCTTGTGAATGAAATTTCCCCACTCGCTCTCTCTTTTTCTCTCTCGCTTGCCGACTGTCTCTCTTACGCTCTTTCTCTCTCCGACTTTTTCAATGGGCAGCTTAGGTTCGTGTCGTCATTGAGTACGCCTTGAAATCAGCCCGATTGCTGTCCGCCACTCTCCCGCCCCCCTGGATCAGTGCGATTTGCACGCATCCCTGAGCATATAAAGGCCTGCGAATCGGTACAGTTTATATGCATGAATTGCTGAATAAACCTTTGCGCATTGGGCATTTAATTAAATATTTTATTGATTTCTTTCTGTGAATATTTCCACGAATTGAACATAAATGTAATTTCAATTTGCGGACCATTCAGGCGCTCGCACAATACCAAACTCATTAAGCAACACAGCGAGCAGTGGAAATACTTGGAAAATATGAAAAGCATCTGCAGGCTGCATATCCTTTGGCGGGAGGGAGGGAGGTGAGAACTTCAGGGACTTTAATCAAATGCTGCAATCGTCATTCGCTTCAAGTGCGCCACAAGCCTTGGTTAATTGACGCACTTGCAGCAGCAGCAGCAGGAGCACCACATAATCCTTGGCATGCTGCTGCTGTCCCTGTGTGTGTGTGTGTGTGGTGTGCGTTATAGCTACTTATAGCTGGCGAAACAATGGTCCTTCCACTTCGCCAGTGGCAGCAGTGGCTGCAGGTTGAACGAACCCGCACGGCTGCCTGACCCAGTTTCTGCAGTTGCGTCGTTGCCAGGCGGCTGCCGCTCCCATTCACAAGCGGCAGCAGCAACACCAGTAACAGCAACAGCAACATGGGGCATCCTTGGCCAGCATGAATGAATAGGAGCTGCTGGCGTTGCCGGTGCAGTGCGCATGCTGCTGCTGGGTCAATATCCTGCACGAAGGTTACACGCCCAACTCATGGTGCGCTGTGACGTCATTGCTGACACAGTTATTATTATTATCATTGAAGAGGAACACGAAGAAGAAGAAGACACTCTTGGCAATTTTATCATTGAAGAGGAACACGAAGAAGAAGACACTCTTGGCAAACGCTGATGTTTTGTTCGATTTTTGTTTTTGTACAACTTTTATTATTCATTTTATTATTTCTCTCACAGGCATAACGAAAAAGAAGCGCAGGCAAAAATTGTTGTTGCTGTTACAAAATTGATGTAAACTATTTAAACAACCATCCGTTGATGAGGACAAATCATAAACTAATCTACAAAAGAAGCCCTGGGCAGGCCTCGAGCTGAAGCAGTCTAGAAGGAGCAGGTTGCATGGTGCATGTTCTATACACCAATGGTCAAAATACTAACTACATCAATAATAGATTCAATTGAATACGTTCAAAATCTTCTGCATGCAAGAGAAGAAGTTTTACTAGACTGCCTGCACTTATTATCTTGACCACTGCTGTAATTCGGGCTGTTCTCCATTCTTCCTCTTCATTCTGTTGCTGTTGCTGGGGTTGCTGGGGGTTGTACGTGATGTTTTGGCAAATGTATTTAGAGAATCTCGAAGAGCTTCTTCAGCTCCACCATCAACGCCCAATCAGCCTTGATCAAGTCGTCGCGGAAGTAATCCTTGCAGGCATCGATGCTCTGGCGGGAGATCTAAGAAAGAGAAGGAGAAAGAGAACATAAAGCATTGCATTAGCTTTCGCTATAACAATATCTATAAGTTACAATCTATTAAAGTATTTCCAGCACAATCTTTAATCGTTGCATCCGCTTTGTTTGTCTCCTCCTCTATTCTTAGTTGACAATTCCAGAAAATTCTCATTTTCGCTCGATGCATATTAATTTTCTTATCGTACACATACACACACAATGCTTTTAATTTGAGAGCTGCATACTTTATTACCCCCAACACGGGCTATAGACGGGCTCTTCAGCTGCCATATCGGACAATGCAGCCGACAATAATGGCAATGGCTGTGCATATTAAATGGCTGCGCATAAGGCAAGCGTGATATTATCGAGTAATCCTCCTTCTACTACTAGAAACAGGTTTCTGATTTACGTGGCACCTCTATCAGTTCTGACTTTTATCTACAATTTGAGCACTCATAACTCATTCACAACAATCAGCGAATTTTCGCCTGGAATGTCATTTTATTTGTAGTGTTTTCTTTAGATTGATTCTGCATTTATATTGTTTGGATCACAATTTTATATATATTTCCTCAATTTAAGTGTTTAAAATTTTAAATATCTTAATACCTATAGAGTAGACGGGTAACTTTGTGCCAACCGAACAACTGAATCATCATCAACAGCCGAGTCGATATAGCCATGTCCGTCTGTCTGTCCTTCCGTCCGTACCTAGAACTCAGAGACTAAAAGACCTAGGGCTAAGAAATTTGGTGTCATTGTGTTATTATTGCACGCAGATCAAGTTTACTTTAAACTTTGGCAAAGACTCCTCCCAACCCCTTAAATTGCAGATTTCCAAGCGTAATTTTAATGCAGGACAGTTCATTTTTGGTAAGCACAATAATTATGAACAACCAAATGATTTTAAAAAATTTCTTTGCGATCGGATAATAAAGATAGAAATTATTTAAGAAATTGTAAATATGTATTGATTTCGAAGCCCCTCTCTGAAAGTATGCAACACAAAACATAGAAGTTCTATATTTAAGAAATTGTTTTGGTCAGGTGTGTACGGGTATATCGCAGTCCAGCACACTCGACAGTAGCTTTAGTGCTTGTTAATATTATTCAGTCGACACTGAGTCCTCCATTTCTAAATGATCCTGAGCAAAAATACACTTCCTTCTGCCTGTTACATACGAGTACATTTGTACAAAGTTGGTATAGCCTTTTTTGACTATTTTCAATGGTCGAAGGGTATATATAAATCTTAAAAACTTAGTATTTATCTCTACCTTTGTTTCATGGTGTGTTGTCGACTTTGAATTGTCATAACTTTTTCGAAAAATATCAGATTCAACAGAAAACATATTCTGAACTAAAGGTTTTGTCATATCGTAAATAAAACATATTTTTATTTTTATTTTTTTAGTCTTTATTCTCTATATAGAATTTTAGATAGCTGAGAATCATATCTTTGCTTTAAATCCACCAATGTTCTTTGTCTATGACATTTACTGAATGTTTAGGCTTGTAAATTGTTTCTATATTCATGTTCTGTGGTTTTCAATACGTTGGAATAATTTTATTTGGAATATCATTTATAGTCAGCTCGCAATAAGTATAGAAATCTATTTGAAAACAATTTCTGCATTGCATTGTCGAATATATGAATATAAAATAACCTATTTCGAGGTACTGTCCAACACACCCTAAGCACCCTCAACTTTGTATGAGCGGTACTCCCCGTATGTTGGCATACAGAGTCTTAACCAAGGGGTGAAAGGTGAGAGATGGAATTGGGTTGCAGTCCGGCACTGAAAATCGGGTCGCCAAATGCGTCAGAATCTGTGATAAAAGTCAAAGCCGCTGCAGTAGCTGAACCCACGCCCCGGCATGCTTCTTGTCGTTGTACGCCCCTCGTCGTTGCACGCAACTGGGTCAAGTGAGTAGCCCAAAACACAACGCAACGCAACGCGACTGAAAACTGGGTTAGCGCTGCGACGACAGCGTCGACGACGACGACGACGACGACGTCAGAAGTCAATGAACGACGAGGCAGCCAGTTGCAAGTGCATTGCCGTGGAAGGTGAAACGTGACGTCAGTCCAGCCCAGACCAGCCCAGCACAGTGTGGCACGGCACAGTGTGGCACGGTACGGCGTGGCTCAGGGTGGGGCTGGGCTGGCTGCTTGTGGGGGATGGTGGGTGGTCGGGGGGTTGGCCGCACCTCGATCAGGTCAGCCATGACATAATACCCTTTGATAGCATGAGAAGGCATTGAGAGCTAAAAATAGCAAGACGGCTGTAAATAGATATGACTGAATGGGGACTACACAAACACACACACGCACAGCTCGTCCTTGGTTGTGTGTTTGTGTGTGTTCTCGCTGTTTTGCGGCCAGAATTTTATTACCCAAAGTTGAAAGAGCCGAGCAAACAATTTTAACGGCAAATTAATTGAATCAAACTCGCAGCAAAGTGAAGCTCAATGGGCAATTACCCAACGAGTCTTCCCCTATCCCCCTTGAACTTCCCTCCCATCCTTCTACGCAGCAGCGCTGCTGACGTCACTGATGCCACAGCATTGATAAGCAGCACTAAAATAGCGCGAGAAATTAAGTTCATTATCGATTCGAGAGTTGCCACCTTCCCCAACCCCACGCCCACCGCCCACACGCTCTCCCCCGCCCACTGACCTTCGCTCTCTGCTGACGTAAGCATTTTTAAGTAATTATCATTGTTAATCAAATGATTGTGCCCATTTGTGCCGCCAACGGAAGTTGCCAAGACCTTTTAACGCCACACTCGGCCATGTAATTTGATAAGCCAAGTTGGCCAGGGGAGAAGCCCTGGGGGGAGGGGAGGAAACAGAGGTGAAGGGGTAGGGGAATTGTCCAGGGAATGGCGCATTGCCAAAGTTTAAGTGTTTTTTTCTTTCTACACCTCTAAGTGCGATAGCGCTGTGGGGGCTCTTTTCTGAGGTGTACCTGGTACCCGGTACTGCTCGGTGCAGGTGCCAGCACTCAGGCACCACACCAGTCAGTCAATGGCCGGAAACCGGCGGCAATAACAACAGCTTTGATTGCCCTACTCGACTGTTAAAGCCAACACCTTATCGAGCGAGATTGTCAATTTGAATTGGCCAATTATTGTGTTGGCCATAAAAAGAATAAGAAACTAAACATGAAAGAAAGCTACAGTAGAGGGTGCTCGACTGTTAGATACCCGTTACTTATATCTTCAATATATACCTTTAGGTCAAGTAAAATTTGTATTGCATAACTTACAGGGTACGTAATCTGAGCAACCACTAAACTTATTGCTTGCATAACTTCTATGTTAAATATCCTTTTTCAGTCAAACTTTCATAAACCAGGGGCGGAAGGAGGCGTGGTCGAATTCTAAATTATACTTATTATGCGCGCAGAAATAAGCCCTTATAGTCTCTGAGATACAGATGTTCAGAGGCTTGATATAGCCCTTGTTGCTGATGCTGATGAAGAATATATACACTCTGTAGAGTCTGTCACGCCTTTTTCTGCCTGCCGTATACATTTACAGTTGCCACAAAGTTAGAATACCCTTCTACCCTTCTACCCGCATTAGCGGGTATAACGGAAGAATACTAGACGACGACGTTAAAGCTGTGGGGAGTTCTGCTGCGTATTCATTGAGTAAAAGATTGTGCTGTGCGGCTGGAAAATTACTCAGTACCTTATCGATAAGACGAAGGAACTTACCTTGCTCACGAGAAAGTCATCTGCCTCAAAGTGTCGTCCAAACATTTTGGGAGATTCGCCGGGAATCGGTTCGATTTTGATGCAAATCTCTTGACCTTTGCGTGCAAATTCAATATTCTTGTGATTCGATTCGATGGAGGTCACCACGCCAATGTCCACGAACTGCAAAGAGATAGAGAAAGGGAGATAGAGAGTCAGCGAGAGGGAGAGAATGAAGTGTGAGTAGAGATAATACGGGCACAGCAAATAGTTGCGAAAAATAACATAATAATTGAGTACGATTGCGAGCGGGGCGTGCTGTGGCTTATCAGCGCATCTGGCACAAGCCGGGCAAGTGTGTCTGTGTATTGTATGTGTGCCTGTGTATGCATGTGTGTGCATGTGCGTGGCACTTCCTTAATATTGCCAGTGGCGCTGCTGCTGCTGCTAATAAACGGGCCTGTGTTGTGGGTGTTTTGGCTAAATGGGTGTTTACAGCGGGTTAGATAACGCCCCCGAGCCAGGGCAGCCCAGCCCCAGTGCCCAGGGCAGCGCACTGCAGTGCTAGAGTTGCCAGCATCGCCTCTATCGCTGGGCAAAGTCATTGAACCAAATTGTAATATGTTTGTTGTCGTAACTCGTTTGCACTCAACAACAACGACAGCAACAACAAATTAAACACAGGAAACTGTTGCCAACCCAACGCCAGCATAGACTGCGCTGCGCTGCGTCGCTGCCTGCGCCAGCGTCAACGTTTCCTGTGGGCGCCCCAATGGCGGCCACGTCGCGTCGCGTCGCGTCGCCGTTTGCTTCATTCGTATTTCATTCAAACCAAATAAATTATTGAAATTCTCTTTCTTTTTTTTTTTTTTTGGCTTGTTGCTATCGGTGCAAATAGCTACAACACATTTACATATATAGGGAGACACACACACACACAGAGAAAGAGAGAGAGGGGATGGGGAGGCGCATTTGTCACCATTTCCTGTCGTTGATTACTCATACGCTCCGTTTTCAGCAGTGCGCGCGCGTCGTTGTCGTTGAATTTTCATTAAAAGTGTTAATTTATTTCCATTTCCACACAGTTTTTCACAGTCTCAAGCGATACCAGAGTGGGAAGAGGTAAAGATAATGCACATATATATAAATAGTGAAGAAATGGCAAATCACAAATCGATTTGATTGTTTCCCATTCAATTGTTTTTACTCGCCTTGCTTACCATTCATTCATTCATAGTTCTACCCTGTGTTCATCTAAAAATATGATTTATATTTTTTGTACAGACCGGATGTTGTCTATTTTCATACAAGAACAACAACAAGAGTACACAAGGCGAATTCACGAATTTATTGAACTATTTACGAGATGTACTCGAAACGTTTGAGATCCAACGAGACAGATAGCAATTAGCTTTTTGTTTTTTGCCAGATTAATAATATTTTTTGGGGCTCTCCCACTCTCTCCCTCTCTGCCGCACCGCTTGCTTTACCTCGTGTTCTTTTTTTTTGGGGTTTTTTGTCTTTGTAGATTTGAAACTGCAGTTGCCAGCAGGAAACACTAAATTAGCTGCCCGACTGAGAGAGAGAGAGAGACATTACGACATTGCGACAGAGACAGACAGAGAGAAGCATATATAGATGTAGAACATATGTAGCTAGCTATCTCCCTCTCTCTCTCTCTCTCTCTCTCTCTCTCTTGCTGTGTATGTGACAAATCAGAGTGCCAAAATTTGCTACATCCGTCACAACAAAAGCTGCGCGCAGTATATATATATAAATTCATATATAGATACATCTGTAGCGCGAACAGAAAGATACAACATCTGTGGAACGGGCTTAGCTTTTTAGCTTTAATCACGCCAGAACTTTGGCAACGTCATCGCTTTGGATAAGCCTTTCGGGGCAGCTGCAAACAGTAGCAGCAATAACAAGTTCTACAGCTCGACAGATCTTTGCTTCTTCAGTTCAGCAATGCCTCCTCAATTATTCAATCTTTGGCTGCTGGTCTTGGACATCTTCACATCTTCACATCGACATCGACATCGTCTGTTTACAGTTCTTCTTTCTATGCATTTCAAATGAATGCGAGAGAGGCTCGCATAAACAAACAAACAACATGTGAATGGCAGCTATAAAGCTGCCTACGTCATATGCTGACTTTGGGGCGTACAGTTTTCTCTCCCCTTTCCCCCGCGCCCCCCACCCCCTCCCACTTGACGTTGATTCAAGTGTTTGTTCATTGCCCACACTCAATGGAACGGAACATAGGCATTGACCAAGGCATAGTTTCGTATATTATAATGATGTATTCATCAGCTATGGAGGAGTTGCAGCTAAGACTGAGCCAAGTCTTAGTTGCATCTTTAGAATATTCTATTCTTTCCCTTGCCTGCCTCGGTTGCTTAATGAATCTGAAGAACCTATGACATTTTATTAGATTACAAGTAATTCAGCTGCAGCTGCAGCAGCAACAGTTGCAGCTCATCTGCAACGCCTCCGGCCTTAGGTGGAGGCTGCTGTCAACAACAACAGCAGCAACACCTCAGGCACAGCAGCAACAGTTGCCAGTGCTATCGGGCAACTGTCTAGTCATGCTCATTAGCATCCGCTGGGACTGCAGCCCGCTACGCCCACGTGTCTGCACTCGCAGTCGCAGTCAGCTTCAGTCCCAGCTCGTAGGAGGCCGGCACAAAGACCTTTCTTTCACTCACTCACTCGCACAGGAAGTCTGTGGGCTTCAAATTGAAGTATCAGCTCAGGTGGGTGCTGCAAACTGCCAACCAGTGGCCGAACAACAAGAACAACAGCAAAGCAAGATTTCAGCGCATTTCATTGATAAGCAAAGCCAAAGGCACTAAGTGCATTCGCTCTGCGCCAAAATGCGCTGAATGCGTCGCTGTTTTTTATCAAATCGGAAACACTTATAGATACATTTATCAGTGCGAGGCCAACTGCAAAACCATAATGAATGAATGGAAACAAGTAAGCAAGCTACAGTGGAGTGTACTCGACTATTATATACCCTTCAATATGTAGCTTGTATATTAAGTTTATTTTGTATTGCATACCATACAACTATTTCTTGAATAACTTTCATGTTAAATATCCTTTTGCAATCAAACTGTCAGTAAATATTGGGAATATACTAAATATTGTATACACTAAAAATGAGCATACTTTCTTTTAAATTAGGCCGGAAATGCGGTTTTTATCAATTTACGTGGGCGGAAGGGGCGTGGTCAAATTCTGAATCAGACTTATTATAGTCTGTAAGATATAAGTGTTCATACAGACACACAATCGAACTAGGGTATATTAACTTGACTGCAGATATTGCCACGCCTTCTTCAGCCTGTTACATAAATCTGTAGTTAACACAAAGTTAAAATACCCTTATGCCCTCTGTGCAACGGGTATAAACACACGAACTAATTTGACTCTGTGCCTGCTATCGTAAGCTGCCCGATTGAGATACTTATCAACTGATAAAGCGGGGGAAAATAACAAAACCCCCAACTGTGACCATCTGCGTGACCGACAAACTAAGTGACTAATCGAAACGCAAATTGAAATATGTGTTACTCAAGGTACTCAAGCACAGCTGCTTCGAGTCAATGTCGTGCACTGCAAGACGATTCTAGTCCAAGGCGACAAGAAGCCAAAGCCACTTTGAAAGTTCCGTTCTAGTTTAGTTTCGTTTCTGAGGTTTTACTGTAATCAGCAAATGGTAGGAAGTGGTGAAATATATATAAAAGGGGAATATAGTAAC
Source organism: Zaprionus davidi (assembly GCA_018903715.1). Classification (NCBI taxonomy): domain Eukaryota; kingdom Metazoa; phylum Arthropoda; class Insecta; order Diptera; family Drosophilidae; genus Zaprionus; species Zaprionus davidi. The sequence goes on along the minus strand of JAEIGL010000009.1, from coordinate 1,782,413 downwards.
ACAGGAAATAGAAGATTACAATAGTGCGATGACCCGCACTCGAACTTTATAGTATCGATAATTCCACTTGGCAATAGTTCTCTATATATCTTTGCACGACCACAAGCTGTTTAGTACGCCTCGTCTAATTGGCCACATGACAACGGAGGGACAGACGAGCAGACAGACAGAAGAGCAGACGAACGTACAGACAGACAGATGAACACACCGAACCCTGCCAGACAAACTGTCAGCCCTTTTTGCGCCATTGTTCCACATTTGCGGCAAAGCCTCGTGGGCGTCGTCGCTGATATATATAGTATAGTATTTCGTTTTGCCCAAAGTTCTCTTCACTCCCCTTACCCCTCTACGCTCTACCCCCCCCCACCATCCCACTGGTAAGAAACGTCAATTAAGTGTATTTATTTTGGGAGCGCGTGTAAGCGAGAGAACTGAGAAAAACGTTCCAACAAATAAAATAAGTATTTATGCGATTTTTCCGCCTTTTCTGCAAATTCAGCATATCCGGCCAAGAAACTGAAATGCGACGACGACGACGACGTCGGGAGGCGACCGACTGACCGTTTGACTGAGTGCGAGACAGACGACGTCAATTCGAAGCCACAAAATGAAACAAAAGCAACGGCAACAAAGGGCAATGTGTATATGGCGAGTAATTTGCTAATTACGCTAATTTCTTTTGTTGTTGCTATTAATTTTCATAGTAAAATACACACACAGAGTGAACAATACACACACATGTGTGTGACAGATATAGATACAAACAGAAACACAGTCACAGATACAAGAGGAAGACAGACCGCAAAAAGCGCGTATCTAAGCGGATTTTATTATCTTATCGCCAGCCTGAATGACTTTTAGTGTGTTTGTTTTACTGTATGAGAGTGTGCAGTGTGTGTGTGTTTTTTATGACTGTGCAAACTATACTCGAAACATGAAGCGCTCTAGGCGGTCGCCTAGCCAAACAACAGGAAATAAGCATTTTTATGAATGAAACGACAGCGAATGAGATACAGATACAGATACATCTACATCCACATAAAGATACACACACACATAGACAGACAGATAATACATACATGTACTGCTGCGCAGCCATTGCGATACAGCTCCACTTACAGTTACGTGCAAAATGTTTAGCTTAAGTGAAAAATCCCAAATCCATTTCAATTTATGATGCCGTATGCAGATCGTATATGGATACAGGTATAGGAAGTTATATAGATAGGTGCATAGATAGATAGGTATAAAGATAGTTATATGCATAGATACATATGTGTATAGATAGATATATGAATAGATAGATAAGTATAGCGACAGATATCATTTTGATAGATAGATATATAGAGAAAATTAACGATAGATACACAGACAGGCAGATACATAGATGGATAGATAGATAGTATATAGATAGACATACGGATAAATATGTAGGAAGACAGACAGACAGGGGGATAGAAAGACGAATATATGGATAGATTGATGGATACATAGATACATAAAATGAAATAACGATGGACACATAGATATATAGACACATACATAGATAGATAGGTACAAAGCTAGGTATTATTACTAGGTATTTATATAGATAGACAGATGAATAGTTAGATAGACAGATAGCTAGATAGGTAGATAGATGATACATATGTATATAGATAGGTAGATGATAGACAGACATATAGCTAGATAGATGGAATACCTTAGATACATAGATAGATATATAGATATACATAGATAGATGGACACATATATAGAAAGATACATGGATAGATAGATGATTGCAAGTGTGTGCACACAGTATACGATGTGTGAATCTATTTGAAAACTTGTTTTCATAGTATTTCTATTAGCGTAGATATTTCATTCATGGAATCTTTTGTTGTTGCTTTTATGGTCTGTTTGCTCCATTTAACATTACATGCTTTGTTGTTGTTGTTGTTGTTGTTGTACGGCGTATTATGTATGTATCTGTGTTGCGCCCACGCAAAATTGCACCACAATAGCTGAGTGAATATAGCTAGAAATACTTATCGTATGGCTTCTGAGAGTTGGAGTGAGATTCATTCATACAATTTTCTACTTCCTACTTCCGTTTTCCTGCTGCTACGAGGAGACAACACACCTGCCCTCAGTCCGCGCACAGGCTGAGCTGAGGCAGACTGAATCCTGGCTAAATGTGAAGCACTTCCTTTTTCCCTTTCAATTTGCACTTCCGATTCTTGTCGACGTCAGCGAACACTCTTAAGTGCTTACTTAAATATGGAGCGGGGTTGCCTCATATGCCAGCACCGCCAGCCTGCCCCTGCTCTGCCCTGACCTGCCTTCTGTGTATATTCCTATCTTTCATTCATTCGCTCGTTCACTTTTCATTCATTCTTTCTTCGTCTACGTGCGGAAGCATTCACATCCGCTCTGCCGCTACCTCAAGCGCTGCCTCTGCCTCTGCCTGAGTCGGCGTAGCTGCTTCCGTTCTGCTGCATCAAATTGCAGCCCGCATCTGCCTTTGACGAGCAATCCGCTTCCGCAGCGCTGCCTGCTGCAACTGCCTTTCTATATAATTACTTGTTCCGACTCTTAACGCTGTTTCTATCGCCTTATAGTTATTCCATCTACGTCGCCTCTGCTGATTTTGTAGTTGTTGTTGTCGGTGTCAGTTCCATTGTTGTCGTAATACTCAAAGTACTCCTTTGTCGCACACGTATCAGCCCCGTCCGCTTTGGGTTCTTAACAGACTTTCGCAGAAAATACGACGTAGTTTCCCCATTGATAATGTGTTTCACAAAGAGAGAGAGAGGGAGAGGAAAGACAACAAACGTTGGGAATACTCACATTGGAATACCCTTTAGCAATGATTGCGACATAGATATAATATGCTAGATAAATAGAGGGATTAACTCTGTCAACTGCCAAAGATTCCTTACTTTGCTTTGACAGTTTCAAAGCCCGACTTTATAAATAGCCTGCCATGTGGGGGGTAAACCACGAACGGAAGTTGTACGCCCATGTGGTCTGAGCAGAGCAACTCAGGGCACCGAATCAAAAGGGAGAGAGAGAGGGAGAAAGGGGGAGAGAGTGAGGGGCAACTGCTACTTGTGCCGATCGTAAGCTGGAAAGGCCCCGCGGCATTTAATTATTAAAAACCAGCAGCAGCACACTGAATAAGCTTTCATTTCCGGCCGCACAACACTTGTGCAGCCAACAACACAACTCGAGGCATGAATGAAATTATTAAAGATATCGATCGCCGACTCGATCTTTCACTCTGCTGCTATGATGCAGCAACAACAACAACTGGCAACTGGCAACAAGTGGCTGCGTACAGAAGCCCGTTGAACAAGTAAGGCAGGCAGGCGAGCCGAAAGATTCAACGAAAATAAATGTAAAACAACCTGAGGCGTTGCGAGAGAAGGAGGGGGTTGTATGACGGTAGGGGGAGGGGAAGGGGGGAAATGCAAGAAAACTGCTTCACATCAGTGGGCTACGTAGTAGCTGCGATTCGCTTTCTTCTTTGGGCAGCCCCGTTTCGCGTGCTTTTTAATAACCGAACCGACTCTAAGAAGTCAACAAGACTATTTAGCTGCGACTGTGTGTATGCTAAGTGTGTGTGCCAGTTAATATGTGTGTGTGTGTGGATATAAATTACTTGAACACACACACATACAGAGACTGGCTAAACCATGCCATATGCCAAGTGATTGTCGGATTTGGCGCTGAGTAACGCCTCCAACTTCCGTTCGGCTTTTATAAATGCAGCCAATGAAGAAATTGAGAAACAAAACAGAACAGATACAAATCAGCTACTGCTGCGGGGTGTCGAAGTTTTAATACCCTCACAGAGTCGGAGGGGACTACAGTAGGACAGACAATTTAATTTAACTGTTCAGTTGGGATTACAAGCGCAATGAAAGTCTGCCAAGTGCTTGGGGTCGGTGTAAAAGCCTCAAAATGTGGTTCTGTATGAAGGTCTAAGGTACGTTTATTAATACGGAGAGTATGGATACACACAGATATTCTGGAAGTTACATTTGCTATTCCTATAACTGTAGATTTATATAGTTTTCTTAGCAACGTTGCCTAACTTTAGCCTCAGGCTTCTTGAAAAAGAACTTCACAGACGCTTCCACGACTATAATTTTGGCCAGCAGTTTAAACACAACTTAGAAGATATCTTCCACCCTATAAAGTATTATATATATTTATATTCGGAATCAGCATTAGAAGAGTCGTCTGTCTATTGCAAATAACCTCTCAGTTTTTGAGATATCTATTGATGAAACTTGGCACACATGCTTACAACTTATTAGTCGAACTTTGTAATTGTTCAAAATATAACAACCAAATCTACTACATTGAAATAAATAAATTGCATACAAAATATCATCATAATCGGACCCATAAAACATATAGCTGACATAAGAACAATCGTTTGAAATTATGATTTTTATATGAAGACGAAAAAACTTTACTTATCGGTGCCAATCAAATTAAGACATAAATCGACGACTGTTTTTTTTTAATTTCATTAAAGTCGGACAACTATATCCTAAGGTAGCCTTTCTGTCTAGGTAATATTCTGTGAATTTAAGTTAATTTTACAGAATTACTTGTAAAAATCACTCTACTAAAATCAAAGTTGCCTTGCAGCGTTAAGGAGTAAGGGAAGATCGATACTAATTAAGACTTCGGCGAATGTGTAATCAATCCTTGGTTCAAAGTTCGAGATTAACCACAGGTTCACCCCTAGCTTGAACCTCCTTTTGGGGTGCGGGTTCAGCAAGATATTTACCCTCAAGCAACTGTTGTCCTTATCGAATTACTTTGCACACACTTCTTTGACACTTTCGGTCAGGCCAACCACAATTGACCTAAGGTTAAGGGTTGAAGCACACGCGCAGCGGAGGCAAATGACCAGACGACGATCGAGGAAGAGAGACAGAGACGAAGACAAAGAAACAAAAAAAATACCCAAAGATATCAACGGGAAGTGGAAGTGGTTTTTGGGGCACACACAGTTGGTTCGCTCTGTTGCTCGATTGCATGAGAACGGAAGTTTTGGTACCCAGCAAACAATTACGCGGCAATTCAGCTGAAACAAAGGGCCAGCGAGAGAGAGAGCTCGGCAAGTGGTTAAGCCTCCTCTCTGTCATTACAGATTTAATTATATAATTAATAAAGGCAATCAATGGCGGGGAGCAGAGAAACAAGGCAGAGCAGGGCAAGATCTCTGACCATCTGGCAGGCAAACTGATCGACTGACACGCACGCGCAAAGGCCCAGGCCCCAGTCAGTTCGGTATTAAAGGAAGTTGGGCCCCTGTGCGGAGAAGTCCATCGAAGTCAACGGAAATCGCGAGCCGAAGGAAAAAAAAGCTCAAGAGCAACAACAACATCAACCGACACAACATTGGCGACAAAGCAACAACAACAGCAGCAACGACAAAACTCTACACTGGGCATTCTTCGTCAGAAACAACGTGCACATCTAAAGTAGAGTTGATTGGGGCTCACATGTTCTGGCAGCCTGTGGAGGCTCGGCTAGAATGACTGCACAGATGCGCTGCTAAGGGGAGTTTGAGATTTGATAAAAAAAAAAACCCTTTCAAATACTAAAGAATGTAAAAAAGATACGTAAATACATAAAGTATCTCAAGTATCTACTCTCTACTTCCCATCACTTGTGTAGGGTATCTGTGATGCCAGCAAGCAAGCAGCGCATAAAATCTGTATAATATACTTTAGAAAGAGCTGCAAAAAAGGAGGAAAATGTGAAAAAGAATGACGATGAATGACGGGAAGCGCACAGCTTAGCTGCGCTCCGCTGGATAATTGAGGAAGTTATAATTGCCAATGAATCCAACCAACCAGCCAGCCAGGCAGTCAGTCAGTCAGCCAGGCAACCAGACTAAGAGAGATTGCCCGGGACTGGCCGGGGGACCGTCCGAGAGATCGCCCTGGCAAAAGTCAAGCGCAGAGCACAGAGAGAATGAAAAGATTCGAACCCTTTGCAAAAGATTCTTGGCGCAGTAGCCAGTCAAGTTGTCGTCGTTGTTGTTGTTGTTGCTGGCAAAGAGGAAACAGTTATTGTTGTCTCTGTGGCTCTGTGGCTGTGCCTGATGACGGGAAACAGGACATGTCTTCGCATAAATTTTAGCGTTGTCTGTCTGTCTACGCAGCGTGCAGTGCGAAACGGAAGGACAATAATTGGCCCCCGACATCCTTTTCACAATCACAAAAGAATCGCCCTTTTTCTTTTGTGAAAGAAAACAAACATTGAAAAGGAAATTGATTATTGTATTCTCAGATCTACTGAATCTTTTGCAATAGTAATCTAAGTTGGCAACGTTGCCAAACTTCAGTATAAAGCTGCTTAATAGAAAATTTCACAGATCCTTTTATTATTCTGGGATTTTAAGTTTGTTTCGCTTTTTAATGGCATTTTCTTATACATATGTATCCTTTGTGATAGTAATCTTATTTGGCAACGTTGCCAAACTTCAATATGAAGCTGCTTAATAGAAAACTTCACAGACTTCTTTAATAATTCTGAGATTTTGACTAGTTTTTGTTATCTAATTCATTTTGCAATAACAATCTACGCTGGCGACGTTGCCAAACTTTGCATGAAGCTGATTGATAAAAAAATTCACAGAGTTTTTTAATATTCAGATATTTTTAGTCTATTTTGCGATTTATTGTGATATTCTTACATATACTGCATATGGCGATAGTAATTTACTTTGGCGACGTTGCCAAACTTCATAGCAAAGCTCCATTGTAGAAAACATTACAGAGTTCTCTTATAAATCCGAGTTTACCTTTTTTTTGCTATTTATTATCGTATTCTTATGCATATATATCTGTTGCGATACTAATCTTGTTTGGCGACGTAGCCAAACTTCACTTCAAACTTCTGCTTGATTCGGAGATATTTAGTTTGTTTCGCGATTTATATTGGTAGTCTTTTAACTATTACATTTTGCGATATTAATCTACTTGGGCAACGTTGCCAAACTTCATAGCAAAGCTTCTAGATAGCAAACTTTTCAGTGTTCTTTTATTATTTTTGGATTTTTAGTTGGTTTTGCGATTGGGTTTTGCTTTGCGTAGTACACACAGATATTTATGGGCATGTTTTGCCGTGCAATTGCGGCACGAGAGCATTGGAGAGCAAATAAATAATAAGCCGAGTGGAGCAGGCAAACAGACCCAGCACAACACAACAGAAAAGAACAGAACACGCACCTGTGTCAACACTGAAAAGCCTGGTGAAAGAAGCCTGGAGAGTCGGATACAAACCAAACATATCCAGCGCCAGAACGACGCAGTTTATAAAGATGGGCCCTGCGCTTGTACACACACACTCACACATATGCAGACGCACACACGATGTATCTAGATACTTGACACGCTTTTGAAGAGCCCATGCCCAAAGCAAAGACAAGGATGTTCATTGTGCGCACATGCAGCAAGTCGCAATAGTTAGAGGAGCAGTGAGACCCAAAGACTGAGAATACCCCATGCAGACCCTGCCAATGGATCTACTACTTGTACAATGCATTGCCATTCAATGAACCTTTTGTGACACTCGCGCAAAATAGTTAAATATTTGCCAGGCTTCGACAATTCTACCTCTCCCCACTCCAATTCTTCACTTACCTCTTTGCTGGGCACACAGATCGGCGTTCCCACTTTGACTATGCCATTTTCCACCATGACTCCCATGACGATGGGATCGCGACTGTTGAATATGAATTGTGGCAGTATCTGGCGCATGGAGAAAGAAAGAGAGAAAATACATTGTATCAGACTGTGATATTTTAGCTGTTGATTGTAATGATATGCTAGTTCCCAGCTAGATATCGGCTTCCCTAACGACTTTTTAAGTAAGCTACAAATATACTCAAGATGGGAGCAGCTAATCAGCCTGTGATCATGGTATCAGCAACACTTTAAAGAGATAACCATACCCATAGTCATTATAGTCATATATAAATCATACTTTGTCTGCCACTCTCATCTTGATTTTAGATCTTATAATTAGTTCAAGTTAATTTGGGCTCCAAGACAATTCGAAATGCTGCAGAAGGCAGCTAACAAGAGTAAAGGGGGAGGGACGGGGCGGGGAGTGCGCCCAGGTAGATGGGCGCAAGTTAATAACTTAACTAAACAACGTGAGTGAGGCAAGAACAGCTGAGAGAGTGAGTACTATGTATCCAATTAACGGCACAGTGGGAGACGATGCCTAGAATAGCCAAGCCAAGAGCTCCAACTACCAAGCGGCCTAGGCTGCTCTCGCCTGTCTGACTGCCTGCCTTCGCTGGTGCCTCCCCTGCCCGACTATAACCTAATGATTACCTATAAATCAAATACGCTATTTTAACATTATTTGAGCAGGAAGTGTGGACGTGATGCAAGCGTCGCTTTCTAGCACTGTCTTCCCTGTCTCCCCCTCTCCCTGTCTGTCTGCCAGTCTGTCTCTCTCAGTCTCTGACTGGGACAGCAAGCTTCTTTAATCGTTGGTCGAGCCGTGCTGTTGGGCAGCATGCATCATTAGCCCAGCTCGAGGTACAAGGCACACCTGGAGATGCAGCAGCAGCAACCGCAAGAGGCTTGATTGCGTTTTACACCTGTAGCTTTTGGGGTAATTACGTTTCGATCGTAGTTAGAACTGGGCAAAAGAGAGAGAGTGCAAAGAACACTGGATACCCTTACAGTATGGAAAGAGTATCTTAAGATAGTTCTATGGTAAATAGAGATTGGCATATGTATACCATATCTTTAGTCAAAGAACTGTGGATACCCTTACAGTATACAAAGAGTATCTTAATATAGTTCTGTAGTGCACAGAGAATACCCTTTGTATACCATCTCTTTATTATATTCTTTCTTTACTCACCTTAAGTTTGCATGGGAAGACGGCTATGGAGCGGAATTCTTCGCGCTTCTTCTGCTTCAGCTCCTCACGGTAGGCGGTGAACTTGTCGAACAGATGATAGATAATATCGGCTTGGAATATTTTAACACCCAACGAATCGGCCATTTCCTGCGCCTCGCGCTCCACTTTCACATCGAAGGCCAAGATCGTTGCATATCTGTTTGCGTTAGAGAGAGACATTGGGTAAGTAATCACAGTCGGGACCAATTGTGGGCAATTAAAAGCAAGACAAATTGAAGCATCCAGAAGAAGAAGAACAACAATGATAATAATAATGATAATCATAATAATAATAGTGGTAATCATTATTATCTACGCGCACAGAGGAACAACTTCTCCTGCTCTAATGATCGCCAGCCACTTCGAGCAGGAAGCGCCTCTATAATTGAGCTAAAAAGCCAACGATGTCATTTTATCTTGGATTCTTTATTCGTTAAGCTCCACTCTGAGCACAGGAAACAGTTGGCATTAATTCACGACGTGCGATCGTTTTGCAGACAGGAAGGTACATTCGATATTCGATACTCGACAGTTTTGCTACGATAAGCAAACAATAAAATTGAATTTAAAACGAATTCACAATGGATTATAAATCTCCTACTGATCTTGGCAATAAACACAAACAGTAAATTAATAATAAAAAGCAAACTTCATGTTGGGTGGTTGAGTTTTATGCTACCCTAGAGTGTTAAGATAAACATCAAAGACAGTTAAGGGTTTTATTACGCATATGGCGAGATAAATGTGGACGGGGGTTAAGGACAAGGAGTTGACTCAAGGAAGCTATTAAAATATTTTCATGATGATCACCTGCCGCGTAAAAAGCTTTTATGGTTATCCAGGCGAACGCTACAGTCGGGCGGGGTTGACACTAGGATACTCTTTAGTCCGTTTAGGAAAAACGTTATGTTCCCATTATCAAATTGTGCGCGAATTCTTCTGTCAACTTATGTGTTTACTATCCGATTGGATTTAAATATTAGGGATAAGTGGCTATAGTATTCTCCTTAATATATATCAAAGCAAAAAGTTATGACCTAAATACTTTGCTTAATAATTGAATATTACAATTTGGATGGGCAGTGGGCGTGGTATCGAAAATTTGAAGTGAACTCGATATAGTTATGGTGTACAGGAACAAATTTAATAGCTTTAGCTCTTAAACGGACGACCAGACAGGCAGGCAGACGGACATATTGTATGTACAGACATACGGAATGCAGTCAGACATACAGACGGACAGAGAGACAGACAGACAGATAGACAAACAGACGGACATAGAGACAGACACACAAACAGACAGACAGACATGGCTCAATCGACTGCAATCTTCATCAAGAATATATATTCTCTTCTACTATTACAAAACTCTCTACAAAGTTATCATACCCTATTTTGACCATTTTCAACGTGGAAGGATATAAAAATTCAGCGCGCGTAAGAACCATCAATAAATAAACGGCAACACATAGTAAAAATGTAATATTGAGTTTATAGCGAGTGCTGGCAGAGTATCTGTAAGATACGACGCGCCACTTGAGGCAACGCACTCACGCCAAGTGGGAAAAAGGGAAGGGGGAGAGAGACCCTTAAAAGCATTCATATATTACTCAAACGGCTGCGCGCATGCGCAAGGGCCGGAAATGTTCGGCAACGGAAACGCCACGTCTATTACATGGGCGTAGATATGCAGATACAAATGTATCTGAAAGCCGCACATTTCTATTTCTGTTGTTGTTGTTGTTGTTGCGTTGCCTTTTCGCATGTGACGCAGTAATTTGAGCGGAGCACTCGTAGAATAGTGTGGGCCGTACGACGAATTGTAAATGTATCTGCATCTGCATCTGTATCGTAGTATCTACATCTGTAGCTGCAGTCGTATCTGTGGCTATGTCGCATTGTTGCTGCCAAGCAGAGCACGAAAATAGCCGCCGCCACTGCAATTGGAAACTTGTCATTAGGGACGTCCAAAGGGGCGAGGCATGGGCGGATGATGGGGGTCTTTGAGGGGGAAAGAGGCTATTCCGCTGTGGCTATTTGGCATTTCATTTGCAGCACTTAACGGTCAGCAAAAGGCGAAAACTCTCTAATGAGATAAAGCCGCCGTCAAGGCAAAGGGTTCTCTTCTCCCCCCTACCCCTCCCCCTCCTCAACCAATAGTATGATAATAAATCATGAGGATCGGCGAGCCTGGGCTGTGGCTGTGGCTGGAAGTGCATTTTCTGATTGCCGCTAAATGAATCACTTAACCCAGAGCCAAGCACAGCAGCAGAAGCAGCAGCAGCCTCAGCTCGTGTCGGCTTTTTATCACACGCACTCTTCAAAGAGCCGCAGTCTTTTGTTCTGCGAGGGCGAAGAAAGTGGGGAGGGGAAAGGGGGACTGTGTTAATAAACTTAAGCTGCAATAAAATTGAATCGTTCTCTGTGTGCCATTACAATGTTGTCTCCTTAACTGAAATAATAATGATATGTGAGCGCTGTCTGGCAAATCGAAGGAGACTCCACGTAGATGAAGATTGTTGACTGAAGAAGTGGAAAGGAGATTGGAAAAGGGTTACTTACTGCGCCTCATGCTCCAACATGGTCGATGCCTTCATCACATCACGCTTGACAACGGGACCAATACGAATGGCAGAGTACTGTAGTGAGGGAGAAAGAGAGAAGGAGAGTTATTACATTTAATTTTAATACTGACATACATTGTTGCAAGTAGATCTATTATAATCATTCACTAGCTAGCATTATAGAGCAGTTTTACAGAATAGGGAGGTGGAGATATTAAACTACAATGTATTTGTGTGTTGTTTGTTATGATTATTCTTATTCCCATACGTTTACCCTTCTCTTATGATTACATATGGAAATCTTCTTATACAATAACTACTTTTACTACCACTGTAACTGCAGTATAAAGTAAAATATTAAAGACAATTGTGATACTTAAACGTACAATTTACTACTAAGATATAATACAATATATTGTATACATGTTTTGATTGTTATGCTTATTCCAATTCTACCAAGGTGAATATAATCTTTAGATTACACGTGGAGAGCTTTTCATACTCTTACAACCACTGTCACAAACATACAATATACTCGAAATGTAAAAAATCTAGGAAAATTGTGCTACTAAAATGTAACAGATCTATAATAATCATTCCGTAGCTATCATTACTTTAAAACAGAGTTTGATAATCGTGGAGGCTTATTAAATGAAATCGGAAGTTTATTGTTATGCTGGTGTGCAATTGCAGGCCGCAAAGAGAAAGATAATGAGTGTAATTGTAGAGGGAACAATCACAACAGGCACTCAGCCAGGCCGTCAGGCCGTCAGTCAGTCAGTCAGTCAGTCAATTAGTCAGTCAGTCACGATTGCATGCTAAAATGGCGAACGGAAGTGATAGCGAAATGCGACAAATAAACGCCACATGGCAACCTAAAACCAATCGAAATGAAACGAAACGAATCGAGCTGCGAATCTCTTGAAGCATAATCGAATTTCAAATGCCGATGACGCAGCAAGAAGTACAACAAGCTGGAAAGTTCCGAAATTTCTAGGTGGGTGGGTGGTCTAGCAACACCAAGAAAGAAAGAGTGAGTGCGAGAAAGGGAAATGCAAAGTTAATTAGAAAATAGAACGACAACGAACGAATGACGAACCCCAACCCGTAACGAGAAAGAAGGTGAGAGGTCGACACCTTTGAGGCTCTGACGTCAAGATTGCGCCACAGCAGGCCACGCACGATGAGGTCAGGGTAGCGGCGGAGGCGTTGCCATAGACCTGACAGGCAACACCGTCTATTTCAAGTGCTTTCGGAAGTCAATTAAGTGTTGAAACGAACTTAAAGTCCACATTACCAAGATAATCCACAACGCAGCGCTCTATCTGAGGCGTACGCGTGCCTATCAATATAGCGTAGCCAGGGGCAGGGCAGGGGCAGCGTCCCCTCTTTGAATAAGGTCTTTCAAGTCTGCACGTTCCGTTCCGCTCGACTTCCGTTCTAATGGATATCTACATACATACATGAAGAAGTAGTGGTAGTAGTAGTAGTATATCTTTCTATTATCTGCTTCTTTTCGGGCTAACTTCCTTCTCGGCCTGCTGCGCTGTTGGTTTCATTAAAAATGCGGTCGCAACGTGTTTATGAATGAAAATTAAGCAATAAGCTCTTCAAACTGCCGTTGTGTGTATGTGTAAGTGTGTGAGAGTGTGCGAGTATATGTGGTGTACAATGCAGGAAGAATTACTTCCGTTGTTGTTGCTGGGTTCTTTATATTTTTTGTTTTGTTTTCATTTATTCGTATGAACATTTACTCATTCATTCATTTACTCATTCGCTCGCTAGATTCACTCACTATTTCGTTCTGTTTTGTGTACCCTTTCGAAAAGGGTGTGCTGCTATAGTATGAGAGAATACTCATATATCATTAATGTATTATTAACAGATATTGAAAAGTTAAAATCAACTGCACTTTCATTTTTTTTCTTGAATGCAAGAAGTGGTAGGGAAATATTTAAAGTATCTAACCCTTAAGACACAAGCGCAGGGTATTAAGTAGTTTATGCTTGTTCTTATTGTTCGCATTGCTGCTTTTATTTTTTGTTCTTGGCAGCAACTACGTCGCATTAATGAAAACGTTGGCATTGTCTGCTTCTTTGCGCACTTCCTTCCTTTCTTTCTTTCATGTAGATGTATCTGTAACTGTATGTGTGAGTGTGTGTGCATCTGTGTGTGTGCTCTGTTTGTGTGTTTGTGTATTTGTATAGTGTATTCCGCAAAATATGAGAAAAAGCGCACAAAATTAAATTCATTCATTAAATTCAGCAATACGTCGGACGTTCCATAGAGTATCGAAATAGTAGTGCCAGCAAGAGAGAGAGAGAGACAGAGATAGAAAGAGAGAGTGAGTGTGCAAGAGAGAAAGAGAGAGAGAGAGAGAGACTGAGCGAGCAGTAGAGGGGGTTGATTTCGATGGCGTGAAGCAACTTTCCATCTGCTTTTGCTCGTGGAGCAATTCATGAATGAAACCCAAGCTGAAACGCGTCGCGTTGTTGTTTTTGCGTTTTGTTTTCGCCTTTTACTTTATCGGGGAAGGTGGAGAGGGGAGGGAGAGGTGGTAGGGTACACTAGGCAGCGCCATCTGTTTTGTGTTTAGAAAGGTTTTAATGTCGCCGCTGCTGTGGCCAACACAAATTGCGCACCGAAAAACGCAAAAGAAAACCAACAAAACCAACTGCAATTACCATGGGAAGAGTGCGAGAGAAGCAGGCCAATTACTCTTTCATTCGTCTTCCCCTTCTTCTTCCTCTCTGGGCGCAACTACTGAGGCCTCTTCTTCTGCCTCTTGTTCGTCATGGCATTCTTCGGATTTCGCAGAGCACATTGTGGGCGTTTCCCCATTGCGCGTTGCCATAACATTCGCATATTTGCATGCAACTGTGTCTCGATTACAAATCGTTGCCAACGCTTCGGAGCTGAGCATGAACGGCCGACCGACCCGGAGTGTAGTGTCTCGGCTGGAAGTGTGCGAGTGTGTGTGTGTGTGTTGTTGACTTTCAATTAAAATGCATAGGTGCATTACATTACCTACGCATCCACAGTGCGACTGTGTGTGTACCCCCAGCTGCCTATCTAAGCTGGCATTCAATGACGTCGACGCCCGAAGCGCAAGTGGCAACATTGCGGCATACAATTATGGCCACAGCAACAGCAACAATGCCTAGTTGAGAGCGGATTGCTGCATAATTACATTTGCAGCCCAAATACCTGCATTAAGCCCAACTAACTCAAATGCAGTCACTCTCCAAGTCACCTATACCCTAGCAGAGCACGCAGTCTTAACTATATGACTCGCACTGTAACAAGCGTGAAACTCTTGAGAAAGCAGAGGAAGCAAGAAATCTACCTATAATAACTTGTGTTGATGTATTTCAGATTTACTTTACGATATCATCCGATTCAGTTTATTATTACAGCACTATTTATTTTTATTTTGAGATGACATCAAAAACCTGCAAAAGTATTCAGTTCTGGACAAGAGTATTCAGTCAAAAACTATCTTTAACTGACCTTTTCAAGTTAAACAATAAGACAACCTAAGAAAATTGAATAAATAATCCAAAAAAGTTAACTTATACAACATTTTTGAAGTCTTTCTATGAGTTTTTTTTTATAACTTCCAGTTCTGAGTCTCTTTTACGAAATTCACAATAGTTCAGTTTCATTTTAACTAGATCGACCTATTTTCCGCTCAACAAACAAGAGTATTCAGTTCGAAACTACCTTTTTTGACCTTTTCAAGTTAAACCACAAGACAACCAAAGCAAATTCAATATATAATCCAAGTAAGTTTATTCCTACATTATTGAAGTTGTTCTATAAGTTTTATGAAAAAAATTGCAGTGCTGCGTCACTTTCCTCTATAGTTCAGTTTCATTTGAAGTAGATCGACCTATTTTCCTTTCATCAAACAAGAGTATCTAGTAAGAAACTACCTTTTACCGACCTCTTCAAGTTATGCCATAAGATAACATAAGGAAATGGAGTATATAATCCAAATAAGTTAATTTCTATGAGTTTTTTGAAAAATTTTTAGTCCTGCGTCTGTTCCACGAGATTCTCAATAGTTCTGTTTCATTTCAAGCAGATTGACATATTTTAATAACACTCAACAAGAGTATACAGCACGAAACTACCTTTAACTGGCTTTTTTAAGTCATACCACAAGATAGCATCTTGCATGTACCCAACACCCGTTCCATTTTAAAGTAGATCGACCAATTTTTCTTTTAGCAGACAAGTGTATTCAGTGGGCGACTAGACTAAGTCGCCTGTTTTGCTTGCTTTGAATTGCTTCGGGTTTTTTCTGCACAATTTTTCATTCATGAAAGAAAAGCGTCACGGACGGACGACAGACAAACAGACTCCGTCGAGTCAGTCAGCCTGGCCCGGCTTGTTACGTATTTTTTGTGCAATTTTTTCATTCATAAAAGAAAAAAGTAACTGTGCAAGAGAAGGAAAATACCTAAAACAACAACAACAACATTGTTTGCATGAATGAAACGAGCCGCGTTGTGTTGCGGGTGTTACGGCTGTTTCTTGCTTATGTGGTGGGCACCCATGCCACACATACCACACAGCCAGTAATACCAAAAACAAAGGCGAGGAATAGCAGCAAAGTCCGCGAAGAGTTGTATAAGCTGTCGAGCCAACTTTTTTATGAATGGCAGCAAGCGGAGGCAACAACGACTACGATGATGGAGACTACGCTATATTTGGCCGTTAACGACAACGAGAAGCAAATGTTAATGAAACTGCCGCCGCTTGGCAGTTGGCAGTTTGCCGTTTCTGCAGTTGGCAACAAGCAACAGCAACGGAATCCAGGCAAAGATTGCAGGCCAATTGCATAACGGTGTAAGTGTGTGTGCGACTGTGTGTGCAACAGCAGAAGCTCGCTACGTCTGCGGTTATATGCACCGTCTTAGCTTTTGTTTACTCTTCCGCAAGCAGCAATTTCATAGAGAGGGACTGTGGCGTAATCAGAATTCAATTGTCCAAATTCGATAACGGCACTCTAGGGTTAATTGTATAAGGGTGCAGAGCTCAGAGAGCAAGACGCCTTGAAGTAGAAGGTAGTTTGCCATCACTCTTGTATACAAGGTAACGAACTGGCGAACTGGCGAGTTAACCAAGGCATATACACTGTCCCATCCCAGGTGAAAGCATGGGTTAATAGACAGCTACTGGGATGTGGCAGGTCAAGGAGCTTCGCAATTCCTTGAAACAGTTTGCTCTCCAGGAAAGATATTCATATTCTTATTAGAGTTAGAATTTGGGTACAGTTAGAGACTCAGCAAAGAAGACGACGAAATTACCAAGCAACTTCTCTGCGACTGCCAAGAATTGGTATGAATGTGGGAGACTCCCATTTACTAGTAATAATAATAACTGTATAGTATGATAGTATGATACCCTCACTTAGTTAACTATTCTCATATCATAATTTCCTATTTAAAACCATACCATTTCACTAAGATTGGGCCTGCCTGGTAGCCTCGCGCTGCCATCGCTTTCAATTTCGAGGAGCTGCTAATGAGTTATGCTTATTTATACAAATATGGTGCGTATCGGGGTTTTATAAGTGAGAGAAATGTTAATCTTCACCGTGTGTGACGTACGCGTCCGTTGAAACACATGGCCCGCTGCTGTAGGATTGCCTAGCAGACAGAGAGGTGGAGGTAGAGGTAGAGGGAGCAGAGGCAGCAACAAGTGCAATTAATTTTTATGAATAGAAAGCGCCGCATTGATCCGCTGCTGCTGCCGATACGCCCTGCCGCGTGGTGTTTAATTTATTGAAATGTGTAGCAAATGTTTATTTGATCAATAAAATGAATTACTGCACGAGAGCAATTGGTTGAAAGAGAGGGAGAGAGAGAAAGGGAGAGAGAGACTCTGTGCAAACAAGCAGAGTGTCTACCAAAATGAATGAAACAACAGAAATAACAATAAAAATAACAACAATAACTTTTAAACGTCGTGGGCCGCAATTAAAAAAGTTGCAAGTGCCCAAAAGCAAGAGAGAGAGAGAGAGAGACTGAGAGCGGAAAGAGAGGAAGAAACACATGCATATGTATTTGTAATTGATTTGTTTTCCATACAATTTATTGGTGTCTGCTGCTGTTGCTCTTTTTTTGGGGGGACACTTAACTGAACCGCTTGTTGTTGTTGTTTTGTCGTATTGTGAATTAATTAAACGCGACGCGCGCTCAATGAAATGAGGCGCAAGCAAGTGAGAAGGAGACGGTGCGACTTCATTATGGTGCCTATAATCTATCAATTGAATATGTTAGATATGTCAATTTATCTGTAATAACTCACAGCTTTACGCCACCTATTTCTCTCTCTTACACTCCCCCTCTCTCATTCTCTTTCACACTCTTTCCTGGCCGTTTGAAGAGCCGATTTGTTCGATCTGTGGGTTAACGCAATTTGGCGACGTGTCTGAAATTAATTTTGGCTGCCAACAACAACAAGAATAGCAACAGCAAAACACAAGTCACTTAAATGACAATTTCCGGTCAGTTTGCCCAGAGCCAATATAGCACATGCATATATAGCATTATATATCTGTATGTTTATACAACTGTACATATATCGGAATCCCTGTTCGTATTTCACAGCGTGGGTGCATCGAATAATTACTTCGGTTCAGCGAAACGCAAACGCACAGAGCGCTATTTGTGTGATATAATATTAACGATAAATTGATACGATATGGTTGACTATAAGGTACTCTGTACAATAAATACATTTGACGGGGATAAGAAGTTCTTTAAGGTATAAAAAACTAACAAGTACATAGTTGACTATAAGGTATTTTATAACAAGAAATACTTTTCACTGGGATATACAGTTCCTTTCGATACAGAAAACTAACAAGTAGGACTCTAGGAACGTACAGTAACACAGTCATGGTGCACTTTAAGACACTCTGCAACAAGGTATATCTTTGACAGTATAAGAGGCTGTTTAACAATTCCTAAGACTAACAAAATACCCCAACATAGTAACAACATATACTTTTAACTGAAATAACAAATTATTTTAAGTACAGCAAACTCATAAGTAGAGCTCTAAGACCTTGCCCTAACACAGTCATAGTTGACTATAAGGAACTCTGTAACAAGATATACCTTTGACTGAGATAACAAGTTGCTTAACAGTACCTAGCCCCAACAATAAAAGCTCTATGAACATACCCCAACATAGTAGCAAAATACATCTTTGACTGGGAAAATAAGTTCGTATAAGTAAAGCAAACTAACAAGTAGAACTATAAGAACTTACCCTACATAGTCCTACTTACTCTATAATAAAATATACCTTTAATTATAAGAATACATATGTATAAGATTATACCTTGAATTGAAATAAGAATTGTTCTACAGTACCTAAAACCAATATTAAAAAAACCTCTATGAACATACCTCAACATAGTCCATTAGTTAACGTTACATAATGCATAGCTAAGTTGATATACTCCACAAATATATTAGCCAGCGACCTCATGGCATGCGTTGGTGCTAGTTAGTTACTAAATTTGGCTTAAACGAAGGCGGAACTTGTTACGTAGCCGGCCGCTGGTGACTGCCCACATTTTCCACTCAAGTCATGAATGAATGGCAATCAAGCTGAATCTGTCCGTCTATCTGCCTTGTCTGTCTCTCAGACTGTCAACTTGCCATAATTGATTTTTGAGGCAAACGGAAAAACATGACGGCGACAAATTTAGCAACTAAAACGTGGCTACTAACTAAGCTAAGAGACACTCTTGAGTCGAAAATAAACAAAAGCTAAAACGAGAATAGATTCAAGCCCGCATAACACTCGTATACCCTGTAGACACCTTGCTCTTCTTATCGTGACTTGGTTATTACCTTTTGGGCCGCATTTGCATGTATCAAATTACATTAGATGTTGTTAGCTGTGATTCTCTATTAGTAGTTTGTTTATAAAGCTGAATGATTTCCTCTCAAATTCAGTTCACAAAAGAACCCCCTACCATCTTCTCCTAACCCCTTCTTCCGCTCTCCAACCAAAACGCCTTCAAGCAGAGTTATGTAAGTCTTAACTGATTTGCATAGTTGTCTCTCGTCTTGAGCGTTGGCGTCGGATTTGGAACCCTTGGCATGGGAAAGTGTTGTGAGGCTGCCGTCTACTAAATGATCATCAACAAGATGATGACACTGTGGGAAACCCTAGAAAAATGTAGGCTGCTGCTAATGAGCTTGTAACATAGTGTTAGTTAATGCACAAACGAGAGCACACACTCGACTTGGAAATAATCAGCTTAGTTCAGGGAAAATAACTCGCTTTAGTCAGTGATAAATTACTCAAGTTTTCCCAAATTGGCAAATTTATATTATATAATATTTACAGAGCGGCAATTGAAATAGCTCGGAAATGGCAGGTAATTATTACCATATAAAGTTCAATGTCTTTTTTTCTTTCTATCATATTTCAGCAATAAGCAGACATTCTTGGCGACACTTGAGTCTGTGGAATGAATATTGCGCTACGAATTGTTTGGTCTCGAATTGCCTTTGGCTTCATTCATGAAATTGTCTGAAACTATAAGTTGAATAAAACCAGGCAATATATATAGACGTGAAATGATTTGCAATTTGCAATCTGAGTTGCCATATCCGTTCAGGTACATATACTTGTGGAATATCTGTATAAACACACACACACACACCTATGTGTGGCTGATATATATATAGAGCGCCTGGTATTTTTAGTTTGGGTGTTCAAACTTTTCACGATTGGGGGGCAGACAAACGGATGGATGGATGGGCAGTGCGTGTTGTTGGCTACGCGCCCGCCGCATGGCTTCTTGTGGCATGAATCATTCGATGTGGCCGGGTTTGTGTTGTTATAGATGTTACTGTTGCTCTTGTTGTTGGTGTCTCCGATGTTGTTGCAACTATTTGCACTGCATCTTTAAAAATACATTTTATGTTTACGCCGCTCTCTCGACGTAGTCGATGATGTTGTCTGCCGCATTGGCTGCGAGGACGCCAGAAGGAGATGGAAACGCAGGTGGCAACTGGGGACAGAGACTAAGTCTGACGCTGACGCTGAGGATTGGGCAGACACACCGAAGACCCCATGAAGGCAATGCGAACGCAGACGTAGATGCCGATGCCGACACCGACGCCGCCTCATGCACTCATAATTTTCCAAAAATACTTTCGTGTCCGACAATTTACAACTTTTCGTCATATTTTGCCGCAGTTCTGCAGTTTGATCTGAAGTCATAAATGCAATTAACATTCCAGACCTATAACTATCTATACTTATCAAATCTAAACAATATGCAGAGGCATTGCCATGCAGAAGGTCACTATTTGTTGCTCTCTGATAAGGTATTTGAGGACACGCAAGAGTATCTATAGTGGGTTTAATGGGTGCTCCTTCTGCGGAGTACTCTTTAGTAGGTGCTCCTGCTGCTGAGTAGATATACTATCAATAGTATGGCTCAATGGTCACTTATATATATTACAGCTAGTCGGATCCTTTATATCAAAGGTACTTTCATTGCCTGCATTGAGCAGCAACAAACCTAATCTAATATACATAAGTACTTCCTAGCCCACTCACCGGAATCTTGGAAGTGCGCAGGAACTCCAGCAACGCCTCCAGTGAGCCCAAAGTGGAGGCCTGCACATACACTCCCGATTGGGCCAACTTAATGTGACTCAGCGCACTCTTCAACTCCCGAGCTACTTCCTCCCTAGCAAGAGAATCAGAATAGTTAAAAGCTTCAAGGCACATTCAAAGATCCATTCACTTACTTGCAAATTTCAACCTCATCAGGTTTGTGCGCAATCAGCAGATTGATGCCAGCAATTGCCTTCTCCAGATCCTTGGCAGCAATCTTGACACCCTGCGCTGCCTTCACTTCCTTGTACTCTACATAGGCGTTCTTTACACGCAGTTCTTTCATGGGTTGTGGCATCAGTAGCGAACGAATCTGTGTGGTTATTGGACCATCTGTGCCGGCAAGAATCATAGTCTGACCCTCTCGCAGCTTTCCGTTAATGAGAATGGCATCAATTGTGGTCCCCAGGCCGGGAATGGCTTTCACCTCCAGCACTGTGGCCTGCAGCTCCTCGGAGTACATAAGACGCTTGGCTAGCATGTTTTGGCAGAAATCAGTTATCATGAAGAGCAAGTTGCCCATGCCCTCGCCAGTGATGGCACTGGTGGGCACCAGGGAAATGTAAGTCTTGGGATCGGTGTTCTCGTAGAAGAGTGCTGTGTTCAGTCCCTGCTCGGCAAACTGCAGGATGACGTCTTTTGTGCGTTGTTGGAACTCCAGTTGAGTGTTGGTCTGCTGCTCCTTGATGACATCACGGACATCTCGACGAGCCAGCACCTGCCAGTCGTAGAGACGATCGATTTTGTTCAGTGCCACAATAAATGGACACTTCTTTTTCTTCAAGAGCTGTATGGATTCGATAGTCTGCGGCTCCAGGCCGTGCATAATGTCCACAACCAGAATGGCAATATCACAGAGAGAAGAGCCACGATTACGCAAATTGCTGAACGACTCGTGGCCAGGGGTATCGATAATTAGTAATCCGGGAAGACGATGTTCGAATCCAACCGCAGCCTTGACATGCTTTGTTTGCTCCTTGATGGCATCGATGGGTACATTGGTGGCGCCAATCTGCTGTGTAATACCACCAGCCTCAGAATCCTGTACGTGTGTTCGCCGCAGTTTGTCCAATATCTTTGTCTTGCCTGTGTCGACATGACCGAGCACACAAACAACTCCAGCACGAAGCTCATCCGTGGTTCGTTTCTTCTCAGCCTCCGCTTGACGTTTTAGGATGCGCGCCTCGGCACGCAAGCGACGCGATTCTGGATCATTGGCCAGGGCAGTGTCTTCCTTTTCGGACTCGTCGCTTTCCTCGTCAGAGTCATCGCCACTCTCATCATCACTTTCGTCATCGTCATCATCGGTTTCAGAGTCTTTAGCTTGTTCGTTTTTGCCATTATTGGTGGTTGTCGTGGTAGCCTGGGAGGATTCCTCCTCTGGTTCTGCCTCACTGTCAGTGGCATCCCAGCTTTCCTTCACGACTTCCTCCTTGGGTGTTTCGGCAGCAGCTTCAGCCGCTGCAGCTGCTTCGGCTGCTTCCTTAGCTGCCTTAGCTTCCTCCTCGGTTTGCTCTTCCTTGGGGCCCTTCTTCTTGTTGGGTCTAATCCTTGTGCCTGTAAATGAGTTTCAGTTTAGATAATGTGCAAGGAAAGTTACAATATCAAATAAACCTGGCCTGGGAGCGCGTCTATCATTGGGATCGGGCATTTCCAGGCCTTGCGCCTTGAGCGACTCGAGCAGCGCTTGAGCTCGAGCGCGATCCTCCTTTTGCTTCTTGGTGAGTAGCTTTCCCTCAGCCTTGAGGCGCGCCTTTCGCTCAGCTTCCTTTTGTTTTTTCTTCTCTTTGCGTTCAGCCTCAAGGCGCACTGCTTCCAGTCGTGCCTCTTCACGTTCGTCCTCCAGGCGAATACGCTCTTCTTCTAACTTTTGCTGGCGCTCCTCTTCCTCCTTGCGTTTCTTAAGCTGCTCCTGCATGGCGGCCACAATCGCAGCAGACATGCCCTTCTTCTTGGTATCCTTTTTCTCTTCCTCAGCCTCGCCCTTCTTGTCTTTCTTGCCCTTTTTCTTGTTCTTTCCGACCTTGCCGCCGTCCTCGGCTTCTTCGGCATTAGCCTCAGGCTGATCTGCTTCCTCGGATGCCTGCTCGGGTTCAGGTTCTGGTTCAGGTTCAGGCTTTGCCGCTGCCGGCTGTGGTTTCTGCTTAGGCTCAAGAGCTGCACGCTGCTTGGCTAGCGCAGCCTCGCGTTTCTGGCGTTCCTTCTTCTCCTTCTTCTTTTGGGCCGCTGATTTGACAGTGCCTCCAGCATCCTCATCCTCATTGTCGTCACCGTCATCTGCACCGGCATCCTCTACGGCTGCCGCAAGTTGCTCCTGCTTCTTGTTTTTCTTGGACTTCTTAGAAACCTCATCAGCAAGCTCCTCAGGAGACACAACGTTAGCTGCTGCTGGCGCCTCTCCCGCGTATTCGGCCTGTAATTCAGCCAGCATTTTGTCCAGATCTTCATCATCTTCATCCTTTCCCTTACGCTTGGATTTCTTGCCCTTCTTCTCGTTCTTTTTCTGCGGCTTCACAGCCACTTCCTCATCCTCAGAAGGACTTTGCTGCGCCGGCGCTTCATCATCGTCATCGTCTTCGACCAACAAGTTGAACGCAGACTTCTTGGCAGGCTTGGCCCGACTTGGCTCCTCGTCGGAGTCTTCGTCGACATTCTTTGCCTTGTCTTTGCCTTTGCCTTTGACGTTCATCTTTTTGACTGCCTTTGTTATGGTATCAATCTTGCCAGCATCACTGCCATCGTCCGAATCGGCAACAGCGTTTTTGTTCTTCTTCTTGCCCTTCTGCTGATTCTTCTTGTTGTTGCTGCTCAATTTGTCGTCCGAGTCTATGACAGGATTACTTTCCCTAAAAAAAACAAGAAAATTCAGTGAATTTCAATAGAAAGTTGCCAACTCGCCATCGTGGCAACTTCACCACAACAACAAATATCAACAGTGCAACAACAACGAGCCATGCCGATTGTCATTAACAATACTCACATTTCGTCCGCTGATGAACCACCATCGGCAGTGGTCAATATCTCTTTCTTGCCCTTTTTAGCTTTAACCATCTTTCCTGGCGCAGTCTCAACACGCTTCTTCTTGGAACACCCACGAAACTCTGAAAGAAATTCACTGCTGAAAGTGTACACGCGACGGATATGCAACGACGAGACTCCCTCCTGCCTTGTCTAACAGCTGAGCGTGCAGAAAACCGTGTTGTTGTGGGCTGATCACTCCTTGGGGACAGCACCTTGGCACTCTTGGGTCGTCGAAACCAGTTGGCTATGTGAATCAACAGGAATTGACGTTCCTAGTGGGCAAAATGTGTAAGTTTTCGCACGTTTTGCCGATTCGGTTAGCGAATACGATGCACCTGTGATAGTGATGGGAAACCATCGAATACAATATCGAAAGTTCGATTATTCCACAACGTGCTGTGTTTTCCCACACTATCGATATTAAAGTCTTCCGTTTCGATATTTTAGTACAAAATCGATTGTTTCATTAATTTTTTTCGAAATTGGTATTAATTGAAAACGCGGCTGCAGCCAAAAGAGTTTTGATTTGGTTGCGCTTTCATGTCGCAAAAAGCTTCTTTTAATTTGAAAACATTCACGTGTCTCTTATCAAATTGTACAATAAATACACCGATTACTCTCAAACATACTGCCAGCAGTTTTTTTCTTATAAATTTGAATTAACTAAGCATAAATTTAAAATATTTTTTAAATATATTTGGCTTACTCTGATCTTGCAACATATTTCGAAGGGAATTATTTGTATTTATTTATTTAATGTAATTAGTCGACTGAATAATAACTTAAAATATAATTAGAGGTAATATATGAATTGATTAAAATTATATAGGAATATCGAGCAAGTTAAACCTTAAAAGGAAAGTATTTTTTTTAGTTTTTATTATGTTAAAACTATGTACAAAGATATAGTTTATTTCCTTTTAGCCAGACGCAATATCAATATCAATAAGGAACTCAAGTATTAATAAAATGTTGATAAAATGTTTTTAGATGCAAAATGAAACAACCTATTGGAGTGGCCTTCCCTCTTCATTGCTCTACATTTTGACAGTAAAGATAAATATTATAGACACAGGTGAAGATAAGAGATTATTCTTGAGAAAAAGATCTGGACTGAAGTCAAAATAATAATATAAATGTTTCTATGCTTTGCTTGAGAAGAATGCTTCGATATTGCTTTATGGCTGGTAAACAGTGTTATTATGACAGGCAGGACCCATAAAACGGTATGAATCTTCTAACTGAAGGTTATATTTTTGGCTATAAAAGATAACCACGTTGCTATGATCAGCTCAGTTAGTGATATACATTCAAAACCAAAAGTCAAAATAATGATGAAGCGAAGCGCAATTGTTATAGTCCTCGTGGCGTTGGGAGTAGCTACGGTGCAGGGTCAGGATACAAACCAGTGCAACATTTGCCAATCAACAACCAACATACGATGCGAATCGGAGAGCACATACTATATATGCTTAGGTAAGTAGTGTCACCTGACCTGGCCCACTGCAAGGACTTACCTTAGTCCTCAATAACGAACAGGCAATAAGCAATATGGACCGAACTACTGTGACACCGACGAGGTTTGCACCAACACCGATGCCCCTTGTGTGGCCAAGAGTGAGCTGAGCTCCACTGTACTTAACGTTTGTGCAACAACCGGAAGCTGTCAGACCTGTTCGGCATCCTCGACATACACCTGTGTGAGCAGCACCCAGGCCGCACGCTGTGTCAGTGGCCAACTGTCCACGTCGGTAATCATCGATTGTGGAGAAGATGAGATTTGTGTCTCCGATGCAGTAGACACATTCTCCACTCCCTGTGTGCCACAGTGCGTTGCCAACTTTGTGAGTACTTCCTTGGCATATTTCCCTCATGATCTCACGTAAATCTCTACATCTCTATATTCCCCATAGGCCAACTGGAACTCCTCTTGTTCGAATGCTGACTACGTGCCACCTACCCAGGCACCACCAACGACGCCCAGTGCTACTGAAATGCAGAGCATTTGCCAAGCGGCAGCTGCCACAAAGAACACTAGGTATTTCTATACCTATGCCGATTCGACCTGCAGAACCTACGTCTACTGCCAGAGAAGCTCCCTGACCACGACCATCTTCACAACCACCTTGACAGGATCATGCAGCTCCCCCACGCCGTATTTCGATACAGCTAGAGGTGTGTGCCAAGCCACCAAATCGGCTAGTTGCCTCGCAGAGGCCCCAACCACAGTGGCACCTACTGGAAGCACTACATCTGGAGCAATCAGTCAATCGAGTACCGCATCGACGGATGCCTCATCCACGGAAGCCTCATCCACGATTACCTCATCCACGGTTGCCTCATCCACGGAAGACCCACCCACAGATGACACGAATGAGGTATAGATATCGTAAGAAACAGATACCGTAATCGAAAACAATAAACGGATAGTATCTGTATACAAAGGATCAAACATCGATTTAACAATATCTTGATGTACTTATCCATTGTTATGTAATTTACAGAATATTCCATGTAAATAAATACTGATCATCAACTCGACTAAAATCTTATCTCCTTCATTTAATTGATATATAATATATCTATGTAGACTTATGACATCGTGTGAATATTATTTATGTGTCGTCAAACTGAATGGGTTAAGTTCTGTACATTCGCGACCATAAAACACTAACAACACATACACATGCATACATATTCAAATCTATACATACGTCATGGTGTCTAAATATGTTATAGAATACGATATTCACGTTTTCTCTGGCCTGGCGAGCTGATTTATAACGCTGGCAGATGCGTTGCCGCAGCCGCAGCTTGAGGTTCAACGAGGGAAATTGTTCTTACGACAAAAAATAATCTTATTTTATTGCTAGAGGGGCGTACACGAAAAATATAGATACATACATAGATACAGGCATGGATACACACATACATACATAGATGCATAAGTACTATACAATAAAAAGTTTTCATTTAATGATATTTCATCGAGAGACAAAAGCAAACTAAAATGTCGTTTTCGATGCTCTTGTTGCTGCTGTTGTTGTAGTTATTGTTGCTGTAAATGTTGTTGTTGCTAGCGTTGTCAGATGGGCGATGAGCGCCTGCACTGGCAGCAATTGTCGCAGCAATTAAACATTAAATCAAATGAATTGCAGAAAACTGCAAAGCGGACACTGAATGATGAGGAGCAGGAGGCTGTGTGTCTGCGCCTCTGTCTGGTTGGGGAGAGCGAGGTGGTGCAGGTGCAGAGGAGGCAGAGACTGTAGCTGGTTGGCCGCGGCTGATTTTGGCTGCTTTGATCGCTTTGCTTGGCCAGAAACTAAATGCGCAAATGGAAATTATGGCCATTGACGACGCACGATCGGCCCGGCACACTATACGTGGGCAGTGGCGAGTGTACGAACTGCGAATACAGAGAAATAGAGAAAGAGATTATTTATATTATTGGAATGATCATGATGGATGAGTACAAACTTTTGGCACTTTCTGCGTTGTCGCCATGTAGCCGACACAAAACGATTGGGTCGTGTGACTCCACATCACCTCGCCGCAGCTCTGTTTCGGATAGTAGAGGAGCGTCAGTGCGCCTGCGTACAGATCCTGTTGTTGCGGCAGCAGTGGAGAGTCGAGGAACTTCTGCTTGAACGTTCGATGCAGGCTGGTCACGGCACAGTCACTGCTGAAGGCACCGTTGCATATCTCACGGGCGAGCAGAGTTTTCATCAGGTACTCACCATTGCCGGTCGTGCACGTGGCAATGGCCAACTCATCGGTATCGGTGGCCCAACAGCCGGCACCATAGGTTGCCGCTTGGCCCACACGGCCAGGTACCTTGAGTAAAATGCCGCCAGAACTACAGCCGGCTGCAGTGTTCCCGGCTCCGTCGACACACACAGCGCCCACAGTGTCCAGTGCAGCGGTCAGTTCCACTTCGTTGCCCGGCTCGGGAATTGCGTCTTCGGCGTCGGCGTCGACGTCGACCTTGCTGTTGCCGACAACCATATCGTATTTGCTCTTATAATGATTGTAATGGAATTTAGCTTTCGATGAGATCAGCACGCTGGGATCGACCATTGCACAGCCCACTTGCTCGGCATATTGCTCAGCGCCACTGGCCGCCAGCACCATGGGCGGAATGCGATCCAGTGGCTGTTGTTCCCCCTGGCCATCGCAAATACGACGGGCCAGTTGTATGGGATTCTTGACACGACTCACATTGGTGCAGGCACCAAAGTTCAGTGTGGTGCCATTCATAATGGCTGCATCGCACTGTACCGATCCATCCATGCAGAGATTCGACCCAAAGCCGGCGTTCGTGGCGCCACAGTTCTCCAGCCGCATTATAGCAGCCTCGCAGGCGTCCACGGCACTGCCACCGTTACGCAAAATCTCTGTAGCTCGTATGCAGGCCTCTTTGATGACGCGCTGGTATTTGGTCTCGTCGATGCAGTTTCCAGCCCCTAAATACATATATACGGTTGTCAGTGTGAATTCAATGTGCCCATCGGTCAACATCAATCAAAACAAACCTGTATGCACCGCGACGAAGCCAGCCATGTTGTGTTCTCTCTGCTGTTGCTGCTAACGGCAACTGCACTTGCGGTTCGCGGCCTTTGTTTACGTCCGTCGATGCTATTTTAGTATTTGTTTGTTTAAACAATTCTGGAAACTGAGACTGTTTGCTGAATGCGCCAAAATACTAATTCGAATATGTTCATAAAAATACCTCGTTTAATACAGTCTAAGAAATACATTATGGGTATTTCTATGATAATTCAAAGCGAAAAAACTAACAAATAATACTTTATATTTTAATTCATTTCTAGACTAGAAGTATTTTATTTTTATAATTATAAAGTAATTTAAGAAGTCTTTACAGTTTTTCTATGATCATTTTAATAAAAAATCTGAAAAATAATGGAATATATTTAGGACATGGTCTTGTTTTGTAATATATATATTTTAGAATATAATTATTTGAGTTTCTGCATTAACATACAATTAAATGCAAGCTATTAATAAATAAAATACAAAAGATGTAGGTCTTTATATTAATGAAGAACAGATTTTTAGATTATACGCTTTTGTCGGTTGGCTTTTGTTTAAATTCATAATGTTTCAAGCAACTGCTTCAAAAGAAGCGTGCGAAATTTCCTTTGTGAACTTGCTATATAAGCAACAATTTTTGCAGTTTACAATCAGTTAATCACGTTTACTGAACTGCAATATGAAATTCATTTTAATCTTGGCTTGTCTGGCACTTTATGTAGCCCACACCGAAGCTCAGAGCTTCTGCGTTGGCCGTCCATGTAAGTATTTGCAAAGAGAAAAGATTTTCAAATATGGAATCTTTATAAATAAAATACTTTTATCTGTCTTCAGTGAACTTTGCCTGCACTGGCAATCGGGATAGTGGCAACAGGTGGAATAGGCACTGCGACAACTTCTCAATGAGGGAAATGTGGTACTATGATGGACGCAGGCGTGACTGTCTGAGGATGAACTATCTTGGCTGTGGTGGCAACGGAAACCGTTATTGCTCCCGCAACGACTGCATGAGGAGATGCAGGCGTTAAAGGATCATTTGAAAATTGTTAAAGGATTACATTCACAAACTGATTGCATGAAAATAAATAAACAGAAATAATAACTTGAAATTTAATAATTTGTTTTTTCATTTTATTCATACAATTCTAATTAAATTTTGTATTATTTAAATTTTATTTAATTAGTATTTAAAGAAACTATCTTGAAGTGGTATTTTTATTTCTTCAATGAATCTTTAGTATTTATCGGTTTACAACGGCTGGTCACACCGGCGTGTGACCGTGATTTTTTGCAAATAAAACTGTAAAAATTACAAATAAAAGGCAGTAAGAAGTATATATTTTAATTCTATATTCAAGAATTCATAAAAAGTGAACGTGTAATATGTATACTTAAGTGTTTATCTTGTATTCGATAACAATCTGTGCACACACACACAGTGCAGGTGAAATGTAAAGAAAGTGTTTGTTTGTCCGAGTCCAACAACTGTTTGTGTGTTTGTATTTGTGATATTGTGTGTGACGTCCGCCTGCGCTTGTAATACACTAATACAATTGTAATATGTAAAAAAGAAGGAAAAGCGACTGCAATATTGCAACGCAAAAGCCTGGAACATTAATACAGCAAGTAATCACACGAATACCCTTCTCAGAGAGGAACAATCTCAAACAAGAACGCAACATAAGTGCGATTTAGAGTAATGGACAAATTCCCATTAAAGGGTAGCAGAGAGGCTGCAGCGGAAGGCAACAGCTACATAACCGCATATCAGACAGTCATGAAAAAGGTATGTGAGAGAATTAATAATAAAAGTATTGATGTTTACGATGTAGTACTAAATTTCACGTGAAATACGAGTGACATATTAGGGGGCGGAAATGATGTTGTTGTTGTTGGGAAAAGTGTCTACGTGGGTGTATGACTCTTACCCAAGTGAACAGCTGAGCAGAGTTTCAAGTCTCGACCCTGCGCTTTGTCTATGCAAAGAGCCAAAAAATTCCACGTTATCTTGCCTGAGTTTGTGCGTAAACAAAGAAAAAGAGTGTTACTTATTGTTTGATTTCGAAATTGGAACTAATTTTTAACTAGTCATAATCAGCTAGTTAAACAACACTGGGCAACACAAAATTCTGAACCAATTTTGGAAAATCCGCTAAAAGTACTGGCAAAAAACTAGAATTTCTGCATCATTTATTTTGCCAAATTGGTTGGAGTTGGATTTAATTTGATTTCAAAAATTTGCCTGCTGCCTGATATTCGAAAATAGGTTGATAATCGATGTTGCACAGTGTAATTGACAGCATACATTTTGCAATGTTTTATACGATGTTACAATATTACGATATTAATGCCTTTTATTTTACAGTCAAACGGTCACACCATTGGAGACGGCGGCGAAGGTGATCACCCGCTGGCCCCTCATTCCAAGCTTACCTACGGGGCAGCAACCACATCACTCACAGCGGCCACAGACGACGAGGATATGATTGACATAACGCCTCGATCGAGTCCTGGGGAACTTATCGGCGGCGGACCGGGCAGCTATCATCGTGAAACTGCTACCGAATCAGACACGGAACGCGACTACGCGCCGAATCAGCGTACAATGCACCATCATCATCAGCTTCAGCATCAACATGTACCAAGTCACAGCGCCTTCGGGGACCCCATGGACGGTGAGTGGCCGATGAGTGGCAGAGTTGGTGTGGTTTGATTTGTTAATCTTTGTCACGATCTCGTGGTCAGCGACGTCACATCAATTGTGACTGCGTGGCGCAAGCTGTACATATTTTTATTGTCATATTCACACTGGGTGGGGAACAGGGCGGGGCAGAGCGTGGCCAGACGCTACTCGATTTAATTTAATATACATATAATTGCAATACACACACATGTATTCATAATTCCCCTGTGCCTCGGTCCGTTTGTACTGTGGTACTGTGGAATATGTATAAATAACTTTGATAGCAATTGTTGTTCGCTGTGGGGCTTCCATTTAATTATTTCTCTCAACCTTTCACTAGGATACAGATACATATACACAAATAATAGAATTTTTAGAAATACCTTCGACTTTCTTGCTGATTTGATTAAATATGTAAATATTTACAGCCTATTGGATCAAGAACATAATTCCGAATTGTCAATTTCAAAATGTACCTGAACAATATACAATCTATATCAAAGTACTCTCTATTTTGCGTTCATGTGCACCATTTTAGGAGCACTCTCGTTCTACGGCTCCTCAGATGTGCAGGATGATATACCCGGGATTGGACAGTATGAAGATTTCCACACTATCGATTGGCAGAGGGATATAGCGAGAGATCGCATGCGTCATCGATATATAGTAAAAAAGCGTCAGGATTCGGTTTGGGATTTAATTAAGGTAAGGCACAACGAACTCTATGAATAATTATTTAAATGGATTGACCCAAATTCTCGCTTGTTACAGGGGTCAATCGATGCCGGTTCCGGTTGGCTGTGTGTTCTACTTGTCGGCATAGCTGCGGGCTGTGTGGCTGGCATGGTTGACATAGGTGCCAGTTGGATGTCTGATTTAAAGCACGGCATTTGTCCGCCCGCGTTCTGGTTTAATCGCGAGCAATGCTGTTATCCAGCCAAGCAATCAGTCTTTGAGGAGGGAAACTGCTCAACGGTGAGTAATCTATCAACCTTGAGCTAACTTAAGCTAACCTCTTGTAAACTTGTAGTGGAAAACTTGGCCAGAGATCTTGGGCCTCAGTCGCAATGGTACGGGGCCGTACATCATTTCATACATTGGATATGTCTTGTGGGCCTTGCTGTTTGCCTCGTTGAGTGCCTCATTGGTGCGGATGTTTGCACCATATGCCTGCGGCTCTGGTATTCCTGAGATCAAGACCATTCTGTCGGGCTTTATTATTCGCGGCTATTTGGGAAAATGGACATTGCTGATCAAATCTGTGGGCCTGATGCTCTCGGTGTCGGCTGGTCTGACTCTGGGCAAAGAAGGTCCGATGGTACATATTGCCAGCTGCATTGGCAACATATTCTCTCATCTGTTTCCCAAATATGGCCGAAACGAGGCCAAGAAGAGAGAAATCCTATCAGCAGCCTCCGCTGCAGGCGTTTCAGTAGCGTTTGGTGCCCCCATTGGCGGTGTGCTGTTCTCTCTGGAGGAGGTTTCTTATTACTTTCCTTTGAAGACTCTATGGCGCTCGTTCTTCTGTGCGTTAATTGCGGCATTCGTACTACGCTCCCTCACACCCTTCGGCAATGAGCATTCTGTGCTATTTTTTGTAGAATACAATAAGCCATGGATGTTCTTTGAGCTGATACCGTTTGTCTTTCTCGGCATCATGGGTGTAAGTAACTGCAGTTCAGAGAAATATATGAATTTTTTTTTAATGAGAAATCTATTCTTTGTTTAGGGCGTCATTGGAACGTTCTTTATAAAGGCAAACTTATGGTGGTGCCGTTACCGGAAGTTCAGCAAGTTGGGTCAATATCCCGTTAGTGAGGTTCTATTCGTCACCCTAGTCACCGGCATAATCTGCTATCCGAATCCATTCACGCGCATGAACATGAACGAGCTAATCTTCCTGCTGGTTAGCAAGTGCTCACCTGGAGATGTCACCAATCCCCTATGGTATGTCTCATAATTATTGTAGTGTTGCTTTGAGTAAACTTTACTTTCTTTTATTGTTCAGTGACTACAAACGGATGAATATTAGCACAGCAACCGGTTTTATAGAGGTTACAGAGCCAGGGCCCGGCGTTTACAATTCCATTTGGCTACTGGTGCTCACCTTCATTCTAAAATTGGCGCTGACCATATTCACCTTCGGTATTAAGGTGCCCTCCGGTTTGTTTATACCATCGCTGCTGTTAGGCGCCATAATGGGACGCATCGTTGGCATCGGTGTAGAGCAGTTTGCGTATAGTTATCCGAACTTTTGGGTCTTTACCGGAGAGTGCACAGACAGCAATCTAATTACACCGGGCCTGTATGCAGTTGTTGGAGCTGCCGCCGTCTTGGGAGGAGTCACCCGCATGACTGTCTCTCTTGTAGTCATCATGTTCGAACTGACGGGCGGTGTACGCTATATTGTGCCACTGATGGCAGCTGCGATGGCCTCTAAATGGGTGGGCGATGCCTTGGGCAGACAGGGCATTTATGATGCGCACATTGCGCTCAACGGTTATCCGTTCCTGGACAGCAAAGAGGAGTTCGCGCACACAACACTTGCGGCAGATGTAATGCAGCCCAAACGCAATGAAACATTGAATGTCATCACACAAGACTCCATGACTGTGGATGATGTAGAGAATTTACTGAAAGAAACGGAGCACAATGGCTATCCCGTTGTCGTTTCTAGAGAGAATCAATATCTAGTTGGCTTTGTACTGCGCAGGGATCTTAATTTGGCTATAGGTAATCAATTAATCGATCATTCCAATGAAAAAAGTATCTAATTCTAAACTTATGCATTCACAGGCAACGCAAAGCGTCTTATTGAGGGCATTAACAGTCATTCCATAGTATTATTCACGTCAACTACTCCTATACAAAACCTGGGTCCGCCACCATTGAAACTTAAGAAGATACTTGACATGGCACCCATCACAGTAACAGATCAAACACCAATGGAAACTGTGGTTGATATGTTCCGCAAACTGGGGCTGCGCCAGACCCTCGTCACACACAATGGGTAAGTGGATAATAACTATAATTATAATAAGATTCTAATGCAGTTCACAATTTTCAGACGTTTACTGGGCGTCATAACGAAAAAGGATGTTCTTCGACATGTTAAGCAAATGGATAATGAAGATCCCAACACTGTGCTCTTCAACTAAGAGAATTTATTAGCCAATCAGCAGAGATAGGCAGACAGACGCCTAGCAATTATCATTATTACCTGTACTTTCGCGAAGCCAACTATATTAAATTCAAATAAGTGTAGCAGTTAGAAAATAATGTACGGTCGGAGCACTTCGAACGTGAGAGATGTAGCTAAATTGTGTGCAGTTCTTCTTTATGTTATATACTATATATATATATATATATATATATATATATACGTGTGTGTCAATATATCTACATATACTACTTATATATATGTATGTATGTATCTCGTTAACGTTTATTGTATAATTCATTTAAGACTATTGAGAACTTTCATTTATTTTCGCAATGTAATTATGTCGTTTAATATTTTCTACTTTTAAATACTTTAATTAAACTATATTTTTATACTCCTATGCACATCACGGGCCTGGAAAGTGAATGTTTAGTAATTGATATCGCTGAATTTTTAATTTGAGTATTTTATGCTAACCAGGCACCTGGCAATATTTATGAAAGGAAGATTCGCATTTCGTTTTAAATTCATGAATAATTTCTTATTTACATATTTATAATACATATTACATACGTAAATATGAAGATATTGTGTTTTGTTAGTGATCTGTGAAATTTGAATGTAAACTCGTGTAAATAGCAAACATATAAAGATGATTAAACCATAAATAAACTTAAGCGCAGCTATACAAAAAAAGTTATTACATTGAAACCACTTGTAAGTGAATTTGTTTTTTTTTTGGTTCAGTAGGCAAGTAGCCTTTTAAGTAGTACAAACAATACAGAATTAAATTATTTATTTTTCATTACAGTACAATTAGTTCGGATATTTTATTTTGATTAAGATGTTCGCTTTATGGACAAGACTTTTGTCAGGTAAGTTGGCGATTGAGACTCGCGAAATCCTATAAATCAAAAATGACATCCTACATAGCAATGGGCTCCAAAAATGGAACACGTAAACAATCTGTAAGGGTAAAATTGCCATTAAAAACTCCATTTCCACCTTCAAATAATTGGGTTGCTATGCAAAAGAAGTACCGTGGTGTGCATAATATTGTTAAGAATGATGGCTTCATTGATCCTTTTGAAGAACAACTTTTGGACCGACTATGTGGTAAGCTTCAAAATCCTTCCGAATTGTTTATAAGGAAGCATGTGAGCGGAGTAAAGAAAATCATGATTAAGGACCATACGAATAGTTCAAAATCGTATACAAATTAGTATAGCAATTGCCGACAAATTAATTGTAATTTTTCGAAGTATATGAATAATAATATGAGTAATAACGAACACCATTTTGTGTGTGTTATATTTTTTATTCCCATGAAAGACTGTGCTCGACATAAAAGATTTGAAAGTCGCAGCCATAGAGTCCTGTGATTAACCAGCATCTGGAATTGAAATTATTGAAGAATGGATCGCTAGGAAATGCTTTAGTTTCCTTATACCCATTATCGCTAATTCGGATAAGGTTGCCGCGACCGCGTAGTGCGCCCTTGACGTGAGCATGAGCTCCATCGTTGACCCTGTAGTACTGTAAGGCCCCTTCATTGCTAGGACAATAAATGATGTTGCCGTCCCGGCTACAGGCAATGGCATTCTTGAATGGTAACGGTATTTGGACAATCAATTGAGCAGTATCCTGTCGGAAGAGGTTCAATTACAATTTAGATTCAATGCTCTGTCAAAAAATATATGTAAATACTTCATCCTCATGCCGCATGTCGTGGTAGTAGGCTTGTCCACTCAAATCGCAGCTGATGACTATCTGATGTCCATCCATTTCGGTGCGCAGCAGCGTGGACACCATAAAGCGATGTCGTCGCAAGGGCAGCAACTGCAACTGCCTCTTGGAGGACCTTTCGCTGGCAGCTTGACCCAAATTCCAACAGCGAAAAACCCCACCATCGTTGGTGCCTATGACAAAGTCATCTAGGCCCAGGGATACCATAGTAGTCAGTTCCACGGCAACGGTTTCTGGCACGGAATATCTAAGAGAAAAAGGGTTCATAAGAAAACTGTACAGCACACTCAATGCACAACTTACTCCCAGTCCAAGGTCATCTGCTTGGCCACTAGCCACTGTAGAACAGTCCCATTTGGATAGCATGCAAACAGCCGCTCCTCTGTTACCCAATCTAGAGACACAGCAGCGCCATGTGTAGAGGATACACTATGAAGCTGCTTAATTTCCACATTAGAGTCATTTCCACCTCGTACCGGCTCGTAGAGCCAAACAAAGAGTTCCCCATCCATTGTGGCGCCGGCAAAAACATTCTTGTTGAATCCATTCGTGCACAGGCTACGAAGGCAGGACTTCAGAGACAGAGTCTTGGCTTCACTGTATACCACAAAGTTGCCTTGTGACATTCGCTGCGGCACGAAGAGCTTTAACTGCTGATCCACGTGCTCACACCAGTCATCGTGAGGCGCCACAGTTGTAGTCACCAAGACTGGGGCATTGTTTGTGTGCACGCTCAGCCAAATGGCCAATCCCTGGGAGTTCTCGATGCTGCCCATTGATAGACTCTGGTATGTTTGCACCAGCACTTGTTCTTGCAGCGTGTACTGACTAGCCTGCTGCTGCTGATGCTGTTCCATCTGTGGAGTGGGTTGACTCAACTGCTTTTCCACCAATGGGTAAATCTGCCGCAACCACTTGGCCAAGGCTCGTTCGTCATAGTTCACATTACCATTGCCGCTGCAGCTTGGTTCCGTTTGTGTAGTCACATGTTTCTTCTCCTGCGTATCTGTGCCTTTTTCAACACATGGCGGCGGCGGATCTGTGCCAGTACAATTGTCCACTAGAGCATTCTGCCTCTCAGTAGGTTGTGTGGCTAGAAATTCAATCACAGGCGAACTGTAGTGCGATAGAACGTCCATCTTCCAGGTGTTTCAATAGCCATTTGCTGTGACCACAACAATCGTTTGTCTGTTGTTGGCATAGTAACCGCTTATTTGTCCTTTGGTGTTTCCACACTGGTTTTTAGATCTGGAAGGCGAAAGAAATCGAAATATTTAAACTTAACAGAGATGTTAAATTTAACATACTTTAGATCGAATATCATGACTAAGGGTTGCACAGAAGGAAGTCCTTTATTGGCTTTAAGATCAATAGCACAAAAATGACAAATTTCAAACATAACATATATGTATCTTTAACATACATACGTGACTGAAGTTTCTTTAAAGGAATGGCTTTTAGATCGATAATAGCTGAAATATATCGATCAATTTAAACTTAACAGAGTTGTTAACTTTAAAATGCCGTTGTTCGAATATCGAAAAAAGCGCCAATCATTTATCGATAATTTATAATAATCAATTTTTCGTTGGCAGATTTTAAAACGGCACCAAGTAGGCCTCGACTTATCAACAAATTAGTGGCATAATCAGAATGCAAGCGAATTTTGTTGAGCTCGTTTGTAAGTCGGCATAAAAAAAATAATCACAATTAAAAAAATTATCAATATTGAGAAAAAGGATTAAAACTCCAAAGCACTTTTTATTAACAATTATAGACGGATTAAAAGTCGTAAATCCGAAAATGTTCATGACATGGGCGCGATTGTCAACGGGTAATTGAGAGC
The DNA here is from genome assembly GCA_018903715.1 of Zaprionus davidi. Taxonomy (NCBI): domain Eukaryota; kingdom Metazoa; phylum Arthropoda; class Insecta; order Diptera; family Drosophilidae; genus Zaprionus; species Zaprionus davidi. The sequence continues at coordinate 1,744,239 of JAEIGL010000009.1, read as the reverse complement.
AGAACTGTCAGTTAATTAATGAAAAGTCATCCATGAGTTGTTTTACTTGTAGTGTGCAGTAAAATGGGTCTAAAATTCGGACAGCCGGTAAATGTGAAGTTCCCTCTGCAAGTGCGGTCCGTGCATACGGCGCTTATGCTCGCCAAGGACGATGAATGTGAAGAAAAAAAGCCCGATCCCTGTGAGGAAAAAAAGCCCGAACCCTGTGAGGAAAAGAAACCCGATCCCTGTGATGCAAAAGGTGGTGGTGGAGGTGCTGGAGGTGGTGCCGGCGATTCTTTGTGTGATCTGATTGGGAAGAAACGCGAGGGTTACATTCATTCCGTCATTGGGCCGGTCGTCGATGTTTACTTTCCAGAAGAAGTACCAGAGGTTATGAATGCCATGGAGGTACAAGAGACCGAAATTGGACGTCTCGTGCTAGAGGTAAGGTCCAGTTAAGTCTGATTCAATTGCAGAGCGTTGCTCTAAATATCCTGCCTTAGGTGTTCCATCATCTGGGTAGCAACGTGGTACGCTCCGTTGCCATGGACTCCACAGAGGGTCTTAGGCGTGGCCAGAAAGTTCTTGACACTGGTTTTCCCATCCGCGTTCCCGTTGGAAAATCGGTACTGGGGCGCATTATCAACGTTATAGGAGATCCAATCGATGAGCGTGGTGACATCAAGAGCGAGTTCTACTCATTCATCCATAATGAGGCACCTGAGTTGGCGGACCTGAGTGTGAAGCCAGAAATCCTGGTAACCGGCATCAAGGTCATCGATCTATTGGCACCCTATGTCAAGGGAGGCAAGATCGGTCTCTTCGGCGGTGCCGGGGTGGGCAAAACTGTGCTCATCATGGAGCTAATCAACAACATTGCCAAGTCGCATGGCGGCTACTCGGTGTTTGTCGGTGCCGGAGAGCGTACACGAGAGGGTAACGATTTGTACCATGAGATGATTGAAAGTAAGGTCATCAACCTCGAGGACGATTCATCAAAGGTGGCACTTGTCTATGGCCAGATGAATGAGCCGCCGGGCGCCCGTAGTCGCGTCGTGCTCACCGGTCTAAGCATTGCCGAGTATTTCCGGGACGTTGACGGGCAGGATGTGCTGCTCTTCATCGATAACATATTCCGTTTTACCCAGGCCGGTTCGGAGGTGTCTGCGCTGCTGGGCAGAATACCCTCTGCTGTGGGCTATCAACCCACACTGGGCACAGACATGGGCACCATGCAGGAGCGCATTACCAGCACCCGCAACGGCTCTATAACATCCGTGCAAGCGGTCTATGTGCCTGCCGATGATCTTACTGATCCCGCCCCGGCAGCAACATTCTCTCACTTGGATGCAACCACTGTGCTGTCGCGTCCCATTGCTGAGCTAGGTATTTATCCAGCTGTTGATCCTTTGGACTCCTCTTCACGCATTCTCGATCCGGACATTGTGGGTGACGAGCACTACAATGTGGCCCGTTCCGTGCAGAAGACTCTGCAGGGTTACAAATCTCTGCAGGACATAATCGCTATTCTGGGCATGGATGAACTCTCCGAGGAGGACAAGCTGACGGTGGCACGAGCCCGTAAAATCCAACGTTTCCTATCTCAGCCTTTTCAAGTTGCCGAAATATTCACCGGCCATGCGGGCAAGCTGGTGCCCGTGGAGAAGTGTGTGGATGGCTTCAAGCGTTTGCTTAATGGCGAGTACGATGACATACCGGAAATAGCATTCTACATGGTCGGGGATATAGACGAGGTGTTGGCCAAGGCGAATCAATTGGCGGCCAGCCTGTCCGGTGAGGAGCCCAAAACTGAAGAAAAGAAGGAGGAAAAGACGGAGGATCAACCAGAAGCAAAGAAAGACGAAGAGAACAAAGATGATGAGAAGAAGTAAGAATCCTAGTTCCTATATGACATACTATATATTTCATTGATAAAAAAGATGATGATGAGAAGAAGTAAGAACCTGTTTTTCCATATCATCCTATTTGACAATAAATACATATACTGAAAAGAAACTACTGATTTAATTTTAGGCTTCATTGCACAATTCGATTTCTTTAGGTTTCTGAATTGTGGATCTACTTATGTATCTTGTATTGGTTTCTTATCGAAACCTTTCTGTTCAATTTCGATTACTTTAGGTTTCCGATATGTAGATCACTTATCTTGCATTGGTTTCTTATCGAAACCTTTCTGTTCAATTTCAAATAAACCCGCCGATTACTCTATCCCTTTCTCTCTCGTTCTTACGTCTGCTGTCAGCTGTTCGCACAGCTGATTTTATTTTCACCGGTTACAAAATGTTGCGTGTTTTACGCCTTCCCCTTGGCGCACGTTTATACTCAGTGAAAACAGCAAAGAAGGATGCACACAAGTACACGGACACAATTAATCTGCCCAAGACGAAGTTCCCCAATCGTCGGACGGCAGCAAAACGCGAGGAACAGGAGAGACTAATCCTCGAGGTAAGTGTTGCGCCCCCTTTTCCAGAAAGAGAGAGATTAAGAGTGTTACCTTCTTGTACCGCCAGCATAAGATCTCTGCTGCATATCAGTACCAGGAACAGCAGAAACAGCAACCCCCATTCGTATTGCACGATGGACCGCCATATGCCAATGGACAGCTGCACATGGGGCACGCCGTCAACAAGATACTCAAGGATATAACATTGCGTCAGCGTGTGGCACATGGTCAGCAGGTCAACTACATTCCCGGCTGGGATTGCCATGGTCTGCCCATTGAGTTGAAGGCCAACAATGCCACATCTGGTGAACAAACTCCACTGGAAATACGCAAGAAATGTAAGTGAAGAGCAGGAATTGTGTCAGTTCTGTACTTACCCATTGATGGTGCAGCACGCGCCTTTGCTCTGCAGGCAATTGCATCACAGAAGGAGGAATTTCGCAGCTGGGGCATCCTTTCCAGCTGGCAGCCCGAGAACATTTATCTGACTTTCAAGCCAGAGTTCATAGCGAATCAGCTGGATATGTTCTACAATCTCTACGAGCGCGGCCTGGTCTATCGCGATCTCAAGCCTGTCTACTGGTCGCCTTCCTCCAAGTAAGCTCAGCTCCGCTCCTGTGATTTCAACCCTATTGATACCTTCTTCTGCAGAACTGCATTGGCGGAGGCAGAACTGGAGTACGATGCTAACTTCCTTAGTCCCTCAGTTTATCTGCGATTTGCCTTGAATGATTTGTCCACAATTGATGCCGCCAAGGGCAAAGAAATCTATGCATTGGTCTGGACAACAACGCCCTGGACTCTGCCCAGCAATCAGGCAATCTGCTACAACAGCTCTTTGGAGTACGTGCTAGTGCGACTATCCGATCGCAACCCCCAGGAGTTGTACGTAATTGCCTCAGCGCTCATAGCGGACTTCGAGGCAAGTACCCAGAAGCAATGTGAGATTGTGGAGCGACTGCCGGGCAGCGCATTGGGCAACTGTAGCTATCGACATCCCATTGACAAGTCGCAGACAGAGCTGCCCTTCTTCGAAGCCAATCATGTGCAGGATAGCAAGGGAACAGGCCTGGTGCACACTGCTCCTGCCCATGGACCTGATGACTTCCTTATCAGTTTGGCCAATAAATTGTCTGTGAAGTGCTTCGTCAACGAGGCCGGCATTTATACGAATGATGCGCCAGAGTTTCTACGCGGTCAGTCTGTGCTGGAGCAGGGCAATCCTCTGCTGCTGCAACACATTGCCGAGGATGTAGTGCATGCCTCGCAGTTTGAGCATTCCTATCCTATTGACTGGCGCACCAAGCAGCCCGTCATTATTCGCGCCAGCGAACAGTGGTTCATCAACACGGACAAGCTCAAGGCGCCAGCAGCTGCTGCTCTGGAGCAAGTGGAGATCTACCCGCGTGTCAATGCCGAGGCCAGCAAGAAGGCACTGCTGACACAGCTGCACAAGCGACCCTATTGGTGTATATCACGTCAACGTGCCTGGGGAGTGCCCATACCAGTGCTATACAGAAAGGACACCAATCAAGTGGTCCTCAATGCAGCACTGATCGATCATCTCTGTGGACTGCTGCGCACTGAGGGATCCATGGACTTTTGGTGGTCCCAGCCATTGGAACAGCTGCTGCCCGCTGAACTGCTCAACCAGCTTGGCTGCAAAGCAGAAGAACTAGTCAAGGGCAGTGATATATTCGACATCTGGTTCGATTCAGGCAGCACTTGGTCTGCTGTTCTAAGGAATAAACAACAGATTGCGGATCTCTATCTGGAAGGTTACGATCAGTTCACTGGCTGGTTTCAATCGTCGCTGCTTACCAGCATAGCGGCACGCAATTGTGCACCCTACAAGTAAGTGAAGCACATGGAGTAAAATTGAGCGATCCCCTAATGACACCCTGATCTTGCAGAGCTCTCTTTGTACATGGCTTTACGGTGGACGAGAAGGGTCACAAAATGTCCAAATCACTGGGAAATGTCATCTCACCCAAGCAGATAACCAAGAAATATGGCACAGATGTGCTTCGCTGGTGGGTCGCCTCACATGGCACTCAGCACATGTCCATCACAGTCAGCGATAAGCTGCTCCAGCAGGCTGCCGAGAATCTGAGCAAGGTGCGAGGCACACTGCGCTACCTAAACGGAGTCATTGGCCAGCAACAAGATCTACCTGTTACTATAGAGGATGGAAGCTATTTGAATAAGTATATGTTGCACAATCTGTTGGGCTTTGAAGTGGAGGTAAGTGTATCCAGCAAAATAGACCAGTCAATCCTTTAATTCGTTGTGTATTCTTCAGATTGAGAAGCTCTACAACCTCTACGAGTACAATCGTGTTGTAGCCTGCATACAGAATTTTATTGCTAACCAGGTGTCGGGCATTTATGTGCATTTGATCAAGGATCGCTTGTACTGTGGCGACGATAAGGAGCTGGCAGCCATCCGTCACACACTTAACCATTGTTACAGACAGCTCTGCAAGGCTCTGTGGCCCATTGCGCCCTATCTGATTGAAGAGAGTTGGAGTTATTATGATACGACTGGAGCTGCCTTCCACGAGCAGAGTGTACAAGGGCAGAAAGATTGGATTAATCCTAAAGCCAATCAGATTGTGGCTGCAGGATTGGAAATCAAACGTATAATTAATCAGCAAGCTGGCGATGTCAACAGTTGGCACCTTGCAGTGAGCATAATCTGCAATTCCCAGCAACAACTTGAGTTGCTCTCTGCCTCAAATGGAGAGCTAAATGTGCCCACTTCCAGCTCAGAGCTATGCGAGATACTTCAAGTGGGTAGTGTGACATTGCAAGCTGAGGTGGAACCAAGCGCAGATGTGGCTTTAGTTAGGTTAGACAACCTTAAAACGCCGCTGTGTCCGCGCTGTCGGCGCTACAGCCTCGAGGACGGTCAACTGGAGACCTGCAGTCGATGTGCCAACATTTTGGCAGTCAAACAATAGTTAAACAATTAAAGAAGGTATATGTTTGTCGGTATATATAATATGTATTTGTTTGTAAATTCTTAAAAACTCTGCAGACACTTGAGAAGAGTGTCACGCAGTTTGAGGCGCGTTGTGGGCTTACCACCGCATATAATGTGCGTCTCATTGTCCTCGAACTTGATGGTGGTGTCCTCGTTGACCAGCTGTAAGGTTAGGTTACCACCACTGCGATCTATTTTGATGTTGGAGAAGCCATCCTGAGTCAGACGTTTCATTAGTGTATCCACATCAATGCTGCCATATTCATATTTGACGTTCTTGAGCACATCCTCTTTGGATGGTACTGTGCCAAGGCTGCCACTGCTAGAGCCTGGTTCGTCTTTAATACTCTCAGCGCACGGTTGTATGCAGTGCACCTTGTCCTTTACCTGAAGCACGCCCGTAAGCGTTGAGAGGGACACACCCGCGGCAACTTCTCGCGCCAGTATCTTCTGCGCCAGCTCTGAGGCAATGTAAATGCGATCCAACTTGCGCTTCAGTGGCAGCCTGATGATCTCTCCACACTTGAATGTGATGATCTTCTTGTCAGGCTGCTCGATAAATAGATTAGGCGCCGAGGGATGTGGCTTGGTATATGCCTCCGGGATGACTAATACATTGGGCTTTAGCTCCTTGATCAGCTTGTTGGCCTGCTGGTAGTTCAGTGAAGTGTCAATGGGACAGTAGAAGGCCTTCATGGCCAGCGGCTGGAACGGTGCCAATACTTGAAGGTATGGAAAATCTGGTTCCGTGAATATAATCGAGTTATTCGGATTGTTGCCCCACATTTCAATGAAATGTACGGCGTCCCCGAAACGTAAACTTGGATGGCCACAAAATACGACACAGGGCTAAGAAGGGGAAATAAAGAATAAGCAAAACTTAGCAAAGATTAAGTCGAGATCAAGTCACCTGTCGAAAGTCCTTGCTGAATCCCTCGGAGAAGACATGATTGTAGTGTTTGAGCTTAGAATTACGTAGATAGAAGGCATGAGGGAAGGGATCATCCGGTAAATACACCTTGTTTTGCTTGGCCGAGCTTAACCATTCGGCCAGGATGTTGGAGTAGGCAAGAGAGCTGTCTGCCACTGGGGAAATAAAAAACATGGGCACGTTGTTTAGTCCAGCATTCTCCAGATTTTGCGTAAGACACTCGAACAGGTCGTAAACAACACCAGATGGATAGCACGGGATAAGGGCCGAGCCGTTGTTGCGTATTGTCAGTGCCACGTTCATGCACAGCTCGCCCAGCTTGGTGTCCGGATTGACAGTAGGTGCTTGCGTTAAGCCAGTCATGATGAGTACGTCGGCGTGCTTAAGAGCCGATTGATTGATGGGACGTGGGTGTGTGGTCAGCGTTGAGGAGCCGCTCACATAGCAAATCTTTTCGTGTGCTGTGCTCAATACCCAATTGCTAGAGCCCAAACAGTAGCCAGAACTAACGGGCGTGGCAATGAAGGCGCCTAGTATATCCAGTTTCTCGTCGTATCCCATTATTGTCACCTTCGAGAGACTGCCCTGGACATCCTTTAGGCTGAAGATAGTACGCCACTTCTTAGCTCGAAAGGCTTCGCTCAACGGGCTGGGCAGCAAATGAAGCTTATCTTTCCATAGACGAGCCGTGCACGCTTTGGGCGACACTTCAATGTAGTCCACAAGTTCCTCCAGAAAGAAACGACCAATCTGCAGCGTTGGTTCCGTCGCATAGACTTTGCCCTTAAAGCCAGTGTTTTCTGTGATGTATGGTAGCGCCAACATGTTTAGATAGTTGGAGATAAGAATCACATCTATTTCACTAAAGTCTAGCATTTTGTCCATTGGCAAATTGAACTCCGGAACAGAGTCCACGAACACACGGCCGCAGCACTCCTTGAGCTCGCCATCCATTTGGGGATCATGATCACTGGTGGGCACAAAGTTGGGTAAATTGGATAACTTGAAACTTTGCACAAAGGGAAGTGGAAGGAAGTTGAGAACCGTTTGCTCCGTCAGGCCACAATCCAGCATTATGCGGAGTCCCTTGAAGGTGATGATGTAGCATGGTTTAGCCAAGTCACCGCTAAGGCAATACTGCAAATTCACAATTCAGATAAGCTTGTTATTGTCATCATTTCCTTTGATAAGGTTTATTTTCTGTTTGTCACCTACCAAACGCATTTTGGAAATAGCCCAGTTGTGTTGTGATTAAGTTGTAGCCCGACGCGGCGTTATTAAACAGCTGATACCGAAAAACAATAACTGACAGTGGTGCCAGATTTCGTAATTCGACAGACTTAACATTATTCTGAACTGTTATTAACAGAGTACGTATAAAGTAATTTGGCAACGCCATATTACCATCTACGCCTGCCTTCATTTAAAAATGTCTCAACAAATTCGTGTTTTGCAATGCATAGAATGCAGTTTATATCAGGTATGTGCATTAATATAGATATAGATTATTTACTAATGCGTATCTATATTAATACAAAGGTGGACATTGCGAAGAAGAGCAACAAGTGGGAATGCAAAGTTTGCAGTGTAAAACAGGTGGTGAAGCGAGAATTCTTTCGAGGGTCTGGCGCTGAATGTCGGTTAAAGGTGCAGCAATTGAACTTGGAACAGGGACAAAAACAGCAACAACAGGATGCTCGAAAAATTCTGAAGGCAGAGAATAAAATTCAGCCATCTTCATTGCAAACTCAAGGAGAGAAAAAGCCCAGCAAATGGGCTGCTTTTGTACAAGAGCCGATCAAACGTATTTCAGAGATAAGGTCTGGTCCAACGACAACACTTCAGGAACATGATTCAGATGAGTCGGAAAATGTATCAACTAGGCCAAGTGCCGCTAACAAGCGCAAAGCCCGGAACGAACATTCAGTTAAAGAAAAACCTAACTCAAAATGGCAAAAGTTTCTTTAAGGATTATTTATTTAAAAAGTATCATTTTTTTATTGTATATGTATTTTATTAAAACTTTTTGCATTGTTTTATAATGTTTGAAACGTGTTGTGGAAGCTGTTGAGCATATATTATATAATGTGTATAGAGAATCAACGCTTCCACACCTAATCGAATACATTTTGCATTAGTTTCTGCACATTCTACAAAAATGCATTACGTTTTTTTTTTTTTTTTTTTTTTAAATATTATTTTAGTTTAGGGCTTCTATTTGCTGTTGTTGTTATTGGGCATGAAAAACACATTGCCCAGATTGATTAGTGTGTTGAATGGATATACTGTAGAGTTATCGAGCGTATCGGCTACGCAATTAAGTTGAGAAAAATGTTATTCATATTTGTTGACGACTACGTACTATTCCTAATGCTGATTGATTAGCCTTGGCACTCAGGCCGTGGGGGCGGCAGTGGCAGTGGCCGGAGCCACCTCCTTCTTGGCTACCTTCTCATCTGATCCAGTTTCATCAATGTCAGCTGGATCCGCTTCGTTTCCCGCGGCTCCCGCCTTGCCTGACGAGCGGCGCCGCTTGCGATTGATACGCCACGGACGAATGGGATATTTCATGGCCGGCAGCTGATCCATGCCGAGCACCTTAAACATCTGGCGGAAAGCAATATAACGCAGGAACAACTGTGCCGACACAGTGAGATCTTCACGCTCTTGCTTCGTTAGCGCCTGTAAAGCATCTGTTGGATCTTTTTCACATGGATCGAGCAGACCGGGTCCGTTAATCAGAAAGCCCGAGGACAATGCCTCCATAATGCGACGCAAGCAGTCGCCAGGGGAAATAGGAAATCCAGCTGATGATATAACCTTCTCAACAAGCAGTTCCAGCGACCACTGCGGTAGCGATTGCCACGATGAGACTCGCTGGCAAAGATCACGTAATATACGGATTACCATAACGCACGATTGCAAGCCAGTTGCTCGCGCCTGGAACCATTTGGCGTGACGTAAATCGGCGAGTGCCTGCGAAAGAAATAACGAACTATTAAATAGACATCGTGACAGACAAAGCGAAGATAATACTAACCCGCAAGCATGGTTCGCGTGGCAAAAAGTCTTCATCGGCATCTTCTCCAGCTGTCGTTCCTTCCTCCATCTTCACGATGGTCTCGCAAGCTTCCCGAAGCAGAGGCGATGTCAGTGTGATTTTAACTGCCACGACCTCATCGAGAACTATGACAGCAGCCTCCTGGGCATTAACCTCCACGCGATAGTTGACCTGTATGTCACCTGGAACAGAGAATGAATCGACATTTGTAACTTTCAATCGATGAAGATAACACGAAAGCATTAACAGATTTAACTACGCGAAAAGTTTCGGTTAGAAAAGAGACAAACATTACGGGTAGAAGAAATATATATATATATAATTCCAAGTGTGCGCCCAAAAGATACATATCTATATATATTCATATACCCAAGCGCCGTCGGTGTATATTCATATATATAGATGCATATGTTTATGACATGAAGATGCAAATCTGATATATTCAAAAGCAAAATGTAAGAATGTTTGTTTCTTCGTACGTCCCACACAGGTATAACAAACTCTCCGCTCTGTTCCCAGCAAACATACATCATCATCTATGAAAGCATCAAACAACGTGTTGTATGACTTGCGTGCTGGGATCTGACCGGGTAGCCAGCGGGGTGGGGGGAAATGGAATTGCAATTCCACTTCCATCTGTCGCGGGGCTACCATTGATTTTGTTGTTGTTATGGTTAGTTTTCTTTATAAAACTTGAAATATTGACCGAAATTTTTAGTTTTTTTGCGGATTGCGAAAAATCCTGCGGCGTCTGTTAGCCCGCCAGCCAGCCCGCCGCGCCGGCCGCTCTTCATCATAATCTTCGGCGTTCTTCTCACCGTTCGCAACACAAATTTCGGTCGCAATTTTTTAGTTAGTTAGCCTTAGTTTTTTTTCTTTTCATTTACAATCAAGCTTGATACACACAAAACGAGGCTGCTCTGATGGTCTCTTCGAGAAGGATTTGATTTGGTTGATATAAAAGCGTGATTAATAAGTTCTTGTTCTTGTGTGTGATACCATCATCTGTGTGCGTCTGTCTGTGTGGATCAATCGCATTGCTTCTTGTCTTTTGGCTGCTTTGAGCTTTTTATATATGGTAGGTATATTATATACATAATAACAAGTCAAAGGACTTTATTTACACAAAGTTTCTTCGCATTGGAAGTGGAAATTGGGGAGAAGAGAGAGAGAGTGTGGCAAGGCAAGTAAAGTAGAACTACAACAAGATCATCATAGAGTTCAAACTTTGTATAAATATATTCCTTTGGTACTTTTGTCGAGATTGTTTCTCGATTGTATCTCTTATCGAGTTTTTGACTTGATTTGAATTATTCGTTTGGTTAAAAAAGAGATTGATTGATTGACTCATTCGACTCATTCCACCACACATATATGAACTCTTCCGCGGCACGGATTACTGCTTGTGTTACCATTACGATTACGAGATATCCGTTGAGTTCCACCACCAGCAGTAGTAGCAGTAGGAGTAGTAGCAGCAGCACTGACTTGGAAAGCTATAGACGGCTAACAACAGACACTTGAATGTGAGTACTCTGTGTACTGAGTGTGATAGCATCTCAATGGCTAAGGGCTCAAATCTTATCCTGTAGAGAGAGAAGCTGAAAACGGCAAATACGTTTTTATTGTTTTTTTTTTAAATCTTTCGACTTTTTGTTTTAGTTTTTGTTTGTTTGTTGTTTCATTTTTAGCTGCTGTTGTTCGTTGTTCGTTGCCTCTTCGTTCGTTGTTGGGTCAACATTACAAATTCGAATTCATTTAAATCCACCACGGCGACGGCAACAACAACAGCAGGGCTCGACCTTGGTAGAGCATTAATGAATTATTATTATGTAATTATATATTTCACTTTTTCCACACAAATTGCGCATCGCAAACGACTAAATTGATATATGTACATATGTATATAGATATATATATCGCATTATGTGCATTGTACTTGTGATTTATGTATATTTTTGGCATAATGCGTTGCTTCGATTCGCTTTGCTCTCCGAAATGCATTTTGTTTATACTCTGTCGGCGAAATTCACATCGTGAAATTGGCCAGGCGTTTTAGCTTTTTGGATTTGCTGTTTTTTTATTTTAGTTTTTATTTTGGATATTGCAATTTGTCACGTTTCTCTATTCTATATGGATATGTCTTGGAATCACATAAGGTGTGACGATGCTTCTCATCACTTGCTACACGTAAAACTGGTATATACCATATATATGTTTACACTTTATATTGTTATGAATGCAGTTGTGAATAGAATTGTTGTCTGGGATATATATCGTTTTCATATATTTCCATCAAGCTCTGTTCCCAATTTCATGCCGGATTACGATTGTTATATTTGTATTTAAGTTATGAATTTTGGGACAGTGCTGATAATCATGTTGTTAAGTAGATTTGATTGACTTGATGCATTATAAAAGAGCTGAATGCTGTCAATACTGCATATCGTGGAACCATGGAGTTGAAAATAAGAAGTTGAATTATTAATTTAAGAATCTAACAAAAAAGAGTTTTAGGCTTCAACTCAGTGATTCCATTTCAGAATAACAAGTATCGATAGCCTTGCAGCTCCTTTACGCGGTTTAGTTGTTTGTTTTCGATTAAAAATGAAAAATCAAGTTGTTAGGGATGTATATGTATGTTTGAGTTGAAAGCCTAAGACATATCCATGAGACATATTATTTCTCGACTAGAGGAATAAAGTATGCTGCTTCTTCAGTGTTTATAGCCATTTTTCTGGAAAAAGTTGTTGCCTTCGGATGCAGGCAGGCAGTGCTCAAAGTGGACACCAAAATATCAAAGGATTTACAGTGCAACATGTACTATTACAGTATGAATAATTAGTTCACTCTATTGAGCGTGCATCGTAGTTAGGCATGACTACAGAGTTATTTGGGGAGCTCACGCTACGCTTGTTGTTAAGCAACTTACCTGCCACCTCCTTAAGCTTGTCGGGCAACACATTGGCCACGCGTTGTAGCAGACTCGACGTGGGTTTCTCGGCACAGAGGACAACCAACTCAACAGCGGTATCACCATGAAGCAGCAGACCTTTGGCCAAGTAGCCAACACGCATGACACCTTTAAGGATGCGCACCACATTTCCGCCATTGTCGGCATCCTTGTGGAATGAGAATATCTGATTATCACGGCCGTCCTTCTCTGAAGCCTTGTCGGGCTTTTCCTTTTTAATAGCCGTTCCAGATTCGCCTGTTGCTGTAGGACTTGGCAATTCGGCCAGTGCATCCGAAACCAGTTTGAGAGCGCGTTCTGTGTGTGACACAATGCGCTGTATAGTCTGAAGTTCTTCTTCCTTTGGATATATCTCGGCATGCCGGGCAATAGCGTGTCTATCGTCAGTGCTCTCCGGACGACGTACATTTCCACCACCGGGCATCATGCCAAAATGGGGTGGTGGCCCATTGCCCATTCGACCAAAGCGCTGGGCTCCTAAATAGAAAACATGTTTCTTAATGAATCTCCTTAATATTCAGTAAGACTTACCTCCAAAGCTGCGAGACATCCAATTATTATAGTCATATTCCTCATTATATTGACGATTACGCTGTTCCTCCCAATAGTTGCCATCATGATCATCGCCGCCACGGTGGGACGACATGAGAGCACGCTGGGCTCGAGCCTCGGCCAGCCGACGCTGACGTGGTGTGGGCTTAAAGTCCACAACCAAATCAGGTTGCACCTTCCGCTTGTACTGCAAACGATGGCGACGTCCCTTCATGTGCATCTCTTTGGCATTTGGATCGTTGAACTTGCAATCACATAGCTTGCAGTTGAAGCTGAGTATCTTGCCTTCATCGTCTTTCACCTCCTCAATGTACTCGCCGCCCACAGGCTTAATATTGTCCGTGTTCTCGCCCATCGAGTCGTCTAGATTGTCATCTATATCAGCCACAGATCCCGCAGTGGATGTAGCTGTACCAGAGCCGCTTGCCGGTTCACCCTCAACTTGTTCAGACTTAATTACAGGGGCTGCAGCCCCAGCGGGGGCATTAGGCCCAGCAGCTGGAACAAAATTAATCTTTCCCATTTTCTTAGGCTCCTCAGACGGTATTGGCTTGCCCAGCTTCTGGTGTAGCTTAACCACCTTCTGATGTTTGGCACCTCGCACATGAGCCGCATAAGCATCTGTGCCAGTGCAAGTGACATCGCACAGCTCGCAGTGGTAGTTGTTGCCACGATTCTGGGTACTGTTCGTAGCAGTTGCCTGCATTTTGAGCGATGCCTCACGCTTCTTGTGCTTCTGGCCTTCTAAATGTTCACGATACGTTTGAGGGCCGGCGCATGAGATCTTGCAGACCTCACAGTAATGCAGCTGCTGTGGGCGTGGAGGCGCCTTTGGGCGTAGGCCGCGCAAGGCAGCCGCACCAGGGATTGTAGGCCCCATTTTACGTTGATACCAATTGTTGCCAGGACCGTTTGGCTTCTGTGGCCCTGGATGTTGCTGTGCGACATACATGCTGGCAGCATTGTACAGTGCAGTATCATAGCCACTGTAGTTGTTGCCCGAAGGCACATTTGGTGGCGCCTTGGGCGCACCATTAGATTTGTCCATTTTACCCATACCTTTGGGCGCTGAATTGGGATTCTTGACGGGCGGTGCAGAGTAGTGGGTCTTGCTAACTGCTGCAGCTGCTGCTGCTGCTGAGGCCGTGTTGTAGCTGGCCGGCGCTTGTTGGTAGAATGTCTTGGTTGCGTCGTATGATTGCATGGCACTTCTATAGTCACCATAGCCGCCATAGCCCGCACCACCAGCGCCGGCCGCTGCATACCCGCCCCCACCGCCAGCACCACCAGCTCCGCCTCCACCGCCACCCTGACCAGCAGCCACAGCAGCGTTTTGATAGGCAGCCGCATTTGCATATGTTGCATTAGTTACGGCCGGATAAGTGACTTGTCCCGTGTTGTACTGGGTGCCGCCGTAGTTGAACCCGGCATAGTTATTGTTCGCCATTGCCACGCAATTGCTGTAAAAGGAACATACAAATTACCAATCAATGCAAATCAGTATTTACTACTCGTATTCTACTATTCCTCTCTCACCCTAATGTGCACAAATGACAAATCAGTTTGGTCTACTTTCATTTACTTGTTATTACTTTCTTATTGCTACGTCAAATACCTATATTGTCTTCCGGAATATTTATTTGTGCTTGTCCTATAATAGCCTGTTTATCTGTTAATAGAATGCGTGGAAAAAGTACTTTTAGTCACGTCATGTCTCGTACGGTTCCGTTTCTGCCAAAAAGGAAGCCCCCACCATTTTTTCCATATCGATTTTTTTTTGTGACATGACAGTTTAAATGCACTTTACATGCATACAAATAACACGCACTCACGATAATAATGTTTATCCAATAACATAATAACTAACCAGTAAAGAAGAAATAGTTAAAACGCTATTTGGGGAATGAAATTACCTTTAATGTGATATATGTGAAAATTTTTCCGTCTATTAACCGGCGAGCGTAGCGATGTGTATATAAAAATCGCACTGCAACGATATCATGTGTGGTCACGCTGTTATACAAAGTTGCCAGATCAAAAATATCGATAACAATCTGCAAACATTTCACCGTCATGGTGGCAACGCCTGTAATAATTTGCGCCGAAAACAAAACTGGTTGCAAAAATATGTGTTGAGTTGTGAAATTTTGTTTGTCTTTATATGTTTTACGTCTGCCAATGGATGAGAAGCGATATATAAAGCGCAAAGAGAAGGCGCGCACTGATGGAAATCGTGAGCAACTGGCGATAAGCTGCAAGCAACTTGGCGATCACTATAATGAGTGTGGTAAATATAATGAGGCAGCCAATGAATATAAACAAGAAGCGACGATATACGCCAGTATGGGCAAGGAGCTGGAAACGGCCAAGGCAAAGCGCATGCTGGGCGAGATGTACATGTTGCTGTTTGACTACGATGCAGCAAAAGATCATATAAATGACTATCTCAGTGAGTATTATCTGTAAAACACGGTTCATATGATGATAATCCTACTCTCTCATACAGAGATTTCCAAGAGGTTGAAAAACAAGGTGGAAGAGCAACGGGCATACGCAACACTAGGTCGTGTTAATCTCCTCCATGGACAGAGTTTATCAGACAGCACAGCTTCTGGCTCTATGGAACAGTTGAAGCTGGCCGAAAAGAGTTTTCTTCGCAGTCTTCTGCTAATCAAAGAGTAGGTGAAATTAGCAGTAATTGATAAAGAAATTATTAATCAATGCTCTTTTTAGGCTTACGGGTCAGATTTCGAAACTGGAACAGCTTGACATGCAAGCACGGTGTTACCTCAACATTGGTGTTGTGAAAGAGCATATGGGAGAATTCGCGGCGTCCATCGAGAACATGGATAAAGCGATAAAAATTAGCAAAACGCACGATCTATTCGAACTGACCCACTTGTGTTACATTTCGATGAGTATGCTTTACAATTGCAAGAAGAACGATGCAGCGTCGGCGTTACGGTACTGCAATATGGCACTCGAGGCGGCAAAACGACTACCTAATAAGGTGAAAAAAATATGTGAGACCCTCATTACCAAAGCAGATATTCTGATCAACGCTGGAGACTTTGCTAGTGTGAAGCAAATACTGACCAAGGCCTACAAGAAGCACACACCCGATGAGAATGATCGTGCCAGCATTGAGCGTTCCCTGCGGGTTGTTGTAAAGATCTGTCTAACTCTTGATGAGCTTGTACTAACCAGTTCCGTAGACTATGCCAAGCTAAAGGATCTGTATGAGAAATTAGGCGATGGTTGCTGTCATCTTTTGAACTATGAGAAGGCGCTCGTGTACTATCAAAAGATGTTGGAGTGCGCCGAGGCCAATGGAGAGAGCGGGAAGAGTCTGGTGCCGATCTATGTGAGCTTATACCAAACCTACAAGGATAACAAACAGTACGACAAGGCAATGGAGTATCTGTGGAAAGAGTTTGAACTGAATCAGGATGTGCCATCTGAAGCCTTCACGACGCTCTGCAGCATTGCTGAGATTTGCGAACAGCAAGCGCAACCCTTCTGGACGATCCACGATGTTTACCAGAAGGCGCTTCGTCAAGCAGCTAAGACAGACGATAACGAGACGCGCCACAAATTAGAGAAGATTGCTTTGGTTCGTTTGTATAAGCTGCAGCAGAAACATAAAATGATTGTTCTACTTGAAAATCTTGAAGAGGAAGCCAAAGGTAAAGGAATCAACTTGGCTGTGGAAGCGGCCAAGCAAGATGATGATGAGGATGCCGATAGTGACGTCGTGGCACTCCTACAGCAAAACACACCAGACTGGGGAGAAGATGTTGATCTGGATGCTCTCACAGACTCGGATGCAAGTGATCTGGATGAGACAGACAAACCACGACCGCAGCGCATGACCCGTGGCAATCGTACGCTGACAATCAAGCGGAACAACAAAGGAGAAACGCAACTGCATCAGGCCTGCATTGCCGGCAACCTGGAACTGGCTCGCCGACTCATTGAACAGGGACACACGGTTAATGTGCGAGATCACGCCGGATGGTTGCCCCTTCACGAGGCCAGCAATCACGGCTTTAGGGACATTGTCGAGTTGTTGTTAGACAAGGGAGCTGCTGTGGCAATCAATGACAAAGGTGGAACTAGCTGTGATGGCATTACACCCCTCTACGATGCCTGCGCCAATGGATTCCTAGATGTGGCGGAACTGTTGCTGGAACGTGGTGCTGACGCCACTGTACGCACTGACTACAACGAGACCTGCATTGAGGCATTGGATAAGTGGCGCAAGTCCAAGCAACTCATCGAGGGCGAACAGGCGCAGTACGCGCAACTGCGTGAGAGACTGCTACACACGCTATCCAAGGTGGGCATCTGCAACCAGCCAAACGCGCGTCCACTGACCAACGCCCAAGCTCGACAGTCATGCAGTTCATCTTCCGACGGAGAAGAGGACATCGGTTTGGCACCTCGTCAAAGACGCTCCTTGCCTGCATTAAATCGTTCTGGAGACTCAACCAGTAGCCCACGTCCACCGTCGAGCGCAAGCAAGGAATATCGCAATGTGATGGCACAGCTGAAGCGCCCGAATCGTGCACCCGCCAACTACGATGAGCCAAGCAGCAGTGGCATCAAGCAGAAGCGCACAGCGTTGCTCGACTCTAACGAGGTGGACGCCGACAGTTGGCTGATCGATGATGTCGGACCCGAGCGAAAGCGCAAACGTTACAACTCGGGCAGCGTCGGCAATCGCAGCTCGGCTACCGCTACTGCCAAGGAGATCCTGCACGACTCGGTCTTGTCGTGGGAAACCGATTATCAGTCACTGTTACCCGACGCACATCAGGTGTTACTAGATGCTGCCAATTCGAAGCAGCAGCATCGTCAGAAACAGATGCGCAAGCTGACGCTGTCCCGGTCGTCCAGCATGAATAGCAATCACAGCAGCAGCACAACCAAGTCTAAGCAGCAATCCTCGTTGCTAGACAGTGGATTCTGTCGCTTCCGCAGCGAGAGTCCCTCGGGCAGCAACGAGGACTCACTGGATAGAGCTGCATCGTTGATTAGCCTACGTTCGAATCCCGAGCCCGATTCTACCACCAGCAATGCACAGAGTACAGGAATTCAACTGCTCATCTCGCCGTCCAAGCATGCATCGCCCATCAAAGTGCATGCAACGCAAATGCTGGCAACTACAGTGTCCTTCAAAGTGAAGATACAGGAGGAGCTGTTGCTGGTGCCCATCGAGCGCAAGAAGCTGCAGGACATTAACATGCGCTGGCTTGCAGAAGAGGCAGGGCGTCGCTATAACAAGTAAGTATATTAGATCCTCTAACTACTTAGTAAATAATGCAAACTGATCACTGCAGATTGACTGGACTGACGCCACTGTTGCGTCTCAAAACCTCCGATGGATTTGCCTATGAGGAAACGGATCCAGTCAGCGTGGCGCTCGAGCAGAATATGCTATTGTCCACGATTTTGGATTGGAAAATATCGCCACTCTCGCAGCGCTATGAGGAGATGTGTCATCAATTGCAGAAAGGTGGGCTTTGCATATTCAAACAGAGATGTATTTCTATATCCTATGTATGGATAATTGCGGGGTACCTCAGTGGGAACCACAATGTGAACTAGAACATATTTAAGATGCGTCTATCGTCAAACACAGAGTGTAGCCCTGGCAAAGAAGACGAAGAGACTACCAAGCACATTCTCTGCGAATGTTAAATGTTGCTAGGGATTTGGAGGGAACATCTGCTAACGATTCCTGCGCAGATCACACCACCTACACGAATGATCCAGGCCACTTTTCAGTAGGGAAGCAGCTTTTGTCAATTTAGGGTGCTCTGGTTACAAAGTTGCAACTTTTTCTCCCATTGGAGACTTTCTGCTAATTATAATAATAATATTATCCTACAAATATATTTTCCAGGTGTCGATGGCAAGATCAAGCTGATGCTAGAGCGCTCGCAGAACATACAATCCCTGGAGCTGGCGGGACTCTGGCTGCGTGCTTCGCAAACGGAACCCATATTCAAAGCGCTATTGCATCAAGCACGCCTGACGGTCTTGGATCTGTGCTGCAACTTCATCGGCAACGAAGGTTGTCAACAATTGGCAAAGGCGCTGCCAACGTTGCTGCAACTGAAGACGCTGCGGCTGCGGTGTAATGCCATCAGTAATCAGGGACTGGATGCCCTACTCTGTGGTCAGGCTATGAAGAAGTTGGAGAACTTGGAGGAGCTGCAGCTCAGCCAGAATCCACTGGGAAATGCAAGCTTAAGAACGCTGCACAAGTTTTGCAACAGTGCAGCTGGACGCACCTTGACCACGTTGCATCTGGCACAGTGCGAGCTATCTGAGTTGCAGGACTTTGACTTGGCTTACACGCAGCTGAACAGCTTCGACATGAGCTTCAATCAGCTGACGCAACAGAGTGTGCGCCGTCTGGCTGAGAACCTTAACAGTTGCCGCCTGGAGCACTTGAACCTCAGCTATATACGCTGGCCACTGGACGAGCAGAGCTCTTTTGCGCTGGGTGAGCAAATAGTGGCATTGCTTGAGGGGGGAACAAGTGAGAAGTTTGTGCATTTGGAGCTCGCTGGCTGTGGATTAAGTGATGCACACTTCTACAAGATCGCACAGCAATTGGCCAAGGCGAAGCAGCTGGAATGGCTGGACATCAGTGACAACGAGAGATTGAGTGGGCCCAGTTTGGGTAATGTGCTCGATGAGCTGCCACAGCTGCGCACGTTGCTGGCCACAAATTGCCACAACCTGTTGGATGATTTGCGCCTGCAGAGATTGGAGGAACAGAAGCAGCTACCACGTCGCATGGAACTCAGTATAGATGAGCAGACGTTCGCCTCGCCCGGCACTTTGGCTACGCTGCAAAGCATTTGGCAGCTGCGTTGGGGCGACACTGCCAAAATGTTAGCACCCCAGAGGAGTTCTCTCTCTAGAGGTCTCTGTAAGCTTTACGTAGACGAATCCGATCTGCAATGGTCACACTGAGAGAGCTTTGCTTGTTATTTAGTTTCACGTTAAGTGTTTAATGTGTGTGTAATAATGACTAATAAACAGAAACGTACTAAAACGAATTGCGTAGGTACCTTATGGCCCAAGAGGGGGGGGGGGGCAAATCTCTTAATAGCCCCCGTATCTTATCACGAGTTCTCCCGCATGCCCCAGTTTCGATTGTGCACGGCTATTTGCTGCCTCTTTGGGTTGTAAGTACAATGTACGCGATTATCTCTTTAACATTTAAATAGATTTCGGACTTTGTGTGGATGGATGAATTATTCCACGAGTTATTTCTTCTTTTTTTAAGTAACTTATCAAATTTTATTAATCGTTTGTTTGTGAATGAGCAGGAGAATGACTGATATTGGTTGTGCTTATCTCGTGGCACCACCCTTGGCCTCCTCGTACATGTTCCTGGAGATGATCAAACGCTGGATTTGTGAGGTACCTTCATAGATTTGATAGATCTTGGCATCACGCATGAGTTTCTCCACGGGATAGTCACTGTTGAAGCCGTTGCCGCCAAAGATCTGCACTGCATCGGAGGCGATCTTGTTGGCCACATCCGCTGCATGACACTTAGCAATGGAGGCGTAGTAACTGTTGCGGCGTCCCTGATCAATCTCCCAGGCTGACAAACGCCACGCCAAACGCGACGTCTCCACACCAATGGCCATGTCTGCCAGCATAAACTGCACTGCCTGATGGTGGGCAATGGGCACACCGAAGGTCTTGCGCTCCAGCGCGTACTTTAGTGCCTCATCCATGCACCGCTGGGCGAGACCGACGGCACCAGCGGCGACTGGAGGGCGGGTCTTATCGAACGTGCCCATGGCGATCTTGAAGCCAGCTCCCTCGCCAATCAGCACATTCTCCTTGGGTACACGCACATCCTCGAAGGTGATGCCACGTGTGTCAGATGCACGTTGTCCCATGTTGAGCTCCTTGCGACCAGGCGTCAGTCCAGGAGTGTCGCGCTCGACAATGAAACCGGTGAAGGCTTTGCTGGCCGGGCATTTGGGATCGGGGTTTGTGCGTGCGAGAACAAAGTACCAGTTGGCCACGCCACCGTTAGTGATCCACATCTTCTGGCCATTAAGAATCCACTCGTCGCCCTTTTTCTCGGCGCGTGTCTTAATGCCGGACACATCGGAGCCTGCACCAGGCTCTGTGACACCGTAGGCTGCCACCAAAGGCTCCTCCAGCAGGCGTCCCAGGTACTTCTTCTTCTGTTCCTTGTTGCCGGACAAGATCACAGGCGTTTGCTGTGGGAGAGAGATAGAAAATAAGCTGAAGATGATCGGGAAAGCGTCATCTAGATATACATACACCCAATCCGCTAGCCTCTAGTGCGGTCATAATGCCCGTGCAGCCATAGGCCAACTCCTCAGCCGTCAGACAGGTGGTAAAGACATCCAAATCCAAGCCACCAATGTCCGCGGGTATGTGGTTGTTCATCAGACCCAGTTCCCATGCCTTCTTTATGATGGGCCACGGGTACTCGCCGGTTTTGTCGTATTGCGCCGCCACGGGAATGATCTCCTCGCGTGTGAACTTCCTCGCCAGCTCCTGGAACTGTTGCTGCTCCTCAGTCAGGGCGAACGATGGCCCAGTGGGGGAGACGTGCGAGACAGCGGCATAAGAGCGGCTAGCCACCAGCTGACGCAGAGCAGGCGCCGCAAGCTACAACAACAAGAGAGACAAAAGTGTTAAATCTTTTCCCACACAGTCCACAGTCCACGCAGGGGGCAAAGTACAATCTAATGTCGTAGATAAGAAACACAAAATCATAGAGAAGTGTTTTCAAAATGTCTGCCAGATGATCAACACTCGACGTCACTCGGCGACATTAATTCGCTGCATAAGCACAGCATACGCTTTCTCTTTCGCACTTGACTCCTTCTGGTAATTAACTCTATTTTGCATACCTTGTTCAGAAACGCCATGACGAAGTTAACTTATTGAATATGTGCAAATTTTCTATACTTGATTATATATTGTTGTTTAAATTGGGTCGCGCTGCGCACTCGTTGACGTTCCGAAGAGAATAAACAAGCAGGTTTTACGGGCGCAAGCAGAACGACGCGGCAGAGCCAAGGCGAATGTGAACATTAGACTCGGCAAAAAACGAAACCAGCTACAACAACAACAGCGTAGGCAGTGCTGCGCTCTCGGTTTCTCTCTTTGAGCTTACTCTCTCGTGGTGTCAATAAACTTTCGCTGCAGTGCAAATGGGCATAGCTAATATCATTCGCCGCAGCAGTAGCCGAGACAAGCCCCCTTTGATCCTAGGGCTTTAGCAGTGGCAGCAGCACAAGCAGCGAAAGCTCTGCACACTTGAACGCAAAAAGCTTTTGCCTCAAGCGCGCCCAACTTTCGTGTGTGTGTTTGTGTATGCATGTGTTTTCAAAGTCCGTTGCATACTTTTGGCGAAAATAGATCAAAGTTGTTTACGTTTAAAAATAAAATAAACAAAAATGTTTCTCATATTTGTGACGCAGACGCCCTTCCAGTGTCGCGACGTAGATAATTTATGCGTGCCCGCTGCTGCTGCTATCGAGTAGAGTAAATCAAATGCTTATTGAATTCCGTTGAGCAGCATCTGCGCTTATCAGCCGTGGCAGCTCATAAAACTCAGTCCGGTTAAAGCTTCCGATTGGGGCGAACTCCTCCCCACACACACATACAGTGACATACGCACACTCGCACCCTGGTAAAAAGCGCGCACGACTCAAAGCCGAAGCGACCCCGAAGCTGCCTGGGACGAGGACGAGGATGAGGTGAAAGTCCCGTCGCATCTAAGGCAAAACTGGGATAGCTGCTGCCTTCGCTGGGCCAGTCATTTGACATTGCTCCTGCGTAAAGGTTGTCCGCGCGCACAGCCAAACTAATCCGTCGTCGCCTCCATTGCGTCCAGTGTTTGTTTGTGCTTCTCCCTCCCTCTCTCTCTCTCGGTGTGTGTGTGTGAGTGCGTGTACACGGATGTGTGCCTTGAATTGGCAGCTCTAGTATACATATACATATATACTATATATGCTCGAGTAATTGTATCCACATCAAGGAAGTGCAAATTTATTAAGTGGTTATCTAAGCCCCGTAATCAAACAAGTGCAAATCGCTAGTGCTATCGGGCTAAGTGCATTTGGGCCCAGGAAATGGCTCAATTCGTGACTCACATACAGCCAACGCTTCTGGAGGCATCGCAAGGTCATGTGCCGCATCACCATGGCCACCAGATAGGCGTGCAGCACACCTCCCATCTGCCACACAGTGGCCACAACATGCCCTCGGCCCCAACGGCCCACAATCATCACCAGCACCATCATCAGCAGCAGCATCATGGTGGACAGCACGGCAACACGTCGTCGTCGGCGCATCATCAGGTGACCCATCAACAATCGCAGTCGCATCATCAGCATCCCGAGCAGCAGCATCATAAGAAGTCACATCATCCGCCTGCCAAGGGGCAGCCACATCAAAGTCCACCATCGGCAGTGTCCTCGCCTCCGGGTGAGCATGTGGGCCACTACGATTACTTTCTGCATCAGCACGAGCTGGCATTCCAACATCCTGGTGGCGCCACGCCTGCCAACAACAAGCATCACGACAGGCACGACAAGCACGACAAGCACGAGCACTGCCCCACAGGACACCAGAGTGCGGTGAGTCGAGCCATACTGACATCATCAAGTAGCTTACATCATTACCAGGCTAGGCCAGCCCAGAGAGCTGATCTCCTTGCGCATCTTCAGCTCGGTCACTGGCTGCCTGAGTATGTGTATCTATAAAACAAATGACGCAATTGTAATCCTTGAGCTGGCATAACTGAATGCCAAATGACTCATCACGCCCATCGACCTCATCTTTCCCTTTCTTTCCTTGCCTTGCGTTGTCCTTGTTGCCCATTAACAACTTCAGTACGACACACTGGCGTCGAGGCGTCACAGCGTCTCCGAGGCATCGTTTACTGTTTATTAAAAAGCTTTAAATTAGGCACCTCACTCCATCTCTGGGTGAGCCACCCCCAAAGCCACCTCAAATTAGACCCTCAACCAGCCTACCTCACCCCATCTCAGAGCCACCTTCTCACTCCACAACCCCAGGCATCTACCCACCTCAGCCATACTGCAGAGCACAGACCACAAACCCGCCACAAACCCCCCACTGCCAATATCCCCTCTTCAATATCTCCCCGCCCTCGTGCTCACCACTCTCGAAAGCTTTCTCAAATGTTGTGTGTGTTTTTTTCGCATTATTTAAAAATAAACCAAACTGGCGAATTTCTCTTTGTTTTTTGCTGTACGAGTCTCTTCTCTCTGTTTGTCTCTGCCTTCGCTGGTCTCGCTGGGCTTCCGTCGTCGAAAATAATTTAGAAAACGAGTCAAATCGCTCGCCGTCTGTTGTTCTGGGTCCGCATCGACGCGTCCGGCTCATCGTCTATATATTTGTGTGTATATATAGTTTAGCTTATTAGCCCACAAGAAAAAAAGGCATTGTTAATGTGTGTTTTTTGTTAAGATTCGCGTCACGTTTGGAATGGAAACACTGAAGAAACGCTTCCCCTCGCTGCAGAGTTTGGGCGTAAGTTAAAAAAAAGAAAGCAGTTGACCCCCCAGTTTTATATAAGAGTCTTGAGAATCCTTCACTCTTGCACTCGTGCTGCACACTCGACTCGACTCATCTATGATGCAGTTGACCCAAAAATATCACGCTGACATCCATGGGAGACAAGTTATTCTTTATGTTTGTGCTGCCTCCTCTTCTTATTGTTGTTTTTTTGTGCGTGGGCGTCGCTTTTGTCTGGCGTGAGGTGCACTGAACTATCAGAAAGTTGGCTGCCACCCACAAGACGTCACCGTGCCTCCCTCCCTTTCAGGGGAGGGCTTTCCACCCAAAACGGTTTGGCGCCCTTTCCCCTCTGGGGGTGTCGCGCAAGTATTTATGCTGCGTTTGTCGAGGTCATCAAGTTTGTGGACAATTTACTTTGGGCCAATGCGTCTGACGGGCGATTTACTTAAGACATTGCCTCGGGGTGTGCGTTCCCTGTTGTTGTTGTTGTTGCTTTCGGTTTTTGTGGGTCTGGTAATTTCATATGGCACGTCAGGCGAACTGGCAATAGCCTCATCGGCGCCAACGCCACAATTAATAACCATAAAAGAAAAGTATTCTTCAGTGTTTAACGACGCCTGAATACACTTTAGTAGATTGCGAAAGTTAACATAATGTGAGAAAGACTGTTTTATGTAGAATATCGCGTTATTCAATTTTGTGAATTCATTATTGTAAATGATGAAAGTAGTCAATCTTTTCTAGTTAGAAAGATGTTCAATAGATGATTAGAATCAATATAATGGTTATAAATATTGTAATAGCTCTTTATCTTTTATTTAAACTCTTTTTTGTATATAAATAACTTGAAATACTCAATTATTTGGTATTAATATAACCTAATAATTATAATTTTCAGAATATTTATTTTGTCTTTCAATTAAAATTCAATTTTCTGATTAATTAAATTTGAAATGGTCAAATATTCAATCGTTTTCTAATAGAAAGATGTTTAATAGATGATTATAATCATTATAAGAGTCATAATAACAGAATAGCTCTTTATCTTTAAATTACAACTCCATTTTCTGATCAAATTACTTGAAATAGTCAATTATTCATCTTTTCATGATGGAAAGAAGTTCTATACATGATTATAATTAATATACAAATTATAATTATCGAAATATTTTTTTGTGTTTCAATTGATATTCAATTTTCTGCATAAATGATTGTAAACGAGCAATCATTCAATCTTTATTAATTAGAAAGATGTTCAATAGATGATTGTAATGATTATAATAGTTATAACTATCGGAAAATCTCTTTATTTTTGAATTATAAATAAATTTTCTGAATAATTGTCAATGATTAGAAATGTGTTTGATAGATGATTAGAATCATTATAATAATTAAACAAATTTCTTTTTCTTTTTATTGAAATTTAATAAAAGCGACGTTTTCTTGATAAATACATTTATATACTCAAGTATTCAATCTATACTAGATATATATAACTAGGACTCTATCACCTTAGATGTCCCCTAGATTTCATTGTTCAATTACCGACAAACTGTTAACAACAAATCATTGGGCTTTACAGACTGCCAAGTAGAATGCAAACAAAGTGATAACGTTATTGATTCCCCGATTTCAATGGAAGAGGGTATTGTGTATATGGCATTGTAAAGTGCCAGCTGGCATGCAAACATGCAATTTACTTGAGTTTCAGGCCTGTCGTGCGTCACAATCCACCCTGAAACCATCCAACCAACATGCGATAGGGTTTTTTTTTAAGTGTAACCGAAAACCCTTTTGCTTTGGCCAACAAGGTAAGCAAGCAAGCCAATGTTTGGCCAAGCGATAAAGGCCAAAGTGCAGCCTAAGACAACCCTCCCCCTGCCCCTGATCACCCTCCCCCCGCAGGCAAGAAACTCATTAATTAAATTCCAAATGTGCGTCGCACGTTGCGTCGCACCCTGCCTCCCTTGCCACATGCAACACTACAAACACAAGTTGTTATAGAGTGTGGAATCGTAAGAGGCACCTCCACCTCCTCCTCCTACCCCTCCTCCTCCCACCAGGCAACGTGATTCACACACACTGCAATTTGCCCTGGTCACGATGCAATCTCGAATGCAATTTTATGCAATCGTTAGCGGGGTGAGTTTTATCGCCCCGCAAGAATTACAACAGTAGGAACAGCAACAAGAACAACAACACCCCATTGTCGGGGTGGCTTTTCCTTTATCGCCTAATTTGCGAGCAACAACAAAGCAGAGAAAGGAAAATTGATGGCACTAGCGGAAATTGTGTCGCGTCTTCGGATTACTTTGGCGCAAAACGTGACTGTGATACATTCGACAGTGACTGTGACTGTGACAGTGCCCACGCATTGGATTCTCTTTTTGTATATATGTATTGTCGTTGGGGTGCTGCGATTTAGGGGTTGAGTTTCTGGATTCGAACTCGAAACGGGAAGTAAACAAAAATCCAGTCGAGCCCTGCGTCGGCGCCACTGCGTCGCAACTGGAATCGGTTCTTGCTCTTCCTCTTCGTGTTCCTCTCCCTTCCTTTCTTTGTTAATCGCACCACCTGCAACCAACTGTGGATTCGCTGTCGTTCGTTTTGGCCTTGTTTACGCAGAGTCAACAAAGCTGGGGAGGAAGGACCTGCATACATATGTGTGCTGGGTTTAGTAATGATTCTGTTTGCCCTGCTAATTAGTGTAATGTTCTGTGTACCTTGTAGTTTAGTGTAGTGTAAACATTAACTGAAATTAGACCTATGCTGGGTGCGCCAAACCTATTGCGGACAGGGTAATTAGCTGATAACTAAGATATTAATAGATATAGTAATGATGCAACTTGGCCAAGCACGATGAGCTGCTCCAATTCGCAAATGGATTGAGTATAGAGTAGAGTATAGTCTCACCTTGCACCTCCTTCATTAATTGCAACTACTCCAATTGTTTGTGTGTCCCCTTCTGCTGCACGTGTCCCTTGCGCACTTCCGTGCTTCATCGGTTCCAGTGCAGAATGTCAACAAAACAAAAGGCACGTGCGAAACAGGCTGAACTCGCTTTCGCTGGCTTGGAAACCACCACTCTGCGATGGTGACGCAGTCGCAGAGGCGGGTGAACGTGTCTGGACGGGCGGCGGCGTTTCCAATTGGAATTGGGCGACAGTGCGCAGGTCCTTCGAAAATCCTGGCAATGCCGACAGGGTAGGACTTTTCGAGCTGGGCCAGCACGCGTCCAGTCTGGAGTTGAACATTGAAGAAAACGGCAGCAGAAAACCAAGTGCTCCTCTTAGAAGCGACTGTGTTGGACAGCAAGGAATCCAATCAGACACACAAACACACAGTCACACTCACAGTCACAGTTACATTCACACACTACACACACAGAATAATACACACCCTCGAGCACGCACACATGCACTCGCGTACATAAGGCTTACATAAAATCTAAGGAAAAATCGATAAGAGTGCATTTAAAATTCAAAAGGAAAATCTTGCGTACACCGTTGATTTTCCGTGAAAATAACCGAGTTAATTAGCCAAATGAAAAAATATGACTAATCAGTGACGACATACGCGAGCTGCGCTTACACAATTTCTCTATACTATATACCCATATAAGGCGGTGCCAGTTTGAAATTCGTATTCAATTTTGTAATTACACAAAATGGTTACCGAAAATGGAGCTCAGGTAATACAAAACAAAACAATTAATATAATTTCATTTGCAGTGTGCACAAACTTTTCGATTAGACTGTTTGATGATGGGTCGCCATGTTGTCGTCCATTTTGCACATTATCGATTTTTCATCGTCTCAACTGAAAATTGCGTAAAAATGCAAGCAAAAGCAATTAAAATCGTATCTGTCATTGCTCATCGACTTCTTCTGGCTTGAACAATCGATTGGGGTCGCACCCATTTCGATAACTACAAAGCAATATCGATTTTTCATAGCGATTTGTGTACACTTGCGATCTTTAATGGGCTAAAAATCTAACTAGTCTAAAAATACTGAATAGCTTGAAGAGACATAACATTTGTGGGGAGGGGGACCAGTGTTATTAACTAGCACTGATACCACCAAGCAAGCGACGCCACCAGAGAATTCTGAACAGGGTGTGGTGCTGCGGTACTTTGTTGTGCGTGTGTCCGTGTGCAAGGTGAGCGAGATTTAGGTTAAATTTAATGATGACATGCGACATTTGCGCCATACCAAGATGGAGAAAATCCATAATGTATGACTCATATTCGTATTCGCTTACTCCGACTACTCCGAACTGCACTCGAGAGTAAATCGGAGTTCGCATTTGTTGCTGATGATTTTCCACTTGAGTTTCGAGTATTGGCAAACATGTTGCCACTCTGAGGGGCGACACAAGTTCAAAGGAAAAGACACTTCAAGGCTTCAAGGCCCAACTTAGAATTCTCGTAGCTCAAGCACACAATTTGCACAAGTTGAGCTTGTTATACAATGCTTGGCGAGCGAGAAGGACCTTTGAACTTTTACCCCTCGCCAAAGTTGGGCGAGCAAACAAGGAAGCAGTCGACATCCTATAGAACTCGCACAGGCATATGAAATGAGTTTTTTGTTGGCCCAGCCATGAAAAGGAGCAGCTCACTTCCGTGTTTGTCCAGGAGGGGGCGAGGAAGGTGAGCCTTTGCCACTGCCTCCGCCTGGCTGCATTGCAATAGCTTTGCAGACGACTTCAGGAAGTAGGCGGCGCGCACTCGGTGCCACTTCGGGACAGTGGCAGCTCTGTCTGCGGTCATTTTAACGTCGGTGTCGGCGTCGGCTCGAGTGGGAAACTTGCCGCTTCCAGTCTCGAACTGAACGCCGCCAGTTCCAGTTGCACTTTCCAGTGCCACCCCATGACGTCATTTTCGATATTGAATACGTGCTCATCGTAGCGTGGCATTGGGGGGTGGGTGGTGTACAGCAAAAGGAAAACATAAACAAATTGTGGGTGGTAGTGATGGTGGTGGATAAACGACGCAGCTGGGGCAGCTGTTTGAGGGCCATAAAGCCGAATTACACCTGCGCACCATGGCGGTGTCACGACGCTGACGTTGACCCCTCGCCTTGACCGCCGTTTCCTAGCTGAACTTGGGCCACCGCTGCCACTGCCGCCTGCTTGCGCTGCGTCAGCAGGTGCGTTTCACAGTGCTTTGAGCTTCAGTTGCGCAACGCTGGTAAAGGTACTTTGCGATCAATAAAACACCCAGCCAAAACCTCCTTGATGAACACGCACTTGGCACGCAACTTTCACCTGACCTCTCAACTAGGAATAATCTACGTTAACATGCTACAAGCTCTTACGACCTAGTTGAATGTTATATAAATCATACTATTCTTGTCTGGTATCCCTAACTTTGCCGTGTACGAGTTTATTATCAGTTTCACTCTTAAGCATTACGATATTTTACAGTACTATGTGTCATAACTATGTTATTCATAATTTGTAATTAGCTCCCTATTCAGTCTAGTTGTTCTAAGGAAGTCCATGATTTTTCCTGGACTGGTCGATCTTATCTCGTTAATTCCGAGAAGGCACTTTCGACACACTCTTTTTATGAGCCAATACCGTGCGAACTGTAAGTACATGAACCGGTGTCTCGGGCTCTAATTCGCATAATATGCAGATTTCATTAATGACCATTCCTTATTTGCTAATGTATGCTCTTCACCTACATTGACCCGTAAGTAGCCCTGTGAGCATTGTCACTGGGTTCTTACTCAGCTTTATTATGTGCTTAAACCTCTTTGGATTGTAACAGCCTAAAAGGGACTTCGATTGGCGCAAGCCTGGAGTTCGCGGCTTTCGGTAGAGTATCAGCTTCCTAATTTTCCGGTATACTGCTGTGTCACGGTATACATCGTAGAGTGAGGGTGCTTAAATGTTATATACATGATACTTTTCTTGTCTGGTATCCATAACTAAATTGTACTTGGACTTATTATCAAAATAATAAGTTACTACCTTTGAATGTTATTTACAATAAATGTCTGTGTCCCTAACTCTATTGTGTGCGCGTTAATTGTTAGTTGTACTCTTAAATAGATTCGTATCTTATAGTACTATAATAAATATTTACGTACAACAACCAGCCTAATCTATCAATCTTGCAGGGCGATGGCAATACTTCCTTCCTGCGTGCTGCACGTGCCGGCAATCTGGAGCGTGTGCTGGAGCATCTGAAAAACAACATTGACATTAACACCAGCAATGCTGTAAGTACCATATACAGAGAGATAATACATCTACAATCTCTAACCTCATCCTCTTTTTCTATAGAATGGCCTAAATGCTCTGCACTTGGCCTCCAAGGATGGACACATACACGTTGTCTCGGAGCTGCTGCGTCGCGGCGCAATTGTGGATAGTGCCACCAAGAAGGGAAACACGGCACTGCACATTGCCTCGCTGGCCGGGCAAGAGGAGGTTGTGAAGCTCCTCCTGGAGCACAATGCTTCTGTCAATGTGCAGTCGCAGAATGGCTTCACTCCACTGTACATGGCTGCCCAGGAGAATCATGACGCTGTCGTGCGTCTCTTGTTATCCAATGGCGCTAATCAGAGCCTTGCCACTGAGGATGGTTTCACTCCCTTGGCAGTGGCCATGCAGCAGGGACATGACAAGGTTGTCGCCGTGCTGCTTGAGAGCGATACGCGTGGCAAGGTGCGTCTACCTGCGCTGCACATAGCTGCAAAGAAGGATGACGTTAAGGCGGCTACGCTACTACTTGACGTGAGTACATACCCATCTCTCTCTCACACTGGTAGATCATGGTATACTGATGAGTTCTCTTTATCCTTTGCAGAATGACCACAACCCGGATGTAACTTCCAAGTCGGGCTTCACGCCGCTGCACATTGCCTCGCATTATGGAAACCAGAATATCGCCAATCTTCTGATTCAGAAGGGAGCCGATGTTAACTACTCGGCCAAGCACAACATCAGCCCACTGCATGTGGCTGCCAAGTGGGGCAAGACCAACATGGTTTCGCTGCTTCTGGAGAAGGGTGGCAATATTGAGGCAAAGACTCGCGATGGCCTCACACCGCTGCACTGTGCTGCACGCTCTGGCCATGAACAAGTCGTCGATATGTTGCTAGAGCGCGGGGCTCCGATTAGCGCTAAAACCAAGAACGGACTCGCACCTCTGCATATGGCTGCTCAGGGCGAGCATGTAGATGCCGCACGTATCTTGCTGTACCATCGTGCACCCGTTGACGAGGTCACTGTGGATTATCTGACCGCCTTGCATGTGGCCGCCCACTGCGGACATGTTCGTGTGGCTAAGCTGCTGCTGGACCGCAACGCCGACGCCAATGCTCGTGCTCTCAATGGGTTCACGCCATTGCATATTGCCTGCAAGAAGAACCGCTTGAAAGTCGTCGAGTTGTTGCTCCGACACGGCGCCAGCATCAGTGCAACTACTGAAAGTGGATTGACACCGCTGCATGTGGCCGCCTTTATGGGTTGCATGAATATTGTCATATATTTGCTGCAGCACGACGCTAGTCCAGATGTGCCCACTGTGCGTGGTGAGACTCCATTGCATTTGGCTGCACGCGCCAACCAGGTAAATTTTCTCCACTTATTATTTAAAAATGAAATATTCCAATTGGAATTGAGAATTGCTATCTTCTAATTGATCGATTAATTACTAAACCTAACATCGATAATAATTGTAAATTCCATTTAATTTCAGACCGATATTATTCGCATCCTGCTGCGTAACGGCGCTCAGGTCGATGCAAGAGCTCGAGAACAGCAGACTCCATTGCATATTGCCTCGCGATTGGGCAACGTCGACATCGTTATGCTGCTACTGCAGCATGGCGCCCAGGTTGATGCCACCACTAAGGACATGTACACTGCACTGCATATTGCTGCCAAGGAGGGTCAGGATGAGGTAAAAGATTTGATAGCCAAAAAAATTACGGATCACATTGACACAGTGTACTTGATGCAGTTGTTTTGGATACGGCATCAAGAGTTTTTTATTTGAAATTGGCTGTTAAGTTTTATTATTATTCTGTATTTATTTTTATTATGTTTTAATTTACGTTATTTTCATGAGCAATTACGAGTATTGTTAATTTTTTTGTTGTCCCTTGTTTTGATCGTAAATAAATGTAATTACATTTATAGTATTATTTTGGTATTTATTTATTTATTTTATTTGAATTCATACCGTTGCCAGACTTATGTATGGCAGCAGCAATTATCAAATTTTTATTTGAAGCGTTGCCAGTGCGGGTTATGCTCCTATCGATAAAAATAACTGAAATTTAGTAAGCACATTTACATCTACAAAATGCGAAAATGTTGCTTGCTTCTTAATATAATTTACAACTTTTTGTGCTACAGGTGGCTGCTGTACTCATTGAAAATGGTGCCGCCTTAGATGCGGCAACCAAGAAGGGCTTTACGCCATTGCATCTGACCGCCAAGTACGGTCATATTAAGGTCGCTGAATTGCTGCTGCAGAAGGAGGCTGACGTGGATGCACAGGGAAAGAATGGCGTAACACCACTCCATGTCGCCTGTCACTATAATAATCAGCAGGTGGCACTGCTGCTGTTGGAGAAGGGTGCCAGTCCACATGCCACGGCTAAAAACGGACACACCCCGTTGCATATTGCGGCACGTAAGAATCAAATGGACATTGCAACCACTCTGCTGGAATATGGGGCCCAGTCTAATGCCGAGAGTAAGGCTGGATTCACGCCACTACATCTGAGCAGCCAGGAGGGCCATGCTGAAATCTCCAATCTCTTGATCGAGCATAAGGCTGCCGTCAATCATCCGGCCAAGAATGGACTAACCCCCATGCATTTGTGTGCCCAGGAGGACAATGTGAATGTTGCCGAGATCTTGCAGCGCAATGGCGCCAACATCGATATGGCCACCAAAGCTGGTTACACTCCACTCCATGTGGCCTCGCACTTTGGCCAGGCGAATATGGTGCGATTCCTGTTGCAGAATGGCGCCAACATCGATATGGCCACCAAAGCCGGCTATACTCCATTGCATCAAACCGCCCAGCAAGGTCATTGCCATATTGTCAACTTGCTGTTGGAGCATAAGGCAAATGCCAATGCTCAAACTGTCAATGGACAGACTCCACTCCACATCGCCCGCAAGTTAGGGTACATTAGCGTTTTGGATTCCCTGAAATCGATTACCAAGGAGGATGAAGCAGCCACTGCATCTGCTCAGGCCGAAGAAAAGTATCGTGTTGTGGCACCCGAAGCCATGCACGAATCCTTTATGTCCGACTCTGAGGAAGAAGGCGGTATGTATATAGAGATGAATACTCTTTCCACACTATGCTATATGTCCACACAGTCATACTTGTCAGCCAGCATTCAGATAAACTAAAATACCCCTAGCTACCTATGTCTAGTCTTAAGTTAAAATAAACCCGCAAAAATACCCGCTTCTATGTGTGCCGTTAGGTGACACAAATTGGGAATTGGACGCATGCTACGAGTTTGGTATTGGCAGTGATCGTGTACCCAATCTTCACAGGTTACAGCCAGATACTCACGTCTATCTGCCGTATTTCCAGGGCGACTATCTTTATGTGTCTAGTAAGTGCCAAGTACCATGTACCAAGTGCCAAGTTGCAAGGCCAATTGTAAAACTACTCGTACTATGTATATCTGTACCACTACTATGATGAAGAGCTGGCTGCTATCAAGTGCATCCATTGGCTGTGATTTGCGTTTTATTGGACTCTAAATTAGCCTGATAAATTATATACTTTACATAGCACTTTATGTGGTTATCACTCGTATAAATGTATAAATTAAATCTTGACGTTGTTGTACACAAATAAAACACGAAGCTGGAGTGTTTTATTATTATTACTGTTTGTATGCTTTGTTTTTTTGGATCTCCAAAGTGGCGGAAAACAAAATCTAAATACTTTACTAGCCATGTAAATATACAAGAGATAGTCTATTCGAATACACTTGAAGAGGTTTCGATTTATGTGTTGGTGGCCCTATCTTTAAAATCGAATCAGTGTTAATGTATTTGTTTGTACCACGGCATGAAAAATAAAATAATTTGTACCACATTTAATCTATAATATAAATTAAGATATAAAATGCTCCTATTTAATATTCATGCTAGCTTTATTTACCATCTACCTATGATATCCAATTATAATTACACGATATATAAGAGATGCATGTAGTACTTACCAAATTTGTCAACTAAAAAACTCATTTGCATTCTTCTATTTTCAAATGCACCGCGCCCTCATCTTCTGCAATACCAACAACAACAACAACAACTATTGAAACAACAATACTATAACACAACAACAACTACTACAACGCTATATGGCCAATTTGACTGTCTTGTGCTTGATATTGAAATGCGCTGGAATGCAACCGAAATGCTACGCCAATTATTGTCAAACAAACAAAATCTAGGCGAAGACAATATGCTATCCGATCAACCTTATCGCTATCTGACCGTTGATGAAATGAAATCCCTAGGCGATGACTCGCTACCAATTGATGTGACGCGTGACGAGCGCATGGACTCCAACCGCATGACCCAGAGTGGCGAGTATGCCAGCGGTGTACCGCCAACCATTGGTGAAGAGGTCATCAGTCCACACAAGGCGCAGGTCTACGGATCCTCGCCCAAGGCCACTGTTGATGGCGTGTACATTGCAAATGGCCTTGGCGACGATGAGCCACCGCATGTGGGGTGAGTAGCATATGATTATTCAAATGTAAGGCCTATTTAAAAACTCTTCTCTGCAGCCGCAAGCTGAGTTGGAAGAGCTTCTTGGTCTCCTTCCTGGTAGACGCACGCGGTGGTGCCATGCGTGGTTGTCGCCACAGCGGCGTACGTATGATCATTCCATCACGCTCCACCTGCCAGCCGACGCGGGTGACCTGTCGCTATGTGAAGCCACAGCGCACCATGCATCCGCCTCAGTTGATGGAGGGCGAGGCCCTGGCCAGCCGCGTGCTGGAGCTGGGACCCTGCTCGACCAAATTCATTGGGCCCGTGGTCATGGAAGTGCCGCATTTTGCTTCACTGCGTGGCAAAGAGCGTGAAATTATCATACTGCGTTCGGATAATGGCGAAACCTGGCGCGAGCACTCAATTGATAACTCTGAGGAGATAATTCACGATGTTATGCAGCAATGCTTTGAACCAGAGGGTAAGTGGCTTTGCCTATCTATCGTTATCGAGTATCTTCTAATACTGTATGTGACTCTACAGAAATCGCTCAGCTAGAGGAGCAGGCTGGCAATCATGTGTGTCGTTTTGTCACCTATGATTTCCCTCAGTACTTTGCCGTGGTATCGCGTATACGCCAGGAAGTGCACGCCATCGGTCCCGAAGGTGGCATGGTGTCCAGCACTGTTGTGCCGCAGGTCCAGGCCGTGTTCCCGCAAGGAGCACTAACCAAGAAAATCAAAGTTGGCTTACAGGTAAACCTCTTTAAACCACGCAAAGGCGTTGCGCCCGAGAAACTACGCAAGATAAGCGTCAATCATGTGCCCAAAAAGAAGCGCTTCTCGCTCATTTGGTAAACAGAAGCAACAAACAGCAAACAGCTAAAATTTAAACAATATATCAAAAACATTAGACCTACAAAAATTAATCGTGCATTTAAAATTCATACGAATATACTACAACTTCCTTATCGTCTATAATGAACGCAGTTTTCCAACATATAATAATACGCATTTAAATAACAATTAACTGAATATGTAAACCTGTAATCCGCGTAGTAATCGGTGAAGCCAAACTAAGTAGATGATATGCACTTATGTATACCGTATATTTGCTTACACACATACATTTATCTAACACGGCCCCAGAGCGTATACTCGATGAAACCTAATAACGATTCAAATCAAAATATTCTATTTCAATGGTAGCATTTAGATTTGTTTAGAAGTTATCTTACTTTGAATTTCTGTCTACTCTATTTAAACGGGGATCCCAATGTTATTTATGATTATTAAATGCACTTTGTTTCAATATTTTAAATACGGCAGAATTGTAAGGATTTTTTGCACAATTAGAAGAGGAAACATCAGGATTATTATGAGCTATATAGCTAACAATAAAACTCAAATAATCTTGTTGATGATGATTGATCATGGATCAAGCGACTCTAGGCAAATCGCATATTTTCTTAAAAAAATAACATTGTCCAATTGAATAAGACAAATAAAGTACACGCATACATATTAATATTACTTACATACAAATACTATATACTATATGCCTATGATTATAAACTATTCATACTTATTTATTTATTAAACTATGCATAAGATTATACAAGTTTTCTGAAATGAAGTACTACCCAATAAATTTAGTTCAACAAAAACTTTATGCCAATGAAAATGTTTTCATTATTTTCATTTGATTAATTATTTTGATTAAATTGCTTTTTCGATACAAAAGAGGATTTACAAATATTAATAAAAGTCCTAATATGAATATTGTTAAAATGCTTAGACCGTTACAATTGGGTTCGGTTTGAAGTGCCTAAAGAAGTCGTAACATTTTTAGCCATGCCGTAAGCAAAAAACGATTTAGAAATGGCCCCACTCATAAGTTCAAATTTAAGCACATTTATTTGCATTTTGTATATAAACAATATGTTTTATGTTCTGTATAATTTACTTCTCGTTTCTCTAGTTCTTAAGTTGTAGTCAAGGTTTTTTTGATGACTAAATTTATTGGGATATAAATGGGCTTGAACATTGTTATTGTTTGTAGATAATATTGTATTAAACTAAAACATGTGATTGATTAATAGAACCATATAGAACTTAATTAAAACATTGACTAATAAGCTTTGTACAAAAAAAAACCAACGAAAAACAAAACAAAAAAGAAATGTTCACCATTTAGCCCAAGACTCATTTCATTTTCTTTTCTTTTCTCAAACGAACAATATACATATGTATATGTATATACAAACATACATAATTGATTATGTATATCTGTAATATATTATCTGAATCGCCTAAACCACTAAATAGCGCATATTTTGTATTGATATATGTTTTAATTTCGCATTTTGTTTAGTTAACCTTCATTTGTCTCATGTCCTTAACATAAGAGTGGCCGAAAATCGATTTTTGTCTACAGTGCCGAAAATTCGTTACATTTCTAGGCTCAACCTGTCGATCCCGACCTAACGGCTAAGCTACTGGGTCGCGGTGTCGCCGTCTCGCCGATCGTTACGGTCGAGCCGCGACGCCGCAAATTCCACAAGGCCATCACTCTGAGTATGCCCGCCCCGAAGGCACACAGCCAGGGTATGATCAATCAGTACTCGGGCAACACTCCAACGCTACGTCTGCTGTGTTCGATAACAGGTAAGTTAGAATTGTTACCATATCACCGATACGTTTTTGTGTTGTTGTGAAATGTGCTCCAAGCAGTTATATACCAATTATGAGTATCTACTTAACATTACGTTTTGTTAGTTGATGTTTATGAGTAACTTCCTCAAGCCCTTCTCTAACTCTCAGGCTTTCATTTGATTCATTCCAA
Organism: Zaprionus davidi; assembly: GCA_018903715.1. Lineage (NCBI taxonomy): Eukaryota > Metazoa > Arthropoda > Insecta > Diptera > Drosophilidae > Zaprionus > Zaprionus davidi. The sequence continues at coordinate 1,706,159 of JAEIGL010000009.1, read as the reverse complement.
CTTAAGTGCTTCTCTTATTTATCTTTCAGTTTGTGTTTCGCTTCTGTTTCCGTACTAATAACTCAAGTTTTAACCATTTTCAGTTTGGCTTTTAGTTACTTGTTTTGTGTTTTCTATTTATGATTATTATACAAGTATCATGTACTATATACCTCTATATATATATATACATGTCATATATCTATAAACTTACTTACATATTGTTGTACAGTGCAAAATTGCCAAATTATAAAGAAGATCTTGAAAATATATTTATATTTCCAAATGATTTGCAAATACTTATCGAGGTCCCATTTGATATAAACGATGTGCTTGTGTCTGTGTAGTTGATGCGTATAAGTAACATACTATATAAGTTGTTCGGGTTTTTCTATTGTGTTCCTGCAGCATTTACTCGTATTACCCTATTACTCAAGTTGATTCATTTAGCCTCGTTTTTGAACTACCTACTACTATTACTACTACTACTACTATAACTTTCAATACATACATTAAGAGAGTCGTAACAGTAAAAGTAACAGTAACAGTAATGTTAAAAGCAACAGCAATAGCATAGTAAAGTCATTCACCCCGCATAAGCCACACAGATACAGTAACAGATACATACTATACGCTCATACTCCAGCTACACCCACACAAACACAAACACAGTTACGGATACAGCTACAGATACAGAACCCTCACACATATTCTCCTACCTAATTGAATGTCATGTTCAGTGTCATCATTGTGCCAACAGTGTTTGCTCCAGTATGTAATTATTCTTTAGTTATTTCAAATGTTATCCGTTTAGTTTCTATGATTTTCCTTTGATATGTCAATGATTTTAAGTTTTGAACAAAACCAAACAAAACCTAAACAAAAAAAAAAACATACTTCAATTCAATTCTTAATTGAAATCGTATTTAATTGTTCTATAATTTCGTACTAATGCGTCATTGCATATGTGCACGCATTCCATTCTGTTTTCTCAATCCATTGAAGGTGTGTTTCGGAAAAGGTCTCTAAAAGGTAACTAAAAAATGAAAAATGTCAAAAAATAAAACAAAATCAATTCAGAAATTCACAAACATGTATGAAGTTTCAAATTGAAACTGTTTACCAAATAAACAACAAGTTATTTGTTCATATTTAGTTGTTTCGTTCTATGCCAAAACAAAAAAATAATAATAATAATAACTATAAAAAACATATTTATGTTGAAACTGAAACAAATATCAAGATACAAAATGAAAATTTTTGTCGAAAAAACAATATTTGAAAATTCTGCATATTTCATTTGAAACATTTCTTATTCAAGAAAAATTATTGCAAATATTTCTCAAAAATATTTATTTTTCTCTACTATTTGCTTTAAGATATTCTCATTTGATTCTCTTATGTTTTGCCTTAATTATTTTTCCTTAGATCAACCTCTTTTTATTACTTAATCGTTTTGCTCAAATTCGGGTTGCGCTGCGTCTTTGGATTTTCTGTACAAAAAAACAATAGAAAAACAAAAATATAATATCAAGAAAGTCAGGTATTCTTTCTGTTGGGTTTACCGACTCTTTTCCAAAGTCCTTTATGCCAAGGCCATAATATTGTGCTTCCAGCTTATTTTTTTGAAGTAAGCTAACTTTCCAAATCACTTTTAAGAATCTTAAGCTTGTCCTACAAACTATTTGCTGCGTTTTCTCTAACAAACAATTACAAATAACCAAAGAATTTCTGACTGCACGCGGTTTTTCTATACTTATATCAATTGCACAATTTCGTTCAAAAGTTTGTAGGTCTTAAATAAGAATTAAACTAACAAAATGCTAAAGTTGCTCTTTGGGCCATTGAAACATTATTAACACCAACTAGGCCTCCTTATTGTGCCAGATTATAACTCTTTCTTAAATATTATTTGTTAAATATTCATTATTCAATAAGACTAAGTTTTTGTTTACTGAAATTCTTGATTTGGAATGTCATGCACTTAACCTAATTAGTACTAGTTCTGTTAGTTGTTTTGTTTGTTACGTTGAAGCGCTCCGATTTAGTTTATTACTTTTCATTTCTTATAATTACAACATAAAGCAGAATATATATACATATATGTGATAAATTGTTTTCCAAAAACTCAGATGCAATATCAATTTCGAATTTCTACTGTTTGTGGCACCAAAGAGAACTTTTCTGAAACCGAAAACCAGAAAATGCAAGTAAAACAACAAAAGTTGCGAAAAAGAAAAACTGCCGAAGTTATTGAGAAACTTTTTAAATCAAGAAAACGCTATGGCAAGCTCTATAATATAAACAAAGAATATATTTTGTTTATTGTAAAAAAAAACAAGTTGACGATTATTTCACTTATGTACCATTGATTTATGAATATTTTCGTCTTTTTTGTAGTTATGTTTCTTGAGTTCTTGGCGTTTTGTACACATTTACACGAAACACGTGACACTCTCACTTAATTACCATTACAAGTCTACTAATTTTATATTTTCAAAATATTAAGCATGTTGTTTAAAACTGGCTTCAAAGTAAGCGTGACAAGTACCTTTGTACCTATACCTCTGTAAATGCTAAAGCCTCGAGCTTAACTACTAAATACATAATATATTTGCTTGAACCAAAATCATTCACATGCTCACAATACAACACCCACAACACTTTATACACTTACATATACAAATACCTTCAGGGGGTCTAGACTTAACCCCAGCCACAACATCACGTGAATACATCACACTTACACACGGACTTGTTGAACCAATAAACAACTCAATACAATATTTCTAATACTTAACGCTAAATACATATAATACTTTTTATTACTAATAAACTTTTCAATACTACTCTTACCATACAATTGCTTTGTACTTTATACACAATCGTACTCTCAATTCAAAACATTTGAGTTAAGTTTTTGTTTTCGAATTAGTTGAACAGTTTTAAAAATCATACAATTAATATCTGCTAATGAGACAAAAGTAGAGTTTTCAAAGAGTTTTTAATATTATGTAGTCTACTCTGTATCGGTTTGTATGCTTAACATAAATTGAATATATTGTTACCCTCGTCACTCACCAGGCGGACCATCACGTGCACAATGGGAAGATGTTACTGGATCGACACCGTTGACTTTCGTTAACGATTGCGTCTCGTTTACGACCACCGTTTCAGCACGTTTCTGGCTCATGGATTGCCGAAATATTTCCGATGCCACCAGAATGGCAACCGAACTGTACAGGTAAGTAACATTTGATTTGGTAAATTACGATTTTTCTGACCATTTCGCCCACAGGGAAGTCATTCATGTACCCTTCATAGCTAGATTTGTTGTATTCGCCAAGAAAATTGAACCTTTCGAAGCACGACTCCGAGTCTTCTGTATGACCGACGATCGCGAGGATAAAACTCTCGAGAAGCACGAATTGTACACTGAAGTGGCTAAGAGCCGCGATGTGGAGGTGCTCGAGGGCAAGCCGCAGTACATTGAAATGGCTGGAAACTTGGTGCCAGTTACCAAGTCGGGTGACCAATTGCAATTGCAGTTCAAGGCCTTCAGAGAAAATCGTCTGCCATTCACTGTACGCGTAAAGGATCAGCATGCAGACATTGTCGGTCGCACACTGTTCATGAAAGAACCCAAAGTGGCTAAGGGCGAGCCACCGCAACAACCCATTTGTATTCTTAATATTGTACTGCCAGAAGCGGTAATACCCGACTCAACTACAGCGTTCTCAGAACGTGTTTCCTCTGTCTATCGCACCTCAATGTTTAGCTTGAGTAAACATCAAAACGACCATTATATTGGAGATATTCGCATTGTAGATCTTTCCAACTTATTGGGAAAAGACTGGATACAGTTAGCGCCAGAGATAGGCATCTCTGCGGATGAAATCGATGAGATTATCAACCACAATACCGACAGTATTGCCCGACAGGCACAGAGTATGATTCGACTTTATAAAGATAAACCAAACTATGATATCTTGGCCCTAGAAACGGCTCTTAAAAATATCGGACGAGACGACATTATGAAGAAGTGTAAAAGCGGAAGGCTGTCGCATTCTCGTGAGTTTGATGAGGCGGATCTCATGAAAAACTCCGAGTCTGTAGAAGAGCTGGTTCGCAGAGAAAGTAAGTTTACTAACATCTTTAAGTTAACAGAATAAAATTTATAATCATTTATTTTAGGCAAGCGAATCCAACAAATTAATGAACGCGAGGAAGTCAAATACTCTGCTGAAGAGAAGGAAATCGAAGAGTCTGAGTCTGATGAGGAGTCGGCCAAACGAACTGTCGCTGAGCGCCGTGAAAAGATAGTCAAGCGGCTTTCGGTGGAACGCTCCATACCTGCATCAACCCAGAAGAAAGAAATTACACGCGAAATAACGGAAATCAAGCGTAAGAGTTTGATTGAAGATAAGAAAGCACATCATGAGTCGGAGATTCTGATGCAGCTACCTGCCGATAATGTCATAATCAAGACTGCAGCTGTGCCCGATCAAGTTATTAAAATGAAAATGGGTAAAATAGACTCTGCCGAAGTGAGCAAGACCGAATTCGATAGGGAGTTAACGCACAAGTTAAAAACTTCTGGGCGCAGTTCTGAGGAAGAGGATCAACCATCTCCCGACAAGGTTGATAAGATTGTCCAAGATATAAGTTCTGCAGAAAAAATAACAAAGGATACGGCAACCACTAGCCGCATGGCATCTATTACTCGCCAAGAAGCTCGTGATCTTACCGAAGACTTTTTGGAATTCGAAAAACGTAGCCAACTCCCAGCTGTCGTTACTACAGCCACAGTCCATGAAAAATTCGTTGAGGAAGTCAAAGAGAAAACCAGTCCTTTGGCAGCAATGCCACAGGAAACTATTAAGGAAGTCGAACAGGTTATCAGCGACGTAACTGAGACTGCCAGCAAGAAAGTGGAAAACATTATAAGTTCCTTTGAATCCGGCAAACAGGAGATCAAAGAGAAAGCCACAGAAGTTTTATCTGAAACAACAAAGGTCAGCGAGACCATAAAACATCTGCAAGATGTACAGTTAAGTTCTACGGAACAAGTTACGAAGACTGTCGAAATTGTTGAGAGTACTAAAATAGATGAGAAAATTGCTGATTTCGAGGCTAAAAAAGTCAAATATGATTTCCATGGAGGCGAACCTAAGACACAAATACCCAAACTTGTGCGAAAGCCCAGCGATGAACTGACAAAGCCTACGGCTGCTCCACGTGCTGCGGCCGAAATAGAATTCGAAAAACCTGCTGATGCTAAGATAGAAAAACCACTTTCCAAAATACCCGTGAAGACTGGAGAAGCTTCCAAAGTTGCTGAAGTTGATGCAAAAAAATTGACACAAGATTTTCTGCAAACTGAACAAAAGACCCAACTTGCGGCTCAGGCTGTAGTCGAGCCCAAAGCAAGCCCAGCAGCAAGTAAAATTCCCAAAGTAGAACCCAGAAAATCAGTTCAGAAACTAGTCGAGAAGGATATTAAAATCTGTGATGATCTTGTCGCATCTACTGCTACCATCATGACGTCCGGAATGGCTGCTGAGCTGCCCAAAGAACAACCAGAAATTACTGCTAAGGCAGAAACTGTCACTGAAAAGGTGACCGAATTGATAGAAACATTCCATAAAATCGAAGAGAAAGTTACCAAAACTGATAAGGCAGCTGAAATAGCTAGCAAAATCCAGGAACCCATTATTACAACACAAAAAGACGAGCCCATCCTTCCGGGCAAAGTTGACAAAGTTGCAGAAAAAGTGTCTGAACTTGTCGAAACATTCCACAAGATTGAGGAGAAAATCGTGCTTGATACTCACAAGCAAACTCATGATTTTCTAAGCATGGAGCAGCAAAGCCAATTGCCGAGTATGCCTCAGAAGTCAGAAAATATTGTCGTGTCCAGTCAGACATCTACAGCTTCAAAGCCCGACTCTGTCGTATTAAAGTCACCGCCACCAGCTAGTAAAATCCCCGTAGTAGAACAGCGAAAGTCGCTAATTGATGAATCTACAAAACCCGCAGAGAAACCAGCTGCGCAGAAGCCAGAACCTCTAAAGGAACGCCAGCTAACAACCGACTTCCTCAGCATGGAGCAGCAAACCCAGCTTCAGTTGCAACCTCAGCCCGCAAAGGGTGCAATTACTGAATTGATCACTGCAACTGCCAATGTGGAATCGACAATTTTGGGCGAAGTGTTGAAACCGATAGAGGTTGTTAAGGAGAAAACTGTTATTGATAAAGTTGATAGTATTGTCAATGTTAAGCCAAAGGCCGACGCACCTGCCACAGAGCAGATTATAGTTGCCGGCGATGGCATTGAATCGGCAGCGCCAATTGGTGAAGTTTCGCCTTTTGCCACCCGAAAATTGACTGCAGATTTCCTGTCCATGGAGCAACAGTCTCAACTGCCTCACGAGTATGACAATGACACCGTCGGCAAACGAGCTACTGTCCCACTAAGCGAAGTCATTAAAGACGAAGGACTCTCCGCCCCGCTGCCTATTGAGCCACGCAAGTCTCTTACAGATGCTGAGTTCTGCAAATATGTAGGTGAAACTATCACTAAAAAGATGAGCGAGGGTTTAATTGAAATGACCGATGAGCTCATACAAATCGGTGAGTATATACATAATTCCATGGACCGTAACGGTTATAATTTTTTTTAAAAAATTGAAAAATAAGAGTTATAAACTAATTTTTTAAAACTCAAATATAATACTAAAAATGATTTTTAAAAATAAAAATCAATTAATAACTTTTATATTTGATTTTTAAAATAAAAATCAAAAAGTAAGAGTTATGAATTGATTTTTATCATAAAAATCAGAAATAAAAATCAAATTGAAATTGCTCATGAACAGAGAATCCTAGATAATATATAGGTCAATATATATGATCTACACTGCAATTCCTATCAGTTTATATATATATATATTACTTTTTTTGATTTTTATTTTACAAATTAAATATAAAAGTTATAAATTGATTTTTATTTTTAAAAATCAAATATAAAAATTGAAAAACAATTTTTAAATTAAAAATTGGAAAAAAAAGTTTACGCGGTTTTTGTGTTCGCCGATAAAAACTAGCACGGTAGGATTTTTCACACATTTTACAGAGAATTTTAGGAGCTTTGATTTTTATACCCTTCGACCATTGAAAATGGTCAAAAAAGGGTATACTAACTTTGTGCAAATGTATGTAACAGGCAGAAGGAGGCGTGGTAGACCCCATAAAGTATATATATTCTTGCTCAGGATCACTAGCCGAGTCGATTGAGCCATGTCTGTCTGTCTGGATGTCCGGATGTCCAGACGAAAGATGAGCACACAGATCTCAGCTATTAAAGGAGCTAGAGTCACCAAATTTGACATTAAGATTTCTGTGTACCAGGCGCAGATCAAGTTTATTTCAAATGTTAGGTGCCACGCCCACCGCCCCCACAAATCAATAATTTTTTTTATGATTAATTTTTGAACTCAATTTGTAAGCGCTGTAGAAAAGATACAACTTTCTGACTTTAACATATACTAAGCTGAATGAGTATCTACGTAGTCTCCAAATTACAATCCGATCGGACAATAATCACAGAATTTATTTAAGAAAGTATGAGCATAAAACCAAGTGCTTCTGCCAGCTAACAATGGTGGCGGGCGAGCGCGAAGCGCGAGCGCCATCTGTCAGGATTAATTTCAAAGCATGTGCATATGCATATGTGTATGAATTTAACAAATTAAACTACATGGGAACATAGGTCGAAGGGCATCCCACTGTCGCGTTTTGCGCGACTGTTTTAATCTTATAATTATTATTTACGGTCCCTACATAATTTAGTATACTATAATAATATATATAATAATATATATATATATATATATAATAACTTAACACTGATATCATTTTTATTATCAGCGAGTGACATTCCACATTCCCAAACTCCACCCCCCACACCAAGTGACGGCAAAACTGAAAAGCAGAATGAACAAGCTGAACTGGGCAGCCTAGAGAAAGGTAAAAAAATATAAATCTCTATCTATATTGTGATAGTACTAACAGCTTGTCTAACAGATTATCTAGCGGACACTGTAAAAACCCTACATTCAACAACAGAGTCGACCCTTGAACGTGTCACTGCCATTTCCACAGTTGGTAAGTGCAATTTGAGATGATGTTGCATTTTCGATGCAACATTCTTATCTGTTATGTAAAGCGACTAAACTACTTTCTTATGTTTGCCTCTTTGTTAAAAGAATATAAACTCGTAACGATAATTTCTGTACACCCCTTTTTATTTTATCCATTTGATTTGATCCACAAAATGTAGTGTGTTATGGAAAATGTTTTTTTCTTTTTTTCCGACCCACTTATGATGATTGTTTAGTATTTGTTACGTACTCTTTAGTTTGTTTTAATTTGAATCCAAAGGCTTTTTGTATGCAAACCACCATTCATTAATACGATTCAGTGAAAACGATAACAGTTAACAATTAACAAATAATGAATATGTAATGTAATATTGTTGAAAAATACGTTTATAAACAGTGATTTGCTAGTGTGTTATCTTAATCAAAAAAGTCTGTATGTGATGAAGGCATAATCAAAGAACCAATGAACTAACTACTACTTAGTACTAGTTGGATTGGCCAGTATGTGGTGACACAGCAAAGAAAATACCGTAATACCGTTACACGTTGTTCAGTACTAACATTTTGGTTAGCTAATCCAATTACCTACGGGTTCTAACGTAGTCAAAGGTCGAGGGAATAAGGAAAGTAGCAAACAAAAAAATCGCCCTGACTGGCGCCACTGTTGTTGTACGAGTATATGTTCATCGTCTAGGTACATATGTACATACATAGATATGTAACATTCAAAAGTGCCAATGTCAACAAATTGAGCCATCTGTAGGTCCGTCCGAATCGATACAACGGTTACAATAATTGGGCCAATATGCGCGATTTAAACTATCTTTAGCATTGAACTTGTGATGTGTAGACATTGTGATGTGAACAATCTATTGTAGCTCAGGGAGTTCAATCCATGATAACAGTTATAATATAGTTAACCGAATTTTCACCGCCTATGCGTAACTTTTGTGAAGAACGATGCGCACTTATGTCATTGCGCAGGCCACAAAGCACCCAAGCAAAGCGTGCGCTGTGGCGTATACCTAATTTAATTTGTTTCGTGCATTCTTGTAGTGCGGCAGCAGACGGCCATTTGATGCAGATTTAGTTTGAAATTTCTATTTCCCAAGTACACGCAACGTAACGGTAATTCGCGAAACATTTTCGTGTAGACAAGCTGTTTTCTGGTCGAAAAAAATCAGTTCAATGAAAAAATATAAATAAATATAAATATTGACTTACTTATTTGTGTTTCTTGTGCGTTTGTTTAATTGAATACAATATAGTAACCGACTATTGTAGCGTTGAGTTGTTGTTTGTGGTTCATTCGATTCATAAATACAATATTTTAAACCGTTTCTAAATCTAATTACAAATAAACTACACTTAATTCTACAAAATCAAAACACTAAGTAATTTTAAGTATTGTATTTTATGGTAAGTTCTAAAAGCAAGTTTTCTGTGATCAATTTGAAAACTTGCTTTGATCAGAAATTTCTTTAGAATTTAATATGATGGGTATCGCTAATAGGTATTTCTCTTTATATAAAAGTGCGACTAATTCATTTCCTCTATCTACTTTGAAGCGACAATTACGTTTGCAATTTTTAGCAATTATTTAAGCAATTCAGTTTATGTTTTTATCAACTACTGCAAGCTACAATAATTGATTTAACTTGTACAACTTTAAAATAGTGACAATTACAAGATAAGCCAATATGTATGTAAAATGTACATAGAACATGTATTTAAATAAACTATAAGATTTTTTTCATTAAGATAAACACTTTCGGCATACAATTTTCAAAATTTAACTCTGAGTTACATATATCAAATGTAGCGTATACTTTGTGATTACGAATAGTTGAGCTCAATATCGACATGGCCTCATACATTTCGATCCCAATACATATGGTACATTCAACACTTCAACTTCAATTCGTGTTTCAATTTCAATTCGATATATCAGTAAACCACCATGGCTTTATATTCCCAATATTTTTGTTTCCTTTGGTTTGTGCAAATAATTATATTGAGTTGCTGTTCGTAATTTCTGTGAGTCCCTAAAGAAAAACATATACTTTTCAATGTAAACAATAAATATTTAACAAAATATAAGTAAATGTTTTGATAAAAATTAAAAAAAAAAAAACAATTGTTAAATACATCAAAACTCATCGAAGCATCGACGTATCGTGTACTTATGTATTTATTATATAGCGTACCTATTTATTAGTTTATAGATTATTTGCATATACGGCTTATAACAAGAATAACAATGAAAGCAGCAGCAATAGTAATAAAATACACGCTAATGAATCTTTGATTTGTATGCACCCCTAACGCGCTTCCCTTTATAATTAGCTACTTAATACGCATTCATAAATGTAAATGTATTAGTTAGATGGCAAAAATTCGATACTCTGCACTGTGAATAACTCAAAAACATATCGTGTTGTGTATTCTTTGAAAGCAAATCGCATTACCATATGTAGCATATGATGTCGTGGTGCAATTGTTCTTGCAGTATTTGCTAATTTTGTCTTTTGAGTTTGTCATAAACAATTGTTAATGTTCAATAATAGTGGAAAATTGATTACACAGAAAACATGTTGCTTAAATATATTCGTAAAAATGTGCAAACGTAATAGAAATTAAATTGTAAATCTAGTGAAATGGTCAAACAGCAGAAATGCGCAAGGAATCCACGACTTCATATATGGCATATGACTCAGGCATCTGTCTGTTCTGACTTTTTGTTTTCGCTTTTAACCAAACTAACTTCATAATTAAGCGCATTTACTTGTATTGTACTACAAATTGCATGTTTGTGCCTGCTTCTGGGTTTGGCGTACAGCTTGTAGACATACGACGAACTCTGATCGCATCAAACAAATCAATGCACTGTGTACATATCAACTAACCCACCATATAAGTTTGGTTTGTTTGTCATAGGTGTTTAACTGTCTTAATATTGCCTTGTTTCTACTTCTTAAACTTGCGACAATCTGGAACGCCTGAAAAACAGAGCACTTCAGTGTTCATAGTGTAAAAAGCGAAAAATTTACAAGTACAGATGAAACTGATAAGCTGCTTCATAGAATGGTAGCTCCCCCCAAAATCCAAAAACTATACTCACGAGACACTACCTCATTTACAGAAATGAGTGCAAGTAGTCCAATTGCGAAACCACCAACAACGACTACTATAACGACAACCCTCACGGCTCAAGTAGAACGCACAAAATTAGATTTGACGAAAACAGGAACCCAAAAACACTCGACCGATGTGGATGATGTTCAGCATGAAGCAGGCGATAGAGAATATTTAGAAAAAATAATGGGCTGCGGCGATGTTAGGCGACAAATTTTACGTTTGGAGAGCAGTGGCAGTACAGAGTCTCTAGAAATCCAAAGTGCGCCAAGGATTGATAATGTAACTGTGGTTAAAGATGTAGTACAGAGCATGGAAGATAAAATTTGTGGAACACTTGTTTCGGCCATCCCATTTGCTGTTAAAAAGAAAGTCGAGGATTTAGAACATAAAGAACCAAACGTCGTTGAACTTGAAAAGCAGATTCTAACACCTGCAGACATTGCATTGGAAAAATTAACTAAATGCGAACCACCAACTGAGGTCATCAAATTATCACCCGTTGAGGCTATTGAGCATGGGGCAATTGGTTTGGCCAATATTCAGGAGGAGGTTTGCGAAAAAGTTTGTATGAAGCGAAAGGCCTTTGAGGTTGCAGAAGACTTAAATGAAACTCAAAAGACTTTAAATGAACAGGTAATAGGTTTAGATAAGCAAGTAAAACAGGTACCTGGCCAGATTTTAACTGAAAGTATTGAAGAAGACAAAGACTTAATAGTTAAGAAACATGAATTGGAGGTTTTGCCAAATGTAAAAGAAGTTGTACAAGATATTGAACGTAGGTATCCGTTAACTAGCTTAGAGGTAACACCTTTTAGTCCACGAAAACGTAAATCAGTAGATCGCAAAGCAGATATATCATCAATAGAAGAACAGATTTTAAGTGACGCTGACTTGGTTTTGGATAAGTTAGGAAGAAAGCATATTCAAGATAAAAAGATAGTTTCGCCCGTATTAGAAATTGGAAAAATAGGTTCAAGCACAGAAAATCTTGAAGTGGCTTGTGAAAAAATATGCTCAAAGCGAAAGGTTGCTGATATGGCAAAGGTATTCGATAACCAAGCAGATGATACTAATTTAGCACCTGATGTCATTAAGACTGCTACAGCTAAATTCTTGTTAGATGAAAAAATTTCATATAATATTGCAGAGAGTATTAAAGATTTTGAAGCGAAAATTGAACCTCAGGACTCGCGTTATAAAAATCGTGAAAGTGAAGCAAAAATAATTACAGAATATGATAAAACAGAATTCCCAGTTCATCATACTGAAGAAGTTGTTTTTCCAAAGATTGCTCACACAGTGGATCAATTGCATTCAATTTCGAAAACTGACCTCGAAGATACAAAAGAAGTTATACACATTTCAACAGAATATGAAAGAAAGCTTAGTGATCTTATTACCGAAGATAAACAAGCGTCATATAACGAAGATGAATTGTACAGGGAAAAACTACAAGTAATATCAGTCAAATTTCCAACACTTGAAAAACCAGATCACTTAATTAACAAAAATCTTACTGAACTTAAAACCCACCAAAAAACTGTTGACCGATATTCAGATATCGCTATTAATGACCCACACAACACATTCCCAACTGATATACGCGATAATCCCAACCAAAGTGATAGTGACGAGGAAGTTGATCATAACATAAATATGCAAAGAATTAAACAAACTTTAAAAATTGAAAAGCAGGTTCCAACAATTTTAAATACAAAAGAAAGTGAGTTAAATGACTTAACCTCATTTGGTCAAAGTGAAAAGATAAAGTTTCCAACACAATGTTCAAAAATAACAACCTTTGTTTCTGAAACTACTTCCAACAAAAAACAAGAAACAAATTTTCAAATAATAGAACAACAGAACACAAGTATGAAAAATACAAAAATAATTTCTTCGGTAACCAATATTTTACAGTCCCATACCCATGAAGGACACCAATTGCCTACAGATCCCAAACAAATTTGGTATGCTGAGGGCGAGGATGCGAATAAATTTGACAAGCATCAAAACAAGCCAATTCCCTCGTCTACTCCATTGCTACCTGCAATGACAACTACCAGTTCTATCACTTCTATGACCGAATCTCGTGAGTCCGTTGAAATACATGTCAAAGAAGGACCCAATCTACCTACAGATCCAGTTAAACCTATTGAGAAACCCAAGTCTCCCAGTGATGTAGCTCAGAAAGTTGCAGAAGTATATTCAGAAGAAAGTGATGGAGAATTTGACATTGTCAAGCTAAAAGACAAGCCGCTTCCTCAGCCTATTCCTTCAACCACTCCTCTACTCCCAATAGCAGAGAAATCTCCACAAAAGGTCGAAGATATTCTAAAGCCGATTGTAGGCGATAAATCACCTGCTAAAGTAGACGAGAAACCCAAGTCTCCAGTTGATTCATCCAAGCAGACTCCCAAAGGATATTTTGATGATGAGAGTGAGGATGAGGATGAATTTGATAAGCCTCAAATAAAGCCACTTCCCTCGACTACTCCATTACTACCTGCAATGACAACTACCAGTTCTGCCACATCTGTAACCGAATCTCGTGAGTCCGTTGAAATACATGTCAAAGAAGGACCCAAGCTGCCTACAGATCCAGTTAAACCTATTGAGAAACCCAAGTCTCCCAGTGATGTAGCTCAGAAAGTTGCAGAAGTATATTCAGACGAAGAAAGTGACGACATTGTCAAGCCAAAAGACAAGCGGCTTCCTCAGCCTATTCCTTCAACCATGCCAATAGCAGAGAAATCTCCACAAAAGGTCGACGATATTCTAAAACCGATTGTGGGCGATAAATCACCAGCTAAAGTAGACGAGAAGCCCAAGTCTCCAGTTGATTCATTCAAGCAGACTCCCAAAGAATATTCTGATGATGGGAGCGAGGATGAGGTTGAATTTGATAAGCCCCAAATAAAGCCCCAAATAAAGCCACTTCCCTCGACTACTCCATTACTACCTGCAATGACAACTACCAGTTCTGTCACTTCTGTGACCGAATTTCGTGAGTCCATTGAAATACATGTCAAAGAAGGACCCAAGCTGCCTACAGATCCAGTTAAACCTATTGAGAAACCCAAGTCTCCCAGTGATGTAGCTCAGAAAGTTGCAGAAGTATATTCAGACGAAGAAAGTGATGGAGAATTCGACATTGTCAAGCCAAAAGACAAACCGCTTCCTCAGCCTATTCCTTCAACCACTCCTCTACTCCCAATAGCAGAGAAATCTCCACAAAAGGTCGAAGATATTCTAAAGCCGATTGTAGGCGATAAATTACCTGGTAAAGTAGACGAGAAACCCAAGTCTCCAGTTGATTCATCCAAGCAGACTCCCAAAGAATATTCTGATGATGAGAGTGAGGATGAGGTTGAATTTGATAAGCCTCAAATAAAGCCACTTCCCTCGACTACTCCATTACTACCTGCAATGACAACTACCAGTTCTGTCACTGCTGTGACCGAATCTCGTGAGTCCGTTGAAATACATGTCAAAGAAGGACCCAAGCTGCCTACAGATCCAGTTAAACCTATTGAGAAACCCAAGTCTCCCAGTGATGTAGCTCAGAAAGTTGCAGAAGTATATTCAGACGAAGAAAGTGACGACATTGTCAAGCCAAAAGACAAGCCGCTTCCTCAGCCTATTCCTTCAACCATACCAATAGCAGAGAAATCTCCACAAAAGGTCGACGATATTCTAAAACCGATTGTGGGCGATAAATCACCTGCTAAAGTAGACGAGAAGCCCAAGTCTCCAGTTGATTCATTCAAGCAGACTCCCAAAGAATATTCTGATGATGAGAGCGAGGATGAGGTTGAATTTGATAAGCCTCAAATAAAGCCACTTCCCTCGACTACTCCATTACTACCTGCAATGACAACTACCAGTTCTGTCACTTCTGTGACCGAATCTCGTGAGTCCGTTGAAATACATGTCAAAGAAGGACCCAAGCTGCCTACAGATCCAGTTAAACCTATTGAGAAACCCAAGTCTCCCAGTGATGTAGCTCAGAAAGTTGCAGAAGTATATTCAGACGAAGAAAGTGATGGAGAATTCGACATTGTCAAGGCACAAGAAAAACCCCTTCCTCAGCCTATACCTTCAACCACTCCTCTACTCCCAATAGCAGAGAAATCTCCACAAAAGGTCGAAGATATTCTAAAGCCGATTGTAGGCGATAAATCACCTGGTAAAGTAGACGAGAAACCCAAGTCTCCAGTTGATTCATCCAAGCAGACTCCCAAAGAATATTCTGATGATGAGAGTGAGGATGAGGTTGAATTTGATAAGCCTCAAATAAAGCCACTTCCCTCGACTACTCCATTACTACCTGCAATGACAACTACCAGTTCTGTCACTTCTGTGACCGAATCTCGTGAGTCCGTTGAAATACATGTCAAAGAAGGACCCAAGCTGCCTACAGATCCAGTTAAACCTATTGAGAAACCCAAGTCTCCCAGTGATGTAGCTCAGAAAGTTGCAGAAGTATATTCAGACGAAGAAAGTGATGGAGAATTCGACATTGTCAAGGCACAAGAAAAACCCCTTCCTCAACCTATACCTTCAACCACTCCTCTACTCCCAATAGCAGAGAAATCTCCACAAAAGGTCGAAGATATTCTAAAGCCGATTGTAGGCGAGAAATCACCTGCTAAAGTAGACGAGAAACCCAAGTCTCCAGTTGATTCATCCAAGCAGACTCCCAAAGAATATTCTGATGATGAGAGTGAGGATGAGGTTGAATTTGATAAGCCTCAAATAAAGCCACTTCCCTCGACTACTCCATTACTACCTGCAATGACAACTACCAGTTCTGTCACTTCTGTGACCGAATCTCGTGAGTCCGTTGAAATACATGTCAAAGAAGGACCCAAGCTGCCTACAGATCCAGTTAAACCTATTGAGAAACCCAAGTCTCCCAGTGATGTAGCTCAGAAAGTTGCAGAAGTATATTCAGACGAAGAAAGTGATGGGCGACATTGTCAAGCCAAAAGACAAGCCGCTTCCTCAGCCTATTCCTTCAACCACTCCTCTACTCCCAATAGCAGAGAAATCTCCACAAAAGGTCGAAGATATTCTAAAGCCGATTGTAGGCGATAAATCACCTGGTAAAGTAGACGAGAAACCCAAGTCTCCAGTTGATTCATCCAAGCAGACTCCCAAAGAATATTCTGATGATGAGAGTGAGGATGAGGTTGAATTTGATAAGCCTCAAATAAAGCCACTTCCCTCGACTACTCCATTACTACCTGCAATGACAACTACCAGTTCTGTCACTTCTGTGACCGAATTTCGTGAGTCCGTTGAAATACATGTCAAAGAAGGACCCAAGCTGCCTACAGATCCAGTTAAACCTATTGAGAAACCCAAGTCTCCCAGTGATGTAGCTCAGAAAGTTGCAGAAGTATATTCAGACGAAGAAAGTGATGGAGAATTCGACATTGTCAAGGCACAAGAAAAACCCCTTCCTCAGCCTATACCTTCAACCACTCCTCTACTCCCAATAGCAGAGAAATCTCCACAAAAGGTCGAAGATATTCTAAAGCCGATTGTAGGCGATAAATCACCTGGTAAAGTAGACGAGAAACCCAAGTCTCCAGTTGATTCATCCAAGGAGACTCCCAAAGAATATTCTGATGATGAGAGTGAGGATGAGGTTGAATTTGATAAGCCTCAAATAAAGCCACTTCCCTCGACTACTCCATTACTACCTGCAATGACAACTACCAGTTCTGTCACTTCTGTGACCGAATCTCGTGAGTCCGTTGAAATACATGTCAAAGAAGGACCCAAACTGCCTACAGATCCAGTTAAACCTATTGAGAAACCCAAGTCTCCCAGTGATGTACCTCAGAAAGTTGCAGAAGTATATTCAGACGAAGAAAGTGACGACATTGTCAAGCCAAAAGACAAGCGGCTTCCTCAGCCTATTCCTTCAACCATACCAATAGCAGAGAAATCTCCACAAAAGGTCGAAGATATTCTAAAACCGATTGTGGGCGATAAATCACCTGCTAAAGTAGACGAGAAGCCCAAGTCTCCAGTTGATTCATTCAAGCAGACTCCCAAAGAATATTCTGATGATGAGAGCGAGGTTGAGGTTGAATTTGATAAGCCTCAAATAAAGCCACTTCCCTCGACTACTCCATTACTACCTGCAATGACAACTACCAGTTCTGTCACTTCTGTGACCGAATCTCGTGAGTCCGTTGAAATACATGTCAAAGAAGGACCCAAGCTGCCTACAGATCCAGTTAAACCTATTGAGAAACCCAAGTCTCCCAGTGATGTAGCTCAGAAAGTTGCAGAAGTATATTCAGACGAAGAAAGTGATGGAGAATTCGACATTGTCAAGGCACAAGAAAAACCCCTTCCTCAGCCTATACCTTCAACCACTCCTCTACTCCCAATAGCAGAAAAATCTCCACAAAAGGTCGACGATATTCTAAAACCGATTGTAGGCGATAAATCACCTGCTAAAGTAGACGAGAAACCCAAGTCTCCAGTTGATTCATTCAAGCAGACTCCCAAAGAATATTCTGATGATGAGAGCGAGGATGAGGTTGAATTTGATAAGCCTCAAATAAAGCCACTTCCCTCGACTACTCCATTACTACCTGCAATGACAACTACCAGTTCTGTCACTTCTGTGACCGAATCTCGTGAGTCCGTTGAAATACATGTCAAAGAAGGACCCAAGCTGCCTACAGATCCAGTTAAACCTATTGAGAAACCCAAGTCTCCCAGTGATGTAGCTCAGAAAGTTGCAGAAGTATATTCAGACGAAGAAAGTGATGGAGAATTCGACATTGTCAAGGCACAAGAAAAACCCCTTCCTCAGCCTATACCTTCAACCACTCCTCTACTCCCAATAGCAGAGAAATCTCCACAAAAGGTCGAAGATATTCTAAAGCCGATTGTAGGCGATAAATCACCTGGTAAAGTAGACGAGAAACCCAAGTCTCCAGTTGATTCATCCAAGCAGACTCCCAAAGAATATTCTGATGATGAGAGTGAGGATGAGGTTGAATTTGATAAGCCTCAAATAAAGCCACTTCCCTCGACTACTCCATTACTACCTGCAATGACAACTACCAGTTCTGTCACTTCTGTGACCGAATCTCGTGAGTCCGTTGAAATACATGTCAAAGAAGGACCCAAACTGCCTACAGATCCAGTTAAACCTATTGAGAAACCCAAGTCTCCCAGTGATGTAGCTCAGAAAGTTGCAGAAGTATATTCAGACGAAGAAAGTGATGGAGAATTCGACATTGTCAAGGCACAAGAAAAACCCCTTCCTCAGCCTATACCTTCAACCACTCCTCTACTCCCAATAGCAGAGAAATCTCCACAAAAGGTCGAAGATATTCTAAAGCCGATTGTAGGCGATAAATCACCTGCTAAAGTAGACGAGAAACCCAAGTCTCCAGTTGATTCATCCAAGCAGACTCCCAAAGAATATTCTGATGATGAGAGTGAGGATGAGGTTGAATTTGATAAGCCTCAAATAAAGCCACTTCCCTCGACTACTCCATTACTACCTGCAATGACAACTACCAGTTCTGTCACTTCTGTGACCGAATCTCGTGAGTCCGTTGAAATACATGTCAAAGAAGGACCCAAGCTGCCTACAGATCCAGTTAAACCTATTGAGAAACCCAAGTCTCCCAGTGATGTAGCTCAGAAAGTTGCAGAAGTATATTCAGACGAAGAAAGTGACGACATTGTCAAGCCAAAAGACAAGCCGCTTCCTCAGCCTATTCCTTCAACCATACCAATAGCAGAGAAATCTCCACAAAAGGTCGACGATATTCTAAAACCGATTGTGGGCGATAAATCACCTGCTAAAGTAGACGAGAAACCCAAGTCTCCAGTTGATTCATCCAAGGAGACTCCCAAAGAATATTCTGATGATGAGAGCGAGGATGAGGTTGAATTTGATAAGCCTCAAATAAAGCCACTTCCCTCGACTACTCCATTACTACCTGCAATGACAACTACCAGTTCTGTCACTTCTGTGACCGAATCTCGTGAGTCCGTTGAAATACATGTCAAAGAAGGACCCAAACTGCCTACAGATCCAGTTAAACCTATTGAGAAACCCAAGTCTCCCAGTGATGTAGCTCAGAAAGTTGCAGAAGTATATTCAGACGAAGAAAGTGACGACATTGTCAAGCCAAAAGACAAGCCGCTTCCTCAGCCTATTCCTTCAACCATACCAATAGCAGAGAAATCTCCACAAAAGGTCGACGATATTCTAAAACCGATTGTGGGCGATAAATCACCTGCTAAAGTAGACGAGAAGCCCAAGTCTCCAGTTGATTCATTCAAGCAGACTCCCAAAGAATATTCTGATGATGAGAGCGAGGATGAGGTTGAATTTGATAAGCCTCAAATAAAGCCACTTCCCTCGACTACTCCATTACTACCTGCAATGACAACTACCAGTTCTGTCACTTCTGTGACCGAATCTCGTGAGTCCGTTGAAATACATGTCAAAGAAGGACCCAAGCTGCCTACAGATCCAGTTAAACCTATTGAGAAACCCAAGTCTCCCAGTGATGTAGCTCAGAAAGTTGCAGAAGTATATTCAGACGAAGAAAGTGATGGAGAATTCGACATTGTCAAGGCACAAGAAAAACCCCTTCCTCAGCCTATACCTTCAACCACTCCTCTACTCCCAATAGCAGAGAAATCTCCACAAAAGGTCGAAGATATTCTAAAGCCGATTGTAGGCGATAAATCACCTGGTAAAGTAGACGAGAAACCCAAGTCTCCAGTTGATTCATCCAAGCAGACTCCCAAAGAATATTCTGATGATGAGAGTGAGGATGAGGTTGAATTTGATAAGCCTCAAATAAAGCCACTTCCCTCGACTACTCCATTACTACCTGCAATGACAACTACCAGTTCTGTCACTTCTGTGACCGAATCTCGTGAGTCCGTTGAAATACATGTCAAAGAAGGACCCAAACTGCCTACAGATCCAGTTAAACCTATTGAGAAACCCAAGTCTCCCAGTGATGTAGCTCAGAAAGTTGCAGAAGTATATTCAGACGAAGAAAGTGACGACATTGTCAAGCCAAAAGACAAGCCGCTTCCTCAGCCTATTCCTTCAACCATACCAATAGCAGAGAAATCTCCACAAAAGGTCGACGATATTCTAAAACCGATTGTGGGCGATAAATCACCTGCTAAAGTAGACGAGAAGCCCAAGTCTCCAGTTGATTCATTCAAGCAGACTCCCAAAGAATATTCTGATGATGAGAGCGAGGATGAGGTTGAATTTGATAAGCCTCAAATAAAGCCACTTCCCTCGACTACTCCATTACTACCTGCAATGACAACTACCAGTTCTGTCACTTCTGTGACCGAATCTCGTGAGTCCGTTGAAATACATGTCAAAGAAGGACCCAAACTGCCTACAGATCCAGTTAAACCTATTGAGAAACCCAAGTCTCCCAGTGATGTAGCTCAGAAAGTTGCAGAAGTATATTCAGACGAAGAAAGTGATGGAGAATTCGACATTGTCAAGGCACAAGAAAAACCCCTTCCTCAGCCTATACCTTCAACCACTCCTCTACTCCCAATAGCAGAGAAATCTCCACAAAAGGTCGACGATATTCTAAAACCGATTGTGGGCGATAAATCACCTGCTAAAGTAGACGAGAAGCCCAAGTCTCCAGTTGATTCATTCAAGCAGACTCCCAAAGAATATTCTGATGATGAGAGCGAGGATGAGGTTGAATTTGATAAGCCTCAAATAAAGCCACTTCCCTCGACTACTCCATTACTACCTGCAATGACAACTACCAGTTCTGTCACTTCTGTGACCGAATCTCATGAGTCCGTTGAAATACATGTCAAAGAAGGACCCAAGCTGCCTACAGATCCAGTTAAACCTATTGAGAAACCCAAGTCTCCCAGTGATGTAGCTCAGAAAGTTGCAGAAGTATATTCAGACGAAGAAAGTGATGGAGAATTCGACATTGTCAAGGCACAAAAAAAACCCCTTCCTCAGCCTATACCTTCAACCACTCCTCTACTCCCAATAGCAGAGAAATCTCCACAAAAGGTCGAAGATATTCTAAAGCCGATTGTAGGCGATAAATCACCTGCTAAAGTAGACGAGAAACCCAAGTCTCCAGTTGATTCATCCAAGCAGACTCCCAAAGAAAATTCTGATGATGAGAGTGAGGATGAGGTTGAATTTGATAAGCCTCAAATAAAGCCACTTCCCTCGACTACTCCATTACTACCTGCAATGACAACTACCAGTTCTGTCACTTCTGTGACCGAATCTCGTGAGTCCGTTGAAATACATGTCAAAGAAGGACCCAAGCTGCCTACAGATCCAGTTAAACCTTTTGAGAAACCCAAGTCTCCCAGTGATGTAGCTCAGAAAGTTGCAGAAGTATATTCAGACGAAGAAAGTGATGGAGAATTCGACATTGTCAAGCCAAAAGACAAACCGCTTCCTCAGCCTATTCCTTCAACCACTCCTCTACTCCCAATAGCAGAAAAATCTCCACAAAAGGTCGAAGAAATTCTAAAGCCGATTGTAGGCGATAAATCACCTGTTAAAGTAGACGAGAAACCCAAGTCTCCAGTTGATTCATCCAAGAAGACTCCCAAAGAATATTCTGATGATGAGAGTGAGGATGAGGTTGAATTTGATAAGCCTCAAATAAAGCCACTTCCCTCGACTACTCCATTACTACCTGCAATGACAACTACCAGTTCTGTCACTTCTGTGACCGAATCTCGTGAGTCCGTTGAAATACATGTCAAAGAAGGACCCAAACTGCCTTCAGATCCAGTTAAACCTATTGAGAAACCAAAGTCTCCCAGTGATGTAGCTCAGAAAGTTGCAGAAGTATATTCAGACGAAGAAAGTGACGACATTGTCAAGCCAAAAGACAAGCCGCTTCCTCAGCCTATTCCTTCAACCATACCAATAGCAGAGAAATCTCCACAAAAGGTCGACGATATTCTAAAACCGATTGTGGGCGATAAATCACCTGCTAAAGTAGACGAGAAGCCCAAGTCTGCAGTTGATTCATTCAAGCAGACTCCCAAAGAATATTCTGATGATGAGAGCGAGGATGAGGTTGAATTTGATAAGCCTCAAATAAAGCCACTTCCCTCGACTACTCCATTACTACCTGCAATGACAACTACCAGTTCTGTCACTTCTGTGACCGAATCTCGTGAGTCCGTTGAAATACATGTCAAAGAAGGACCCAAACTGCCTACAGATCCAGTTAAACCTCTTGAGAAACCCAAGTCTCCCAGTGATGTAGCTCAGAACGTTGCAGAAGTATATTCAGACGAAGAAAGTGACGACATTGTCAAGCCAAAAGACAAGCCGCTTCCTCAGCCTATTCCTTCAACAACTGGTCCACTCCCAATGGCAGAGAAATCTCCACAAAAGGTCGAAGATATTCTAAAGCCGATTGTGGGCGATAAATCACCTGCTAAAGTAGACGAGAAGCCCAATTCTCCAGTTGATTCATTCAAGCAGACTCCCAAAGAATTTTCTGATGATGAGAGCGAGGCTGAGGTTGAATTTGATAAGCCTCAAATAAAGCCACTTCCCTCGACTACTCCATTACTACCTGCAATGACAACTACCAGTGAGTCCGTTGAAATACATGTCAAAGAAGGACCCAAGCTGCCTACAGATCCAGTTAAACCTATTGAGAAACCCAAGTCTCCCAGTGATGTAGCTCAGAAAGTTGCAGAAGTATATTCAGACGAAGAAAGTGATGGAGAATTCGACATTGTCAAGCCAAAAGACAAGCCGCTTCCTCAGCCTATTCCTTCAACCATACCAATAGCAGAGAAATCTCCACAAAAGGTCGACGATATTCTAAAACCGATTGTGGGCGATAAATCACCTGCTAAAGTAGACGAGAAACCCAAGTCTCCAGTTGATTCATCCAAGAAGACTCCCAAAGAATATTCTGATGATGAGAGTGAGGATGAGGTTGAATTTGATAAGCCTCAAATAAAGCCACTTCCCTCGACTACTCCATTACTACCTGCAATGACAACTACCAGTTCTGTCACTTCTGTGACCGAATCTTGTGAGTCCGTTGAAATACATGTCAAAGAAGGACCCAAACTGCCTTCAGATCCAGTTAAACCTATTGAGACACCAAAGTCTCCCAGCGATGTAGCTCAGAAAGTTGCAGAAGTATATTCAGACGAAGAAAGTGACGACATTGTCAAGCCAAAAGACAAGCCGCTTCCTCAGCCTATTCCTTCAACCACTCCTCTACTCCCAATAGCAGAGAAATCTCCACAAAAGGTCGAAGATATTCTAAAGCCGATTGTAGGCGATAAATCACCTGCTAAAGTAGACGAGAAACCCAAGTCTCCAGTTGATTCATCCAAGCAGACTCCCAAAGAATATTCTGATGATGAGAGTGAGGATGAGGTTGAATTTGATAAGCCTCAAATAAAGCCACTTCCCTCGACTACTCCATTACTACCTGCAATGACAACTACCAGTTCTGTCACTTCTGTGACCGAATCTCGTGAGTCCGTTGAAATACAAGTCAAAGAAGGACCCAAGCTGCCTACAGATCCAGTTAAACCTTTTGAGAAACCCAAGTCTCCCAGTGATGTAGCTCAGAAAGTTGCAGAAGTATATTCAGACGAAGAAAGTGATGGAGAATTCGACATTGTCAAGGCACAAGAAAAACCCCTTCCTCAGCCTATACCTTCAACCACTCCTCTACTCCCAATAGCAGAGAAATCTCCACAAAAGGTCGAAGATATTCTAAAGCCGATTGTAGGCGATAAATCACCTGGTAAAGTAGACGAGAAACCCAAGTCTCCAGTTGATTCATCCAAGGAGACTCCCAAAGAATATTCTGATGATGAGAGTGAGGATGAGGTTGAATTTGATAAGCCTCAAATAAAGCCACTTCCCTCGACTACTCCATTACTACCTGCAATAACAACTACCAGTTCTGTCACTTCTGTGACCGAATCTCGTGAGTCCGTTGAAATACATGTCAAAGAAGGACCCAAACTGCCTACAGATCAAGTTAAACCTCTTGAGAAACCCAAGTCTCCCAGTGATGTAGCTCAGAAAGTTGCAGAAGTATATTCAGACGAAGAAAGTGACGACATTGTCAAGCCAAAAGACAAGCCGCTTCCTCAGCCTATTCCTTCAACCATACCAATAGCAGAGAAATCTCCACAAAAGGTCGACGATATTCTAAAACCGATTGTGGGCGATAAATCACCTGCTAAAGTAGACGAGAAGCCCAAGTCTGCAGTTGATTCATTCAAGCAGACTCCCAAAGAATATTCTGATGATGAGAGCGAGGATGAGGTTGAATTTGATAAGCCTCAAATAAAGCCAATTCCCTCGACTACTCCATTACTACCTGCAATGACAACTACCAGTTCTGTCACTTCTGTGACCGAATCTCGTGAGTCCGTTGAAATACATGTCAAAGAAGGACCCAAACTGCCTACAGATCCAGTTAAACCTATTGAGAAACCCAAGTCTCCCAGTGATGTAGCTCAGAAAGTTGCAGAAGTATATTCAGACGAAGAAAGTGACGACATTGTCAAGCCAAAAGACAAGCCGCTTCCTCAGCCTATTCCTTCAACCATACCAATAGCAGAGAAATCTCCACAAAAGGTCGACGATATTCTAAAACCGATTGTGGGCGATAAATCACCTGCTAAAGTAGACGAGAAACCCAAGTCTCCAGTTGATTCATCCAAGAAGACTCCCAAAGAATATTCTGATGATGAGAGTGAGGATGAGGTTGAATTTGATAAGCCTCAAATAAAGCCACTTCCCTCGACTACTCCATTACTACCTGCAATGACAACTACCAGTTCTGTCACTTCTGTGACCGAATCTTGTGAGTCCGTTGAAATACATGTCAAAGAAGGACCCAAACTGCCTTCAGATCCAGTTAAACCTATTGAGACACCAAAGTCTCCCAGCGATGTAGCTCAGAAAGTTGCAGAAGTATATTCAGACGAAGAAAGTGACGACATTGTCAAGCCAAAAGACAAGCCGCTTCCTCAGCCTATTCCTTCAACCACTCCTCTACTCCCAATAGCAGAGAAATCTCCACAAAAGGTCGAAGATATTCTAAAGCCGATTGTAGGCGATAAATCACCTGCTAAAGTAGACGAGAAACCCAAGTCTCCAGTTGATTCATCCAAGCAGACTCCCAAAGAATATTCTGATGATGAGAGTGAGGATGAGGTTGAATTTGATAAGCCTCAAATAAAGCCACTTCCCTCGACTACTCCATTACTACCTGCAATGACAACTACCAGTTCTGTCACTTCTGTGACCGAATCTCGTGAGTCCGTTGAAATACAAGTCAAAGAAGGACCCAAGCTGCCTACAGATCCAGTTAAACCTTTTGAGAAACCCAAGTCTCCCAGTGATGTAGCTCAGAAAGTTGCAGAAGTATATTCAGACGAAGAAAGTGATGGAGAATTCGACATTGTCAAGGCACAAGAAAAACCCCTTCCTCAGCCTATACCTTCAACCACTCCTCTACTCCCAATAGCAGAGAAATCTCCACAAAAGGTCGAAGATATTCTAAAGCCGATTGTAGGCGATAAATCACCTGGTAAAGTAGACGAGAAACCCAAGTCTCCAGTTGATTCATCCAAGCAGACTCCCAAAGAATATTCTGATGATGAGAGTGAGGATGAGGTTGAATTTGATAAGCCTCAAATAAAGCCACTTCCCTCGACTACTCCATTACTACCTGCAATAACAACTACCAGTTCTGTCACTTCTGTGACCGAATCTCGTGAGTCCGTTGAAATACATGTCAAAGAAGGACCCAAACTGCCTACAGATCAAGTTAAACCTCTTGAGAAACCCAAGTCTCCCAGTGATGTAGCTCAGAAAGTTGCAGAAGTATATTCAGACGAAGAAAGTGACGACATTGTCAAGCCAAAAGACAAGCCGCTTCCTCAGCCTATTCCTTCAACCACTCCTCTACTCCCAATAGCAGAGAAATCTCCACAAAAGGTCGAAGATATTCTAAAGCCGATTGTAGGCGATAAATCACCTGCTAAAGTAGACGAGAAACCCAAGTCTCCAGTTGATTCATCCAAGCAGACTCCCAAAGAATATTCTGATGATGAGAGTGAGGATGAGGTTGAATTTGATAAGCCTCAAATAAAGCCACTTCCCTCGACTACTCCATTACTACCTGCAATGACAACTACCAGTTCTGTCACTTCTGTGACCGAATCTCGTGAGTCCGTTGAAATACAAGTCAAAGAAGGACCCAAGCTGCCTACAGATCCAGTTAAACCTTTTGAGAAACCCAAGTCTCCCAGTGATGTAGCTCAGAAAGTTGCAGAAGTATATTCAGACGAAGAAAGTGATGGAGAATTCGACATTGTCAAGGCACAAGAAAAACCCCTTCCTCAGCCTATACCTTCAACCACTCCTCTACTCCCAATAGCAGAGAAATCTCCACAAAAGGTCGAAGATATTCTAAAGCCGATTGTAGGCGATAAATCACCTGGTAAAGTAGACGAGAAACCCAAGTCTCCAGTTGATTCATCCAAGCAGACTCCCAAAGAATATTCTGATGATGAGAGTGAGGATGAGGTTGAATTTGATAAGCCTCAAATAAAGCCACTTCCCTCGACTACTCCATTACTACCTGCAATAACAACTACCAGTTCTGTCACTTCTGTGACCGAATCTCGTGAGTCCGTTGAAATACATGTCAAAGAAGGACCCAAACTGCCTACAGATCAAGTTAAACCTCTTGAGAAACCCAAGTCTCCCAGTGATGTAGCTCAGAAAGTTGCAGAAGTATATTCAGACGAAGAAAGTGACGACATTGTCAAGCCAAAAGACAAGCCGCTTCCTCAGCCTATTCCTTCAACCATACCAATAGCAGAGAAATCTCCACAAAAGGTCGACGATATTCTAAAACCGATTGTGGGCGATAAATCACCTGCTAAAGTAGACGAGAAGCCCAAGTCTGCAGTTGATTCATTCAAGCAGACTCCCAAAGAATATTCTGATGATGAGAGCGAGGATGAGGTTGAATTTGATAAGCCTCAAATAAAGCCAATTCCCTCGACTACTCCATTACTACCTGCAATGACAACTACCAGTTCTGTCACTTCTGTGACCGAATCTCGTGAGTCCGTTGAAATACATGTCAAAGAAGGACCCAAACTGCCTTCAGATCCAGTTAAACCTATTGAGAAACCCAAGTCTCCCAGTGATGTAGCTCAGAAAGTTGCAGAAGTATATTCAGACGAAGAAAGTGACGACATTGTCAAGCCAAAAGACAAGCCGCTTCCTCAGCCTATTCCTTCAACCATACCAATAGCAGAGAAATCTCCACAAAAGGTCGACGATATTCTAAAACCGATTGTGGGCGATAAATCACCTGCTAAAGTAGACGAGAAGCCCAAGTCTGCAGTTGATTCATTCAAGCAGACTCCCAAAGAATATTCTGATGATGAGAGCGAGGATGAGGTTGAATTTGATAAGCCTCAAATAAAGCCACTTCCCTCGACTACTCCATTACTACCTGCAATGACAACTACCAGTTCTGTCACTTCTGTGACCGAATCTCGTGAGTCCGTTGAAATACATGTCAAAGAAGGACCCAAACTGCCTTCAGATCCAGTTAAACCTATTGAGACACCAAAGTCTCCCAGCGATGTAGCTCAGAAAGTTGCAGAAGTATATTCAGACGAAGAAAGTGACGACATTGTCAAGCCAAAAGACAAGCCGCTTCCTCAGCCTATTCCTTCAACCACTCCTCTACTCCCAATAGCAGAGAAATCTCCACAAAAGGTCGAAGATATTCTAAAGCCGATTGTAGGCGATAAATCACCTGCTAAAGTAGACGAGAAACCCAAGTCTCCAGTTGATTCATCCAAGCAGACTCCCAAAGAATATTCTGATGATGAGAGCGAGGATGAGGTTGAATTTGATAAGCCTCAAATAAAGCCACTTCCCTCGACTACTCCATTACTACCTGCAATGACAACTACCAGTTCTGTCACTTCTGTGACCGAATCTTGTGAGTCCGTTGAAATACATGTCAAAGAAGGACCCAAACTGCCTTCAGATCCAGTTAAACCTATTGAGACACCAAAGTCTCCCAGCGATGTAGCTCAGAAAGTTGCAGAAGTATATTCAGACGAAGAAAGTGACGACATTGTCAAGCCAAAAGACAAGCCGCTTCCTCAGCCTATTCCTTCAACCACTCCTCTACTCCCAATAGCAGAGAAATCTCCACAAAAGGTCGAAGATATTCTAAAGCCGATTGTAGGCGATAAATCACCTGCTAAAGTAGACGAGAAACCCAAGTCTCCAGTTGATTCATCCAAGCAGACTCCCAAAGAATATTCTGATGATGAGAGTGAGGATGAGGTTGAATTTGATAAGCCTCAAATAAAGCCACTTCCCTCGACTACTCCATTACTACCTGCAATGACAACTACCAGTTCTGTCACTTCTGTGACCGAATCTCGTGAGTCCGTTGAAATACAAGTCAAAGAAGGACCCAAGCTGCCTACAGATCCAGTTAAACCTTTTGAGAAACCCAAGTCTCCCAGTGATGTAGCTCAGAAAGTTGCAGAAGTATATTCAGACGAAGAAAGTGATGGAGAATTCGACATTGTCAAGGCACAAGAAAAACCCCTTCCTCAGCCTATACCTTCAACCACTCCTCTACTCCCAATAGCAGAGAAATCTCCACAAAAGGTCGAAGATATTCTAAAGCCGATTGTAGGCGATAAATCACCTTGTAAAGTAGACGAGAAACCCAAGTCTCCAGTTGATTCATCCAAGGAGACTCCCAAAGAATATTCTGATGATGAGAGTGAGGATGAGGTTGAATTTGATAAGCCTCAAATAAAGCCACTTCCCTCGACTACTCCATTACTACCTGCAATAACAACTACCAGTTCTGTCACTTCTGTGACCGAATCTCGTGAGTCCGTTGAAATACATGTCAAAGAAGGACCCAAACTGCCTACAGATCAAGTTAAACCTCTTGAGAAACCCAAGTCTCCCAGTGATGTAGCTCAGAAAGTTGCAGAAGTATATTCAGACGAAGAAAGTGACGACATTGTCAAGCCAAAAGACAAGCCGCTTCCTCAGCCTATTCCTTCAACCATACCAATAGCAGAGAAATCTCCACAAAAGGTCGACGATATTCTAAAACCGATTGTGGGCGATAAATCACCTGCTAAAGTAGACGAGAAGCCCAAGTCTGCAGTTGATTCATTCAAGCAGACTCCCAAAGAATATTCTGATGATGAGAGCGAGGATGAGGTTGAATTTGATAAGCCTCAAATAAAGCCAATTCCCTCGACTACTCCATTACTACCTGCAATGACAACTACCAGTTCTGTCACTTCTGTGACCGAATCTCGTGAGTCCGTTGAAATACATGTCAAAGAAGGACCCAAACTGCCTACAGATCCAGTTAAACCTATTGAGAAACCCAAGTCTCCCAGTGATGTAGCTCAGAAAGTTGCAGAAGTATATTCAGACGAAGAAAGTGACGACATTGTCAAGCCAAAAGACAAGCCGCTTCCTCAGCCTATTCCTTCAACCATACCAATAGCAGAGAAATCTCCACAAAAGGTCGACGATATTCTAAAACCGATTGTGGGCGATAAATCACCTGCTAAAGTAGACGAGAAGCCCAAGTCTGCAGTTGATTCATTCAAGCAGACTCCCAAAGAATATTCTGATGATGAGAGCGAGGATGAGGTTGAATTTGATAAGCCTCAAATAAAGCCACTTCCCTCGACTACTCCATTACTACCTGCAATGACAACTACCAGTTCTGTCACTTCTG
The DNA here is from genome assembly GCA_018903715.1 of Zaprionus davidi. Taxonomy (NCBI): domain Eukaryota; kingdom Metazoa; phylum Arthropoda; class Insecta; order Diptera; family Drosophilidae; genus Zaprionus; species Zaprionus davidi. Next base: position 1,676,029 of record JAEIGL010000009.1, on the reverse strand, counting down.
TGACCGAATCTCGTGAGTCCGTTGAAATACATGTCAAAGAAGGACCCAAACTGCCTTCAGATCCAGTTAAACCTATTGAGACACCAAAGTCTCCCAGCGATGTAGCTCAGAAAGTTGCAGAAGTATATTCAGACGAAGAAAGTGACGACATTGTCAAGCCAAAAGACAAGCCGCTTCCTCAGCCTATTCCTTCAACCACTCCTCTACTCCCAATAGCAGAGAAATCTCCACAAAAGGTCGAAGATATTCTAAAGCCGATTGTAGGCGATAAATCCCCTGCTAAAGTAGACGAGAAACCCAAGTCTCCAGTTGATTCATCCAAGCAGACTCCCAAAGAATATTCTGATGATGAGAGTGAGGATGAGGTTGAATTTGATAAGCCTCAAATAAAGCCACTTCCCTCGACTACTCCATTACTACCTGCAATGACAACTACCAGTTCTGTCACTTCTGTGACCGAATCTCGTGAGTCCGTTGAAATACAAGTCAAAGAAGGACCCAAGCTGCCTACAGATCCAGTTAAACCTTTTGAGAAACCCAAGTCTCCCAGTGATGTAGCTCAGAAAGTTGCAGAAGTATATTCAGACGAAGAAAGTGATGGAGAATTCGACATTGTCAAGGCACAAGAAAAACCCCTTCCTCAGCCTATACCTTCAACCACTCCTCTACTCCCAATAGCAGAGAAATCTCCACAAAAGGTCGAAGATATTCTAAAGCCGATTGTAGGCGATAAATCACCTGCTAAAGTAGACGAGAAACCCAAGTCTCCAGTTGATTCATCCAAGGAGACTCCCAAAGAATATTCTGATGATGAGAGTGAGGATGAGGTTGAATTTGATAAGCCTCAAATAAAGCCACTTCCCTCGACTACTCCATTACTACCTGCAATAACAACTACCAGTTCTGTCACTTCTGTGACCGAATCTCGTGAGTCCGTTGAAATACATGTCAAAGAAGGACCCAAACTGCCTACAGATCAAGTTAAACCTCTTGAGAAACCCAAGTCTCCCAGTGATGTAGCTCAGAAAGTTGCAGAAGTATATTCAGACGAAGAAAGTGACGACATTGTCAAGCCAAAAGACAAGCCGCTTCCTCAGCCTATTCCTTCAACCATACCAATAGCAGAGAAATCTCCACAAAAGGTCGACGATATTCTAAAACCGATTGTGGGCGATAAATCACCTGCTAAAGTAGACGAGAAGCCCAAGTCTGCAGTTGATTCATTCAAGCAGACTCCCAAAGAATATTCTGATGATGAGAGCGAGGATGAGGTTGAATTTGATAAGCCTCAAATAAAGCCAATTCCCTCGACTACTCCATTACTACCTGCAATGACAACTACCAGTTCTGTCACTTCTGTGACCGAATCTCGTGAGTCCGTTGAAATACATGTCAAAGAAGGACCCAAACTGCCTACAGATCCAGTTAAACCTATTGAGAAACCCAAGTCTCCCAGTGATGTAGCTCAGAAAGTTGCAGAAGTATATTCAGACGAAGAAAGTGACGACATTGTCAAGCCAAAAGACAAGCCGCTTCCTCAGCCTATTCCTTCAACCATACCAATAGCAGAGAAATCTCCACAAAAGGTCGACGATATTCTAAAACCGATTGTGGGCGATAAATCACCTGCTAAAGTAGACGAGAAGCCCAAGTCTGCAGTTGATTCATTCAAGCAGACTCCCAAAGAATATTCTGATGATGAGAGCGAGGATGAGGTTGAATTTGATAAGCCTCAAATAAAGCCACTTCCCTCGACTACTCCATTACTACCTGCAATGACAACTACCAGTTCTGTCACTTCTGTGACCGAATCTCGTGAGTCCGTTGAAATACATGTCAAAGAAGGACCCAAACTGCCTTCAGATCCAGTTAAACCTATTGAGACACCAAAGTCTCCCAGCGATGTAGCTCAGAAAGTTGCAGAAGTATATTCAGACGAAGAAAGTGACGACATTGTCAAGCCAAAAGACAAGCCGCTTCCTCAGCCTATTCCTTCAACCACTCCTCTACTCCCAATAGCAGAGAAATCTCCACAAAAGGTCGAAGATATTCTAAAGCCGATTGTAGGCGATAAATCACCTGCTAAAGTAGACGAGAAACCCAAGTCTCCAGTTGATTCATCCAAGCAGACTCCCAAAGAATATTCTGATGATGAGAGTGAGGATGAGGTTGAATTTGATAAGCCTCAAATAAAGCCACTTCCCTCGACTACTCCATTACTACCTGCAATGACAACTACCAGTTCTGTCACTTCTGTGACCGAATCTCGTGAGTCCGTTGAAATACAAGTCAAAGAAGGACCCAAGCTGCCTACAGATCCAGTTAAACCTTTTGAGAAACCCAAGTCTCCCAGTGATGTAGCTCAGAAAGTTGCAGAAGTATATTCAGACGAAGAAAGTGATGGAGAATTCGACATTGTCAAGGCACAAGAAAAACCCCTTCCTCAGCCTATACCTTCAACCACTCCTCTACTCCCAATAGCAGAGAAATCTCCACAAAAGGTCGAAGATATTCTAAAGCCGATTGTAGGCGATAAATCACCTGCTAAAGTAGACGAGAAACCCAAGTCTCCAGTTGATTCATCCAAGGAGACTCCCAAAGAATATTCTGATGATGAGAGTGAGGATGAGGTTGAATTTGATAAGCCTCAAATAAAGCCACTTCCCTCGACTACTCCATTACTACCTGCAATAACAACTACCAGTTCTGTCACTTCTGTGACCGAATCTCGTGAGTCCGTTGAAATACATGTCAAAGAAGGACCCAAACTGCCTACAGATCAAGTTAAACCTCTTGAGAAACCCAAGTCTCCCAGTGATGTAGCTCAGAAAGTTGCAGAAGTATATTCAGACGAAGAAAGTGACGACATTGTCAAGCCAAAAGACAAGCCGCTTCCTCAGCCTATTCCTTCAACCATACCAATAGCAGAGAAATCTCCACAAAAGGTCGACGATATTCTAAAACCGATTGTGGGCGATAAATCACCTGCTAAAGTAGACGAGAAGCCCAAGTCTGCAGTTGATTCATTCAAGCAGACTCCCAAAGAATATTCTGATGATGAGAGCGAGGATGAGGTTGAATTTGATAAGCCTCAAATAAAGCCAATTCCCTCGACTACTCCATTACTACCTGCAATGACAACTACCAGTTCTGTCACTTCTGTGACCGAATCTCGTGAGTCCGTTGAAATACATGTCAAAGAAGGACCCAAACTGCCTACAGATCCAGTTAAACCTATTGAGAAACCCAAGTCTCCCAGTGATGTAGCTCAGAAAGTTGCAGAAGTATATTCAGACGAAGAAAGTGACGACATTGTCAAGCCAAAAGACAAGCCGCTTCCTCAGCCTATTCCTTCAACCATACCAATAGCAGAGAAATCTCCACAAAAGGTCGACGATATTCTAAAACCGATTGTGGGCGATAAATCACCTGCTAAAGTAGACGAGAAGCCCAAGTCTGCAGTTGATTCATTCAAGCAGACTCCCAAAGAATATTCTGATGATGAGAGCGAGGATGAGGTTGAATTTGATAAGCCTCAAATAAAGCCACTTCCCTCGACTACTCCATTACTACCTGCAATGACAACTACCAGTTCTGTCACTTCTGTGACCGAATCTCGTGAGTCCGTTGAAATACATGTCAAAGAAGGACCCAAACTGCCTACAGATCCAGTTAAACCTATTGAGAAACCCAAGTCTCCCAGTGATGTAGCTCAGAAAGTTGCAGAAGTATATTCAGACGAAGAAAGTGACGACATTGTCAAGCCAAAAGACAAGCCGCTTCCTCAGCCTATTCCTTCAACCATACCAATAGCAGATAAATCTCCACAAAAGGTCGACGATATTCTAAAACCGATTGTGGGCGATAAATCACCTGCTAAAGTAGACGAGAAGCCCAAGTCTGCAGTTGATTCATTCAAGCAGACTCCCAAAGAATATTCTGATGATGAGAGCGAGGATGAGGTTGAATTTGATAAGCCTCAAATAAAGCCACTTCCCTCGACTACTCCATTACTACCTGCAATGACAACTACCAGCTCTGTCACTTCTGTGACCGAATCTCGTGAGTCCGTTGAAATACATGTCAAAGAAGGACCCAAGCTGCCTACAGATCCAGTTAAACCTATTGAGAAACCCAAGTCTCCCAGTGATGTAGCTCAGAAAGTTGCAGAAGTATATTCAGACGAAGAAAGTGATGGAGAATTCGACATTGTCAAGCCAAAAGACAAACCGCTTCCTCAGCCTATTCCTTCAACCACTCCTCTACTCCCAATAGCAGAGAAATCTCCACAAAAGGTCGAAGATATTCTAAAGCCGATTGTAGGCGATAAATCACCTGGTAAAGTAGACGAGAAACCCAAGTCTCCAGTTGATTCATCCAAGGAGACTCCCAAAGAATATTCTGATGATGAGAGTGAGGATGAGGTTGAATTTGATAAGCCTCAAATAAAGCCACTTCCCTCGACTACTCCATTACTACCTGCAATGACAACTACCAGTTCTGTCACTTCTGTGACCGAATCTCGTGAGTCCGTTGAAATACAAGTCAAAGAAGGACCCAAGCTGCCTACAGATCCAGTTAAACCTTTTGAGAAACCCAAGTCTCCCAGTGATGTAGCTCAGAAAGTTGCAGAAGTATATTCAGACGAAGAAAGTGATGGAGAATTCGACATTGTCAAGGCACAAGAAAAACCCCTTCCTCAGCCTATACCTTCAACCACTCCTCTACTCCCAATAGCAGAGAAATCTCCACAAAAGGTCGAAGATATTCTAAAGCCGATTGTAGGCGATAAATCACCTGGTAAAGTAGACGAGAAACCCAAGTCTCCAGTTGATTCATCCAAGGAGACTCCCAAAGAATATTCTGATGATGAGAGTGAGGATGAGGTTGAATTTGATAAGCCTCAAATAAAGCCACTTCCCTCGACTACTCCATTACTACCTGCAATGACAACTACCAGTTCTGTCACTTCTGTGACCGAATCTCGTGAGTCCGTTGAAATACATGTCAAAGATGGACCCAAGCTGCCTACAGATCCAGTTAAACCTATTGAGAAACCCAAGTCTCCCAGTGATGTAGCTCAGAAAGTTGCAGAAGTATATTCAGACGAACAAAGTGACGACATTGTCAAGCCAAAAGACAAGCCGCTTCCTCAGCTTATTCCTTCAACCATACCAATAGCAGAGAAATCTCCACAAAAGGTCGACGATATTCTAAAACCGATTGTGGGCGATAAATCACCTGCTAAAGTAGACGAGAAGCCCAAGTCTGCAGTTGATTCATTCAAGCAGACTCCCAAAGAATATTCTGATGATGAGAGCGAGGATGAGGTTGAATTTGATAAGCCTCAAATAAAGCCACTTCCCTCGACTACTCCATTACTACCTGCAATGACAACTACCAGTTCTGTCACTGCTGTGACCGAATCTCGTGAGTCCGTTGAAATACATGTCAAAGAAGGACCCAAGCTGCCTACAGATCCAGTTAAACCTATTGAGAAACCCAAGTCTCCCAGTGATGTAGCTCAGAAAGTTGCAGAAGTATATTCAGACGAAGAAAGTGACGACATTGTCAAGCCAAAAGACAAGCCGCTTCCTCAGCCTATTCCTTCAACCATACCAATAGCAGAAAATCTCCACAAAAGGTCGACGATATTCTAAAACCGATTGTGGGCGATAAATCACCTGCTAAAGTAGACGAGAAACCCAAGTCTCCAGTTGATTCATCCAAGAAGACTCCCAAAGAATATTCTGATGATGAGAGTGAGGATGAGGTTGAATTTGATAAGCCTCAAATAAAGCCACTTCCCTCGACTACTCCATTACTACCTGCAATGACAACTACCAGTTCTGTCACTTCTGTGACCGAATCTTGTGAGTCCGTTGAAATACATGTCAAAGAAGGACCCAAACTGCCTTCAGATCCAGTTAAACCTATTGAGACACCAAAGTCTCCCAGTGATGTAGCTCAGAAAGTTGCAGAAGTATATTCAGACGAAGAAAGTGACGACATTGTCAAGCCAAAAGACAAGCCGCTTCCTCAGCCTATTCCTTCAACAACTGGTCCACTCCCAATGGCAGAGAAATCTCCGCAAAAGGTCGAAGATATTCTAAAGCCGATTGTAGGCGATAAATCACCTGCTAAAGTAGACGAGAAGCCCAAGTCTGCAGTTGATTCATTCAAGCAGACTCCCAAAGAATATTTTGATGATGAGAGCGAGGATGAGGTTGAATTTGATAAGCCTCAAATAAAGCCACTTCCCTCGACTACTCCATTACTACCTGCAATGACAACTACCAGTTCTGTCACTTCTGTGACCGAATCTCGTGAGTCCGTTGAAATACATGTCAAAGAAGGACCCAAGCTGCCTACAGATCCAGTTAAACCTATTGAGAAACCCAAGTCTCCCAGTGATGTAGCTCAGAAAGTTGCAGAAGTATATTCAGACGAAGAAAGTGATGGAGAATTCGACATTGTCAAGCCAAAAGACAAGCCGCTTTCTCAGCCTATTCCTTCCACTACTCTTTTACACCCAGTTGGAGAGAAATCGGAAAAAACATCGAATTCCGATTTATTCATTGAATCCGATGATACCAGAACTGTACAACAAATTGTGGAAGAAACGTTAAGAGCTGGTGATGAAGAGGTATTAAAAATAGTCAACGAAACTCTCAGAAGTGCGCAGTTGCAGAAAGGTCGTAAGGATAATGTAATAACAGAGCTCTCTGAGAACGAACGAACTGTAGAAGAAATTGTGGAAGACACACTAAAAAGCGTATCTATCATAGGTAAAAATGAGGTTGATCAGATTAATTTGCCAATTGACGATTTGCCGATTCCAGCGCTAGATAATGCTGATTCTAAAGAAGTTCGTCCAATAGCGTATTTTGTCAAACTAGATGATAGGAAGAATGAAGTTTCTACTGTAAAGAAATTAACTAAAACCACTGGAAATAAAATTAATACAGGAAAAAAATTAGGTTCAAAACCTGCTGATTCATTAGCAAAAAAACCCATGAGTAAAAAGATAGTTGAGAATAAGGAGAAACCAAAACTTATACAAAAGAAAACCAATCTGCCCCAAGTGAAGCCTATAAAACTAGTTAGCACTAGTTATAAAATGCAAAAGAAAACAGAGTCTAGAAGATCTGTTACAAGCTCCACTTCGACAACAACAAGTTCGGCTTCGGCCACAAGCCGTGTTATAAGCGAAATTCACTTCGAGAGATCTGCAAGTCCAGCATCTAGTTCAATATTTTACGAAAGTCACACTCAAGGCGAGAATAGTCGCTCTACAACTCCAAGACCGAGAGTAAAGACAGATGTTACTAGGATTCCATACAATACAAAAACTCGATCGGTAAGTCCACTACCGAAAACCACAAAAGTTTCAAATATAACAACCACAAAGTCAATAAAAGATGCAACCAAACAAAAAAAGGTCGTAAACGTAAAGCAGAAACGGGAGATTTCAGTTAAAACCACAGCCTCTACAACACAAGAGAGCCGCACAAAAACTCCAACTCCGTCTACCACACACAGATATATGCAGCCAACTTTGGCTCACAGCATGCGTTATGGCCTTAATGCCGAGAACGAAAGTCGTAGCACGACACCAGCTCCAACTAAATCGCCAGCACCACCCAAATCGCCAGCTCCACCAGTAAGCATTCGAAAAAGTACATACAATACAACAAAGAATACGCCAAGTGCCTTGACAAAAAACACACTAATAGATCAAAAACAAAACAGAGGTTCACAGAGCAAAAGTAAGGAAACTTTAAAAAGTACAGAACGCCTTTACAAGAGACAGACATCTAAAGAGAATAAAGAAGCAAACGTGATAGGCTCCAAGAGCCAAATAACTAAAAGCATGAAGACACAATCAGCTAATGTAACTACATCCATTGCCTACAGAACTTCCATAGAAGCCGACAACAAGAAGCTACAAAAAAAAGCAACTACTATGCAACACACTAAAGTTCCAATTAGCTTGTCTTCCGTAGCAAGAACTTCAAATAAGCTAAGCAATAAAAGTTATGATACCATTTCAAAACCTCAGGTAGACAATAAGAAAATCGTTAAGAGAACAAAAAGCAAAGCGAGCGACGGAAGCACTAGGACCAGCACAACAGCGACCACGAAACAAGTGCGTAGTTCCATTGAACCCAAACTCCAAAAGCAGATGAAGGATACTATGAACGAATCGAGCACTACAGCTAGTGGCAGTACCAGTGCCAGTGGCTCATCGAATAGCACTCGACGCAGCGTACGTTCTGTGTTGGTCAGTCGCAAGACTGACAAAGAAAAGACCAATTTGAAGATCTCGGAGAAACAGTTAACAGGCACTGTATCGACTTCAACTGTTCGAGTACACAAGGAGCCGACAGCTACAATCGGCGCGGTTAGCACCGTGCATGTTGATGACGACTCCGAGGTGATAACTATACGTTCCATTAAATCAAGTGATAGTACAAAAAGCTCTACCTCATCATCTTCTGGTAGCGGCAGCAACAGTCGCAAGGTGCTAACCAGCGAGGTTTTCACTAAGACGTTTGGTCCCGACAAGCCCTTAGAAGTAGTCTACCGCCAGCCCGATTTCGATGTTGAACACCACATGGCTATGGGCATACGTCCCCAATCTACAAACGATCCCCAGCGCTGCGTGAACGAATTTGATGTCAGCTTTATCGATACCACCGATTCCAGTCTCTCTGATTCTGTTGCACTACCAATGTTCGGTGCAGGTGATCCCGAGCGTCTTTTGGCCGCCAGTCCTGGTTCCCCCAAACCGACCCGTAGTCCTTTGGCTCTGATCGAAGAGACCTTGCGGCGTCATCATCAGCACCAACACCTGCACCAAACTACTTCATCGACATCTGGTAGTGTGGTTGATACCTCGATGCAGCTGCAAGCTGATAGCAGCAGCATTGTGGCAGTGAGTGAGAGTCGTTTTAAGAAAGAGACTGAGAAATGCAGCACTACAAAAGGTAATTAATATATAAAAACTAGGCTTAAAGCACTATGATACATTTTTAAGGCATAGCTTAGAGCGATACCCATCATGATTAGGGCATTATCGAAACAATTGCAACTTTTCTTATTGATCCAAATTTGCGAAATGCTTTTATTCAATGTAATTTTAACTTATTTCCCACAAATAGCTGATGCAAATAACTAAAATCAATACTTAACAACCACAATAAAATATAACCCAGAATAATAAACCTACCAAAATGTCAAAAAAACTACCAACTATATCTGTAACTGCTGAGCAGCACTCCGATTCATCCGTGTCCTCAAACGACTCCGATAGCAACGACATGGACTATGGTCGCAGCGGTGCGGGAGGGGTAACAGACGTTGAGGATTTCGATAGCCAGATCGAAGTTCTAAAGCCTAAGAACTCACAGCTTGGCTCCGGTAATGTGACTCAGAAAAAAGAGAAGTCCAAGCAAAAAGGTAACGAAAACGATGTCACAGATGTAGAAGACTATGACACGGAGTCCGATGATGAATCGAAGAGTGAAGCTTACCCGGAATTGAAACTATCCCTACGAGAATTCCTACAACAAGGATTGCAGAACCAGGAGGTCATGGACAATGATGCCAAGGAAAGCTGTGAAATTAAGGCGGGTAACTTCTTGCAAGCACAAAACCTTAATGGGCTGGCCGATTACCTGACCGACTGTGAAGACTATGATACTGACTCTGAGGTAGAATGTGGCTGCGAGAAGTCGGTGTGCGTTGATCTGGACACTGCTGTTGGCGATCAAGGGCGCGTGAACATAGCCGACGGTGAGAAGCATGAAGATGACTCTGACAATTATGAGGACGTTTCTGTTATCAGTGATATAAGCGATTTGGCATCTGCTCTTTCCGATTGTGCTGGCATTGGAGGTCATGTCCGCGGCATGTCTGAGGATGAGGTACTAATGGTATCCGGCAGTGGCAGCGAAGAGGTATGCCAAATAGCCTGTTCTGGCACCGAATCAGAGTCTGGAGGCGCCGCCGGTAAAAGTGCTAGTATAAGTGATGCCAGCGTACCTCCCATAGACGTTGCCTTTGTTAGTGCAAGTGGAGAGCCTCGCAGAAATTCGAAGTCAACGTTTCTTTACACTGAGAAACGACATTTCTTGCAAGTTGCTGCAAAACCCGAAGAGGTACTAACTGACGTTGAAGGCATTGATGACTCCGCAGCCGAAGATAGCTTTGACAACGAAGAAGACGAAGAGCAGCCCATTCCGAGAGCAATAATTTTAGCACCTGGTGATGATGGCACCTGTTTAACTGATGTGGAAGATATGTACTGTGACGATCTCTCATTGTCTAGCGCTATACCCGAAGCAATTACTGTGGCACCCGAGGTTCTGCCCTTGCCACATCGCGAAGTGGTTGAACTTAAGGAAGATAAATATGGCGACACCATTACCAACGTGATGCCTATGAACAAAAACTATGAGTTCGGAATATATAATCACCTAAAGGATGTTACTCATACCGATTCAGAAGATTACTCGTGCCCCGACGACTGGAGTACAAATCCATCACTTGCCGAGGAGCTAGCTGTTGGTGCCGCAGGGTTAATCGAGAATGAGGTCATTGTTTCAAATGAGCTATTGAAACAACAACAAAATAAGAGACTAGAAGTGCTCTCAAATGCCGAATCTGTCACTGATGTAGAAGAAATCTTCGTAGCTGGTACCAACCGTCGCAAGAAGTTGAAGACACGAACTCTAAGCAAGGGAAAGAACAAGTTATTAGATGTGCTCAAGCCCAAAGAGGAGGGCATAACCGACGTAGAGGACATGGACCTAAGCGAAGGCGAATTGCCACTCGGTGTTAAACGAGTTGAACAACTAAAACGGCAAGCTAAATCGCAAAGATCCGATAAACTAACCGATGCCGAAGATATTTCCACAGACGATGTATCCGATGCCTCTGAGGGTTCGTTACCATCTGGCGATATTCCCAAGAAAACTTGCGGCCATCCAAAGTTGCTGCCACTCCACAAACGTTTGCTCAAGGACGACGCCATTAGTCAACAAAACACTGATGTCGAGGATGTACAGCTGCCGTCAGACGCTGAGGATTTACTGGAGCCACCACCCATCCAGGTAGCCAACAGTAACAGCCAAGCACTTAATGATATGATGAATGAGAGTTACACTGTCGTACACGAGAGAAGCGGCAGAGCTTTCGACGCCAAGGCCGAGAAGCTGCACATAAAGAGTGTGATCCGAGATGCGCATACCGATGTGGAATACGTTGAATCCGACGAGTCTGTTGCCAGAGGAGGCAATTAGTATCCGTAGAATCAGTTCAACTACTACTAAATTTGCCAACCAATAATAAAAAGAAAACAACCGAAATAATAGTACATAATTTACACAAATACACATGATACTTAACCTAATATCCAATCGATAACCAAAAATACACACAAGCAATATTGTAAGTAAACCCAAGAATTAACATAATACATACATAAGTACTAAATTTTCGTTAAAGTTTTTGCCACACACAACAAAGCAACTAAATGCCTGAATCTAAATGCTACTGTCTGCCTTCATTCTGTGCCCCGTACTACTAATACTAACAACAACTAATGATAATCACCTAAGCGTCGTTCGACTAACATGTTCTAATAAGTATTTAGTAACTAGAGCTAACCAAAAAGATCTTTGGAGTCTGTTTCCGTTTCGTCCTTACTTTCAATCTATGTTTTCGGTTCGTTACACTTTTCATTTGTAGTATATAATAATACTTGCCTCTAGGCTAACTTTATGTTCTTTTCCAACTTCTCGAGACCGTCACTTATCTCAAGCTTATTCATTTGCAGAAGGCCTTACAAAAACTACCATCGGACCATCCACTCAGCAAACAGTAAAGATTTGTGAGCAATTTGGTAAGTTTAACGATTTTCCATTACGATATATAAATCATTTTTAGTTTTCATAGTTTTGCGCAATCATATTAGTTAAAGCGCTTCATTAATAATTTCAACAAATAGTATGTATTGTTACTGATTGTTTATATTATTGTTTAACCAAATGCAATTAAAGCTCATTGAGAACAACAAGTTATTATGCGATTCACCTTGATATATATATTATAGAACATGCTGCTATAAGATTACGTTCACATCACCAAATATCACCGCATTTACCATCATAAAAATGTTGCACATTTCACTGGTTCTTTACTCAATACGCTTCTCATGCCGTTCATGATTTCCAAGCTTGCAAATCTATTCTAAACTATCTGTCTACAAATGAAAACGTGCAATTATTTTACAGGTGATGTTAAAGTTGGTGAAGTTGAAGGTGATGATGGCGAAGATCTTGTGGCACGCATTCGCGAGGAAGCCAAAATTCTAGTCGATAACGTGCTCGAAGAGAGTGTTGATTTCATTGAAAGCCATGGGGAGCAGCCCAATGGGCACGATTTCATAAAGCACGACTATAATTCTGAGAGTGAAAACTATGCCATAACATGCGACGATATTGCGGGCGTTGATGTCATCAAATCGCCAACCATTGAGTCCATGTCCGGCAAATCATTCGATGATAATATGAGTTTTACCGACGAGCACATTCCACATTTACCCTTGCATGCCCAAAACATAACAGCTACAACAACTACAACAGCAACAACAGTTACTACACAGTTCCAGCAGCAGCAGCAACAGCAGCCGCAATCTCTGACCAATGTTGCTGGAACAGCATCCACAGCAAAAGGTAAAGGTATAATTTAATGCCAAGCAATCTGGGTTAGTGAATATAATAGTGCATAGAAGCTAGGAACCCTAGGACCCTAGTATCGTTTAGTCCGTTGTAACCTTGTTCTCTGTATTCTTTGCTTTGGTCCCGACGATCATGCCCCCACGTATGTCATCCCAAAAGATCATGTAGTGTCTAGTGAAGTCGAAGATAAATCGGAGGTGCGTACTAGACGCATCGAACATAAGATCGAAAAGCTATCCGCTGATGTAGATGATGTGACCGCCCAGTTCGATGAGGCTTTCGAGACTGTTGTGCAGGAGGACGAGATAAGTGCCCTGCAGGGCGAATATTCCAAGCTCAGTTGGGACGACAGTGTATCGCCCACAACGAACACAATGGCCGATATGGCACAGAATCAGCTAACGCCCGACAATGATATACAAGAATTGACCACAGGTATCATCAGTAAATAGCTTCTAGTTTATAGCAAATAGCAACACATAATCGAATCTATTATTTTATACATACCATATATACTAAATTGCTTTGTAAAGCCTTCTATTGGTGACTTGAGTAGATCCTGAATACAAAATCTATATGTATAATGTACAGCGTTCGTTTTGATTTACATTATCTTAATGCTGACTATTGTAATCAATGAAATGGCGGCCTATGATAAAACGAAAATACTTTATGTTCGAGTTGAGCTCTAATTGCATTTAGTTTTTGTTTTTCAATTGTTCAATTTTGTTCAAATAACCCACATACATACTTCTTTGCATGTCAGCCTCATATTAACATGTGTAACGATCACCACCGCCTTCAAACTCATCCACATCCACAACTTTCTACTCTTGCTCTATACTAACAACTCAAATGCATACTTATTCGTATGCTCTCTACCCAATCACCTTGTTCTGTTCCTCCTTCTCCTCTTGCTATTGTACACTTTTGTTCTCTCTTCCTCATATTCTGTTTTCGACTTTCGCAACACTGTTAAAATTGCTTTTATTTTCACACCTATTGTTTTGTAGAAACAGGCGGCGATATTCCAATCTCGACTGATACCACTTCCATACCACCGTCAACTGTTGCCACAACCACAACAACAACAAGGGCAGCAGCTGAAACGGTAGTTGAAAGCAATACAATCAAGACTACTAGCCACGACACGCCCACACCAAAACCTCGCGTACTCAAAGCAAGCTCCCCCGTCTCCGTATCCGCCTCCGTATCCATCTCAGAAGGCACAGATAGCACTACCATTCCAACTCAAGTGCAACAACCCGATTTACCAGTCGATATAAGCATCGATGCCGCAACACCAGTTCCAAAGCCACGTGCTCCTATCAAGCACTCCGATCAATTTGAGAACCTAGCTGCTTTAGGAGAGCAGTCCGATAGCATTAGCCTGCGTAGCTTAGATTTTACAGAGGAGCTGTCGAAAACGGATGAGCCCTCGACTGAGTTATCTATTCGGTCTCAGCAACGCGATGTTGTCACAACAACAGCAACCACAACTGCCTCAGAGGATCGGACAGAAAGCTTCGAGCCAACCAGTGAGATATCGGTTGATGATGCAGATACTGAAAAATCAGAGAGTGCTGAAAAGGCGACTAGCTTTTACATTGGCGAATCGAGTCGCAATGTTATAATTAAAACCTCAACAAAGTCGCCTGGTCTAACACCTCAGGATGAACAACCTAAAACCGATATGTTTATCGAAGCCAAGGACATACCACTGATGAAGGAGCTCTCTGTTGATTCCGACGAAGCTGCTGATGCATTCAAGGAATATGTAACAATGAAACCCGATGAGCCCGTTGGTTTCGACAGCAAAATAGTGAGGCAAGGTTCTGAAACTAGAAATGATCTACTTGAATTTGAAAATGCTGACAAAGAAAAATCCACCGATGCAAAGCTTTCTAAGGTAACCACTGAAGAGAGCCTTACCACGTCGACAGGATCCAGTGGACGAGCTGTCATTGAAGTGGCACCTTCAAGCAGTGACGATCCGGATGAATCAAGCAAGGAAATTCCCGAAATAGTCAACACAATTGCTGAGAAGCCACACAACATCGAATTGCCACTGGAGAAAAGTGAGTGGGAGACTTCAGAAAAGGAAATTCCCGGTGCTGGCAAGCCCAAAGTAGTGCATTCTCCGCAACAGCCACAAGAATCTGAGAAAAAGAGCGTAATTGAAGAGGTAGTGGTTAGTGAACCTATTGCTGAAGTTCAAGAGTCTGTGGACGCAGCAAAAAAAGAATTTGATCTTCAACAATTGTCTCACGCTTTGGTAACAGGAGCTGAAAGCGAGGACTTGTCTTCGTTTATAGGCATACCCGAACATCAAGCCTCCTCGATAGACAGTACCCAGCCCCCAGAAGGTCTTTTCGATACCACTATCAAGGAAACTCTGAACAAACAAGCTGCAATGGCTCATTATGCTAAAGACGTATTTGGCCAAGTGGATCGCCGCGATGACCATGGCTCTCTCGGATTTGTCTCAACAGGAACAGCTGAAGATTTCAGTTCCATGGAAGAACATCTGGCAAAAGAAGAACAAGGTTCCCTTGGATTTATTTCAACTGAAACTGCTGAAGACTTTAGTTCAATGGAGGATTACTACACAGAAAAATTGGCCACAGCTTCTTTAGTCACCGAAGAAGTCGCCACTGATAAATCGACAGCAAGTGCATTTGAAGAAGTTGTTTCGGATCAAAGTATCAAGCCCGTTGACTTGGTAGTACACCGTGTTAAAACAGATGCTTCACCCGAATCCACAAATCGTTGGTCCATTCCTGACGTGGATAATTCAAGCTCAAGTGAGAGCTATCCAAAGAGCTTCGATAAAACTCAAAGTCGACCACTTTCATCGGATGTGGAGAACTTGCTCACCAGAACTGGTACATCGAGCGACTACCAAACTGCCCGGGAATTTACTTCTACATGTCGTGATGGCACCGAATATGTCAGTGCTGTAAGCACTCTGGGCAGCAGCAGTGGCAAATCTATTAGCTCTCACGAAAGCATGCGCAGCTTGGATTCTCAATCGGAGACCTCTGCAAACTTGGCGAGCATTGATGTCTCGGAGTTGTCGGAAACTTTGGTAGCATCATCAACAGAAGCAGACGCTTTGGAGGCTGAGGAAATGGCACGTTTGCATGATCTACGTGCAGATGACGACGAAAGCGATGAAAGCCTAGACATGACAGCTTCTTCCTATCCTACTACAGAACAGCAGAGTTTGATGAAGCGCTCCCAGGAAATGATTTTCAAGCCCAAAACTGAATCCGACATTTTACCACAGCAACAATCAATTGAAGCTGTTCAGGTAGAAGAGTCTCCTAAGCCGAAAGAAGCCGAACGCACTTGGGGACTCTCATACCCCATTGAAGAGAAGGAAGGCAAGATGGACAGTCCCAGAGACAGCGGTGAAGACATTCTCCTCTATCACGGTGACACCCGACGATCAATTGACGAGTCAAAATTAGCATCAAGCTTGGATGAAGGAAGCATACTGTCTGTCAGCATGTCCAGTACATCAAATATTGATACTGTCGTGGAAAACTTTGAGGACATTATCGGATCGGCTGGTTCGTCATCACTAACCGGCATTGAGGGTTTCCAATATGGTCACGATGAGCCTATGCCATCTTCATCATTGCCAGAAGATACCTTTGTCTTGGAGATGGAGAGCAAAGAGCACTCGCCCCAAGACTCGAATGCCAGCACGCCGCCTGGTGGTGAATCGAAACGACGAGGCCACAAGCGCACGGAAAGTACAACCATTTCGGGCGATGCTTTAAAGAACCTGGATAAGGATGCACCATTGCCTGGTGAAGGAAAAGAATCTGAGAGCGAGTCAGATACTGATCCCTATGAATCCGAATATGCTCGCCAATTCCGCTCGCCGAAAGAGCGAAAGAACAAGAAGAGAAAACAGGCTGCGGCAGAAATGGATCACAGCGCCGAGCTTGAGAAGCGTCCATTTACACCATCTCAACTGGTAGCTGAAGTTATTGTTGAAGATGATTCAGAAGAATTAGAGGCCGAAGCAGCCATGATTGAAGAACGTCGCCCGTCGCAGAACATGCAAGACTATTCCAACATACCCGACATTATGGTAACCGAGGATATTAAGTCGCCAATAGAAGAGGAAACCGATGATTACCCAGAGAAGATACTGTATAAGGTGCGCACCGAAGAGGAACTTAACAAGGCAAGTGATGCAGAAATGTATCAAAAAGCGAAAGCGGAAGAAAAAGAGCTCGACTTCCAACGACGTGTACAAGAACAGTACAAGCAGAAACTCGAAGAACTGAAGCGTGCCGAAGTTGGAGCCGATTACGATGATCAGAGGGCGGCCGATTCACCGGACTCCTTCGAAATGGTTGAACAGCCCGACATATCCGATGAGTTCGTCATCATCGAAGAGGTTGCCAAGGAGGCTAATGAGGTAGATCTCGGTGGCAAGAGTATTAAGATAAAGCCAACAAAATACGAACAAAAACACGATGAAGATGTGGAAAAAATCATCATTAAATCGGCCCCAGCTGATCCCAAACTCGGCTCTCAGCTATATAAGGATGACCTGAACTTCGAGTTCGAGGAAAGTCCTCCGACTGGAGCCAGCAGCAGCAGTGAGCAGCAAGAGGAAAGCGACTCGAGCGATACAGCGGCGGCCAATAAGCGTTGGGTCGAGATGCAGCTGTCGGATACACAACTGCGCTATCCCTACGATTTAACAGGAGCTGTGCTGGAGGACATTAAAGAGGAGGATGGAGAATTTGAGGTTGGCAGCAGTCGCATCAGCAGTTTCAAAGACTCCTTCTCAAGTACTCCGGAATACGATCTGGCAGCGCGTCGCTATCATTCTCGCGGCGAGCACGACGATGTCTCGATGAGCAGCCTGCAGGAGTTTGAGTCCCTGGAACAGGCGATTTCCCTAGAGAATCGAAACCGAACCCATCAGGGCTCTACAGACTCCAGCAATGGAAGCTTTACTCGTCGCTATGTGGTGCGGCATAGTGCCAGTGGAACAGCACCCGGCGATGATGTATCCATTTCCAGCTTAAAAGATTTCGAGGGTCTAGAGAATGCGTGCATCGAAGCCCATCTCATTGAAATCAAAGCTAAGGAGGAGGCAGCAATGCTCTCAAGGTCCGACGAGTCCAACAAGTCTAATGGTAGTGACAATGGTGCCGCCGGAAATGTAGTGGTCACCAAAGTGACGCGGACCGTTACCCGCACCGAGGTGGTGCCAAGCCAAGGCCAATCAGAAAACCTAGAACTTTTGCTCAAGCAACAACTGGACCGAGAGGACTTCGAATCGAAGGGTGTCAGTGCTATGGTCAAAGTTACCGAAGTAACGACCTCTGAAGTGGATACAAAATCAAAGATTGACAGCCAGGATTCGGAGAAGGATAGTATCGATAGCATGGAGATCAGGAGCCATGACATGATGACGAGCAGCATCGAGAGCTTCGATATTTCAAAGGATGCGACCACACGATCGGACATTGATTCACTGGAAATCGACAAACGGCACTCGCGGCAGGAGAGCATCGAATCTTTCGGAGATGAGCAGTTGGATCTTATGTCCAAGTTTGTCAGTGGCGGTGGAGTGACATTGGGAGATGGTTTGACTACGACGACGACGACTACAACCACTAGTACAGATGCCGATGGACAGGAGCACACCGTAACTCGTGTAATAACTACAACGACAGTCTCGGGTGGCACTGGAATTCAAGAGTTGCCCCTGGACCAAAGCACCATGTCGAAGGATATATCCGTAGACTCACTGAATCTGTGCATTGAGCAAACCACGAGCTCGGCGGGCACCACGGCCACGTATCAGACCAGTGCTGGAAACTCTCAAATGTCTGGTAGCGTGACCAGTTGTGCTTCAAGTACGCTTATGGAGGATTCGTTCCCTGGTGTGGGTGGTATGTCCTCGTCACAGATGTCGGCTAGTTTTTGGTCGCATGACGAGTCAACAGTCGTTGAGGATGAAGATCATAAGACGCAGCAACAGCAACAACAACAACAGCAACGTCAGTAAGGAGGACAAGTGGAGAATTAATAGTATAAAAGGGCTTGAACAATGATTAAGAATATTCGGCTAGGTAAGCATATCAAGGCAAGGCTTCGCAGCTTTATTTTTCATTATAATTTATGTTTTTGATTTATCTCAATTAAAAAGCAGAAGAGCTCAACTTTGACAGAGAAACGTACCGCCTAACCACAGCTTGATTTGAATATATTCTCAATTGTCCTTTTACCTTCTACATATTATTACAGACAAGATGTTCTACTAAGGATAACATCGCAATACTCCAATAAGATCAATAACCATTAGAAACCGAATGGAACACCAACGACGACATCACCAACTCAACATGTGACACCAACTTGGACATGACTTAACCTATATTAACGATTTACGATATGATAAATAGAAACTTCGGGATTGGATTTTTTCATCAATATATTAACATTTTAAATGAATTTCAAATGCATACATCAGTTTTTAAATCCAATATATATATTTTATATGTTTATAAAAACTATAAATCGCAAAATTGATATTGAATATGGCAACAATTAGATGTTTCGCATTTTCTATAATTGGCTTTTAATATAAAAATTTATGAATGAAAAAAAACAATAGAAAAAAGCAAGAAAATTAATTTTTGTGCTAATTGCGTTGTAATGGATGAAGAATTAAATCTTTGCTTTTAATTTTGATGTAGTTATACTTATATGTACGTATTAAATAAATAAATCGCTTATTATTGTAGTTTAATTTAAGCAAAATATACAAGTACACACGTAAAGAGCAAGAGTAGTCAAGGCCTGGGAAGTGAAATGCTTTTAAAGTCTCATTTTTTACAAGAACCAAGCAAATTTTTGCGCTTGCATATTTTAATGAAAAATATACATACATACATACTTAAATATATACAATAAACATACAAAATGCATAGATGAAATTTAAAATACACACCTACATAGAAACAAACAATGAAGCCGCAGCATATAAAAGTGACAAAAAAAACAAAATATACTAAGTACTTGTTCTTTATACCAATTTTCGTAATGCACATCTTGCAGTGTATTTAAATTATTATTACGTATGACAAGATTTCAAAGTTTTAGCATTGCCAGCGTAATGGGTAATAAATATAATAATAATATTTGTGTTGAAAACATACAGCAAATTAAAAGTAAACATTATTTGTATTGTAAACCACACGCGTATGAATAACCAAATAAAATGCTTAATAAAAATGTCAGCTTATCTTTTAACTGGGTGAAGGAACATAGGGGAATTAGTATTTGGTATAATTGTAATAGATGGTGCAATATTTTGTAACTAATAATGGATTTGATTTTGTTTAAATTTGTTTACATAGAAATGTAATCGATTATTAAAAGGAATGATATTTGCAATAAATAGTAATCGATTTCACAACATCGATAACAAAACAACTATTTGTAATAGACAAAAATACTGAAAATTCAAATAAACTATGTACAGAGAACATAAATTACATAACCAAAGCCAAACAGAGTTGGAAATAAAACCGCTCTTATTTCATTTTAAATATGCAGTAGAACATTTTTTAATTATCGTGGTTTTATTATAGTAAAGTTATTTATTTATTTTCATGCAAATTAAAAAATGATGGCGTTCTTCACATGTTGCCTACTGTAAGTAATGAACTAGTTCCGCAATGTATCGCAGGCAGCTCGACAACTCTGGCCGTCACATATTTACAGCTGACGACGAAAGCAACAGCTGACGAAGCAGCAAGACGAAGCGAGCAAGCAATACTTCGTGCGTATAGAATAGAAAATTGGAAAAAAGGCAACAGCACAGTGAAAAAGCTAAGAAAAATGTGGCTATTGGGAAAATAATTGCAGCGCAACGCAACAGAAGTGAACGAACGACAAATATAAAATATTTGAGCGCACAAAACAGGCTATGAAAGAGCTGACCAAATCTGAATCTGAAGTTCGTCGTCGTTGTTGCTGTCGCATTTCGTGTTGAGCAGAGCAGAGCAGAAAGAAGCCAAGAAAGCAGATGACAGATGCAAAGCTAAAATCTACGTGCAAATTTGTGAAATTAATTCAAGATTGAGATAACAAACGAACGCAGAAGAATTGCAGTAAATAATTCTAATTATACAACAGCCCAACTGTGTTCCCCTCAAAGCACGAAACTGGTTATACACACAGCGACGGCGACTACAACGACGACGGAAACGGAGACGAAGGAACGGGAGCAGCAGCAGAGGCAGCGAAAGGCAGTTCGACGCAGCGTAGAGTGAGGGTGAGTAAAAATCGATTTGTTGCACAAAACGAGACACACGCACACTCACACATACATAGTAACAAACACAGACACACACATACAGCCAAAAACAAGCAAGCGCACAGGTCTGCGACAACCCTGTACACGAGGGCGAGTGCTTGACACGGGCGGGGCGGGGCAGGAACGTGTAAAACGTGGGACGAGGAGCTGACGAACTGTTCTTGCTTGTTTTGATGATATGCACATTATAAATGTTTGTGTCCAATTTCGATTCCAATTCTCTTTTCAATTCCAATTCCAATTGCGATTTCATTTTATCAATTTAATTCCAGGGAATGGACAAAATCAAACTAAAGGTAATTGGTGTGTTGCGCGAGCGCGACGGTGGCACGAATGTGAATCGCAGCAGCGTCCCAGCTTCTGCTGCAGCCGCTGCTGCTTCAGTTGGCAGTCATCAGGTGGGCGTGGGCGTGGCCGTTGCAATCGGGGTCACACAGGACAATGGCAATGGCAACGGCAACGATGGCAGTAGCGGCGTCGCTCCTGCCAACGCCCCTGGTGCGGAACGCAACGATGCACATGCACTAAATACTGTGGGTGGCGGAGGTGCTGCAGCGGTTGCTGGCGGTGGCGCTGGTGGTGCGGCACGTACATCGGTACTTTCACGGCCGCAGACATCGAAAATCAGCGCACTCGACCTGGCTGGCATATTAAACACACGGCGGCGACTGGAATGGACCAAGGAGTGGCTGCGAAAGAATCAATCGGAATTCCTCAGCAAGGAGAATTTGCTCAGTGAGCTGCAGTCTCGCAAGGACGAGTGCTATCATTTGAATTACTTCCTAGCCATAACCGAGAGCCAGTTTCGTTATCTGGTACAGAAACTGGAGCCCATAATTAGCCAGTATGCACCGCAGCGCAAAAAAAAGTCCTTCAGTGCGGAGGAACGTCTGGCCATAACGCTCAAGTATTTGGCAACGGGTAAGCATGACCCAGTTTAAACAAACACATACACACACACAGCTATCTACGGCTCTCTGCGTGTGCGTGTGTGTGTGTAGAGGCTGCAAAACTACGTGCAACTACGTCCGGTTGTGATTATCTGAAATGCAGAAGCAGTAGAAACGTTTGCAGTCTCTAAATAAATATAAAATATATAAATATAATAAATATATATATATAAATGTGTATATATATATTCATGTATATCTGTCGATCACGTTGATAACCCATTTAAATCGTTTGCAGGTGAAGTGCATTCTTGTCGAAACTACTGCTTCCGTGCCTCGAAATTTGTGATAAACGAAATGATTGCCAATATCTGTCTGGGCTTCTACGAGCACCTCAAGGACCAATACGTGACACTACCAAAGACTGATGAGCAGTGGCGCACCGCGGCCACCGACATGGAACGCAAACACAACATGCCCCACTGTGTGGGCAATCTCTTCATGCGCAGTATTCAACTGCAGCAGAATAACAGTCTCAGCAGCGACGATCGCAAACGGGCTGCAGCGATTATCTTCACGGCCATTGTGGATGCGGACAACAATTTCCAGTACGTGAAGGTGGAGCGGGCAGCGAATACGCGACCAAATGAGATCTATAACCAGACCACTGCCGTTGAGTGGATTGAGCAAAAGATGCTTGCCCTGGAGACGACACAGACGGCGGGTTACTATCTGGCTGGGGATACTGTGCTGCCCAGCACATCCTACTTGGTCAGCACACGCCACTTGCCCAAAGACAGTGCCGTGTACGAGGCCCTGGAACAGGTCAACGCTCATGCTGAGCAAACAATGCGCATTTTGTGCAATATATTTCCCATTCTGGCGCAGCCTCTGCGCGTCAGCGAGAAGCACATCGGCGAAGTGGTCCTGGGCTGTGTGGCCCTGTACAACTTTCTGCGGAAGACGGACGATTCGTTTCGACGCAACAGCGACAACATTGTGCAGCAACGGGGCAGCATGGAGCACGGACAGCAGCCCGCCTATGTGGACAGCGAGGATATTGACGATGATTGTATAATGCTGGCAACCGAGGAGGAGATACGCGAACGTGCCGAATTCACGCCCAGCGTTGGGCTGACCACCTGCTTCCAGACTTTGTGCGCACAACGTGGTGATACTCCGGAGGGACAGGCCAAGCGGGACTGGCTGCTTCAGCTGCCCATTCTCGGCAGTGCTGGCATTGCTGGCGTTGGAGGCATTGCCATTGGCAGCGCCAGTGGCGGCGGCGGGGGAAGTAGCAGCAGCAGCAGCGGCATTAGCTGCATCAATAGCAACAACAGCAACAGCAACGGTGCCAGCAGCAGCACCAGCAGCGGCATCAGCAGCAGCACAAGTAGCAGCGGCAGCGACACTCTGAATGGGGGCTTATATTAGTGCAATTTTACCTAAGTACTTTACGAATTTTGTATAGTTCCTTGTTTTCTATTTCTATTTTCTAAATCTTAATCTGTATCTACTCTAAACGACTCTTTATGTGTGTCAGTCTGTAACTGTATATGTATTATATTTCATTGGATCGTATGTGTACATATGGTATATGTATATGTACTATATTTCATTGGATCTATAGCTGAATCGCTCCTCTTTTAACAACTGCGTTAAGTGAGCTGTTCTTTTGCTTCTGTGCTTCTCTCTTTAGGATTCTGTAAAGTTAGTTTAGGTTCATACATATATATATTATATATATTTTTTAATTTGGAAGTTCAGTGAATGCTATGTGATGTCTCAAATCTCTATTGTGGCCCAGTGCTTTCCCGCTACATACGACAAGACTATAAAGGCGCGAATATCGAGATGAAAAATTATCAAAAAACAAAAGAAACAAACAAAAAAAAAAACAGTAAAAGAAACTGGAATGAAATGATTAGTGAAGATGAAAAGAGTAAAATGAAAAACAGATCAACAAAATTAAAAGTTTAGTATTCGTATTTAAGCAAGCAACAAATTATACATAATTATATTTACAATAAATGTTTAAGGAAAGGTCTTTACGTGTCGAAATCTAACCCGTAACTCTGTTAACTGAATCCACAAAGATGATCCCAATCAAAGGCTGCTACTCCAATGGGGCCACTTCTGCAGTAGAGCGTACAGTGCCTCCCCAGGGCTCTCGGTGGCACTCAGCTGACGATGTCCAAACAGTTTATAGTTCTCGGCAAGCTGTCCCTGACTCACGGCATGTGCGAGCAGTTCCTGTCCAGCTGCCAATGCTGCTTCCGTTGGTGGCTGCTTATTGAAGGTGCCCACGAAGGCAATGGCCAAGCTGCCTGCATTCTGGCCGTAGACAACGGCACCCTGATTTAAGGGATTGCGTCCCTCGTAGACACGTCCATTTCCACCGATCAGATAATGGTAGCTGATGTCAGAGTACTTGGCCACATTCATCTGGTAGGTTTGTATGTTGCGCACCTGCTCTGCACAGCCAGCATCGTCGCTGCAGTCACGCCCAGCTGTATGGGCGATAATAGCTCGACCAAGTGGCATCACCTGTGGCGTCAGTTCGCCACTCGGAGGCCGGGCAAGCCATTCGGCGCGAGAGATCAGCGATAGCTCTGCACTGACCAGCGACATGGCACACATTACATATATCACAACAAGCATCTTCCGGGTGTAGCTCATCTCGGCACTGAGCTTGACAAACAACTGACTCCCGCTCGGTGGCGGGCTGCGCACTTATTGCGCACTGATAAGCCTCATCGACGACGCCAACGACCCCTCGTTACACTAGACCACATGGGTAGAGGTGATTTTTCTCTGCAGATGTGGAAAAAATTACATTTTTAAGTGCGAGGGTTGATTTGAGAATTATAGGTTACTACGAAGTTGAAGACATCTTATTGGAGTTGCATATATTTTATTCCTTTTCCTATTAAAACGAGATTTATATCCGCTGCTCAGAGAATAGAAGGGTATAGATAGATACAATAATAAAAATAATAGGGAACACTTTATTCATAAACATTTTTAAATATTAAACAAGTGTGAGTGATGGTTAAAAAGAACATCAAGAGTTCAGGCCTTAGCCGACCTTTACAACTTAAAAATACATTTATGTAGAAAATAATTCGGTAAATTAGTAAGGGGAATATATATATAAACAAAAAATCCCAAAAATGTATAGATAGAAATGTAAGTTGCAGAATAAGCTATTTGTGACCCCATAGAGGGTATAGATTCCTAAACAGAGTCAACAGCCGAGTTGATATAACCTTATTCATATATTAAACCTAAAGATCAGAGACTATATGTCATATTAGATCAAATATATATTAGAAACAAAGTGTTATGGGAATAATTTCCTGATCATTCCAAGCTACGTCTGCCTGTAAAAATGTTTAGATCTTAGGGCTATAATAGCTAGGACTACCAAATTTGATGATGATATATTTCATTATAGCACTCAGTACGTGTTTATTTTAAAATTGTACCACGCCCCCTATCTCAATCGTAAATCAATTTGTAAGTATTTTCTTTTTGTTGTACATTATAAATATATTAGATACGATTATTTTAATTACAGATAATTCACATAGAATTTATAAAAGAAATTTAATCGGGCAAACAGATTTGCAAGTGTCGTTCGAATTATTCAATGCAAAATAGATTAACAGCAAAATCATTTCTTACTTTTTGAATACATTATAGGAATACTTAATATTATTGTTCATTATTACTGAAAATAGGAATCTGTATAGCGACCTATAAGATGTATTGTAGCCATGCTTAGCTTAGGTCGCCATTATCACTCCAGTTTTTCTTATGAATACTATATTTTATGTTCATTACAATCTTATCTACTATATATCCCAACAATTTCTCAAACCACCCACGCAGCTATTTACGAGATTACGTAAGCCTTCAGTTCACACATAATCAATTCTACGCAATTCCCCCGGGATTTACCAACAGCTAAATGGGGAACTACAGCCGATCCCCTTTTTCCGCTACCCCTCCACACCGCTGCCTCTCCCATTGCAGCTATAGTTCAAATAGAGAAAGAGAAGTACAGTTTGTACACTTGGCATTATGTTAATTCATACGAGAGCTGGCGAAAAACCTCGACTTGACACAGATGTTCTTCGCCGTAATTTAATTAAAAAACTTTCGTAATTAAATGCGAAACTACAAAAGAAATGTGGAGTGCAAAAAACCCCAATTGCAATCCATTTCTGCACAGCAGCAGAGGAGGGGAAAAGGAGAGGGGAGGGAGGAGTAGGAGGCGGTTGTTCTCGCAAATCCTAAAGTGACAACGAAAATGCAAGTAAGCGCCCCCAATTAAAGCAAAAATGAATATAAAATGTCATAAAAAGATGGTGGCAAAGGAGAGGGATGGGGTGTAGGGCTGTGGGGCAGGCAAAGCCGCAAAACCAAAGCCAAACTGTGCAGACGCAGCTGGGTAAAGGCAAAAAACTCAGCGGGCTGTTAACTTGGCTTTAAGTGAGTCTTGTGACAATTGTGGACCAGGCCAGGCCAATACAAGCAGAGTTAGTTACTCCAACTGCACTTGGCCAAAAACATATTTTTTACAAGCTCAAAGTTTATCTCCTGCCCTGGCTCCCCCTCTGGCCACGCCCACTACTGCTGCTGGAGAAGGAGGCGGAGCAAGAATGCCGGCTCATTTGCGAAATTGTCAGATTTATTTCGCTAATTGCTGCTCATCCGTTTAATTAAAATTAGAAGAACTTAAGCAAAATGAAAAGTTTTGCTCTTGTTTTTTTTGCACCCTTCGACCTTTGAAATGGCTAAAAATAGGGTATATTAACTGTGTGCAAATGTCTGTAACAGATAGAAGGAGGCGTGGCAGAACCTAGAGAGTGTATATATTACAGAACAGGATCACTAGAAGAGTCGATTGAACCATGTCTACTACTAGTATCTATCTGTCCGCCTTTATTTCTGTGTGTCCCTCCGTCTCTCTGTCTGTCCATCTGTCTCTCTCTGTCTATCCTGATGTCTTTCTATATGTTTATGTGTCAGTCTGTCTGTCTTTGTGTCTATCTGTTCATGTGTCTGTTTATCTGTCTCTCTATCTGTCTGTCTGTCTGCCGTTCTGTCTGTCTGTTTGTCTGTATGCCTATCTTTCTGTCCGTCTGTGTCTGCCTCTATGTCCGTCTGTCTTTCTATCCTGTTGTTTATCTATCAGTCTGTCTGTTCGTCTATCCTTCTGTCTGTCTGCCTGTCCGTCCGTCCGTCTGTCTGTCTGCCTTTCTGTCTGTCTGTCTGTCTATTTGTCTGTATGTCTATCTGTCGGTCCGACTGTGTCTCTGTCTGCCTCTATGTCCGTCTGTCTTTCTATCCTACTGTCTATCTATCTGTTTATCTGTCAGTCCGTCCGTCTGTCTCTCTGTCCATCTGTCTGTCCGTCTGGCTGCTTATCCTGCTGTCTTTGTATCTGCTTGATTTTCAGTCTGTCTATCCGTCTATCTATTGTTAAAAGTTAGAGACAGCAGACTCTGTCTTCAGCTGTGCTCTTGGCGAAGGGTATCTCACTGTCGTGCGTTCCCGACTGTTGCATACGTCTGGTTTTAGTCTGTGCTTTTCCTAAGCGAAATTTACAAGAATTTCGCATTGGGCACGTTTAGGTTGCCCCTCCCCTTCCCACCCTTACTCCCTCTGACTGCTGCTTTCTGCTTTTTGAGTCCTTTCTTTTTTTTTGCATTCGCAGGCAAAAACAATTTAACGAAAGGCTGTGCAAAAGTTTCGAGTTCCTCGAGCACCTGGCAATAACAACAGGCGCCTGACGACTGTCGCCTACCTTTCCCCTACTCACTGTCTCCTCTTTCCTTCCCCCTCTTGCCCTCCTCCTGCTCTTGCAACTTTAGCACTTTCGCAACTGGGCTGCAGCATTAAACGGCATCTACTGCTTAAAGATTTCCCATGCATTTCGCTGAGGTGTCAATTGAGCCGACCCAAAAGTTGTGGCTAACAACAGCAACAGCAGCAACAACAACAAGAGTGGAGCAGCAGCGTAGAGGAGGCATCGCTGCTGTCAACGTGAACCGCCGGAAAGGAAAGCGCAAAAGTTGCAACCACAGCGAGAGAACTTCTTGCAATTGGCATTGGATATGCGGTCAAGGGCGTAGGCAGTAGGGGGCGGGGCGAGGACTGGCAAAGGGCAAGGGCGAAGGGGGAGAAGAAGGGCGCGTAAGTTGGCTTAAATGTGCGTGCATTATTTAAATTAGTCGCAACTTAGTTTAGCTTTCACTTGCCCCCCTCTACTCATCTTCTACTGCTACGCCCCTGCCTGCCTTAAAGGGTGCGTGGAGGGGCGTGGCAGCTGATGCATTTGTTGTAATGCGATTTGGTTGCGGACATTTTTGTGACAGCTTGCTTCAATTCAGCACAACAAGCGAGTGCACAAAACTTATTCCTACCTAACTCCTCCCTCTCTCCCCACTTCTTCCGACCCTCCCCTGCCCGTGGTAAACGTCGCTGCAGCTAATGAAGAAAGTTTGCTTATGAATTTAAACCTCCCCCCCTACCCCTCTTGGGGGACTTTAGTTCGTAAACAAGCTGAGATTCGGGATTAAAGGCGAGAGAAAGTCGCTCAAGCAATTGACACGCAGCGCAGCTCACACTGTGAGTTATTTGCTTTAATATGCGGATTACGCATACGCCGCGTGGTACGTGATAGCCAAGTGCAGCTGGCAACTTAAACTTACACAATCTTTGACGTTTGCTTATCGAATAGTTTAATTTTAGCTTCTTCTTCGAGATGAATCATCTATTATCTTGCTGACCTGAATAAACTTTAGCTTGTCCATGATGAGGTTCCCTTTGTTGCTCTTGTTGTTGAGCAAATAAGGGAAGGGATGAAAAGAGAAGGAGGAGAGTCTGTGAAGAGGGGAGTATAAAGGAGGGTTGGTTGTGCTAGAGCGGTGTTATTTTTAATATGCCACAACAAAATATGCAGCGCTTGTAATGCAATATTAAAGTCAAACGATGTGCGTAACATGCTCCTGCTCCTGCTCCTGCTCCTGCTCGTACTCTACTCTTGCTGCTGCTCCAGTTTCTGCTTCTGTTCTTCCTCCTGCTGTTGCTTCTCCTTGTGCTGCTTCTTATGCTCTTCCTTCTGTTTCTAGTTCAGCTTCTCCTTCTGCTCCTTCTCCTGCTTCTACTCCTCATTCTTTTTCTCTTTATTCTCCTTCTTCTCCTCCTATTCCTGCTTGTTCTCCTAATATTGTTTCTCATGCTCCGTCTGTTGCCCCAGCTCCTTTTTATGTTCCTCCTGCTGCTCCTTCTCCTGTCCCTCTACAGCTCCATCTCCGATTCCTTCTCTCTCTCTCTCGAGCTTCTACTCCTCATTCTGCTCCTGCTTCTTCTCCTTCTTTTCCTCCTACTCCTGCTCATTCTCCTACTTCTGTTCCTGCTCCTTTTCCAGCTCCCGCTCTATCTTCAGCTTCAGCTCCATCGCCATCTTCATATTGTTGTTGTTGTTCCTTCTCCTGCTGCCACTCCTTCTTCTAGTCCCACTTCATCTCCATCTCCATCTCCATCTTCATCTTGTTCTCCCCTCTCTGCTCTTCTTGCCATATCCATTGCCATTGTCATCATGAGCGTGGCTGGGCGTCTTGTCCTGTTGCTGCACGCGATGCTCATCGACATTTGGCTGACGCTGGGCGCTGTCAAAATTCAGTTCGGTATATTCATGCACATTATGGCCACTTGTGCGCAAACACTTCAATTTAGCTTCAAGGATGCGTGTATGACAGCGCCAGCGGGAGAGCAGCAGTAAGAGCAGCAGGCGCAGCAGAGCCGACAAGGCAAGGCAAAGATCCGGAACGGGCGCTAGGACAGAGCTGCTGCTATGGAGTGTATTAAAGCAAGTTAGAAATATATGTAGCAAGTTGTGCTGCATATACAGAGAGTATAGAGGGGGATGGATAGGGATAGAGAGAGAGAGAGAGAGAGAGAGAGAGAGAGATATGACACATGCATTGCTGTCTGCTGAGCAACTCTTTAACTATAACTTTTGATATATGCTAAAGAAATAATGCCAAAGTGCACTCAGTTGTGGTTGCCAATGGAGTGTGGAGCAAGACAAGCCAGTAGCAGCTGCTCCTGGAACTGAAGCTGCAGCTGAAGCTATCAACTACTTAGCGTCAAAACGCTTAAAGTTGAATTTGTAACGCTTGAAGTGAGGCAAAGGCACAAAGCCAATGAAGTCCGCACGGCTTGCATGGCTGCCTAGCTCTGTCTCTCTCCTACTCTCCCTCCCTCTTTCCCTCTCTCCCCCTCTCCCTCTAATGCCCATTCACTCATCTATTTTTATTAAAGTTCACTCTGTGTTGCAGTAGAAGCAAACAAACAGCACGTTACGTATACGCAGCGTCTGCCCAGGCAGCACAACAAGCATTGCAGCAACAACGACTTTAGACACTTGACTTGCAGCAGCACAGGCAACACCTCCCTCCCTCCCTCCTGGGGCCACGCTGTGCTTATTTTCGGGGTTTAATTTTGATTTAAACGAAGGCAGACAGCTTGAAGTCGCAATCCCCTGCGTGCTGAGGCAGAAACAAAGACATGCACATGCGCCCGGACAGGCATAAAACTACGAGAGCAAGCAGTACTTCTCTTCCTCCCTTCTCCCCTTCCTACTTTCTGGTGCCTTGTTGAGCGTATTGAAATTTAAGTGCCCGACGAGGGCAGCCCAAACGGAATCGGGTTAATGAAAGGACACTTTAAGAATCGAACGCAGGTCAGTCTTGACTTCTACTGATGCTGCTGCTGCTCCTGTTTCTGCCCTGCCCTACCCTGCTTCTGCTCTACTACTCCCTGTACCTTGCAGCTCCCTCTACTCCTTGCTCCTCCCTTATCCTTTCATCCTCTTGCTCTTCCCTGTTTCTTTGTGCTTCTTCGTGCTCGTCCTTTCTTAACTCCTGTTCTGTTCGTTCCCTGCTCCTGCCCTGCCTCTGAACTGCTACTCCCTGTACCTTGCTGCTCCTGCCTGTCCTGCTCCTACTCTTGATCCTGTTCTAGTGCGTACTTTCTCCTTCCCTGCTCCTGTTCCTTGCTGTACTTCCTTGCACCTCCTTGTTCCCTGCTTCTTCCTTTCTCTTCGTTCTCCTCCCAACTCCTAATACCTGCTCCTTCACTGATCCTCTTCCTTGTCTGCTTCTTACCTGCTTCTTTCTTTGTCCTGCGCTGCTCTTGCTCTGCTCTTTCCCTGGTCTTTCCCTGCTCTTTCCCTGCTCTTTCCCAGTTCTTGCTTGCTCCTTCCCTGCGCCTAATTCTACTTCTCACTCCTCCTTTTCTATTCCTTCCTATTACTGCTGCTGCTTATCTCTGCTCCCACGCCGCCCTGTTCCTGCCCCTGCTCCTCCCTAGCTCCTTCCCTGCTTCTTCTCTGCTCCTGTTTCTACTCCCGCTCATGCCAGCAGTCTTTTCGTTTTCATTAGATTACGCTAAGC
Source organism: Zaprionus davidi (assembly GCA_018903715.1). Taxonomy (NCBI): domain Eukaryota; kingdom Metazoa; phylum Arthropoda; class Insecta; order Diptera; family Drosophilidae; genus Zaprionus; species Zaprionus davidi. Next base: position 1,644,561 of record JAEIGL010000009.1, on the reverse strand, counting down.
ATCTAAGCATTGTCTTGCTTGCCACAATGCCACAACGGGAGTCCTGTTCCTGGTCCTCCTCTCCGCTTGCCTGTTTTAAAAGTTGCAACTTGTAGCCTCAAAATAGCCACAAAGTAAACACCCAAGTGGCGGCGACGGCAGCTGAGTGCAGACAGCTTGTGCTGCCCAGCGCAAAAGGTATTTGAATAGCCCTGCACAGAGACAGAGAGAGAGAGACAAGTAGCAACAGCACTGTGGAAGTGAAAGGTAGAGGGAGAGTGGGAGTAGTGCAAGCTGATGTTGCGGACATTGTAGTGTGCGACGCGTGGACAGGAAGTGCGGACGAGTACAACCAGACGAGTGTCGAGTGGTCGAGCTGCAGTCAGGACAGGCTGCAAGGCAACCTTCCCTGCCTCCTATCCCTGTCTTCCTCACTCCGTCCTCATACTCCACCTCCCCCTTGTCTGACATGCCAAAATAAATAAGTGTGTAATTTAATATTTAAGGCTTTGTCAGTAATTATTTTAGCACAAGCTGCGAGAAACTTGCACAACTTGCTAAGAGGCAGGGGGAAGTAGTGAGGGGTGAGATGGGGGAAAGAGTGGGAAAGAGGAGGAAGTGTGATAGCAAAGCCGACAATTCATTTAGTTGTTGAGGGCAACTGATAAGCGCTGCGATCAGTGGATGCACTGTGCAGGCCCTGCTCGATGATGGCTAATTTGGTGTGCACTGCAGTGGTTCCTCTTGCAGTGGTTCCTCCTTCTACCTCTCCTCTTCCTGCTCCTACTTATCCTTCTATTTCAGCTCCTGTTCCTCTTCTGCTCCTGTTCCTCCTGCTGCTCCTGCACCTTCTTCTGCTTTTGCTCTTGATGCTGTTTTACTCCCTCATTTCTTACGCCTTTTCTGCTACTGTTCGTGCTATTGCTTCCCTCTCTCCTATTGCTCCTTCTCCTGCGCCCGTGGCTTCTGCTACTGCACTCCCTTCTCCTACTCCCCATCTACTGTTCCTCCTCCTGGTCCAACTAATGTTCTTACTCCTGCTCCTGCGCCCCCTTCAGCTCTTGCTGCTACTTTCCTTCATCTGTTCTTCTTTCTGGACCTGCTCCTGCTCCGTCTTCTGCTCCTATTACTACTCTTACTTCCCCTTATGTTGGAGCCGGCAAAGAAGAGGGTGCTTCTTTGCCTGCTCCAACGCTACATGTTCATGCTCTGTTCCCTCATCTCCTCCTGTTACTGCTCTTGCTTTCCCTTCATCTGCTTCTGCTCCTGCCTTCCTGCAAACTACTCTTGCTACTTCTACTGCCCAAGCACCCTTTTTACACCCTCTTCTGCTCCCTCTTCTGCTCCAACTCTTCTGCTCTGCCTTCTACTCCTCCTGCCTACTCGACTACTCCCTTCCTATTCCTCACCCATTCCTCTGTTCTCACTTCATTCACCCAGTTCTCCCCATCTCTATCTCTCCCACCTCTGTCGCACCTCCTGTCGCTCCCCCTCTCTCTCCCATACAATCTACTTGCAGGCACATTTGTCTCTATTAAAGGACTGTGTGGAATTATGGACTCGCATCGTTCGGGCGCTTGATGGCGCGTATAAATTATAAACCAATTTACAAACTATTCGGGCGAAAATGTGTGCAAAATGAACTACCAATTTGTAGAGCACACTCACACACACGTGCACTCGAATAGCGAATTGGGAACTCGCAACGAAACATCATAATGGCGTCGAGGGAGCGTAAAAATGAATTATGCTCTGAGAACTGTGGGAAATGCGAAAAACTTGACTTGACTTGGCATTCGCCATTTGGCCTGACAATGCATGTGCACTCACACACACAGGCACACATACATACACAGCACACGCACATACACATATTTGTGGCACTGTAGTTGCCACCTGTGTGAGCCGCTTTCAATTATTTTTTTTTATTCAGGACCTTGGCTTGTGTGTTAGCCACATTTTCTTTGCACCCTCTCACTCTCTCTCTTGCTTTCACTCCGTGTCCCTTTCTCCCTCTCTTTCCCTCTCTCTCTCTCTTCTTTTCCTTCTCTCTCACTCCTTCCCACTCTCTTATTTCTATTGTGATACCTAGTATCTAGAGGATTGAGAAAGGGTTAATTCATACCTAAAAGTATATTTTAAATACCAAAATAGCTTGAAAATACTCAAGTATTTTAGGGCTGTTAGAGAATGGTCTCTCTCTCTTTCTCTTTCTCTCTCCCACTGCTCTAAGCCTGCTTGGCACTTGCACATGCAGCTACTCAGCCTCTGCCCTGCACACCCTTACAGGGTATCACACAGTCCAATGCACACTCCGTATTACTTGTTTTTTTTGTCTCTTCTATTTTGAATATGCGCATAGTTTAGGTCCTGTAATTATTCCAGCATTTAGTTTAGCATTTCAACACCAATCTGTATCCCCTTCTCTCTCTTCACCATCTCTTTCCCTTTCCTTCATCTCATGCCATACTTTCTATGGTGGATACTGCATGCGTCGTTGGTTCTGCTGCTGGCAATGCTCCGCTCTTGCTCCCGCTCATGCTCCTACTCCTCCTCGTGGTCTACTGCTCTCTCTCTCTATTTCCCTCTCCCTCTCTTTCTCTCTGGCTGTCCAGCTGCCTTGGCTGCCCGAGCAGGATGTGCTTGGTGCTGTTGTGCGCGTGTTAAAGTGAATTTTAAATGATTTATTACACGTCTATCCGGGACAGGGTGCTGATGGAGAGTAGAAGAGATAAGGGGCAGCACTTGGTGGCAACTGATACTCGCAAGTGTAAATTCTACAATTACAAGCTCCTGCATTTTTGTCCAGCAGCCTCGTGTGAATTTGCAGTTGTTGCTCCTCATACTCCTCGTGCTATTCATACTTCTCATGCTCCTCATACTCCCCATACTCCTATTCCTTCTGCATCTTCACCTTGAGCGCATTTCTTGTGCCTTAGCTCATAAGTTGCCGCATTAATTACATTTATTCTAATCTCAATTCACTCTTGAGTACTGACAAAAGAACTTCCCCTATCTTAGAACCTCCTTCCTCTCCCTCTTTCGCTCCTCACGGCCTCTCTCATTAATTAACGCATCCGTTTTGAATTTGTTGAGTCAGCATCGAGTCCCATTTCACTCAAGTTACAAGTTCCATCGAACCTGCGCAGCAACTCGCATAATTTACAGCGAACATCATGCGGGCGGTTGTATCAAACAACATCCACAAACAGGAGACACAACTTTCTGTATGCGAGTTCGTTGCACGTTCGATGTGAGTTTGCTGCGAGTTCGATGCTCTGTACAACGAAATCCTTGCACAACATGTTGCGTCCGAAGGTTGCAGGATTTTAGTTATGTCCTTTTGACTTGTGTGAGTTGAGTACAAATTGCAGGGTGGAGTTATGTTTGACTTGTGTGAGTTGAGTGAGAATTTGTTGGAGTTGATTTGAGTCGTTTTGCCGTGATTGAGTTGAGTGTAGAAAAAGAAGATGGGAGTGTTTTATTTGCATTGAGCACTTTTGACCGCTATGAGCTAATTGTAAATTACAAGCGGAAATTAATAATTATGCATAATTTAATATATTAATAAACACATGAAATGCAGCATAAAAAAATCAATTTAAACAAATTATATGCACAATCAAAAGTCACATTAATCAGGCAGAGGCCGAGGCAGCGCAAGGTAATATTTATATTTGCAACTCACAGACAGACACACACATGCACGCAGAGGATACAATGAGAGAGAGAGTGAGAAAGCGACCCCAGCGTGACCGAAGCATAAAAATAAATTGATATCGCAGCGAATTTGAATGTGCAATATACGATGTCGCTGACTGATTTACGCTCCCCCCTCTCCACCTCACCTCATTCTCCCATCTCTCTCTTGCTCTAGTCGTATATCAGTGCTACTTTTTTGCTATGAATTATTTTGGCTCGTCTGCATGTGAAATTTCTGGTCAAACAACAACAACAACTATCTATGGGCGCAAATAGAGAGAGAGAGAGAGAGAGAGAGAGGGCTGGCTGAGCAACGCTGACGACGACGACGAATGAATATGATGCATGAAATAACAATAATGAAATGACAACAAAAGGCACGGATAACAAAAGGATTGCCTGCCTGCCAGGCCGATTGGACGACAGCCCGAACAGCAGTGAAGAAGGAGGGAGAGGCGAGGCATGCACATGTCAGAAGAGCAGTTGACCGATGCAGAGGGGGCACGGAGGGAAGAAAGAACAAAAATTAAATGTGATTTTTGGTCACTTTGAAAATTGTTGATTAGTAACGCCTGAGTGCAGCTATATAACATACATAAATGAAATCGGGGGCTGTATTTAAGCGATTCGAGTTGATTTCTCTAGCATCCTTGACACATATAGCATATAGCAAAGTTATAGACAAATATATTAATACATACATAACATAAAAGGGCTTAAGTCTGCCAACTGAACTGAAAAGAAAGTATGTATGTAATATAATAGACTCCCGCATGAATGCATTCAAAATACGAAATGAATCATTCATTAAAAAAGAAATACACTTTTTGGTGTACTCACTTACAGTAAGTACGAGTGAATGTTGTGACTTGCCCTGCCTTGTGAATTAAAGATATTTCGTTATTTTTATACTGATATATATCAAATCAAAAAATAGTTATATTATCGATTCGACATTAAAAATATAATTTCACAACCCTAGTGAAAAGTCAATCAAACAACAATGATACATTGTCACATATGAATAGACTCAATTGACAGTAATTTTTGTATAACAATTTATTTTTTTGTGTACTCACGTTGTAATTATTTTATAGCAAGAAATGAGTACATTTAAAAATATATGAGTACAGTACAATACTGTACAGTATTGTTGCACTGAAATGAATTTATTCATGCTGGACTCTATAATGTAATGAATAAAAATGCAAAAATTGTGGCATGTAACCATAAGCTCGATGAGGCAATTTCATTTTAACAATTAAAGGCAAATAAATTAAAAAATGCGGTCGGGCACGCGGTTGCAACGAACAGCGACAAATTGCATGTAATACCTATACCAATGCAAATACACCCATATACACTCACATACTATGACCCCCCATAGATTTTACGCCCAGCTGTCGATTGCCATTAATTCGAGCATATTAATTCGAATTTACATGCGCATTTTGTGTGTGCGCTTTTGGTTTTCATAGCATGCATATTACCAGTCCACTACCCACGCCCCCACAAATTTATTGTTAATCAACTAGGACTAAGTCACCTCCTGTCTCCATTTGGTAATATATTATATATAGAGCAAACCAACTTTTGCCTACTACTGACCAAATTTTCGACTTGATTGTGCACATTTGTGATATCAATTATCTTTGCACTGTCAGGTGCAGGGCCGTAGCGAAGGCCTTGGGGCATTTGTGCAATGCTTTTTGGTGTATCTGTTGTTGCTTTATGCATTGTATGTACATACATATGTATGTATTTAGTTCATAAAACATTTCACAACATAAAGAAGCCTATATCTAATTACATCTCAATTTTATATTGGCAGAATCATTAAAAGTTTTTGAACAATTTATATTCTCGATTTTTAATATTTAATCATTCTTTTCTCATTGGGCTTCGTTATTTTATACCCATTTCCCATTGAGTAGAAAGATAGTATAACTTGCTCGCCCAAAATGTATGCAACACGTATGTATAAGGAAGGCTGATCCTAAAACGTATATACATATTTTGTTGATGTCCGTCCATTTGAACGTCGATAACTCAGATGGCAGCATGGGCCCCAGACAGGCTCGGAACTGCACACCCTACAAACGCCTAGTTACGGGCCTGGTCAGGTGTGTTGGTGTGTGTTTAGATTGCTGTGTGTGGTTGGTTCGTTCAAATTGGCGTAATAATTTCTGTAGATTGTGCGTGCAATTTTACCACTACTAAGTTTACTTGTGCAAATATAGATTATATTATTCCAGGCAGATTTATGGTTTAAAATGTTTGCTTAAACTAATTTAATTAACGGAAATATTTCTAATGTATTTCAAACTCTCCGCGCCATTTTCTTAACAGACATTCACCACGCAACGTAGACATAGTTCACTTTACTGCTCTTATAAATAACAGACTCACTTTTGCGATAACAGCACAGCTGTTTTATAAAATGTGCTATTTGTTATGTTATTCAATAATGTGTTATGTTATTCAGCTAACCGCGAGTAAAACCACTAGAACTTGTTATTTGTTGAACAAAATTTAAAGAAAATGTTCACAATACGCGCTGCATTGCCGGGCGGCAAACAAATTGCCGCTGTCATGGCATGCACAGCTCGGCACGTGCGGTGTCAAAGCAATCGGCAATTTTCGGCCTGGCCAAGAGCAACCTTCCAACAACAACAATTAAGAGAAAAACAGCAGCAACAACAACAACAGTACCGATTGCTTGCAACGCAGTCCCCGGCTAAAGATTCCTCGGATGGACAATTGCAACGTGTCTACTACGGTAGTCTGGCACCACGTATGAAACTGGTCAAACTATTCTCTCTGACCACCAGCCTGGCGGGCATAGCGGCACAGCCCATACTCATGGAACAGGGCATGAAGATCGGTGGCACCGGCATGGCCGTTGCTCTGTGCACCGTTGGTGGCTTCTTTACCTTTGTTACTCCGCTCCTGCTGCACTTTATAACTAAGAAATATGTCACCGAGCTGCACTACAACCCCGTTACAGAGGAGTATACCGCCACCACGATATCTCTCATCCTGATGAAGATTAAAGTGAGAACAAGAATATAAAGAGCGAATATTTATTATAAATTTCATGTTTTTAGACCACGTTTAAGCCCAGCGACGTCACTGTACCCGATGTGCCAGGCATGTTCACTTCGTTTTTGGTGAAGAAGCGCCCGCTCTTCGTTGATCCAGCCCTCTTCGATGATCCCGAGCATTATGTGCGCATCATGGGCTATGACAAGCCCATAGACTTTAAATTAAAGCACGACTACGAGGCGGAGAAAGAGAAAAAGAAGTAATAAAATAACCAATTTAATTCAAAACTTTAAATTTTCCCGCTTCAAGTGGAAAATAAATGAATACTGTCAGTTAACAGATGGTAGTAGTTTTTTACAGCTCAATAAGACTTAACAGCAAAAGCGTGTACATCGAACTGTAAAGTATTTTCAATGCATCCCTGCTATATGTAAGTGTAAACTAGGTGTGACCTAATGTGAATTCGCTCAATATTAGTAGCGAATATACCAGAATAGATGAAAATACTTTTAACCGCTTTGGATTCGGTCACGCTGTACTGAACATACAAAGTTTAGCCAGACGCAATTATTTAACGTTTAACCGAAACTTACAGCGAGTTATAGTACGCAAATCGAGTGCGTAAATCGTATTTTATAAAATACATTCTCGTTGACATAATGGTTGTGTCGGAAACCGAAAAGGTAAGAGGAAAAATGTTAATTTAGCCGCATGGTTTCAGCCGTGGCAGGGTCGTCGATAAACAGGGCTGTTGCACAAGAAGAAAGGGAGCAGGGCGAGGGTGAAGAACAACCATATAGTGTGTATGAGTGCAGCTGGCAGCGTGGCACGTCATCGCCAGATTTTCAAATTTGCATTTTTCCAATCAATTAAATTAAATAGAGTACACGTTTGTGCTCCCACTGTTGTTAACAACGTATTGTGAAGTGAAGTTAATTGTTATTTGCACGCTGTTGTCGCCGTTGACTACGTCAATTTTTCTTCTCACCATACGCCTTACGTTTATCGTTTACGTTGCTCTGTAGCGCTCTCTTGACATTTTCATATAATTTTGGTTTTCGCTTTGCTCTTTACAACACACGCCGCGCGTTCGCTGTTTCTGTCGCCGTCATTATTCTTTTTGAGGTGTCGCTCGCTGGAATTCACACACACACGCACACAGAGCGAAAAACTATGTGACTGTGTGGCTTACCTTATATATTAAAATATGTATGATTATGTGTGTGCGTGAGTTAGTGTGACCATGTGTGCAGCATAAAAAGTAGGTGAAGTAGAAGAGAAAGAGAGAGAAAAAAAGGTAAATTACTGCAATGAGCAACAACAACACAAATCGGCAGTAGCGGGCAGCCTGAGAAACAACAGTTAAGTTTTTGCCATGGCGACTGCGACGCGGCGTCGTCGACTTTCATTGCAGCTAACGCCGCCACAGATGAACGACGAACAAAAGTTCAGTTCGTTGGCTTTCTCAGTATTTCGCGTCATTTATTGAAACCCGCACACGAAAACGATAACGAGAAATTTAAGCTAAATTATATTATATCGTATACTAGACTTATGTGTGTGTATATATGTATGTACATAAGTATTCCATATTTGTCCCACACACTCACAGAGGCAGAGACTTAGTTCACTTCGCAAAGCGAAACTCAATCCGGGCAGACTGTGTATTTTCAGACAGATGTGTGTGTGTGTTGTGTCGTGTGTAGTCGTAAATTTTAGCGTTCAAACATCACATTCATTTCTGAATTTGTAGCTCATTTTCCAGAACAGAAAAAGTTGATTTGTGTATTAACATATTTGCATTGTACACAAATCGAAAGTACCAAAACCAAAAACCGGCTAAGAATTGCACAAAACCAACTAGTTTAACAAGTTTTCCACTTCTTTGCTAAAACAAAACGCATGCACGCACACACGTACATTACACGTACACATACATACATACATAAGTGAAAAGTGAGTCAGTGAGTGTAGTGTCATTGCCTCTATCTTCAGAAGAATCCCCACTCCGAATATATAACAACAACAGCCCCAGCAGTCCAGTCGCAGAGTCTGATCAGAAAGAATAGCGGGTGATATTACAGACAGAGAAGAGCTAAGAATCAAAAAGAAATATACTGCACAAGGGGCCCCCGACAACATTTTGTACATACATACATACATAGAAAAGAAAAGCTTCGCACACATTTTACATATTTACACACATATATACAGAAAGAGAGAGAAAGAAAGAGAAACGATAAAAGATCGCGTCAAGTGAATCAACAACACATCAAATAATCGTCGTCGTTGTCGCCTCTCCCACACTCGCGAGAACGTGAAAGCTCAAGCAGCTCTCTCCCAGCAGCAGCAGCAGCAACAACAACAACAAAGCAAACGCCTTTAACAACAGCCACAATTTCGGCTTCATCATGCAGAGCGACTTTCACAGAATGAAGAACTTTGCCAATCCCAAATCGATGTTCAAAGTAATCATAAAGTGAAATAATCAAAGAATACTACAAAAAAAAAAATACTCTATTTGCTTGTAATCCTGATTAACTATAATGTTCTCTTTATGTGTCTATCACTTTCTCTAGAGCACCGCAGTTGCTGTCAACAGCGAGCAGGCTAATGCCAGTGCAAACACGGTGGTACCGGGACGTCCGGAGCCGACTCCGACTGGCGAGAGTGCTGCCACTGTTACTGCACCTGACACAGCTGGTGGCAACAAGGAAGAACCCAAGGGAACCTCGACTGAACAGCAGTCCGATGATTCATCAGTACGCACCGAGCATTTGTATAAACACCCGCTGCAGAACACATGGACCCTCTGGTATTTGGAGAACGATCGTTCTAAATCGTGGGAGGACATGCAAAACGAAATCACAAGCTTCGACACAGTCGAGGACTTCTGGAGTCTATATAACCACATTAAGCCCCCATCTGAGATTAAGCTAGGCAGTGACTATTCGCTCTTCAAGAAGACCATACGGTGAGAGATCTATCTTCCATATTCAAGATACTCTGTATTAAACCTTTCTCTCCCTTTCACAGTCCAATGTGGGAAGATGCTGCCAACAAGCAGGGTGGTCGCTGGGTGATCACTCTGAATAAGAGCTCCAAGAATGATTTGGATAATCTGTGGCTCGATGTGGTAAGTACCCAATTTCATATCTCGCATTTCCTTCATATTTATTTATGTTCTCTGTTCCGTCACTTGCAGTTGCTGTGTTTGATTGGCGAAGCTTTCGATCATTCCGATCAGATTTGTGGGGCTGTTGTTAACATTCGTGGCAAGAGCAATAAGATCTGTGAGTAGCAAACCCCCCTTCGTCAAAGTGTATGTTTTTCTATATATGTGTATATTTGTTTTGCAGCCATTTGGACAGCTAATGGCAACAACGAGGAGGCCGCTCTGGAAATTGGACACAAATTGCGCGAAGCTCTGCGTCTGGGACGCCAGAACCTGTTGCAGTATCAGCTGCACAAGGACACCATGGTCAAGCAGGGCTCCAGCGTCAAGTCGATCTATACTTTGTAAGGATTGTGCGAGCTGCTCTCCTCACTCTCGTCAAGTTTCGCAACGTTTTAGCTATTTGTGTTGCCTTTATTACTGGTTTTAACCGTTTAATCGTAATACTGTGAAGGAAAGAAGAGCCCGAACAAGAAATTAATTGAAGAAACACCCCTTGTAATCGAAAAAAAAAAACCGGCGCAAATTATCAATAGCCCCGCTTTTTTTGTAGTCAGTGTCATGGATTATGCGAAAAATATAAAAATAGGATTAAATCGAAAGTTTTCTTTACATCGCGATTACATTTATAAAAAAGATATATATAGATAATATGCAAAATGGTTATAGATAATGTACATATACATAAACTATGTATATGTAGTCTCAATGGAATCACAGTTGTTTCTGGTCTAGTGAGACATTATTTGCTCCACCTTGCGTCGCAGATCGTTGCGACCACATCCGGCAAGTCCCTGGCAGAGCTGCAGGAGCAGCTGCCTGGGGTCGTTGCACTCGTCCTCCTCGAACAGCTGCAGCAGCCGTAGAATGCGTGACTTGAGGTCGTTGGGGAAGTGGGCCTCGATATCATCCATGGCACCCTCGGAAATACGCAATTTGCGGCCAAGTTCACGCCACGAGCGACCCAATTCCTTTGATAGTCTAGAGTATATGGCAGTACGCTTCTCGTCCGTAAACTGAGCTACGGTTACGTAGTTTTGTTGCAAGGCCGTGACAGGCTGTGCTGCTGGTGCCACGCGCTGCGGGTTGATGTGCAACTGTTGTTGCAACTCCTCGGCAAGACGTTGTTCCTGGTAGAAATTAATGGGTGGTCGATATATCTCCACCTTCTGATAGGTTTCCAATGCTTCGTGCAACTTTGCATTGCGTATGCCAAGAGTCCGCAAGGGTTTTACGTTCTCCTCGTTAATGACATCGCTGCGTTCCAGACAATCTATCAATTCGGATATTGAATTTATCCGGTCACTTTTTCGGATGGATCCAATTTCACTGGCAAACAATTCCTTCAGCTCATCCACATCTGCATCGTTGACGCCTTCAAGGGCCATTTGCTTTAGCATGTCGTAGCCCCAGTGCTCGCCCATTTTATCACAATTTAAAGAAGAAATTAGTAGAAAGTAGATTAACAAAACTAACGCAACGCAACTATTTGTTGATACCAATACTATGCATCGATGTCTGTGCTCATCGATAGCAGTGCCTTTAATATCGTTGAACGAAACGGTATATCGATATATCAATGGCATTTCTAGCTGGTATTTTTCACTTCGAAATGCACAGCCACACTGCAGTGTCGTCTCAGCCCTCGTTTGTGCAAGTGCGTCTCTGGCGCAGGTATAATCAAAATGCCTTTGTATTATTTGTAACTTAAGCAGAGCGCAGATAAAGTGTATCGAAATATGTGAAATCACGCGTATTACAAGCACTTGAAGTTAAGGGCCGACTTTTTGCGCCTCTAAAATCGTATATAACTTAATCGAGCGACAATTCTCTTTGTGCATCAGCAACAGAAATATAATAATAGACAGGCAGAAACACACACACGAACATATATTCGCACATTCACATCGAGTACACGAACTGGCGCAGATATTGAAGAAGTTCATTGCCTCAAAAATGTACGTCAAAGTGCAATAGATATTTTATATTTTCGAATTAATTCGTTTTTCATTTTGCGGAAAAAAAAATCGAAGTAATCCCCGAGACCAAAACAATCCGAGTCTGAAGTCAACGAACGAAAAGTGTTAAAAAAATCATCAATTAGAGCAGGCATATTCGCTATAAATACGCCACAGCATCTGTTTACCATGTTCAAATAAACAAATCCAGCGAGCAAAAAAATAAAAGAGAGAAAAGAAACAAAATAACAAAGGCAAAAATCTTACAGTTTCACTCGATACTCATTGACAACGGCCCATGGGCCGCTGCTGCTGCTGCGAAAGGTCACCAAAGAGAGAGTAAGAAGGAAAGAAAACAAAACGTAAGCCCTGCTGCGACGTAAGAGTGACCAGATTTCTCTAAGGGAACTAATGCATCCCCCTGCTGCATGCTGGGCATAGGGCAACCGCAGCAACAACAACAACAACAGCAGCAAAAACAATAACAATAACACAAGAATGTCGTGCGAAAACGCCAAAACATCATCAGATATCGAGCCCGTGGATTGGAGTACCGGCGGCTCCGGTCAGCACTACGCAAATGTCAGGTAAGTACAGGTGCAAGCGACCTAAACACGCAAAAAACAAGTAGAGTAAAAATACACAAAATTCTATTACTTGGCAGTTGGCCCCGCCTAGCGCCCTCGTTTCGACCAATGTCAAATAGTTTGGCAAGCAAAAAAGAAAAAGTATAAGCCACAATTCAAATATTAAGGCAACAATAAACGTGGGTTTTATTCGAAGTAAGCTATAAAGTCGTTTTAAAAAATTCTTAAAATGTTGTATTAATTTACAGAATGTAAACTAAATTAAACTGAGTTCGCTAAATTATAAAAAACAGCAGTCAAAACACAAATAGAATTATTCAATTACTGGAATGATTAACAATATTGCATTCGTCATTGACATAATATAGAAAGTTAAAGCAGAGAAGCTCCCCTTAGTCAGCTGGGCACTGGGAATCGCATCTATATCTCACTAAACTCATTAATGTTGTCACATTTGGCGCATGTTAATGATGGCAATTAAACAGATACTAAAAGTACTTCAACTACTGCCAGTATAGCGTGTATAAATAAATAGATAATATCAGGTAGCTACAAAAATATATTCAGAGGGTGTTTGTAGATTTACAACGTATGTAATACCCGATCCATTGTGGCGCTTCCAATTGAATTACAAATGCAAATTCAGTACGGTTTATTATACGATATATGTATACGATCGTCGGTCTGGTGTCGAGTAACCGACACTCTCTGGTTGTCTAATTACTTATGATTTATAATTTTAACAATGCCGAGACGAGATCAGAACAGACCAGACCAGACTGTAGGTCCCAGACAGTACTTAGCCCCGGCTTCCATTCATTTGCTTCATTCACAGATCGATGTGCTCTGTTTCTCTTTGGGGTTTTCACTACTTTACACATTTCTTGCCATAATTATGGCATCATTTTAATTTATACACCAGTCAAGATGGTGCCAACCTATCCACACTTCACTGGCACCTTATCAGGGAAAATATCTTGCACTTCCAGCAATTCTTGTTGTTGTTTTTAAATATTTACTCAACTTAGTTGTTGCTTACATACATATTTGCCAAGCGGCTTTAGCAATTCGCTTAAATACATATTTATATGGCATATAATGAAATTGTAAAACGAAGCGAATCCAAATATATGAACTGATAAGGCTCCTCCACGACTGAGTTACAGAGTTACAACAAATACAAATACAAATATTATACTATATACTTTAGTCATATAGAGAGCAGCAGCTGCAAAAAAAAAGCTAGTTGTTTGTTTGTTTTGGGATAATTTACGCGTGGAGTATGCGGATTAAGTTGCCATAGCCGAAGACTTTATACCCTTTCTGTTTAATCTGATCGTTTTCGGAGAATTGATATTCTGTTCTGTGTTTTGTCTAGCTAGTCTCATTCCTTGTTTTCAGATCACGTTGACAATCAGAAATATGTTTTTATAGAGTCAACTTTTGGTTTTATTATTATTATTCATGGCGCCTGACTTTTGTCATTTTCGCATCTCCCAAATCTGAAAAACAAATACTAATTAAACATAAATTTAGAGTATAGACAGGTCGACTATAAGATACCCTTCCAAAAAGTGTGAGTTATGAGTATGAATGATAAGTCCCTAGAAATATCCCTTAATTTCGTAATTTTCCACATTATGATTGAGAAACTTTTCAACTCTTCTGCAAATTGATTATATTTGTACCCTTGCAGAGGGTCTATTTTAGCCAGGAGTTATAAAGTATATATGTTCTGAATCTGCATCGCCAGGAAAGTCGATCTATCCATTTCAGTCTGTCTATTGCCTGATTTTTGTTATTTTTCAAGATATTGCAAACAAATATATTACATCTGAATTTTTCTAAAAATATAATACGCTTAAAAAAATGCATCATAATCCGACAACTATAAAATATAGGTGCCATAGAAACAAGCAGCCGAAAGGAAAGTTTTTATATGAAAACCAGTTTCTATTTTAAAAATAACTTCACTTATCAGAGTAAGGCATACTATTTTGAACTATTATACAATATATATAACTTATATAGGATCGATTGAAGGATGTAAGGGTATAGAGCTTGTGGCGTCCCGAAGTTAACCTTTCTTTCTGATTTGTTTTTATAATCTCTTTGAATTTACCCGGTACTGTTCAGGGTTTAGTGTTAGTTCTGCTTTGACATAGAGAATTATTTGTGCAATGCACTAATACCTATTGCACTTATTTTAAATAATTTGCAGGGTATAAAAAGCTTTAAAAACAGTACGAAAATAATGTAAAAAATAGGAAATGTCAACAGTCAGCAAAAGCGCAGTTAAACACAGCAATAAAAGAGGAAGGTAAAACAAAAAGCAGACTAACAGAGAGATTCCACAGTCCCGTCACACTATAACACATATTTATGAATGTGTACATAAACATATAATACATTATTAGAGAGGGACGTGAACTGTTTTCATATCAATCGAATCTTTGGCATTTCAGTGCTTCATTGCGTATACGTTACGTGCGTAACGCATGCTGCAGATGGGTGGAGGGGAGGGAAGGAGGTAAACTATTAATTACACTTGTCACATAGAGGGGACCCTATAGCCATAATGCTTATACCATATACATACATAACTGATTCAATTGATTGCCTGATAGCGCCTCCATTGCGCTCAGTCAGTGACTGACTGATTACACGCAATAGCTAGGCATATACTATACATATAGAAATAGTATATAGATATATATATAGTGTATATGTAGTATGTACTGGAGCGCTCGAGGCGTTGGCGGAAGTGCTGCCAACTCAGCAAGGGCAAACAACGAACGGACCCAACGACAGCTCCGAAACTCGAAACCCAACTCGAAAAAGAGAACGAAAGTTGTTTTACTGTAGTTGTTTTGTGTTATTTTATTGTTCTTGTTGTTGTTGTTTTGCAGCTTTGTTGAAATTTTGCACCTGTCACAGAGAGTGGAAATGCGATAGTTAACGCATTTGTGCCGGGTCTTATAAATGCACACACGAGAAATATATAATTATTAGTTCAACTTATTTGTAGAGCCTGAGCTGCGTCTCTGCGTTGTTTGTCTTGGGAAAAGCTCCGCCTCCTCCTACTCCTCCTCCACACGCCCCTCGTGCTTACGTGGCTTCTTTGTCCGTGCTCGGGGTATGTAATTAGACAGAGAGCACTCTCCATATAAGCGAGTACACACACACACACGTTTACATATTCACATGCCACATATGTATGGCATATATTATATGTGTAAATATATATTCCAGCTATTTCCATAAATGCCACAATCAAAGATTGTGCATAAATTAACTTCATCGTGATTGCGTAATTACATATGGCACACAGATCAACACTGTTTTCAATGATTTATGAGCAAAACTATCGATTATCGATAAATCATTAACAGATATTTCAATCGTTTGGCTTTATAATGTTTTATGTTTTTGTGAAAATTGTCAGTTTGGATTCAGTCCCAATTGTTGTTATTGTTATTTCAATCTATCTAACAAAACCATCGATTATTGATTTATCACGATCAGATATTTCTTTATCTAATCGTTTGTCTTTATAGAGATTTATGTTCTTGTGAAAATCGTCAGTTTGGATTTAGTTTATATCGTTAAAGTACTTCAAAAACAATCTATTCTTATTTCAATGTATATGTATAATTATATAGAACTATCGACCTATTATTATCAAATATTTAATCAGCCAGTCGTTTGGCTTTATAGGGATTTATGTTCTTGTGAAAATCGTCGGTTGACTTTAGACACAATCCTAAAAAGAATGTCAAACTATTGTTATTTTAATAAAATCTTAGTAAAACTATTAATTATTGATTTATCAGTAGATCATTAGATATTTCATTATCTAATCGTTTAGCTTTATAATGATTTATGTTTTTGTGAAAATTCCTTTAGTTACAATGGCAAAAACACGGGAAAACTAATCCGTTCCCTCCTTAATTGCAAATCTATCGATTATCGATTGATTATTAACTGATATTTTACTTGTTTGGCTATGTAAAGTTTATCTTGTTGTCAAAATCTTCGGTTTAGCTTTAGTCACAACTACAAAAACAGTGGAAAACAAATTATTGTTATTAATTTAATAATATCTACCAACTATCGACTTTCGTTCTGTAATTATCACATATTTTTCAATATGGAATCGTTTGGTTGTCGTGAAAATGGTTTTAGTTACAATGGGAAAATCACGTGCAAAACAGTCTGTTACTTTTACAATTGTTTACTATCGATTATCGATCTAGTGATATCAGATATTAAATCATAGAGTCGTTTGCCTCCACGATGATTTATATTCCTGTCAAAATTGTCAGTTTGGCTTTAGTTACAGTCGCAAAAACACGTGAAAAACAATCTATAGTTATTTATTTGTAATATGTACACTTTATTTTATCACTGGTTATATTGACTGTTTATATTCACAACTTATTAAACTAGGGTACATTAACTATATACTTAGCTTAGCTTATTGTAGTTTAGACTGTGTTAAGTATATATGGGGTAGTTTACAGGGTATCTAGTGGCTCAGCTAGTTAACTGCCTTCGTCATTTATCTTATCGACTCGATAAAGCAAAGTATTAACTTTTAATACAGTTCAACGTACAGCAAAAACCCCCTGAATGACAAAGTTCTAAACCCGCCAAGCTAATGGACATATGACATATACACAATAGACTATATATGCATTGCAAGCTGAATGCTATCAAGATTCGAGATTGAGACTGATAAAAATAGCCGTTGTTTTAGCTTGAAATCTTGTTCAATAAAAGTTTGACAATCTGTGGCGAGGAAACTGCGTAGAACACGACGAAATTTGCATTTCTTTGTCTCTGTCTCTCTGTGCGGCATTGAGGGCTGGGTGAGTGACATTAATTTATGTGACATGATCGCGACTCAATTTGGAGGCACTAATTGCACGCAATTATCGCGGACAGACGCGAACAAACAACCATAAAAACAACTGCCAACTCATCCAGAAAGGGCGGGCCGGGCCGAGGAGGGCGTGACAGCAACAGCCTCAGCAGCTAAAGATGAACACAAAGACGACGTTGAAGAAGGAGTGGGAAAGGGGCAAGGTAGGCTAGAATGAGGGGGCAAGGGTAGGATAGAGGGAGTGAGGAAGGGGTGTGAGCCCGTCGCCAGTCTGGCGTCTGTTGTATCGTCGGCTCCTGAGCCTATTATCTAATGAAGTCATAAAATTGGAAGCCAAACTGAAAGTAGGATGCGCATATAAATGTGATGCTAAAGAATGCCCCAAAAGGGGCAGGGGTAGATGAGGGGAGCCCAAAGGATACAAGCAAACAAGATTGTATTGACAATAAAGAAAACAACATGTACAGATGGGGCTACTAGAAGAATGTCGCAGTGGCGTGCAGTGGGAGGGGGCAAGGCTCAGTGACTTGAAATTATGAGAAATGAAAGTGAGGAAGCTGAAAGGGGGGCAGATAATTTGTAAAGTCTTGCAAAGGCAACTCTGTAGCTCCCCTCCGACGTGAGCCACTGTAACTGATGAACCACAGCAAGGTGTGTATAGGGACCGGGCTCCTTGTCCTGCTGTGTGTGTGCTTTGCCACAGTTCGGTTGAAATGCGTTTTATTGATCCAAGGACAGTCAATTGCCGGGGCACAGCACAGCTCGGCCATGGCCATAGACCGTGCCCAAACCCACAACAAATGTGATGACAACCGGCAGCAGCAACAGCAGCAGCAGCACAAATAGTATACGCTTGGCTGCCTTTGTGGCAGTCCAGCGTCTGTCCTGTCTGTCCTGCCTGGTGTCCTTCGGCACAATCACGCACTTGCCGTTCAGTTGGTACCGCACCTAACGGGGCAAAAGTAAAAGTGCCTCAACTGGAACGTATAAAAACCAATTTTACTTTATTTCCCACTCTTCCTTTGCCTTGTCTCTTTTTTATTTTGGCCAATTGACGTGTTTGTTTTGTGACTGTGTGCGTTGTCTGTGGCTCTGTGTGTCTCTGTGAGTGAGTGTGTGGGGTGTGTGCTTGAGTGGGAGTGTGCCGTGTTTGTTGTGCCTGCTAATGTAGTTATATTCTCACCAGACATGATGCATAGTATATAATGATAGCACCGCAGTTCTCGTCTAATTGCAACCGCCATGAAGTTGGCCAACACACACACACTACCACATGCACATCAAGCTAAAAACAGCTAACACAGTTAACGGCAAATTGAAACGTGACTCTGCGAGGCTGCCTCATTCAACTGGATTTCACTGCATACCTAATGAATTTATAATGCCATGCAGCGTCGACTTTGACATGTTACAGCGTGAATAATCCAAAAGTCACTCGGCCAGGCACTTTGAATAATCTCCCCATATTCCCATTAATAGACTCATAGCTGTCGCTTATCACCGCAGCCCTATCAATCTAAACTGTAAATCAAGTAATTGTTTTCTAATCGCATGTCCATTAAACAGCTAATATGACAGCTATATCTCTATGAACTATTCCGATATTGATAAATAGCTAGCAAACAGCCAAAACAGCAGTTTCTTCGATATTGTAAACTCATTTTCGATGAACTGATTTTAAAGTTATATAAAATGGGTACCTCCATCATGCAATTTCTTTTATATAATAAACTCATGTTTGCATGAGAGCAATGAGATGATGTTATAGTAATATGAGACGGTTCCCTTAACCAGTCTAGACATTTAACAAATTTGTAAATCCCTTTGAAAGCGCATAACAATAGGCGCAACTTATGCTACTGTATTTCCTAGGAACAACAATGGAAATTGTAGATCTGGTGCCATACACACACACACACACAAGCACACAGTATATTATATATAGTTGCCCTTACACACATATTCATTTCAAATGTGCTTATCTGAATAATTGCTGAGAATTTAGCAAGAATTTCCCGTATTGATAAGCAATGAAAAATACAAATATAGCTGTGTTTATGTTCGAAAGTGATTCCGAATAAACAGCAGTACTAATTTGATTATTAAAGATGAGCATAAAAACCGAATCAAAATGTATTCAGAGACGAAGTGATCCCTATCAGTTCATCTTGCATTAGGCATGTTTAATCTTTAATTGAATTATTAAAGTTATTCCACAAAACACTATTGCAGTGTTTTCACTTATTGGAACAGTAGTATAGTACTTTATTCAAAGAAAGAGTTTATTATTAATATTTCCTATAGTGATAACCATAAATATTGTGTTTATTGTGGAACAACATGTGCAGGTTATTAAGGGAATGAGTTTATTTATAGGGAAAGAGATTTGCAACATAGAAACCACAAAACTGGTTGCCTTAATTTAATTTCAATCTTCTTTTTTGACTACCTTATCAGCGCGTAACCTTTTCGTTGCTCTGCCTGTTTCTTTTATAAATTTAAATACTTTGTTAATCCTACCCCTGCCCCGTTGCACGTTATGTCACACACACGCGGGCAATTAAATACGTAAACCCGTTTGCTTAAAAATAAAATCTCTTCAAAGAAGAAGAAAAACCGTCTTGTTTTTATCAGTTGTACTGGGCGTAGAGTAAATATGTATATAGCCTGATCCGTTGCATCAATATTGATATGATGTGGCACATTAAATACCCTGTGCTAACTATATTAAGTGATCATATTTACTTTTTTACACTTCACGTCGCTTCTAAGTTCAGTTAGCGAGTTTCTCTCTATGATCTATGCAAATTGCTAGTATAAATAATATAAATATAAGGTATAATTATATGTATCTATATAGGTAGACAGGGGTGTAATTACTTATTACTTACAAACGTGACACAATGTGCATATTCGGGCCAGAGATCGACTATGTGTCGACTGATTGTGATTCATTTGCATTCATTTGTTTGCCAAACGGCGTGTGTCTTGTGGGTGGTGGGCGGTGTGCGATAGGCGTGGCAAGAGCAGCTGCAGCGGAAAACGAATAAGTTTTCATTAATAATACGTGCATCCGTTGCAAACTTATCAACGTATTACGTTTTTACCTGCCCTGCAGTGCCATTTCAATAAATCTCTCCTCGAGTTGGTAAATAATTTCACTATGATTGAGTTAGGGAAGTGGGAAAGGAAAGGGGAACCTCTGTTTATGTATGTTGTCTGTACAGCGAGCGAATCCTGTGCGTTCTTTGTTTAGACAGCGAACAAAGAAAGGCCTCCGGCGGGTATGTTTCAGCTGTCAATCAAGTCGGGCATCAAATGGCGGCTCCATTCCGTTTTCATATAATCTGTTTAAGCAAAGGTCGCACACATACACTCAACACACACCTGTATCAATGCTTAATGGTAAAATTCCTCTTTCTTCTATCTGCAGATTCGGCTCCGGGAGCAGCCAAGCCTCACAGAACAGCGGCGACATCTGCCGGATCTGTCACTGCGAGAGCGATCCACAGAATCCGTTGCTGACGCCCTGCTACTGCTCGGGCAGCCTGAAGTATGTGCACCAGGCCTGCCTGCAGCAATGGCTGACAGCATCGGCCACGAATTCCTGCGAACTCTGCAAGTTCCCCTTCATCATGCACACCAAAATCAAGCCCTTCAACGAGGTGAGAACTATCTATCTAACTATCCATCTGTCTATCTGCGTATCTATCTATGTCTGTCAGTGCTGCCTGCCAACTAATTTATTTCTTTTTCTCTCTCTATTTTTCGCATTTGGCATTGTTTGGCTTCGTTTGCATCGATTGGCGGCTCTACAGTGGCGCAGCCTTGACATCTCCAGCATTGAGCGGCGCCGTCTCTGCTGCACGGTGCTCTTCCACTGTGCCGCAGCACTGTGTGTCATCTGGTCGCTGTGTGTGCTCATCGAGCGGGCCGCAGACGATGTCAAGCGTGGACTGATTGGTTTGTATATCCTCCCTTGCAACCCCTCTCCCCACTGCATAATGCCTACTGCCTCCTGTTGTGCATGACTCAACTGAATTGCATTTACTCTTTCTCTCACAGATTGGCCATTCTGGACAAAGCTGGGCGTTGTCACCGTGGGACTCACTGGCGGCATTGTCTTCATGTACATTCAGTGCAAGGCCTATCTGCATCTCTGCCATCGCTGGAAGGCACGCAACAGGCAGGTGTCCCACACAGCAATCGAACTATTGGCTGAGTGTTATTTGACAATCGAAATGGAAAAATAGATAATGGATGTACATATAGATAGAGAAACAGATGAATATATAGATAGAAAGAATTGCAGATAAATAGATGTACAGATAGATAAAAATATAGATTTATAAATCTGTATAGATTAATATACAGATAGGTAGACAGATAAAAGAAAGAAAGACAAAACGTAGAAATATGTATAAATATATGGACAGATAAATACGTAGATAGATGACAGATGGATAAACAGATAGAGACACAGTAAGATAGACGGAAAGATAAATAGATAGACAGAGAGTTAGACAGTTAAATAGTCAGATAGAATAGACAGATAGATGCATAGAAAGATAGATTGATAAATGGATATTTAGACAGATGGATAGAAAGTAGATAAATCCATAGACATAGAAAGATAAACAGATCGAAATATTTATTAATAGAAAGGCAGTAGTTGAAATGCCTGATAGACGACAGATGGATTAATAGATAGACAAACAGATCGACAGACTAATAAATTGATAGACAGATAAATCAATAGACATTTTAACTATTTACATACTAGGGATTATAATTAAATAAATAGGCAGCTAGATACACAGGCAAATAGATAGACAGGCAGGGTAGAAAGTTGAATGGCCAATGCATTCTTAAATTAATTTATATGGCTCAGTTTTATTTAAGAGAATTTCTATAGATAGGCTGACAATGAAATAGTTACAAAGTAAATTGTATTTATCTGCTTTGTTAAGAGTTACTTCCAATAGTATCTGCATTAGTGTTTTTTGCAATGGGCTTCACAAAGCTGCTTGGTGCAGAAACGATTGCCATTACCAGAGCAGCCGTGATAACTCATTGTAGAGCAGTCGTCGTTCTGGGCATTGTAGAACCATGTCCCGCATTTCGTTTCATATGGCAATTTTTATAGAAAACTGCATGAGATACATAACAAAAATATTTTAACTTGTATAGAAAGTATCTTCACCTACTTGAATCTCCCTTGCATTTAGTTCGGTTTTCCTTCCTTCCTAGACAGAGGGCCACATAGAGAGCAAGATAGAAGAACATCAAGTAGAATTTCATTGTGCCAGCGAGACGAGCTTAAGTTTCTAACTGATGTTCTTGAAAGCTATTTAGCTTATATAGCAAACAGACTAATTGAATAGGTTTGAAAGAATGTGAAACATGTGTTTCAATGAGTAAGACCTGCTCATAAATCGTTTTCAAATAACAAACGGTTTCCATTTGACTTTATATAAGCAAATCAAACTGTAACTAATTAAATGCTTCTTGCAGGATCCTGCTCATACAGAACGCACCGGAGAAGATACATCCCTTGGCACCGCCCTCGCCTGTAGCCGCCCATCATCATTTCAGCGAGGCACGTGGCTCTCAGCTGGCCCACGGACCTGTGTGTGGCACTGTGGAGATAAATGCCGCAGGTGGTGGTGGCGCAGGCGGACATGGTGTGCAGCATCACGATGCAAGCTGTGGTGCTCTGGACAGTGCCACGTCAACGGTGGGTCTGCATCAGCATCAACAGCAAATGCAGCTGCAACTGCAACAGCGACTGCTCAACGCATCGCCGCATCATATGCTGCAGCTGGACGTGGTGCCACACAGCAGCAACAGTGCGGGCACACAGACGGAGGAGGATGCGCATGTGCAGAGTCATCAGCAGCAGGGCCAACTGGGCCAGGTGGCTGTGGCAGCGAATATTGAGTGCTCTCAGTCCCAGCACAATTATGATCGCGACTGGGCGCTGGACGATGTCGTCTCGCAGATCTCCTCGTTCCGACCCTGCCCGCAGGGCTCTGGCAGCATGACGCCGTTCCATGACTCCATACACAATGTGCTCGAGCATTCGGAGAGCTCCAGCCGTGGCTCAGCTGCGGATCTGTGCGCCGGATCGCGACAAGATCTCAGTGCCAGTGGCATCTCCACGGACACGGGCCGCGAGAATGCAATGCAGCTGAGCAGTTTCAGTGGTAAGTCAGAGATGATACACAGGATTGTAAGCCTTGCTAATCCCTTCCTCCTTTCTGTAGGCAGTGGCGAGCACAAGGCGCCCTCCATAAGCTCGGGTGTATCGCATGCTGTGGCCAATGGACTTGGTGGCTTCGTTTACAAGCCTCATCATCAGTCGTCCAAACGCTACTCGAACTCGTCCATTTTTCTCGAGAACCGTGATATACTCAACGATTCGCCCCTGTGCGTGGGCGTGGCAACGCCACTAACCTATGACTATAGCACACCACCAAAGATCGACTATCGCCAGCCCGATCTGGGCGTGGATATACGACGCTATTCGGAGACCAAGCTGGAGCAGGAGCAGGAGGCCATGCTCCAGCGCAGCAATGTCGAAGGCGGCGGGGATACCGTGTTGGATATTGAGTTGCCTTCGTCGCCGCTTTCGCCGCCAGCTGCCTACGCCAGTCAGCAGCAGCAACAGCTGACACTGCGTCGCTCCTTTGACAAGGGCGTGGATGAGGCTGTTGCCAGTGCCGGCAACAAGAGCTGCAACGCATCCACAATGGATGCGCAAATGGATCGCTCGCGTCTGTTCTTCAAGTCGTTGCCAAATCTCAGCAGCAGCTGCGAAAGTCTCATCAAAAAGTGATTTGTGCCCCTCCCACTATGTCTCTCTATTATGTTGAAAGTATTAGTATCGTAGACATCGTAGTAGAACCACCAGGCCGACCCTAACCCATTTAACTCTTTGTTTTTATACACCCTTCTCCCCCAAGCCCCACCATTATTCAGTCTAGTTTCCACACGTATCTATCTATGTATCTATGTTCAACAAAGCCCATAAACAATTTTGAGACTGCAAACATAACAAACAAACAAAAAACAAACAAGAAATAATCATGTACGTTTTAGAACAAACAAATATAGATTCATTTGCAATATGCAAGTGAAGCAACCTTATATACATACTATATATATATACAATATACAATATACCATATACAATAACGAGTAAATTCACAATCTGTACAGAAGTAAATCTCACAATATCACAATCGCCCGCTGCCTAAGCCAAATCCGTTTGTCAGTAGCTCATATACGATATGGTAATAAGTTCTATGATTATTATTATTATATTATTATGACAACTATTAACCATATATAAATATGTATATGCAGAGGGAGCAGAGAAGAGACGTACACTTTGTGAAATTTTGTATTTTGTTTCTTAACTTCTAAGTCAAATGAAATTTTAAAAATTGATCTGTGATTAAGCGTCATTGAATATATACACATAAAATATAACCTAAAATAAACTAATATAATATTAATAATAATAATAACAGTAACAAGCAGAAACAACAGCAAGAACAACAAGAAACGCGAGAAGAAGGAATATCAATGCAAAAAAAGAAAAACACAAATATTTTAAATTAACAACAACAAAAGAGGAAAACAAACTATTAATGAAAAGCATTCTGATGTTTCAAGTGCAGCTTCGACGGCTCTCTATGTAAAACCTCAAGCTTTGCGGACCGCAACCGATAAAATTGAAAGCCGATTTAGATATATAGATTCTAGCATAATATATACAGTACATATACTTATGATCGCGACAAGTTACCGAGCATTACAACAAACAACAGCAAAAGGACAACTAAATTTTTTATTATGTATTAAAATATTTAAATAAATATGTGCAAAACAATTACCAACATTATTCCAAAGAGAAAGAGAAAAGTCTTTAACAGGGAGAAGGGAGCACAAAACGGAAAGTTTTTAACATTTTTGGGAGTTAATTCAGCAGTTTCTTTTCATTTTCATAGTTCATTTAATCCGTTGTTTTTGATTTTCACTAATTATTTATGAATCAAGTTTATTTAAAGTAGCACCGATTTTATTTACAATTATCTTTTCATTTCCTTGAGAAATTATTAAATAGAATTTGTGGAAAAAGGGAATGAAAGGCTTTAAAGGAATTCGGAAAAGTCTGGATAGTTCTTAAGGAATTATTTGTATTTTCATGATAAATGATTGAATTATTTTGATGATTCATTTAGCGCGCAAGCAAGGATTAGAATAACATCAAATAGAATTTTATACTACTAGTGATCCAAACTAAAGTAACCAAATGATCCACTATCTTCAAAGTGAAACCCACTAATTTGACGGGTTCAAACCAATTTGAATCTTAAATTGGTCTCATTTACAATGCCCTACAATGCCAAATTAGAAAAGAAACCTTCAACAGGTGAAATAAGAACAACATGTGATAGTTTTAAGTGTTCTTGTTTTTTATTTTTTATATTTTATTTTTACAGTTGGTAAACCAACTAATATAATGTTAGTTTCCTATGGCATATACTATAAATCTCTTGGGTGTTACAATAAATATGTTTTTGGTAATGCTATGAGGTAACAACAATAGGAATGAGGATGATGAGTTAACAGTAATGAACGGGTTGTTGTGATCCCGTTAAATGCCTTCTACTTGCTGGGACCGTTAGTCAGCTTCTCTGTTTCGAGCTTCTGTTCGACGGCGTTTTGCTTCACATTGAGATGGGCTGGGCCAACCTGCTGGATCTGCACCAAACGCTCCTTGGTCTTGTCATCGATGGATGGTGGTTTGGGCACGTTCACAGTGAGCACCCCATCCGAGGAGAGAGAGGACATAGCCTTGTCTCCCTCGTATCCCTTGGGCAGCGTATAGCGACGCACAAAATGGCGGGAGATGAAGCCGTGATCATCTTCACGCTCTTCGTGTGTGCCCTCTACCACAATGGCGTTGTCCACCACCTTGACCGTTAGCTCCTTGGGCCTGAACTGGGCCACATCCATGCACACCTGGAAGCCATCTTTGCCGATCTGGGCAATGGGCATGTGCCAGGTATCGTCTGTTCCGTTGTTCTGGTGCTTATTTCCATGGCGATTGCGACGACTGAGCATGAGCTTGTTTATCGGCGAAGTGGGGCAAGCTGGATGGGAGCATTCTCCCCAGGGATTTAGCAGACCGGGAGTTGGTGTCCATGGCTGCAGTTGGCGCGGATGCACACCCACGCCGAAGTCGTAGACGGGATTGCGGGGCTGTTGCATTGCCTCGGCCAGTTGAATAATTGTAGACAGCGACATTTTTTACTTTGGCTTTACTTTTTTAACTGTATTTGCAGGTTCAAATTGAAGATTCTTCTTTTTAATTTCGCGCAGCGAAGTTTCTTTCTTTACGAATTCAGTTGATTGACTGTAACGGGGCAGTCTATGTCGGCTGCTTTTATAGGCAACTTGCTCGCTCTTCTAGAAGCATCGAGCAATTACTGTAATACCCAAAAACATCGCCTGGTTGAGCAAGTGTGCGTGAAATAAGAGGAAAAGTAACTGTACTCACTACCTGGGGGAAAGAGAAAAAGAGACAGCAGTGTGTGCAGGCAAACGTAAGAGCGAGAACGTACCAGAAACAACGAGTAAATTTTATAGATTGCTCAACTTAAGAGTGGGAGTTGAATATGAGACTGCAGCTCAGCAATGCAAACGCAAGCAAATAAATTTCACAGATGGCTCCCACTTAAGAGAGACAGTCGAATAAGAGACTGCAGCACAGCAATACATTCGCATGCAAATAAATAGCATATCAAAACAGGCTATATGAAAAGGAGATCTAGAAATCTCTCACTGAAGTTTGTATGCATGTGTTATGCACAAAATAAATATGTACATACATATGTATGTATGAGTAAGAGTAGGTACATGTATGTACGAACATATGTATGTATTTAGTAAAAGTTATGTATGAGTAAAAGGTATGTATGAGTAAGAGTACGTACATGTATGTACGTGCATATGTATGTATTTAGTAAAAGTTAAAAGTAATGCATAAAAAATAATGTACAAGTCATAACACAACATACATAATATATGTATGTATCTATATATAAATATCTAAATGCATGTATGTATGTACATACATACATTCTGCATAGTACGTAATGTTCATATATATAAATATATGTGCATAAATATATATGTACATATACGTTTGTATGTATGTATTGTACATGCAATTTATTACGTTTGCCTGCTGACGAAACAGTGTAACACAGTTACACTGCAAATTTGTGGTCATTTCCTTAGGCTATCTAAATAAGAATACACTTCAAATTAAAAAACGCATTATTTATTTTATAGATCTGTTTATTTTAATGAATTCTCAGTTTAAATGCAAAATACAAACAAAAATTAAGATACTGGGATCGCATTATCAAAATACTTTCTTAGACTAAATCAATTGAAACTTGCTCATCAAAAGCTGCCGGTCTAAAGTCTGCTTATGCTAAAATGTGATGAAAACTTCAATGCGACGTAATGAGAGGATGTTTCACCGTTGGCACGTATGTATGTGTGTCTCTTTGTGTGTGTGTGTATGGATGTGTTTAGGTTTACTGTCTTATAGTCTTGGACTCTCCGGGCAGCGTTGCAACGCCATTGTTAACCTCAGCTTTCTCTCTCTTTATTTGCCGGTCTCCATCTTTTCGGCGGCTCCGTTTTCGCTCTTCCCTTTAGCTTCGCCGGGGCTGCTCTCTGGTGCCTTGACATTGAGGTGCGCTGGGCCAGTTTGTTGAATCTGCACGACGCGTTCCTGCTTGGCCTGGTCCTTGCTGGGCGGTGGTGGTGCCTTCAGGGTGAGCACACCATCGGAAGAGACGGTCGAGATGACATCGTTGCCATCGTAATCCTTGGGCAACGTATACTTGCGCACGAAATGACGCTGAACTATGCCGTGGCCATCATCACGTTCCTCGTGCTTGCCCTCGACGATGATCGTCTTGTCCACCACCTTGACAGACAGTTCGCTGGGCTTGAACTGTGCCACGTCCATGCACACCTGGAAGCCATCTTTGCCAATCACAGGCAACAGCGGATTTTGCCCTCCAGTGGAGCCACGACGACGGGGCAACAACTGATGATGGCTGCGCTCGTAGGGCACGGCGGCATAGTGAGGACGACGGCGGTGCAGTTGGTGCGGGTGGTGGTGTGGCAGCACCAGACGTGGACGGTGGAAGAGCTCGTGGGCGTGCACTCCAAAGCCGAAGTCATCATCGAGCAAATGATCCCAGTCGCTGTAGGCGCTGTCGAGTTCGCGGGCCAAACTCAGGAGTGGAACAATCGACATGTTTGATCTTGTTTAAACTTTCGCTTTGTTTATAAAAATCTTCAGATTATTGTTTTTTTCAATTTTTTGTTTATTTTGCTTCTGCGCCGCAGATGTGCTTCAATCAACGGTTGAATTGTAACAGTGACGCCGATAGCAAGAGAGCGCACTTTTATACCGACGCCAAATTGACACACACACACAGGCGCAAAAAAATGACAGTTCAAGCTGTTACTCTCTTGAAGTTTCTCGCTCTTTCGTGAATATGAAAACAAACTACAAATGTGTTTGTATGTATGTATATGTATATGTACATACATACGTACACATTCAGAACGTTTTTGCAATTTCTCGCAGTTTCTGTGTTCAACCAGATAAATAAATATAATTGTGGGTACTTTTAATTGCATTTACTATATTTTAGCATGTTATTTATTTGTTTTATTTTTAAATGTATGTATGTATATATACATATATTGATGTTTTAATTGTTGCAAGGAATTCTGTTAAAGCGAGAAGCGCAGCAACTGACATTTTGCAAGTGCAATGAACTCTTGCTATCTCTGTTTGCCGGGCCAGTTTTCTTTCTGTTGTCTTTCACTGGATGCGCAAGTAGTGTGTGTGTGTGTGTGGAGAGCACATACAAATATGCATGTTTGTAGATATATGTACAGTGGCTCACAGATTATTTCAACCAGAGTTTATTCCACATTGCTTCACATTGAGATAGGCAGGTCCAACTTGCTGGATCTGGACAACACGTTCGCTGCTCTTATCCTCGATGGCAGCTGGCTTGGGAATGCTCACAGTGAACACGCCATCTGAGGAGAGAGTGGAGGCCACTTTGTCGGCCTCGTAGCCCTCGGCCAAGGCGTAGCGACGGAAAAAGTGGCGAGTGATGAAGTCATGATCATCCTCGCGCTCCTCATGCTTGCCCTCAAGCACCTTGACATTCAGTTCACTTGGCTTGAACTCGGCCACATCAATGCAGACTTGAAATCCATCCTTGCCAATCTGGGAAACTGTTCCACTGCTTCCAATGGAGCCCAGCTGCTTCTGAATGAATTTGCCAACTTAACATACCATTGACTTTGTCGATAGCTGAATTGGCGGCCTTCTCTGTATCGAATTGTTCCCATCGGTGACCACTTGTCAGCTCAAAATGATACCGCAGGTGCAAAAACTACACTTTCAATTAGCTTTATTATCAACGGCCTTGTCAAGGTTTTTAGTGAAAACGTTACTAACGGAACGGCGCAGTGAAAGATTGAGTTGCAACCACACAACGTGATAGGCATTAAAATAATTGCAGACAGACATACAGACAGACATACAGACAGACAGACATACAGACAGACATACAGACAGACATACAGACAGACATACAGACAGACATACAGACAGACTTACAGACAGACATACAGACAGACATACAGACAGACATACAGACAGACATACAGACAGACATACAGACAGACATACAGAGAGACATACAGACAGACATACAGACAGACATACAGACAGACATACAGACAGACATACAGACAGACAGACATACAGACAGACATACAGACAGACATACAGACAGACATACAGACAGACATACAGACAGACATACAGACAGACATACAGACAGACATACAGGCAGACATACAGACAGACATACAGACAGACATACAGACAGACATACAGACAGACAGACATACAGACAGACATACAGACAGACATACAGACAGACATACAGACAGACATACAGACAGACATACAGACAGACATACAGACAGACATACAGACAGACATACAGACAGACATACAGACAGATACAGACAGACATACAGACAGACATACAGACAGACATACAGACAGACATACAGACAGACATACAGACAGACATACAGACAGACATACAGACAGACATACAGACAGACATACAGACAGACATACAGACAGACATACAGACAGACATACAGACAGACATACAGACCGACATACAGACAGACATACAGACAGACATACAGACAGACATACAGACAGACATACAGACAGACATACAGACAGACATACAGACAGACATACAGACAGACATACAGACAGACATACAGACAGACATACAGACAGACATACAGACAGACATACAGACAGACAGACATACAGACAGACATACAGACAGACATACAGACAGACATACAGACAGACATACAGACAGACATACAGACAGACATACAGACAGACATACAGACAGACATACAGACAGACATACAGACAGACATACAGACAGACATACAGACAGACATACAGACAGACATACAGACAGACATACAGACAGACATACAGACAGACATACAGACAGACATACAGACAGACATACAGACAGACATACAGACAGACATACAGACAGACATACAGACAGACATACAGACAGACATACAGACAGACATACAGACAGACATACAGACAGACATACAGACAGACATACAGACAGACATACAGACAGACATACAGACAGACATACAGACAGACATACAGACAGACATACAGACAGACATACAGACAGACATACAGACAGACATACAGACAGACATACAGACAGACATACAGACAGACATACAGACAGACATACAGACAGACATACAGACAGACATACAGACAGACATACAGACAGACATACAGACAGACATACAGACAGACATACAGACAGACATACAGACAGACATACAGACAGACATACAGACAGACATACAGACAGACATACAGACAGACATACAGACAGACATACAGACATACAGACAGACATACAGACAGACATACAGACAGACATACAGACAGACATACAGACAGACATACAGACAGACATACAGACAGACATACAGACAGACATACAGACAGACATACAGACAGACATACAGACAGACATACAGACAGACATACAGACAGACATACAGACAGACATACAGACAGACATACAGACAGACATACAGACAGACATACAGACAGACATACAGACAGACATACAGACAGACATACAGACAGACATACAGACAGACATACAGACAGACATACAGGCAGACATACAGACAGACATACAGACAGACATACAGACAGACATACAGACAGACATACAGACAGACATACAGACAGACATACAGACAGACATACAGACAGACATACAGACAGACATACAGACAGACATACAGACAGACATACAGACAGACATACAGACAGACATACAGACAGACATACAGACAGACATACAGACAGACATACAGACAGACATACAGACAGACATACAGACAGACATACAGACAGACATACAGACAGACATACAGACAGACATACAGACAGACATACAGACAGACATACAGACAGACATACAGACAGACATACAGACAGACATACAGACAGACATACAGACAGACATACAGACAGACATACAGACAGACATACAGACAGACATACAGACAGACATACAGACAGACATACAGACAGACATACAGACAGACATACAGACAGACATACAGACAGACATACAGACAGACATACATGCGTGGGCAGTGGGCGTGGCACCCAACAATTGAAATAATCTTGATCTGCGCCTGGTACGCAGAAACCTACATGCCAAATTTGTTGTCTTTAGCGTTCATAATAGCTGAGATCTGTGTGTATATCTGGTCAGACGGACATCCGGACAGACAGACGGACATGGTTCAATCGGTTATTCTCTTTCTAGCAGCCTTTCATTTACAAATTTCGACTAAATGTTGTTTAAACAGCGATACACGCTTATCAACATTTCGGGCATGGTGAAATTTTACAAGGAAGGGGCAATTAAAGAAACTGTTTAAAGAGAGACAAATCTCTCTAATCAGCTGTAACAAATGTATAAAGCGCGAGCACTCACTTCTTGCTTAACAACAGCGCAATTAGAAGTCTGTGCAGCCCGTTCTTTTTCGTTCCAGCTTGGATTTATATGGTATTTTAATCAAATAGAAATACAACAAATGTGAATAGTAAATAAAAACAATTGATAACATTTGATAATTGTAAATTGTACGGGCTTACAGGCTGAACTAGTAACTTCACTTAGGTCTCTATATGACAGTCGTGATTTTAATTAAAATATGTTAAACATTGTGGACCTTCCGCTCGATGCTCTGATTCAAATCTTTAATCGACTCGAATCCTTCGATGATAAAATGAGATTTGCTAAGACCCATCTAAACCTTTTTTACGTCTATAAACTATGTCAACCGAATGTATCCTCGGATGTCTGCTTTGATACTGCTGATAGTGCTGTAGTAAATAATTGGCGCTTCTGTTTGGAATGGTGGGGGTCAAGTGTTATCTCTATTGTTAATACAAAATACTATGTACCATCGGATGATATAGTTGACGCCTTCGCTCAATTTTGCCCAAATTTGAAATCAATTCACATTACAATTAAAGACGAAAGTAAATTAAAGAAATTTAATGAGAATTTTCCAAAACTAAGGATGCTGAAAGATATTCGTATCGCTTTGCAAGCAAACGAGATTTACATTTATAAACTTATTGAATCACTACAAAGTCTAAAACAACTACGTAATCTTGATTTTTGAAACTATTATTTGAACAAAAGAGAAAGTAAGTAAAAGTCGTATGAATCGTATGAAAAACAAGAACAACAGTCGAGCGGCGACAGAGGGATACCCTTCGACCTATGTTCCGGTGTAGTTTAATTTGTTAAATTCATACATACATGTGCATTCGTCCATATTATTCTCGCCAGATGGCGCGCGCGCTTCATGCTCGCCTGCCTCCCTTGTTATGCTCATACTTTCTTTAATAACTTCTGTGTTTATTGTCCGATCAAATTGAAATTGGGACGATACGTAGATATTTTAATGAGCTTAATATATGTCGAAGTAGAAAAGTTGTACCTTTTATACGCCGCTTACAAATCGACTTTAAGAAAATAAATTATTGATTTGCGGGGGCGGTGGGTGTGGCACCTAACATTTGAAACAAACTTGAACAGCGTATAGTACACAGAAATCTTTCTGCCAAATTTGGTATCTCTAGTTTTTATAATAGCTGAGATCTGTGAGTTCACACAGACAGACATACAGACATGGCTCAACCGACTCGGCTAGTGATCCTGAGCAAGAATATATATCCTTTATGGGGTCTCTCACACCTCCTTCTGCCTCTTACATACATTTGCAAAAAGTTAGTATACTCATTTTTGTCCATTTTCAATGGGATGTATGCGTATGAAAGTAATCTAACCTAGTTTTAAAAGAGCGGAATAATTAATCAAATTAGGCCGAATAAAAGCTTATTCTTCTACTGAAAGCCTGAAAGCTTAACCAACAACACAACATTATATTATTTTCAGGATTGCAATTAAATAAATTGACACAAATAAAAGACTTAACGATTGGTTGTATTGAAGACAGCAGCACGAAAGGTCTTTCGAATTTGTTTGGATGTTTACGCTCTCTCAATATTAAATATGTTCTACCTGCAAAGACTCTTAAGACCTTGGCAATTTATTGCACTCAATTGGAAAAACTAACCTTGTCAAATCGTCATAATCAATTCCTTTCATATTTCCGAAAACTTAGCGATTTGTACATTAAGAGTAACAACAATCAGAGTAATTTTCTACTGCATTTGGATGAGCGTTATAATGACCAGTTACAAGTTCTTAAAATGCATAGTTTAACCATAGGAAAAAATGAAATAGATCAAATTTCCAAGCTTCGAACTCGTAAGGTTCTGTGGTGCGAAGACTTAGAAGAAAGCTCAGTTGACACCTTAGCCCAAATACTGTTGGAACATTTAAGGTGTTGGACTTTGGAAAGTGTATCAAAGGATTCTCTTTTACGACTCGTACGCATAAATACAACGTTGAAGATTTTGGAATCGGCAATCTATATCGATCTCGAATTTCTTCGTAGAATGTTAGAAATAATAGAAGCAAAATGCTTCCAACCGGATCAACCTTTTGTCTTATATGCATCTGATTCGGCCAAGCAGTTAATGGATGAGGTTTGTTTTGAATATCTATCAACTGGTTTTCAAATTATTATTTATTTCCTTAAATTCTTATTTCAGTATGGCTCTTTCACAAAATC
Organism: Zaprionus davidi; assembly: GCA_018903715.1. Classification (NCBI taxonomy): domain Eukaryota; kingdom Metazoa; phylum Arthropoda; class Insecta; order Diptera; family Drosophilidae; genus Zaprionus; species Zaprionus davidi. Next base: position 1,609,782 of record JAEIGL010000009.1, on the reverse strand, counting down.
GAACTTATTAGAAGTGCGCCTGGTAGTCAGCATTTCTTATCATGATGAGATTTGTTTTGAATATCTATCAACTGGTTTTCAAATTATTATTTATTTCCCTTAATTTCTTATTTCAGTATGACTCTTTCCCAAAATCCAACTTAATTAGCTAATTAACATTTAATTCGAATGACTAACCTAACACTCCCGATCTGATTGGGTTTTTCTGGGTTTTCTACAATTCTATGCAACAAATGTTGGATCGGTTATATCTTTGTTTATCTCAGATTAAATTAAATTAATTTTAAAATTTAAACAACTTAAAATTTGTTATACTTCAACTTAACGCTTAATTTTTTTTTGTAATTGATTTATTTTAAATAATTCTTTTCTAATTCAGTCGACTTTAAATTAAATTAAATAACTAATGCTTACATATATGAAAAGTGAATACACACGTAATATAATATGTATGATATGTATTGCATACATTATAATAAACATCTATTCAACGCAGAATAAACCAAATCAAATAGACTTAGTTTTTGAATGAAACTTTTGTTTTATTTCAAATTGAAAAGAAATAAGTTTTGGTTACAATTCGATATATTTAATGTTCTTGTTACTATGGCCTGTGTAACAGATAATGACTTTGACTTTCGGTTAATACATAAGGTGAGGTATATAGTATTTAATACAATTGTTTATACTATAAATGACTTTGGGATTCCTGAGATGCTTGGTTCATCTTTTTATTTCTTCTCCTTGGCAGGCTCTGTCTTTCCCTGCTCCTTCTCCTTCTCGTTTTGCTTTACATTGAGATGGGCAGGTCCAACTTGCTGGATCTGGACAACACGTTCGCTGCTCTTATCCTCGATGGCAGCTGGCTTGGGAATGCTCACAGTGAGCACGCCATCTGAGGAGAGAGTGGAGGCCACTTTGTCGGCCTCGTAGCCCTCGGGCATGGCGTAGCGACGGACGAAGTGGCGAGTAATGAATCCGTGATCATCCTCGCGCTCCTCGTGCTTGCCCTCGACCACAATGGAGTTGTCCACCACCTTGACATTCAGTTCACTTGGCTTGAACTGGGCCACATCCATGCAGACTTGGAATCCATCCTTGCCAATCTGGGAAACTGCTCCACTGCTTCCAACGGAGCCAAACTGCTTTTCCAGTTCACGCAACTGGCGGTTAAGTGGAATGGCGTTCAGGGCCAGGCAAGGATTGCGTTGCTCACGCTGCCAGTAGAAGGGCGTAGCGTAATAAGGCGCCACAGAGAGACGGTCCAGGTCGTCGGCCAGGCTCAGCAGCAGTGGAAGGTTTGCCATCTTGCTAAAGTGTTGCTGTCTCTTTCTGTTAAGTGTTTCTGAAGTTATGGCTAAATGTCTTCGATGACCTTGTGGGTTGCTGTTTGGTATGTTGATTAGCTTCCTATTCACTTGTTTGTTATCGATAAACTTCTTCTTTAAGATGGTCTTTCACTCGATTACTTTTCAGTTACTGAACAACTTTTTCTTAATGATTTGCGATAATTTTCTTTAACTTTTGTTAAATATATCAATTGCTTTTAAATTTTTTCCTCTTTGGAAAAGACCGTTTTGTGTTAGATTGCCTCCACGACTTGTTGCTGCTTCGGTTGCTTGATTCAAACTGATGCCGAAATACGCCGACTGCTGGCTATTTATGGCTGCCAGCAGTGGTGGCTTCTGCGCCCCTGCCTGCGGCTGTGTTCGTCTCTAACTGTGTGAATGAGTGAGATGGCGCTATACGAAATGTCAGCGAAACTTCTGGCTTCCTGATTGAAGTTGATACGCTTCGCCAATGTTCTGGAAAACACTCGTGCATACAAACACACACATTACGTACTACGTATGTACGTACGTATTTACGTTATGCGTATTTGTACGCTATACATTATTTATGTATTAATGAAAGCGAGAGTGTGTCGATGGCCAGAGTGATGACCGAGTACGATGGAGAGAGAAAGAGAAAGAAAACGCCTGATAAGCGCTCAGTGCTGCAAGAGCAGAAGCCGCAAAATTGGGAGAATGTTCTAGCTGCCCTATTTGCCACAATAAGTTAGCCATATACATACATATATAATAACAACAATATATATTTTTTTCAGTTATTTAAAATGTTTATTTTGCGAATTTGGCTACATTTAGTACAGAATATTAAATGGTTAAGTAATTTGTGTTAAGTGTTTCATGACAGAGTAAAAAGTGTCTTAGATTTCATTAAACCATGAGATTTTATTGTATTTGTCGTTAAATATTAATACATAGTTTTATGTACAAACGTACATACATACATACAAACATACATATGTATGTATACGAAACACAAATTTTTAATTGTTACAATAACAAAAACTCATTAAAACAAACAGAACCATAAGACATGTATTTTCAATTAATGTACAATTTTTTACTCTTCGATGTAGAACAGTTCACATTTCAATTGCAAAGAATTGGGTGACACACTGTACATATTGTTTGTACATATGTACATATGGATGTACCTATGTATGTACATAGATTTGTCAGCATGTGCATATGTATGTATGTACATAAGTACAATAAAAATTGATGGTAACCGCATGATTAAATATGTATGTACATATGTATGTATGTTTATATTTACATTTATTTGCCTGCAAAAACCGTAAAAAACATTAAATATTATATTACTCACATATATGTACATACATACATACATATACATATGTATGCACATTCGTTGATTTTGTTTTTCTCGCTAAGTATTTGCGAAATGCAATGTGGATGCATTTGTTTGTATACATGTACATTTATTTTATCTTGTACCCATGTACCTATGTACAAGCATACATATGTGTGTATGTATGTATTCGCGAGTATTTGATTGTTTATACTTCAAATTTTGTATGTTATTGTTATGTTAAATACCCGGGCATATAAATAAATACATATGTATGTACATAAACCGTTATACATTTGTGTACATGGTACAGGAATGTACTTAATGTGGAGTTTTACATGCGCTTCCATTACTTTCAGCATTTCCAGGTTGTGCCCTGCACATAAATATTCATGTCAGTATGTTTACATATGTACATATGTATGTATGTATGTGCATTAACTGTGTACAACGTATTTAGATCCGTACTTGCACACGAAAACACGCATGCGAGAGACATGTTCGTGTGAGACTTATGTATATACATATGTGCACTCATTAATGGACACCTTCGGCTGTGTTGGCAGCGACTCTTCCCGAGTTTGCTGCATACAAATTCTATAAACGAGCGTCTGCCTCTCGTCTGGACAAGTCTCTGCACACACACACACACATTCACATGCACGGGCAATCATATGTGCGCTTGTGTGTACATTTTGCAAGCGCCTCACCCACAGCTGCTTCCTATGCTGGGAGTTGCACACAAATATGCAACGCCGACGACTCCAGTGAACGACACTGCGCATGTTCGGTGACTGCCCCACTGTCCGTGTGCGGCCCCCTTCAGCCTAGGTCGGCTTTCCAGACCATACACACAAATGCAGCCCAGCTCACACACATGTTCGTTCGTTTGTACGTTCACTCGGCTGACAACCAGCTGTTGTTGTAGTTGCCGGCACGACACGCGTTTAGCGGCCTCTCAGCTGTTTCGCCGCATTCGCCGCAACATGGCCACTTTACATGCCGATGCGGACAGAGGGCGAGCAGCGCAGCAGCCGAATTTACATACAGAGAGGGAGACAGAGAGACCGGCAAAGCGACAGGCAGAGAGACCGGCACAAAACAGGCTGGCAGAAAAGGGTGACACAGAAGAGGAGAGGACAGCCATATTCATGCACTATTCGGGCAATGTCTGAGCACAGGAACATGCCCTGGAGAGAGAGAAACAGAGAGAGAGAGAGAGAGAGAGAGAGAGAGGCTGGAGCCGGTTTGCGGCTGGAAGACTTTCTTTGTTCTCGCAACCGGAAAATTGCCAACTGCAAAAAAGGCTGACAAACTGCACATACACACACAGACACAAGCACACATGCACATGCTGCCTATCTATGTGTTTGCGCATCTGATTTGCGAGTGGTCAGCGGGAGTGAGAACTTATTGCCAGCTATATTTCTATCGATTTTTAGCCGAAAATAAGCTAAAGCAAATAAACAAAGATTGCACAATGGAAAGAACGACGCCGACGATGGGACCAGCCTCACTTGGGGGCTGCGCCGAGCTGCCGTCGTCGTCGTGGTCGTGGTCGTTGTTCGGCTGCGTCGCTGCTGCAGCGCTTCCAGGCCGGACGTGCGTTTTCCATTCAGCGCGTCACAGTCGTTTAAAAGGTTGCACATTCAGCCATAAGCCCTCAAACGCCATTCAGTTAGACGCCGGAACGGATCGCACGCGGATAGCAACAGCAACAGCTCCAGAGACAGAACCAGAATCAGAATCTGAAGCAGCAGCAGAGACAGTAGCAGAGTGACAGTTAGCTTGCCAGGGTGCTCCCAATCGTAAACGGAGTTCGTTCTACAGTTAGAGGCAGTTAGAGCTTGCCCCACCCCAACCCACCAGAGAAGAGCAGAAGAAAGCAGAGCAGAGCATCGCAGCGGAGATGTCGCTTATACCCTTCATATTGGACCTGGCCGAGGAGCTGCACGACTTTAACTACAGTCGGGCCGCGGGTAGCACCAGCTTCGGCCTGGGCCTGGGCATGGACATCGATGATATTGGCTTCGGTATGTATCCGCCGTTGGAGCAGCAGCTGGCCGCCGCAACTGCTGCTGCCGCGCAACATTCGCCGCCGCCGCCACAACACGCGCATCCGCAGTCGCCATCGCCGTCGTCAAGCGCCACGCGTCGCTCGGCGCGTCTTGCACCACCGGCAACGGTGCTGTGGGTACCAATTAAGGCGGGGCAGGCGCAGCAGGGACAGCATCGCCATCATCCATATAGCCGTGTGGCAGGAGCCAAGACCGTCTGCTGCAATAAGTCGCTGCTGGAGCTGGAGAAGGAGTTGGGCGACAAGGTCGGCACCTCAGCGCCGTTAGCAGCAGCGTCTGCCAGCGCAGGCGTCGCTGCTGCTAGCTGTAAATCAGCAGCGACGTCGTCCTCTGCCTACTCGGTGGTGAATCGCAATGGTTTCCAGGTGAGCATGAATGTGAAGCAGTTCGCCCCTGACGAGCTGACCGTGAAGACAATTGACAATTGCATCGTGGTCGAGGGGCAGCACGACGAGAAGGAGGACGGCCACGGGGTCATCTCGCGTCACTTCATACGTAAATATATGCTGCCTCGGGGCTTCGATCCGGTCGACGTCCACTCTTCGCTCTCTTCGGATGGCATACTCACCGTGAAGGCGCCTCCCCCGCCGCCCCCTGTGGTCAAGTCAGGCGAGGAGCGACCCATTGAGAGAATCGTTGACATACAGCAGCAGTCGCAGTCGCAGTCGCAGCAGCAGTCGGTCCAAGTCCCGTTACCAGTGCAGTCGCAGTCGAAGGATGCGTCGAAATCGGCACTCAACGAAAATGAGCAGCAGCAGCTTTCGTCGCAGTCGCAGCCAACCCCAAAAACAGCTGCAGTTGAGCTAAAGTGCGCCGAAGAGCGCAATGGCAATGGTAACGAAGAGAGAGCAGTAGCAGCAACAGCGAACAGCGACGTTGACGTTGGCAACGGTAATGGCAACGGCAACGTCGTCGTCGACGTCAATTCGAACGCAGCAGCAACAGCAGCTGAGACTGCAGAGGAGAAGGCAAATGCAAAATCAAAAGAGAAAGAGACTGAGCCCGTTGTGCAAACTAGCAGCACTTCTAATTCGACTTCCACTTCCAATGCCAATTCCACTTCCATTTCGACTTCCATTGCCAATGCCAACTCCAACTCCAACTCCAATATAAATTCGAGTGGCGACAATGGAGAACAGACGAAGGCAATGCCGGAGTCAAAGTCAATGGAGGTGGACACTGCTGGCGAGGATGGCAGTGCCGCCAGTTCGACTGTGGAAAAGGAGGACTCCACCGATGCCGCTGTCAGCAGCAGCGGCACAGCTCCAACTGAGGGCGAAGCCAACGATAGCAACGCCAATGGTAGCTCCTCATCCGACTCCAATTCCAACTCGAACTCCAATTCGAACTCCAATTCGAACTCGAATTCGAAGCCAGAGAAGGCACGGGCAGAGGAAGAGGAAGACTTGCCAGCCGCCAAGAAAGTCAAGACAGATGAGACGCCCCTGGAGCCAGAGAAGAAGCTGGAGAAGACTGCCGTCGTGCTGGTAACAAAAGGTGCAGAGGAGTTAGCCGCCGAGGATGCTGCCATTTTGCTGGCCAAGAATCAGGCCACCAACGAGAATGGGGCAACAACTGGTGGCGCCAAGTCTGAGGAGCCGCCACTATCAACGGCCAAGTGAATTTGCTGAGACTGAAACAGAGATAGGGAGACAGAGAAAGAGACAGAAGTAAAGAAGAGACAAGCATATTTTTCGATTCGATTATTATTCGATAAATGTTTTTTGTGTTTTATTCAATAACTTAATTCGCAATAACTACATAGCTGATGAAGAGAGAGCCAGACTGCAGAGAGCAGCAGATTATGATGAAGAGAGAACTATGATATGAAATTATGATTTCCTAAACAAGTGTGAAACAATTACGACTACAAGTATTCAGTAAACATAAGCACATTACATATGTCTGTATGTACTTAACGATTAACGTAAATAAAGAAATTCAAAGAGTATGTTTGCGTTAAGTATTTGCATTTGTATTAGTTTTCCTGCTCTTTTACAGCACAACGCTCTTTGGCTCTCGAGTGATTTCTGGTTGCATCGCGATGTTTCATTCTCTTAGTTGTCGTGTAGTGCTCTCTCCTTTGCACACTCATTGGTTAGATCGAGCACTTTCTCTCTTCTTTCACTCTTCTTTGGATACTCTTTGGTTAGGTCGCGCACTTTCTGGTGATGATGTTTCGTCTTTGCGTTCTTCCTTACTTACTCCCTTTTGGGCATTTTTTCAACTCTCGGCTTTTCTAGTTACGTAGTGATGATACGTGCAGATAGACTGCGCTCTTCTTCGCATACGCTTTTTATAACTCCCACGCTCTCGACTGTTCTTGTTACGTAGTGATGTTACATGCTCAAAGACAGGGCGCTCGCACACTCTCTTTGGCCTATACATAGGTAGTCTGCAACTCTCAAACACTTTTTGCGAACTTTCGTACTCATGCTGCGCTCTCTTCTGTTCTCTGGAAACTTCGCCACTTCGAAGTTGCGCGATGTTTCCAGAAGCCGAGAGAGCTTTGCCGGCTATAAAGGCAGCAGGCGAGCCCCAATCCGTTACAGTTCATCAAACGCATCGCCCGAGGAAGGAGCTCTCTGCAGTGCAAAAGCAAAATCTAACGGAAAATTATAACCCTAATTTACAGTTGAAAGTGAACTAAAGAAGTTAAAATACAAAATGTCGCTCTCAACTCTGCTCTCACTGGCCGAAGCTCTGGAGGATTCGTCCCGTCGTCCCATCTACGACTTTGGCATGGGAATGCAGCCTCGCCCGGCACCACAGACCATGATTTCATCTTCTGGCGGTCTGTTGAATCCCTGGCAATGCCAACATCCCGCCTGCCCCACATCACCGATTAATCAGATCGTGGCCAATCGCCACAAGCGCAGTTCGGCGGCCAAGCATCGTAACAACAGCAGCAGCAACGGCGCCGATGATATGTGGCACGTGCCGGCGGCACAGGTGGGCAAAGATGGCTACCAGGTGTACATGGATGTCAACCAGTTCAGTCCCAATGAGCTGTCTGTGAAGGTGATGGACAACTCCATTGTGGTAGAGGGAAAGCACGAGGAGCGCGAGGATGGACACGGTTACATCTCCCGCCATTTTGTGCGTCGCTATGCGCTGCCCAAGGGATTTGAGGCAGACAGGGTTATGTCCTCCCTCACCTCCGACGGCGTGCTAACTGTGAATGTGCCCAAGCCACAACCGATTGCGGACAAGAGCAAGGAGCGTGTGGTGCAGATCCAGCAGGTTGGTCCAGCCCATCTCAATGTGAAGGCCAATGCAGTCGAGCAGAAGCCCGAGGAGAAGAAGGCCACCACCAACGGGCACAACACCAGCAAGTAGAGTGCAGCAGGATGCAGTGCATCCCCATTCCAAGTCTGCAATCTCATTCCCATTCCCGTATCTATAAGCAACTATTTATTGTACCGAGCAAAAGACTTTTATCGTATAATTAAATATTGTTGAAAATGTATTAGAAAATTGCATTCCATTTTTATCCATGGCTATCCACGGTGCTCTCATCATTTCTATGGGTTTATTGCGCATTATGAGGCGATGTTTTTTCTATGTTTTCTAGCAGCCAATTGAGAATTGAAATGCGCGACGTTGCTGCTCGGCGAACAAAAATAGTTTCACCTTGAAATGGCAGGAAGAAGGGGAGAAAGATTGATGGGAGGAGGAGAAGGGAAGAAGAGGAATAGGAGAAGAATGTGCGGGATTGCAAGAGGAAGGAGTTGAAGTGATAATAAAGGGAATGGGAATGTAAAAGAGGCGATGGAAGAGAAGAGAAGGAGGAATGGAAGAAGGGAAGAGGTAGGAGGAAAACTCAGAAGGAAAAGAAAGATCAGAATGAGATCGGGAATATTTGAGGGATGAGGGGAAACAAATAGTATAAGGAGAAAAAAGAGAAGAGAGTGTAGAACAAGAAGAGAGAGAAGTAGAAGAGGGGATGTGGTGAAGAGGAGAAGGAGCTGTGGAAGCAGGAATTCGTGTAGAAGTAGCAAAGGGAGTAGTAAGAAGTAGCAGAACTGGGAAGTAGGAGACGAAGAGGGGCAGGAGCAGGAGTAGCGGATATTCCTCACTCATCACTTCCAGGGCAGCGACAATTTGCCCGTCTCGTGCACCCGCACCAGTCTCTCCCCAGGGCTGTAGTACTTGGCCGGCGGTGGTGGTGGCGCCTTGATAGTCAGCACACCATCCGCGGATATGTCCGAGATGACCTCGTTGGCATTGTAGCCACGTGGCAGCAGATACTTGCGCACAAAGTGCCGCTCCACATACCCCGTGGAGCCGGCCTCGTGTCGCTTGTCGTGGTTGCCCTGCACAATGACGTAGTCGTCGTTGGTCTTGACCACAATCTCGTGGGGACGGAACTGGCGCACATCGATGTCGATGCGGAAACCCTTGTCGTCTGCATGCACACGCTCGCCGGAGTAGTAGTTGTCCCAGCGCATGGGGTAGCTCCACTCGTACGGTGTGGATTGGATCAGCTGATTTCGCACACGTCTGCTGACCAGCTCGTCCAGGGGACGCAGCTGGTAATCAGTGCTGCTCCATAACCGAGGATCGTCCCACAGATACGGATACAGCTGGAAGTCAAACGGCGGACGATAGAGTGGACGCGTACGGTCCAATTCCCGGGACAGATCACGATATGTTGTCGGCACCAGCGCCATTTCGCGTCTGCGATGCTTATAAAATTTGACCAAGGCGCGGCCAGCGTTTTTATAGCAACAGCGACGACGACGACGACCAAGTGGCCTCGTGCCGAGTCGGAGGCTGCGCCGGATGCGGATGAGCATGGGATGAATCATTTGCCCGATGCGCGAAGGCCAACAAACAAGACAGCAGCGCAACGGGCAAACTTGGACGCGAGTCAAGTGCAACGTCATCAAGGAAAGTGCGCACAGAGGGGATGAGAGGGAGAGGACAAGTGCAAGTGGCGCAATAAAATGAAAGTACGCAAAGTATTTTGTTTGCTTTTGTTTATGTTTTTATTTATATTTAAATATTGCTAAACTAAAGAAACGAATGCTAAGGCTAGAGAGGAACGGGGGTAAGGGACAACTGAGGTGTCTGGGGCAACTGCTCCTCACTGCTTCGGCTCATCCAGTGGAGGATTGGGCTTGACATTGTCCTGCACCGGTCCAGTCTGCTGTACGGGCACCACGCGTTCCTTGAGCGCCTCCTCGACGGCTGGAGGATTGGGTACATGAATGGTGAGCAGGCCATCGCTGCTCAGGCTGGAGGTGGCCAGCTCGGGATCGTAGCCCTCGGGCAGCACAAAGCGACGCAGAAAGTTGCGAGAACTGTAGCCTCCCTGCTCGTCCTGCAGCTGTTCCGAATTGCCTTCGATGATGACGCTGTTGTTCACCGTCTTCACCGTCAGCTCGTTAGGCTTATATTCACTCACATCCAGACTGACCTGGTAGCCCTCCTTGCCAATGCTTGCGGGGATTGCCAAGTGACGCTCCTGCCAGCGTGCAATCTGCTGCAAGTTGCGAGGCACTGCCACACTGCTGCTCCAGGTCAGGGGCTCACGGAAGAAGGTCTGGAAGGACGAGACACGCGGCATGCGCATCATCTCCTCGGCCATGTGCAGTAACATGGGCAACGAACGCATCCTGATGCAATTTTGAATTTCTATAGAAGATTTGTGATGAAATTTGTTCCTGTTTATCTGTTTTGTGGTCTTCCTTTGACGGAGTTCCAAATGCTGTGATCGTATTCTTACGGCTGTGTGGCGGCAAGAGCTGCGGCCTGCTATTTATACCCTGTACGGCGGAGCACGAGAACTTTCCGGCTCACTCTCGATGCACTCTCGCCGGCTGATGCAATTTTTAGCGTCCCATGAAAATCGTGCATGGCGCATGCTCTAAAATTGTTGAGAACTATTTACTTTATTTACTTAATTGACTTTGTTTTCTTTATTTTGATTATTGACATCAATAATTAATCGAAGTGTCAATAGTTCTAGAGCGCAGCAGTTGTTACGTCATGCGCTGTGCTTGAGGCAGGTCAGTACTATGCAAAGAGAGTGAGAGAAGAAGTGAGGGAGTTACGTTATAGTGAAAAACATTGAGCAGTAGCGTAGATAAGGGGAAGCAGCATACATTAAATACGTAACTAATGTATTACGTATTGCTGCTCACATATAAGAGTCACCGTCACAGTAACACATTGAATTCAATTATCACTACTGGAGTAGGCAAATAGTTAATTAATGCGATATGTGTGAATGGGTAACGACTCTTCGCTTACATTTTAAAGTATCGATTACAATCATATTGTGAATTCAAATATCATAACTTAAAGTAGTCAAATATTTAATTAATGCGATAGTGTGCGATATGTGGGAATTATTAACAACCACGCCTACAATTAAAATCATCGATTACAGTCACATTGTGAATTCAAATATCACTAGTCAAATATATGTGTAGAATAACAACTCTTCGATCGCATTTGAAAGTATCGATTACAGTCACACTGTATATTAAATAACACCGATAGTTGTAAAAGCTATCAACATTTTAAAAGAAACAGTTGAAATAGTTGCGAGTCTTATATAAATTAAAATAAATATAAAAATATAAAATAAATAAATAGCCAGCTGCAATTCATACCAAAACCATAATTTTATTCTACAAGTGGGCATAAATCTAACAAGCTATAATTTAGTTTTTTTTAAATAGGTTAGTGTAGACTACTGTCGGAAGCCAACTTGGGAATCTCTTTTCGATTTTACTGCGTTAGACCTTCCTTTTCAGTCCAGTCAAGCCAAGATCCACTGTAGATACGCACACTAGATATAAATCAATTAGAGTTCATTAACCTTATGCATTAAACCTACAAAGCCCACAAAATTTACTTAGTGAAGCCAGCATTTTTGGCGATCTCTTCGGCGTTCAAGACACGTCTGCCTGAGCGACAGGTGAATATTATATCGGCATCCTCAGCGGGTTTTTCACGGCCGTAAGCCTCCTTGAACTCCTCGGCTTCACTCTTCAGGGCGCCTTCCAGTTTGGGCACTAGAATGACAATCGTAATCGATCAATATCAATCGATCACATGCGCATCATCGCCTACTTACAGGGTATATTGAGGCTGGCGGGAATGCTGCCAGTTTCGGCAATCTCGTCCTCATTGCGCACATCAATCAGATAGATCTCCGGGTGGTTGGGCACATCTTTAACCTGTTCGTAGGTGGCCATTGTAGATCTACTATATGTATGTATGTGTATTCCGAGAATTATACTTTCACTTGGCTTGCCCGTCGCTGCAATACTGATTCTGTTTACTCCAGCAGCGGCATTTATTGTACGCAAGATTTGATCGGCCAAACCAAAGCGACAGTGCGGGCGGCGACAGCGTTGACGGCGACGTCCACTGCGACGACGGCGTCGACGACGTGACGTCTGCTTCAAAGTCAGCGTCGCTGCTGGTTTATCAGCCACACACACACAGGTACATACTGTAAACTGTGTATAATAAAGCAACCGCAGCTGGATGGAGGAGATTGAGAATCGCAATTCAACCTGTAGAATTGTTGTCGCTTTGTGGTGACGGCGCTGTCGCGGCGCTAATTGGCGCCGACGTCGGCGTCGTCTGCTCATCGTATTTCAGCTCAAAATTAACAGCTATTCGGATGGTATTGGAACGACCAGACCAGGCCAGACGGCAGTGTTTACCATTTTCAAAAAGTATCGAATTCGATTTCGAACCAGCAACTGTCTGTGGTTTGCACTTGTTGTTGTTGTTGCTCTCTCTCTCTCTCTCTATTTCTGGCTTCAAAAGCTTAACGCGACCCCCAACTTCAAGTTGGCTCCAGAAAATTCCTAATTTGTCGCTCCAAAGCTCAAAAGCGCAAAGCTTTTCTGTGTGGCCAAGTTATAAAAGGAGGCTCAGCCGAGAGGAACTTCGCATTTGCGTCGTGAGTTTCGAGTTATTCAGTGCCAGGAAGCAGTTACTGCCCCACTTGGAAATCAACCCTCACCTCGACCTAAGAAAGCAGGTCGCATTTGCAATCAGGTTCAGTGAACTTGCGACACATACAGATACAGATTCTAAGAACTGTGTGAATCAATACAACTGCGAAAATGCCAGATATTCCATTTGTGCTCAACCTGGACTCGCCGGACTCCATGTACTATGGCCACGATATGTTCCCCAATCGACTGTATCGCAGGATGCATTCGCGGCATCACGATCCCCTGGATTTGCATACACTGGGATTGATTGCTCGCATGGGTGCTCATGCTCATCATCTGGTGGCCAACAAGCAAAGGGCGGAGCTGGGTGGAAGCGGTGCAGCTGGCAAGGATAAACGTGGCAATTTCGAGGTGAATCTCGATGTGGGACTCTTTGAGCCCGGTGAGCTCAGCGTGAAGCTCGTCAACAATTGCGTCGTTATCGAGGGAAAGCATGAGGAACGAGAGGATGAGCACGGACACGTATCACGTCACTTTGTACGTCGTTACCCTTTGCCAAAGGAGTACAATGCAGATGCCATTGCCTCCACTTTGACTGACGAAGGCGTACTAACCATTACAGTACCTCCGTTAGTCGCTGCAGAAGAGGCAGAGGAACGTGTCATACCCATTAAGCATGTGGGCCCCTCTGACCTATTCGTGCAACAGCAGCAGAAAAATAATGAGCAGCAACCTGGGGGTGAGGGAAAGTAAGTGGCTCCACGGGATGAGTTAGCAGCAGCAGCCAAGTGATTTATTAAGACTCTCATTGTCACATTGCACCGCAACGAAAATATATATATGTATTTACGCACGCCCCATTTTATTAATTCATTATAATACAATCATATTAACTTGATAATTTAACCTAATCTAATTACACTAATTACTAATCCGATACTATTCCATTCAGTATTAATAAATGTATTTTTAATTCACAAATTAAAAGAGGGATATTTCAAATACAAAAATAACGTTTTGGGGTACTGTAATAGTAATATCGATATATTTTGTTACAGTCACTTGCGCAGAAAATTGTTGGATTAAATAATGAATGGAAATTACTAAAATAGTTGTACACATATTGATATAAATATTATTGAGTATCATTTATTTTAATTATACGATACAATTCCATTTGGCATGTACAAATGTATATTTAATTCACAAATTAAAAAAGGATATTTGAAATACAAAAGTAGCCACTTATTAATCGAAATATCGATATGTTTCAAGGCAGTCACTTGCAGTTTAGTTGCGCAGCAAACTTTACTTTATTTATAGCTACAGGTGTGTAATTATGGTGGCGTGAATAACACAATAATATAATAGCCCATACATTAAAACAAGCAACTCGTATGTTTTAGCTGTCCTAAATTAACCTTAGTAATCGGCTGTGAACAATGTATCCATATAACATCGGTTACTTGAATATTGCTCACCTCTAGTGATAACCTTAAAAAATGTTTTGTTTACTTTTGCGCCAATCGCGTAATTCCTGTCAATTAATTAGCAAGCAAGTTTTAAAATCACCAGTTTACACAGTCAGAAAAACGTTGCACACCACAAACTGTAAGTTACTTCACCTTGCACCTGCGAACAGGTGTCGTTTCGAAACACTTTGTGTAGATTACGAAATTCATTGATGATTGTGGGTTTATCTTTGCAGTACTGCGGCATGGAGAGTACGAATGGCAAGATCCTAAATCGCCGGATGAAGTGTGAGTATATTGTGAAAGCAAACCCTATTAGCATATCGTTAATCCTTGCCTTGCCACAGGGTCAACATAACGTACGTTGACAAGGATGGAAAACGCTTTAAGGTGCAGGGAAAGGTGGGCGACAATGTGCTGTACCTGGCGCATCGACACGGCATAGAAATGGAAGGCGCCTGTGAGGCGTCGCTAGCCTGCACCACGTGCCACGTGTATGTGCAAAACAACTATTTAACAAAGCTTAGCGAGGCGGATGAAAAGGAGGATGACCTGCTGGACATGGCTCCATTTCTGAAAGAGAACTCCCGCCTCGGTTGCCAAATAGTGCTCGATAAAAGTATGGAAGGCATGGAGCTGGAGCTGCCAAAGGCAACACGGAACTTCTACGTGGACGGGCACAAGCCAAAGCCCCATTAACTCCTGACTCTTAAATCTTATTATTTTGTTGTTATTACTCGGATAGAAATAAAACGAAGGATGCTTAATGATTTTGGTGTTCCCAACTTGTGTATATTTCTTAAGTTTGTAAACAATGCTTTCGTTATATGTTGTTTCATCTGATGAATAATTAAACTAAAGAAAATTTGTTAAGTTGAGCCTATATATTATTACATTTTCTAATCGATGATTGACATTCAATGAAAGCAGTACAGGACAGATGAGAACATTTTGCAAAAGTTAAGGTAGGTAGGTAAAGGTGAGGGAGGGAGGGGGGGGGGAAATGTGGCGACATGGAAATATAATGTATAAATGAAACATTGTAATAATTATTTTACAATTAAAAAAAGTATGTAAAAAATCTACATTTTAAGAGTGACAAACTAAAAACTCAAACGAATAAAGATGCTCGCTCGAGGCTCGGTGGTGTGGAGTGTGCAGGGCATTCAGTTCGATGAGGGGCTGCTTGAGCCAGAGTGTGAATGTGTGCTGGCACGATCCTGTGATCCGCTGCGTTCTTCACGCTCCTCACGATCGCGACTCTTCTCATCCTTGTCCAGATCACGCTCGGGCTCTCGTTTACTCTGCTGCTTATCGACGGTTGCTGCAGCAACAATTTCATCTTTGGGCGATAGATTCTCACGTTTGATCGACTCCTTTTCAGCTTTGATAGATGCTTTCTTATTGTTGTTGTTGCTCTTTTTCATGACAGCCAAGTCTTTCAGAAGGCTAGCAACCTTGCGATTCAAGTTATCCACCTTCATGTCGTGCAGGCGCTCCACCTCCTTAAGTCTGTTGCGCATGTCGTTCTCCTTTTCGAAGTTTTTACCCTTCAGCTCCGTCAACTGCAAAGTATGCATAGGTTATAAACTGGTTCACACTGCAAGGTATTCTTCGTTCCACTCACCTGCTTATCCTTTTCCAGCAATTCCTTGTCTTTTTGATTTAAGCGCTTCTCCAGACTGGCAATGCGCTCCTTAAGATATGTAATTGCCACCACATGATCTGACGAGTTTGTGTCCACAGTGATAGCAGCTGGTGCTGCAATTGTGCCATTGCCGCCATTACCACGTGATATCTTATCGGGCAGATCTAGCCCGGCACCACTTACAGCCGTAACACCGCTAGCATTATTATTGCCCGAACTTTTGCCAATATCTCCGCCACGCGATGGTTTCTTTGCCGTCGCCGAGCTCTCTCTGTGCGCCGACGATGAGGAGGATTTCTCATGGGGTCGCTTCTTCGACATGGATATTCGTCCCTCCTGCTGTGCCTTCAGCAGAGCACGTTTGTAGGCGCAGGTACAGAGCCAACACAAAATTTTGCCATTGACCTGCAAAGGAAGATGAAAGAGTTTCATACAAGTTACAAACGAGTTTCAGAGAACTTATGGATAACAAATAGCGACTTAAATGGAGTAACCTAGACTATCTAGATCTCTTATGAACGCAATACATTAGCTCTGAGTTGGGTTCGTTCGTTTGGACGTGACTGTAGCACGACACGATGACGAAACTGAACGATACATTGTATAATACAGAAAACATATTCGACTTAATATTAGGTTTGTTTATGTGGTAAGGCAAATATATTTTTGCAATCCTCAACAGTTTCTGTTTCTCCGTTTATCGCATTCGCTTTTTCGCTGACCTTTTTGTTTTCGTCGCGCCTGTCAAAGGCTGATCGCAGCTTGCATTCGTCGCATTGTGTGGGTGGTCCGTATTTGGCCTCGTAGCTAGCGCATCTATTTGCAGTTAGTGTGGTTTGTTTTTGGTTTGGTTAAAATGTTTTTATCATTTTATCACACGTGGAGCAGAAAAGAGAAGAGAGAAAAATGTTTTGCGTTCATAAGAGACGTTGTTTTGTTTGTTGTTTGGTTGCATTTGATTTGTAACTTGAAGAAATCAAGAAGAAGACAAATACAAATACAGAGGGAGAGAGAGCCACAGAGAGCGTGAGAGAGATTGATAGATAGAGAGAAAGAGAACTACTTGAAGAAGGGCAGGGCAGACGCGAATCAACGCGCGTATTTTGAAGGCACAATTATTTGGGTATATACTGGGTTCAAGAGAGGGTGAGATAAGGGTTGACATACAATAAAGTTAAGTTACCAACTTTGTATCAATTTATTGCATTCTTCTATACATTGTGCATTCAAATTACAGCGGCTGCCACGTTGCTCGTGCAATTTGCTGTTGTTTTTGGAAACAAACAATCAACTACAAACAAACTGAGAATTTTCTTGGTTTCAGTTTACGTGATGAAGTTGAGAGAGACTAACTGAAGAAAGACATACCTCATGCATTTGGAGCTACCGAAGGCGGCAACAATTTTGCAGCACTCGCAGGCGCTGGGCTTTCCATATTTGCCCAGGTAGTGTTCGCACTTTTTGCAGGCACTCTGTGATTTGCTGGAAGAGGGAAAGCAATCCATGATGTGGATGTGGGAAACATATAGACATAGACATACATATATACAAAATTGGTAAAACTTACGTGGCGGAGGGAAATTCCGAGCGGCAGTAAGTACATTTAACAACTGAGGTAGAACCACGGCACACCTATGGAGATTGAAATGGAGACGTTACATGAAAATTCATCGGAAAAGCAAAGAAAAACTTAGAGTCTACTCGAGAAAACACACTCGGCTTGAGCCTTCATGAACTTGGCCTCACTATAGACAGAGATAGATAGCAGCTTCATATTTCATTAGTCACAAGCCGCCACCGAATTTCTTTAACGCAGCCTAAGTTGCAGCAGTAGCAACAACAACAGCAGCAGCTCTGCTTCCTCTTGCTGTTTGTACGTTCGTTTGTTCGTTTTTCACGTTAATGCGCAGCAAAATTTTCGCAACAAAGAGACGCGTCATTGTTATATTTTGTACGCATCCTTTGCTCTTGGCACAATGCATACACACTCAAACACACACATACGAAAGGTTGAAATGTTTTTGTTTGTTGCATTTTCTGTGTATTTGTCTCTAGTTTTCAGAATTTCTCATTTTGATGATGTTCACCTTGCAAAGCTGCTGCCCCGAGCTAAGTTCTTCGTAGGGGTGCCGAGAAAAACATTTAGAGCATGCGAATAATACTTTTGCACTCATTTTATTAATATTTGTGTTTTTATTTAGCTTTGTGCTATGTTATTTGCTTTATTTTAATTTTCTTTTAATTTGCGATTTAGAAGACGACTACGCAAACAGTGTCACCACAACAATAAAATTGAAATACAAGCCACAAGCATCAGAGTGACCATATTTGCAGCGCAAATCTATCGCCAAATACAGATATCGATAAATAAACGAAAAGCAACCCTCTAAATACAGTTCGTTTTCAATTTCAAGGGATGACGCCGCACATAAAAAAGCAAAAAATTATATTTGAACAATTCGGGCAACGTATATTTTAGGCTGTACCATTTTTATGTAGAATAAAAAATCACAATAAGCGAAAAGTGTAACAAGGTTGAAGACATGCCTGAACCAACAACAAGTATGAAAGTGGTGGTGCGCGTGCGCCCATACAATCACAAGGAACAGGAACAAAATCAAAGATGTATTATAAAAGTAATGGACACATCCTCATTGTTGTTCGATCCGGACGAAGAAGAAGATGAATTCTTTTTTCAAGGCTCCAAACAGCACTACAGAGACATTACGAAGCGCGTAAACAAGAAACTAGCAATGGAATATGATCGTGTCTACGATACAGATCGCACAAACGAGGACTTGTTCAGAGAATGTACAGCGCCGCTGGTCGACGCAGTGCTTGATGGGTAAGTTTGGTGCAGACCTGTGTTAACCTACAACTTGTGCTAATGTGTGTGTGTTTACCAACAGGTACAATTGCTCAGTGTTTGTGTACGGTGCGACCGGGGCGGGGAAAACCTTCACAATGCTGGGCAGTGAGGATTGCCCAGGCCTTACGTTCCTCACAATGCGTGATCTTTTTGAAAAAATAGAGGGTAAGCAGGAGACTAACAAATTCGACGTGGGTGTCAGCTATCTGGAGGTGTATAACGAGCTGGTAATGAACCTGCTAACAAAGACAGGTCCACTAAAGCTACGCGAGGATGCCAAAGGTGTTGTGGTCAGTGGATTAACGCTGACACCAATTTTCAGTGCAGAGGAACTTCTACGCATGCTCGCCCTTGGCAATTCGAATCGAACACAACATCCCACAGATGCAAATGCGGAGAGTTCCCGATCACATGCAATCTTTCAGGTTCATATACGCATTACCAACCGGATGACGGGTACCAAGCGTAGTGTGAAGCTGTCCATGATTGATTTGGCTGGCAGTGAACGAGCAGCCAGCACACAGGGCAATGGAGTCCGCTTCAAGGAGGGCGCCAGCATAAACAAAAGCCTTCTGGCGCTGGGAAATTGTATAAATAACTTAGCTGACGGACGAAAACATATTCCCTATCGCGATTCGAACCTAACACGTATTCTAAAGGACTCGCTTGGTGGCAACTGCCGCACCCTGATGGTGGCCAATGTATCGATGAGTTCTCTCTCTTACGAGGATACCTACAATACGCTCAAGTACGCCAGCCGAGCCAAGAAGATACGTTCTGTGTTGCGTCAGAATGTGCTGAAATCGAACTTGCCCAAGGAGTTCTACGTCAAGCTGGTCAACGAGCTGACAGACGACAAGAAGCGCATGACAGAGCAAGTTAAGGCACTGGAAGCCAAGTTGGCACAATCGGAGCGTTCCACAGACACAGACTGCAGCTACGATCCACAGGAACTGAAGCC
Organism: Zaprionus davidi; assembly: GCA_018903715.1. Lineage (NCBI taxonomy): Eukaryota > Metazoa > Arthropoda > Insecta > Diptera > Drosophilidae > Zaprionus > Zaprionus davidi. The sequence goes on along the minus strand of JAEIGL010000009.1, from coordinate 1,590,165 downwards.
ATGGTTCAGTAGAATCGACGCTGTTTACGCTAATGTGATCAAGTTGCAGCAGTGCGTCATCGGTATACGCAGTCGGATCCAGAGCCTAAGCTATCAGAAGAAGCTAAAAGAGGATTTCGAGCAGCTGCGACAACTGCTTACACTGGATCAGAGATTTCTGCAGGAGGTAAGTGAAACAAAGCGAAGTTTCTAGAAATATGTAGTGGATTTATAAAAGCGTGAATTGGGAATAACAAGGTGCAGATCGGTGATCTTATTCAATTCAATGGCAGGCAGTGCAACAATAAAAAAAACTGCTCATTCAATCTTGCTATCAGTCTTCAGGCTTAGCCCAGCAGTTCCTTCTGCTTGCTGGCCAGCAGTTTGTCCGCTTCGGCAATGAACTTATCCGCAATGGCCGTCACCTGTGTCTGGGCAGCAAAGGCATCGTCCTTGCTGATATCCGTTTGCTTTTTCAGCTTCCTTATCTGGGAGTTCTGAATGTCGCGTATGGCATCGCGATACTTGATGAACAATGCCTTGGCATTCTTGGAGAGGTTCTCGCGGTGCTCCTTAGTGACCTTGGGTATGGGTATAAAGAGGGTGGTACCGTCCTGTTGCGGGCTTAGATTCATGCCACTCTTCTCTATGGCCTGCAGCACATCGGGTATGGTTTGGGGAAAGCCAATCATATTGACAATGATCGTCTTGGGATTCTTGCGAGATATCTGTGCTAGTTCCTGCAACTCGTGATCTTTGCCATCCACTTTGATGCGCAGCGTATCAATGGCACCGCTTGAGGAACGTAGCGATAGATTCTTAATGAAGTCATCTTTCATATGCTCCACCGTCTTCTGCATTTGTTCATTCAGACTGTCCAAATTAATGATCTCGCGCAGCTGCAGCTCATTGATCTCCACCTTGACTGGTTTTCCCTTGCCGCCTTTTTCCTTCTTGCGGTCCTTGCCTTTTGCATAACTGCGCGCCGGCTGCAGCCACAGAGCTGCTCCTCCACTGCTGGCACAGGTTTCCAATGGCTGCAAATGTTGCTGCCCGTAGAGATGGGTGAGCGTAGGGCGCAGGGGACGAAGACGCGTGCCCCATGCAATAAGTTGAGCTGCTGTTTTGGCGAACATTCAAAATAAATATTAAAATTGACGAGTTAAATAAATGCAGTGCTGCCAACTCGCTGCAAATGAAATAAAGCCGATGCGAAGAGTTGCCAACTTCTTTTCCACTCAAAGCTGGTACGCAGCCCAAGCAAAAGATAAAAATCGATAGCCAGTTAACATTTTGAAAATAGTTAGCATATTAATATTGTTAATAATTGACATGATAAAATACAAATTTATATTAATTTTATACTATTTTATAATATTTTATTTTACATTAATTTTATATTTAATTATAATATTGTATCTTTCAATGGTTTTAAATAACTTAATCATATTTTATTGTATAGTAATTTTATATTATTTAAAATTATTTATTTTACTAAATTTGATAGCACTTCAAGTACTATACGAGTTATTTGACTGGAATAACTAATAAAACGCAGAAGTACACAGAGGAGTTGCCCCTGTGGCGTGGCAGGCTCGAAGCGGCCTGCCAAGATTTGAAGGGACTGAAGCACGAGGCGAAGGTTGCCAAGCACCAGCGGATACTTCAGATATACCTGAATAGCAAGGACAAGGATATACAGCTCGCGAAACAGCAGATGAACTTCAATCACTTGACCGACATTAATAATGCGCTGGTGGAGAATTCTGCTGTGCAGCTTAAGTCATTTGCCACAAACGCCTGCAACTTGTTGCATCAGTTGTATGATCACCTCGATGAGGTGCAGAAATTGACACCGGATGTACAAAGTGCCTATGAGCGGCTGGAACGAAAGCTGCTCTTCACCGAGTCCGAAGTGGCGAAATGGACGCAGGATACGGAATTAGATGTGCTGCTTGCCGAAATACAGACACAGGATCATCATTTCGCGCTAACGGTGGACAGCATATCAAGGAAACGCTCTCGTCCAGCCTCACGCTACACACAAACACTGAGTCACAGTGATTTCGTACTACACTTGGGCATCGATAGCTGCGAAGATTCCGACTCGGACTCGGACACAGCGAACGAGGTTCCACAGACGGCCAAGAAACCATGCATACTCGATGCCACGCAGGTGATTGCCCCCTCGACAGTGACCAAATCGCGAGTCATGAATCATCTGATGGTATCTGACATGATCTCAGATCAGGATGTCTGCCGATCTGCAAATAAAGAGAAGATCAAGCAGGGTGAGTCTTCATACGTCACTGTCATTTGCTGCTGCTAAACCTTTTCGTATTTCTTTGAAGCTCTACTCAAGTGCAGTAAGTTCACTTCGCGGGATCTTAAGCGCACGTGCGCACAAAAGGAGAACCTGCAGGCTCTTTCCACTGGCTTTGTAAGGAAGAGTCCTCGAGCTATTATCTCAAGAAGTAAGTCCTTGCAATTGCTGCATACTCGTAGAACACTAACCTAACTTGTGCTCATCTTCTTTGCAGACCTCGCCGGCAGCTCAACTTTCCGCAAACCCCTGTCTCGTCCTCCTGGAACCATTGGCTGTGCCGGCAAGGAAGCGCCTGTGGTGAAGACAAACAGAGCCGCATCATTTAGGATAAAGAAATAATACAAAGTGTTCTAATTAATTTGCATTTTATTTATGGAATTTCTTGGAATTTCTCTTTCTCTTTCATGTTTGTGTTCTATCTGTGCGTCATAACGTCGCTTTGAATTGATGAGTTTTATTTGTATAAATACGATATTCATAAATATAACATATATATTCTGTATGCTTTTAAGTTCTAAAAATACATATCCGATTCCTTGCCGACTTTGAAGTCTTGTCTGTCGTTTCGATACATGTCGCCGCCCTGCCACGTGCCACTAAATCTTTGAGGAGGCGGCGGTGCCAGGCCAAGCAGTCCAAGCAACATGTATAGCAGTGCACCTAGGTTAACGCCCAACAGCAGAAGGCCTGGTCCCATGGGAGTAGCAAGCGAAGAGGCTGGAGCTGCAGCTGCCCATGCATTATGTTGTCCACCATAGCCGGCATAGTTCAGACGACGCCAAGGCTGCGGCTCACCAACATCGCCTGCCTGCCTGTCCAGTTCCTGATCTTTTTTCTTACTCTCAGCCAGAAGAGTGTAGCGCTGCTCCTCGCTGGCAGACGACTTGGAGACGACTGCAGCGCAACAACAAACAGCAAAGAGAACTGGTAGCAGCTGCATGATGTTAAATGTTTACCCACTCGAAGCCCATCGCTCTCTTTTATAGCACCTGCACGAGCATTGAGCGTGTCTGGCACAGCCGAGTGGTTCCTTTGAGATGTCAGACAACTGACGCGCCCCATCAAAGTACTACAATGAGAAACAAACAAGCCCCTTAAAGTCAAATCCCCCCTATCTGTCGTATATGTATGGAGTATATTTGAATAAGATAAGCGTTGTTGAAATTATTGTCAGTGTCTCCGTCTACAATAGAATTCGGTCTAGTTGATGCGTTGTGCCTTGAGCACCACTTGGGGCTGTTCGATCTCGGCTTTGCTTTTCACCAGCTTCAGTTCACGTTCCCAGGACTGCACTGGTCCCTTGGGATTGGGCAGCAACTGCACTGTGCGCTTGATCACAGCCTGCAGGGTGGCAATGGTCTTCTCGAAGGCGTCGGTCACGTCTGCCTTGCCATAGCTGTGGGCCAAGAAGAGAGAGGCGAACAGATCGCCGGTGCCGGTGAAGAATAGATCCTTGTCGCCCTGCTTGGGTATATCGATTGCCAGACGAGGACCATTCAGCTGGCTCAGGAAGGAACGCAGTATGCCAGGCTCGCCCAGATCGCTGCTGGAGATAACGACTGTCTTAATGCCACGTTCATGGAACCAATCCATGGCTTCCCACACGGCTTTCTCGCTGCGAACTTCCTTGCCAGTGAGTAGCTCCACCTCGAACTGATTGGGCGTTATAATGTCGGCCAATGGAATAATCTCATCACGATAAACGGGAAGTAGTTCTTTGGGCACATACAGGCTGCCATTGTCACCCATAACGGGATCACACACATAGATCAGGTTGGGATTGACCTCACGCACCTTCTTCAGAATGACGCCCACCTGACGCAGGAACAATGGATTGCCAATGTATCCCGTCAACAGATGAGAGTAATGCGACAGCAGTTCATTCTTTTCCAGACCCTCGAAAATGTTGGCTGCAAAAGATTAGAAATTAAAAAATAGAATCTTTACAAGGAATATGAACTTTAAACTTACCCAGTTCTTTTTCATTGGACACTGGACCCGTGAACGATTTGTAGCCCGTGTGATTGGAGAACTGTACCGAATTCAACGGATCTACATCGAAACCTAGAAGCTAAACGAGTTAAAATAAGTGTTTATATGTGTGCGTGAGTATGTATAGTATGTGTGTGTTGGCTACCCACCTGTAGAGGGAAAGTAGCCACCTTGTTGCCCACATAGCCGTGCACCACATGACTCTGGATGGAGAGCACCCGCTTTAGATCATTCGTCGTCATCGCTTGATTTGCTTTTGATTCACAGAGAAAGAAACGCGCTTGCAACCGGTTCGCCGTGCTGTTTGCGACTATTCAGAAGTCATTTAGATGTACATACAATTTTATTTTTGATTCTCTAAATAGAAGCGTCGGCGGTCATCTTATCAGCGCGCCTCGCTGACAATCTCTCACTGATAAGTCTGCTGCGCCCACAATGGCCGACGAAGTCGTAAACAAACAGATATCAGCAATTAAACATGTAAGACTTAACAATTCTATACAGCATTTCTATAGCAATTTAGAAGTTTCTAAAGATTTAAATGCTTTATGACCTTGGACTACAATCACAAGTAAATTACAAACATTGCCTTACACACATGCACACACTCCCTCTCCCTAGAATGGCGCCTTTCACTACTCACCACTCACTAATTGGTATCGATACCAAAACAGCTGTTGCTCTCATGGGAGTCGCAGTGAATGGCAGTTTGCTGTCGCATGGTTTACGTAAACTCTTAATTTGTGTAGTTTTCAATAAAAACTACAAATTAAGTGCAATTTAGAAGCTCATTTAAAACGAGGCTTACCATGTCGGCTAATCTAACACGTTTGCTGGAGCATAACCTGCGCAGCAGTAATGCAGCAGTAGCGCAACGTAGCGTGTGGCTCTTTAGCAACAAGCAGCAGCAGCAATCGGATGCACTGGATGATGAAGGTAAACAAGTGATGATTCTAAAAGAAAATGTGATTTAATTCACTAAAATCTCTTTGTAGAGTTTCGTGTGCTCAATCTGCGCGCTGTTAAACAGCAATTTCACAGGCGGGAGATTAAAAAGGAAGCTGTGCAGCCGCCACGCACATCACGCATGGCTGTGGATCAGGATTGGACTGCTGTGTGGCCGGGACCACGTTCCTTTCACCCGGGCAGTGTGCCGCTGCCACTGCGTCAGGGCTACACCGAACGTGGTGCGGCTGCTCCATCGAAGTTTGCCAATGCTGAGCTGATGAAAATTCCCAATTTTCTGCACTTGACACCCCCGGCAATACGACAGCAGTGTGAGGCGATCAAAAAGTTCTGCACCCCGTGGCCCAAAGGTCTAGAGACAGAGGCCAAATGGAAACGTCACTTCCCCATCGAGGTGGTTACCACAGACTATTGCCACGGTTTACCCACCATTAGGCATCCCGAGGCACGTCGCGTTACCATCACACTGAACTTGTCCGATTTGCATTTCGATGCACATGCAAAGGATAAGTTCCTACGACTTGTCGGGGAGAGATACAACCAGGAAACTGGTGTGCTAACCTTTGTGGCTGATCGTTGCCCCACGCGAAAGCAGAACTACGATTATGGTCTGTACTTGCTGACGGCCTGCTATCACGAGTCGTTCGTCACCGAACCCTGGGAGACCAGCAAGTCCGAGGCCGATATGGAGGTGTATTTGTTCGAGCGCAATCAGGCTAAGAAATCTGCGGAGGGCATACTTAATTGGAACTCAACGTCAGAGCAGAAGGTGGCACCCAGTGCAACCTATGGCCAAAGTGTGGAACAGTTAATAAACGAGGGCGAGAACGAGTATAACATTTCCAAGTACAAGGAGGAGGTACTAAAAATGTTAAAGATAGCCGTCTAGTGAGCATTGCAAGAGAAACGTTTGTTTAAATAAAACTAAATTCTAAAGATAATAATGAATAATACTGGTTTTCAAATTCGAAATAAACAAAAACACAAACCCCGCCGGCACAGCGCGAATATTGCCGAACAGCTGATTGCTGTGTTGTTCACGACTCGAGGTGAGTGGCAATAGAACAGAACGCATTGTAAAATGGATGCTTGTTAAACTAGCTTGTTAACTACATACTAATGAAAATAATGAATTTTCAAGTATACGTACATACAATATCATAAACAAAACAAAAGCTCCCAAACGAAGTTCGCCGGCCTAGAGTGAACATTGCTGAACAGCTGATTGCGTTGTTGTCTGCGCCTCGTGGTGAATGGCAATAGAACAGTGAGCAATTTGTTAGTCAAAATAGAAGAAGACTGAGAAGAACTAGTGGACGTGGATAGTTTTTTTTGATTAGTTTTAGTATAATTAATTAATTCATAGGCTCTGATGCCGCATCAATCAAACTGATGACGTTGATGCTGACGGCGCCGCATGACAGGTAAAAAGTTCAGGGTTCCTTAATGACTTTCATTTCCAATGGCATAAAAAAGTAAATAAAATCCATAAGATAATCGTGGATAATGCTGATAATATTAAAGTTAGAATGGTTAAACATTATCGACGTGATTTCTTTTGCTTTTGCTGCTGCTGCAACCGGAAATTGTCCGACTGGGTTGGTTCAACGTGTTTATCTGAACTTCTCACAAAAAACTTCCAAGAAATGTCTTCGTGGGCAATCTTGGTGTTGGCTTCTTATCAGCGAATTGTTTTGTTTGTTTTCCCGCATTTACTTGCGCACCAAAGCTAGACAAGTACGTGTTTGCCAGTGTGTACGTGTGTGTGCGATTGCAACTAAGATGGTAGCGGTCACAGTTTTCAATAGTTCTTTGCCACGGTCGGCTCGAGCAAGAGAGCTCCACCAACTGATCAGAGATTGTTAAGGTAGGCCAAATATAATACTTCTGCAACAAGGGATATGTTAAAAAATACTTTCGTCATCTAAGACAATTGGGTTTTTTAATGGAAAACAGCTGAATCAACTCAAAAAATGTCTTCTTTCTCAAATTTGAGCTTCGTTTGCTAAGCAAGCAGTTTGCAGTAAAGAACCAACACGTAAATACACGGACACAGGTTTACGTAGTTTGACGTGACACTGTTTCTTTTTTTTTTTAATGTAAATATGCAGAAACTGTATTTCGCTCTCTGTATTGTTCTAATCTTTCAGTTGATAATTGGCACTATACACCAACTAGAAGCGGAAACAACAACTCCCTCGACTCCCAACAGGGGCAACACCTGAGCTAATAATACGTTTTCCATTTGCGCCCATGTTGAGTGTCTGTATCTGTATCGGCATCGGTGACGGCTTCAGTTGTAGCAGTGGTTCGCAGGGTGCGCAACCAGCCGAGCAACGTGACACGTATCCAGACTGGAATTAACCTATAGGCGCTGCAAGCGCATAATGCGTCGTCCAAACATCAAATGGATGATCAAATCGATCATTCTGGTGTTGATCTCACTGATGCTATTCCTGCTCATCACCAGCTGGATATCATCGACACCGTATACGAATAAGCCAGTTCATCATGGTGCTGCATCGCAGCCAGAGGCCTTGGCACGCGGAGTGTATCGAACGGGGGATCGTCGTGCCGAGAGCGCTAAATTGGATCAACCAGTTCATAAAAAGGTAGCGGAGCCAGTTAAGCAGCCAGTGGAAGATGTCGTGCTGGATTCGGGCAACGTTGATCCCGATTTGGATGCACCGCCAGATGAGGATGTGCGTCTGGCTGAGCAGCAAAAAGTGGTGGTGGCGGATGATCAACAGCAGGTTGCTGCGCCTGTTGAGGATGAAATGAAGAAGGATTGGCATGACTACACGGCCATGGAACGCGATGCTAAGCGCGTAGGTATAGCCGAGCACGGCAAGGCGGCCAAATTAGAGGACGAAACTCAGGCGGAACAGGAGCGTACCATGTCGTTGGACAATGGTTTCAATGCGCTGCTCTCCGACTCTATATCGGTTAATCGTTCCCTGCCCGACATACGTCACAAGGAGTGAGTAGATTACCTAACTTCCATTGCCACGTGGCTAATTTTTTTCTTGGTTCTCTGTCAGTTGCCGCAAGAAGACCTATCTCAGCAAGCTGCCCACTGTGTCTGTCGTTATCATCTTCTACAATGAGTATTTATCGGTTCTCATGCGCTCCGTGCACAGTTTGATCAATCGTTCGCCGCCCGAGCTGCTCAAGGAGATCATACTCGTGGACGACTTCAGTGATCGGGCACAGCTCTATAAGCCGCTGGAAGACTACATAGCGGAGCACTTTAGTATTGTGCGCATTGTGCGTTTGCCACGACGAACTGGTCTGATTGGTGCACGTTCGGCTGGAGCACGCAATGCCACAGCCGAAGTGCTTATCTTCCTCGACTCGCACATCGAGGCGAACTACAATTGGCTGCCGCCACTATTGGATCCGATTGCACGTAACAAACGCACAGCTGTTTGTCCCTTTATCGATGTGATCGATCATAGCAATTTCCAGTATCGAGCACAGGATGAGGGTGCACGAGGTGCCTTCGATTGGCAGTTCTTCTACAAGCGTTTGCCACTTCTGCCTGAGGATCTGAAGCATCCTTCACAGCCGTTCAAGAGTCCCGTCATGGCTGGCGGATTGTTTGCCATATCCACAGAGTTCTTCTGGGAACTGGGTGGGTACGACGAAGGTCTCGACATATGGGGCGGGGAACAGTACGAGCTGAGCTTCAAGATCTGGATGTGTGGTGGCGAAATGTACGATGCACCCTGCTCACGTGTAGGTCACATCTATCGCGGTCCACGCAAGCACATACCGAGTCCACGCAAAGGCGACTATGTGCACAAGGTAATTACCCAGATTAGATAACACCTACTTAACCTAATTGAATGTATATGTACTTCGCAGAACTACAAGCGCGTCGCTGAGGTTTGGATGGACGAGTACAAGAGCTACTTGTATAAGAATGGCGATGGGATCTACGAGCGCACGGATGCGGGCGATCTAACGGCACAGAAGGCTATACGCACCAAGCTGAAGTGCAAATCGTTCAAATGGTTTATGGAGAATGTTGCCTTTGATCTCATCAAGAACTATCCACCAGTGGATCCACCTGCGTACGCAAGCGGCGCCATACAGAGTGTAGCCAATCCGGAGTATTGCGTCGATACGCTAGGACGTAGTCGACACAATCAGATAGGCGTCTATAGTTGTGCCAGCAATCTGGTGCAGCCACAACGTTCTCAGTACTGGGAGCTCAGTTGGCGGCGAGATTTGCGTGTGCATCGCAAGAAGGATTGTCTGGATGTGCAGATCTGGGATGAAAATGCACCCATTTGGCTGTGGGATTGCCACCAGCAGAAGGGCAACCAATACTGGTACTACGACTATCACAGCAGACTTATCAAGCACGGGCAGGAGGGCAAGCGGTGCTTGGAATTGCTGTCTGCCTCTAAGGAGTTGGTGGTGAATAAGTGCAATGAAGACAACAGGTTCATGAAATGGACATTTGGATTTACTAACAAGACAGCGTTGGACAACTACAGCCAGGAGTTGGTCCTGCAATTTTAAGTAGAAAGAACGTTGAGTAGAATGAAAGACAGTAGCGTAAATGTAGTATAAAGAAGAAGAAGATGAAGAGAAGGAGAAAGCTGAAACTCGCCACTTGCCATGTACTTAAAGCGCAATTGTGAAGTCTAATTTTGTATTCCATGTAGAGTTCTATATAGATGTATATAGTATAAGTCTACAGTTTAATACGTCTGTACTTTAATACGAACACATTCCACAGTTGTTACTAAGTACAACACAATTGTATTAAAGATTCGACTATGAAATGAATATGTACAACGTGTTTTTTTAACTTTCTTTGTCCTTTTATTTAATATTAATATCTGTTTGCTTTCAATACGCGTACTTTAAATAAATATAATTTATGTTTTACTTCATATACGATTTACTTGTTTTCTTTTTATCGTTTTACAATACATATGTATCATCATCATCATCATCATCATCATCATGGTCATGATTGTGATCATCTTTTGCTGCAATATCATCTGATCATATCGATCGTTTTACGTGCTTGTGGTTTCTAGTGATTTTCCCTCGCTCGACTTTGCTCGTTATAATTATATCATATGCCAATATTTATAGTGTTCTTTCTATATATATTCAATATATATCGAGTGTCGTGTGTGTGTGTATATGTATTTTCATTTTCATTTTCATGCTCTCTGCCCCGAAGTAACTGAAAAGACTCGTGTCATAACTTAATAATGGCAAAAGATGGTTTTCCTTTTATTTCGAAAATCATATAAAAAGCATTTACAAACTATAATAGTTGTTGGCTTGTGTAATCAGTTAATCGTTAAATCCATTAATGATTAATTATATCATAATTTATATTTATGTGTATGTATATATATAAACATTTAAATATTTATCAAAACATGTTTTTTCTTGTTGCTCAAAAGTCTTCTTCGCTGCCTTACAATTTACATCATGATCATCCTCCTAATCATCTTCATCGTCTATACGTTTTACACTTATGATTCTCCTGCACAGTTCTCATCATCTCACTACGTCATAATTTCAAATTATAGGCATAAGTATACAGATATATCTATATATATATAATATAATATTAATAACCATTTGTGCAAAATAATGTGTTTTTTCTTTTGTTTAGACTAATTTGATTTGAAATTCAGTTGCGCTGCCATTTTGTTTTCTTTCTCTTTTTTTGGATGGATGCAAATTAATTGAGTTTCTTTGCTTTATTTATACAACAATTCATGCGCGAAATGATAAAGCAAAATATAGTTGTTTTTTTTTGTTTTTTCTTTTAGTTGTTGTTCTTGCTCTTTAATACTTGCTTGGTTTCGAGTCTTTTTTTTGTTATTTTGTTTTTGAGGATTTTAGTATCGTCGCTTATTTCTTTTCAATTTGCTTTAACATTTACAGCACGTTTTGTTTATAAAAAGGAAAAGGTTTATGAATATGTATGTGTGTGAGTGTGTGTGTAGTTGTTGTTGTTGCTGTCACTTAAACTAAGTTTAAATTATGAATAATGTTTAAAAAATGTCTTGATGCATTTACGCGCTGCTGCTCTCTCGCTCACCCGCTGCTGATACTACTTTAGTATCATTCTGTCTCTCTTGCTCTGCCTATCAATGTGCTTGAGTTTTACGTATGCTTAGCTTAATATGTAGCTCCCCCTTCCTTTAACCATGCGCTGTGCTCAATTCGCCTGAGGCACACATACATACACATGCATGCAAATATTTGTTAGTATCCAAAGTCAGTTTGCCTTGCTTTTGTGTCTGCCTGTCTGTGTGAGTGTGTGTTTTGTTTGTGTATTTCGCAGTAAACGGTTAATCAAATGTGACAAATGCCGCACTCATCAAAGAGATTGTGAAGAATAGCGAAGAGAGCGAGAGCGGCATTTGCATTTGTGGGCAATTTGAATTCGCTTGGCGCTGCAAAGTATGCAACGCAAAGTGTGGCAACACTGGCAGCCTCAAGCGACAGTCAAATTTGCCGTAGAAAAATATAAACGACAAAAAGCTACAGTTGAGAAAATACATTTTGAATGGGATTTTTTAGTGCTATTTTTTGCATTAGTGTAAAAACTTGTTACCAACTATTTGTTTACTTTGTGATTTGTTTTTGTTTTCATTTCTTTTGCTGTTGCGAAATTCTTTACGTTCGTTTTGTTTCTAGTTTGCTTTAAAAATTGGTTTATTTGTACTTTTGGCAATGATCTTTTACGAGTATCCGCGTCCACTAACAGTTTTTTGTTTTTGTTTTTGTATTTTTCTTTATTTGTTTTTTTATTTTTTCTTTATTTTTTGTTTAGCTTAATTTGTTTAGAAACTCAAGCAAAATATTCTTTAGCATTCTTTATATTTGTTTTTTTAGTTTTTTTTGTTATAGTTTTTCTTGCATACTCAGTTTGTTTTCCTAGTGTTGTTGTCCTGTAGTTTGTTGTTGTTGTAGTGTGTATGTTGCATCTTAACAGAAAGTGACAAAATAAAGAATATATAGTCAACTGATGTAACAGAAATTGCCAACAATATAGCTGCTTACGGAACTAAAGTTATTTTCTTCACTTCTCTCTCTCTTTCTAAATCTAGCTGCATTTTCCTCAGTGTATACTAGGCAGTTGTGTGTGAGTTTGTCTGTGTGTGTAGTGGAGTTTTGGTTATATATTTATATATGTGATATATGCTGCCTGGAAACGTGACTCGCTGCTGCTCTTCCCCTGCTGCTATGGCACACGCAATCAGGACGCGCTTACAAAAATAATTGTTGAGAGAATCTTTCAGTCGGTTTGGGCAGGAACAGGCGCAGGAGCAGGGGGAGAAGCAGGAGCAGGAACAGGAGTTGTGCTACCAATGGTAGTAGCAGCCAAGCTGATGGGGGCCTAGACTGGCAGGCCCACGCCCACTCCTGCTCCCACTCCCGCTGCCAGCTGCTGCTGCTGTTGTTGCTGCTGCTGTTGCTGCATGGATGCGGGACCATTGCCAGCGTTGCTGCCATTCGTGGACGATGTCGGACTGCTATTGCCCTCCTGGTAGGGCCCCGTAACCACACAGGGGTGCATAGGAAACAGGGTCGTCCACGACGTGGTTGTTAGTGTTGGTGCGTGGAGGGCAACTTTCTCGTTTTTTGGCTGCTCGCTGTGTTTGTTGCTGTTGCTGCTGCTGCCGCCGCCGCTGCTGCTGCCGCCGTTGCTGCTGCTGTTGTTGCTGCTGACGCCGCTGCTGCTGTTGCTGCTGTGACTGTTGTTATTATTATTATTGTTGTTGTTATTATTGCTTTTGTTGTTGTTCATATTTGATTGCGATTTCTTACTTGTATCGCTCTTCTTCTTCTTGCTGCTGCTGGCTCCATTCTTGATGGCTCCACCGCTGGCTACGCCTCCTCCTCCGCCGTTGGCCTCCTTCTTGATTAACGTTGTCCCCGTCGTCCCCGTTGCCCCAGCCGCTGCCGCTGACGCCGCCAACTGTTGCTCATCGTGCATATCCTCATCCTCGTCATCCTCACCGGCGGCCTTCTTCAGCAGACGCTCGCGCTCCTCTTTGGCTTTGTTATCCAGATCCGTGTTGATCTTCTTCACGCGCATCTTCTCCTCCCACTCGTCGATGCCGTGCCGGGCACGATTCAGATTCCGATGCTGGTAGAAGATCAGCGTCATCCGCGTCGGCTCATGCCGATCGGGACGTCGCACTGCCGTCGTCGCATGCATCTCATGCTTGGCACACTCGATCAGCACACTGCCATGATTGAGGGCAATGGCCACGCCCCCCATTTGAGGATCCTGAAACGCCTCGATGTTCTCGTTGATCTCGGCAACTTCGCCAATGGGTTCGATCTTGTTGGAGTTGGTGCTGGCCGGGGCAACAGTTGTGCCAGCTGTTGCCACCACAGAGTTGCCATTGCCATCGCTGCTGCTGTTGCTGTTGCTGCTATTGTTGCTGCTGTTGTTGTTGCTATTGCTGCTGCTGTTGCCCACAGGTGGCGCTGTATCCACAGTGGGCGTAACCGTGCCGCCCTCTACTGGCAATTGACCATTGCTCAGATCCGGCAGTATTGTCTGTGGCGGTGTTGCCGGCAATTGTTGCTGCTGCTGCTGCGTGTGCTGCTGCTGCTGTTGCAACGGCGCTGCTGCTGTGGGTAGTGCAGGCTTAATCAGAGACGTGGGCGGCACTGCGCCATGGGCGGACAGTGCCATGGTGCCTCCTCCAGCTCCACCCGCCGGGCCATAGCCACCCGATCCCGCCTGGTGATGCCCGTAGACATTCCAGTTGGGCGAGGGCGGCGGAGGCGTGGGCGGCGGCGTCTGCTGGGGGTACATGCCGTAGGGGGAGTACGCCTGGTGATGGTAGCCGTAGTTGTAGTTCATGTTCTGGTACGCATCGTAGGCAGAGTACGCGGAGTGAGGTGGCGGCGGTGGAGGCGGATACATCTGGTAGTTGTTGGGGTACTGCGCGGCATATTGGTAGTCGCTGGGCGGTGGCTTCGGCTTCACGAATCCCTCTGACGGATGGTGATGGTGGTGGTGTGGAGGTGGTGGCGGCAGATGGTGATGTTGTTGGTGTTGGTGGTGCGAGTGCGGATGCGGATGTGGGTGGTGAAGTGGTGTGGCTAGATTAGTCATGGGTTGCTGCATGGCTGTCAAGGCGGTTAACTTACTCTCGACCAGGGAGTGATTGACCAACGTTGTCGAGTCGGGATTCTCCTCGCTGACGCCGACGCGACCCTTCAGTTCACCACCCACAACGCTGCCAATGTCAGCAACATTGCCCCCAACGGCGCCCTGCTGCTGCTGTTGCTGTTGCTGGGACTGATGTTGCTGCTGTAGCTGCTGCTGCTGTTGTTGTTGCTGCTGCTGTTGTGCCTGCTGTTGTTGCTGTTGCTGTTGCTGCTGCTGTGCCTGATGCTGCTGTGCCTGCTGCTGCTGTGTGCTCAGCGCTGGGGACGTCAGATTGTTGTAGCTGGGCGTGTAGCCATTGCTGGCGTCGTGCTGTGCGGGCGTGGGCGTTAGTGCTGTGGGCGTGACAGGCGGCAGGGCAGTGGCAACTGTTGCTGCCGCCGGCACTGCTGTGGGGGCTGCCGTTGCTGCTGCTGTTGCCAGTGTTGGCGGCGTCACTGTGTGCTGCTGCGTCGTGTGCTGCTGCTGTACCAGCGTCGGCGTCGTTGGCGTCAGTGCAGCGCTGCCTGGGGCCATGCCCGCCATGGCATGGGGTGGCCAGTTGCCGTAGTAGTTGCGCGAGTCGATATACGAGCCCGTCTGGTAGTCATAGGAGTAGGGCGAGTCCAGGACCGTGCTCGAGATCTGATTGGATTGTAGCTGTGCATCCGTGAAGGTGTCGATCATGGTGGCCATGTTCATCAGGCTGGAGTTGGAGCTCATCAGCTGATTGGGTTGCCCGCCATTGCCGGCGCCAGGTGGCGCTATACCGCCATTGTTGCTGGCCGCATTGGGATTGTTGCCGTGGGGATTCACTGGTGGCGTGCTGAAGGCGCTGCCCGCCGGACTGGGGTTGTTCGTCACTGGCGTCTGGCAGCGCGGGGAGGGCGTTGTGGGAGGTGCCGAGCCAGGCGTGGATGCGCTGGAGTTGTTCGACTTGGACTTGGGCTTCGATTTGCTGTTGTTGTTGTTGCCGCCAGAGCTGTTGCTGTTGCTGCTGCTGCTGTTGCTGCCATTACCAGCGCCATTGCTGGCGCCATTCTCCTTCTTGATGATGGCGGGCGGACTGCTCTGCTGCGACTGGGATTGGGCGCCATTGCTGCTGCTCTGACTGCTGCCATCGGCGGCGGCATCTTGCTCGCCATCGGGCGTGGCGGCGTCGTCCTCCTTGCGCTTCTTGCCGTGCCGGCGACAGGGGATGAGGGGCGTGGAACGCACGCGTACTTCGCAGGGGAATCTGTGGAAGGGAGAGAGGGGGAAGAAGGTGGGGAAGAGAGAAGAAGAGAGAGAGAGAGAGATGGGGTATTACTGCCTGCTCTTTAGGTGCCTCCTGCGAGCTGAGCTCAAAACTCAACACTACACTCACTTGTCCAGCATTTGCACAGCGCCGGTGCGATGCTTGTCGCGCTGCCCCTCGACGCTCTCGAACTCATCCGTGCCATCCATGGTATACAGGGGCAGCACATGGAACTGCTCATCGTCGGGCAGGTGAGTATCGCGATTGTTGGGTTTGAGCAGCGCCACATGGACAGTGCAACCATCCTGCATGTTGTGCAGATCACGATGCGAGTGCGCACAGAAATCCAGGCAGGCTGTCACACCCGAGAAGGGTTTGCCAGGCTCCAAGCCCAGCCGGCAATCGGAGGCCTCGTGCTCGTACTTGGTCTGATTGTCATAGGAGCGCGGGCAGACCTGCTTGAAGACCGGCGCCAGCAGTGTTGCTATCAGGTTCATGTGATCCTCGATGGCAGCCTCCTCACTCTTCACGCTCAGGCGGAACTTGCGCACTGTCTTGGAGCGCGCGTACTTGCAGCCATTGTAGTACATGGACCAACTGCAGCCGAAGCTGTACGAGGCACCAGAGGTCTCAGGATCCAGTCCTGTAAGGGGAAACAAAGGGGAACAGTCAGTAACTAGTAAAACAGCTACTGTCGAGGGGGCTCGACTCAGGTGGGGTATTCCTATCTAGGGTACTGACTAGAAGCCTAAACAGCTGAGGTATCCCCTTCTAGACTGGGAGCCTTCTCAGCTTAGGTATCTCTATCTAGGCAAGAAGCCTATACAGCTGATGTTACCCTGTCTAGGCTCCTGACTAGAAGCCTACACTCCTAAGTTATACATATCTATCTAGACTAGGTGCCTACTCAGCTAAGGTATCCCTTTCTAGGCAAGGAGCGTACTCAGCTTAGTTATCTCCATCTAGACAAGTAGTCTATGCAGCTGAGGTAAGCCTGTCTAGGCTCCTGACTCCTATCTAGACTGTGTGCCTACTCAGCTTAGATATCCCTTTATAGCTCGGCTGCAGAATAAAGGAATTGACATAAAGGTCCTTGCGATAGCTGTACTGTTACATACACGCTATCCGCCTCACCAAAACGATTTCTTAAATTTATATCTTCTATGTTTATCGTTTATTTTATTTTATGTTGCATACTTTGCAGGGTGTGGTAATCAGTACCTCCTTATAATTATTTCTTAAATAACTTCTATGTTAATTATCCGATTTCAACCATATTTTCATATATCATTTGAGCGTTAATAGTTATTGTATTTACCAAAATTAAACTATCCTGCATTTAAAGTACACTTGAAACTGGGTTTTTATTGATTTACGGGGGCGAAAGAAGGGCGTGGTCAAGTTCTAAAATAAGCTATATCTGCGTGCAATAATTACACATATTGACACCAAATTTTGTAGCACTAGCTATTATAGTTTCTGAGATATAGATGTTCATACGGACAGACAGACAGATGGATGCACGGACATGGCTATATCGACTCGTCTGTTGGTGCTGTATACGAATAGATATACTTTGTGGGTCTGCAACATCTTATTCTGCTTGTTACATATATTTTCGGTTGACACAAAGTTGAAATACCCTGCTACCCTTCTTTGTAGTAGGCCTAAACAGTGTGAAATGGAAGGGGAGCTGAGGAAACAAACCTTGGCAGGCACAGGTGCGATTCTCATTGGTGGCACAGCGGCGCGTGGTGGGCAGGCCGTACTTGTTGAGCTTGGGTATCAGGTTTTTGTATGCATTGTCCGCCTCCAGGCGCGGCATGCCATCCCAGGCTACCATGCAGACCACAATGTAGGCAGCAATGCATCTAAGCAGGGAGAAGGAAGATTAGTAGAGATGCAAGTGAGAAGCCTTCTCTTCCCAGTCTCACCTGTGTCCCGGTCGTTTCTTGACCACCACGAGTACCTTCTCTTCTGGATCAGCGCGTCGTATCACCCACTTGGCCACAGGGCAACCCTGCGTGGTCTTGCCCTCCTTCCCGGTGTAGACAATCTTCTCAATGCGCAGCTGCCTGCCCGTAAGCTGACAGCGATCCTCGAACTCGCGACGCAGCTCCATCAGTGTGGAGGCCGTGCCTGCAGGGAGAGAGAGAGAGTAGATGGGAGCTTAGTTAATCCTGCCTAGCTTCAGCTCTTCCTCAACTTACCTAGATGCGTGTAGTAGGTGCCTGGCTCCGGGGGATTCTTGTCGGACTGGAAGCACTCGCACTCGGGTATCTCCGTCTTGTTGCCCTTCTCCAGGCGATCCGTGGTGTCGAACATGGGATTGATTTTCTCATGCTTCACTATGATCTCGGGTATCTCATCTGGTTTCTGTTTCTTTGACTTCGCCTTGATGCCATTGTGTGCCTCCGCCAGTTCATCCTCGTCGAGCAGTTCCTCCTTGGGCGTTATGCCCAGCCCCATGCAGGTGCCATCCTTGAGATGCTCTGCTGTGGGTGGACGCGTGCCGCCTTGCCGACAGCAGGTGAAGCCATTGTTCAAGGGCTTGCTCTCACCCAGATAAGCATAGCCATGTCCATGGCCGTGTCCCAGCATGCCCATATCCTCCAGCTTCGGCTCCAGCATGCCGTGATGAGCGAGATGCGGCGGCGGTGGTCCGCCATGGCCGAGTGCATAACGATGCGCGGGTATGGGATACGCATGTGCTGGTATGTCCTTCTCATAGTTGGTGGGCAGTGGAATGATGCTGTTCGTGTCCGGCTTGCGGTCCAGCTCTAGCATGCTGTTCCCATGTCCATGTCCATGGTGCGAGGCATTCGAGGGCGGCTTACCCCGACTGCCATAGGCTGCTTGGTAGCCGGGCACGAAGCTCTGCTGGAAGTTCTGCTGGAAGGAGCCGGCGCCGGCGCCGTAGTACGCCGAATTGTGATGGTATCCGGCGTAGTCCTGCTGATGCTGTTGGTGCTGCACCTGCACCGACTGCCCCTGGCCGTCGTTCTGGCAGAAGTCTGCGTACTGTATGAAGTTCTGATAGTTCCGCTCGTATCCCTCCATCTTGTTGGGTTGTCCGCCGGGCGGGGGCGGCGGGGGCAACAGACCCGGCTCCGTCTTGATGTACTGCCCGTGATAGTCTTGTCCCGGCGGCGGGTAGTGTGCTCCGAGGTGGGCCTTGAGGCCTCCACCACCTCCCGGATCGTTGGCATTGCGATCCCTTTCGATCTCCGCGGCAGCTGCCTCTGCGGCGGCAGCAGCTGCACGACTCGCCTTGCTGCGACTGCGTGACTTCTTCGCCTGCGGTGGTTGCGGTGGCGGTGCCTGAAGCGAGGGCGGTGGTGGTGGCACCTCGGCGTGACTGATGGTCGTGTGTTGTCCTGGCTGGTGTTGCTGCAGCTGCAGCTGCAGTTGGTGTTCTGTGCCGGCATAGCCGGTGGTGCCTGTGGCCACCACGCTGGGCTTCTTAAACGAGTTGGCGTGGTGCGGCTTCCAGATACCTGTTGCTGCTCCTCCTCCCTGATCGCCACCACCTCCGAGGGGCACCTCGGCAACGCCCAGCGGCGATGCTGCTGCTGCAACGCTGCTCGATTGCCCGTTGGCGCTCAGCGCCGTCTCTGGTCGGAGATGGTGGCTATATGATAAAAAATGACCGGTCTGCTGTTGCTGCTGCTGCTGTTGCTGCTGCTGCTGTTGTTGCTGCTGCTGTTGCTGCTGTGCAGTTGTTGGCGCCGTGCCCAGACCGAGAGGATCAGGCGGCGCATCCTTGGAGTCGCTCTTGCGCATGATCATGCTCTTGATGCGTGTATTCAGATGCAGTCGCTCTCCCTGACCCGCCGCATAGCCATCCCCTGACAACTGTTGCTGCTGTGCAGGTGGCTGCTGCTGCTGCTGTTGGGGCTGCTGATTGCTCCAGTTCCAGTCCTGCATGGGCGGCGAGGCAAGGTGTGGATGCGTCTGCTGCTGCTGTTGCTGCTGCTGCACGCTGCTGCCGTAGGGCTGCAACCCATTGCCGTTGGGCGAAGGCGGCACTTGGCCGGGCGACTGCGAGACAAGGCGTGGCTGCTGCTGCTGCTGATGTTGCTGCTGTTGCTGGATGAGACTGCGTGTGGGGGATTGGGGCACTGCCTGCGTCTGCATGGGGGAACTTGCTGGTTGTGCGACGACAGCATTAGAGCTACCACTGGCGGCAACTGGTACCGCTGTGGGCGTGGCAGCTACACTGCCTCCTGCTGCTGCTGTTGTTGTCGTCTGCTGTTGTTGTGATTGTGGTTGTTGCTGTTGTTGTGATCCGCTGTAGTCGCCTGGATACCCGTTACAGTTGAGTGAGCGCGGCGGCACGCTGCTCACCCGCGGATATCCAGGCGTGTCGTTTCCCGACATTGCCTTGTTCAGATCGGCGCCAAGATGCTGCTGCTGCTGTTGTTGCTGTTGCTGCTGCTGCTGTTGCTGCTGCTGCTGCAGGCCCACCGAGGGCGGCACTGGTGCTGTGGACACTTGTCCGGCATAGCTGACGCCTCCGGGCGCAAAGCCAGCTGCGACGCTCTGCAGTCCCACCTGCTGTATGGGCGCACTCGAGAGCTGTTGGCTCTGGAAGTCGTAACGCTGCACGGGCGCACCGTAGGGGGAGCGTCCGTAGTTGGGATCGAAGCCGAGTCCTGTCTGCACGTAGCCATTTGATGGGTAGGCGTAGGACTGTGTCTGGAAATCCAACGAGTTGAGCGATGTGATGGCTGGAGTATTCTGTGGTATTTGCTGTATGAACTGGTTCTGCCAGCCCTGCGACGGATCCGCCTGCCATGTGGGGTAGAAGGCCATGGGTGCCTGCAACGGGGGTGGATGAAGGGAAGAGAGAGAAAGAGAGAGATTGGTGGATTAGTATGGGTTATCAAGGGGCTTGCCTCTTTATCGAATACTATCGTTTAACTTATAAGGAAGTATGTACTGTCGCTTGAACTATCGCTGAAACTATCGACCGTAGTGAAGTAAAAAGGAGGAGTGAAAGATCTGTATCGATTATTGAAGTGATTTTCTAAATATCTGTTAGTGAACTAATATATATCTATATTTCCAGGAGAATAGTATCATTGAGTGCAGACTATCGATAAATATCGATAACAATCGCTTATAGTGTTGTATTGTATCAGAGGGAGTGTTCAATAGTGTCTGTTAGTTTTTAAGATGCACAACTTGCATTGCCAATACTATCAGTTGAAAAAAAAACTACAAAAAATCCTAATAATAAATATTAATACTTAATAATAAATATTAATACTTAAATACTATCGCTAAACCTAAAATATTGAGCCAATTAAGGAATCTTTAGCATCCTTAATCTGTAAACTTATACAAGTGAATAATAAATATCAATGGTTGATTAAACCTATCGTATACTATCGTAGAATCTCAAATTTAGAATGCTAGACTTGAAATATCGTTTAGCTAAGTGACTCTTCACAATATGAACTATGTTTTAAAATAGAGAATACCAAAAGTTGTCAAAATATAGCGCTTACTATCGTATAACCTCAAGTTCTCAGCACTTTAAAGATCAATCGTACAACAAATATGATATATCTCTAAGTTAATTGATAAATACTAACGCATTAAGTAGCAGACTGTCTTTTAGTTTTCAACTTCCAACACTTTTTCCCACTATT
The DNA here is from genome assembly GCA_018903715.1 of Zaprionus davidi. Classification (NCBI taxonomy): domain Eukaryota; kingdom Metazoa; phylum Arthropoda; class Insecta; order Diptera; family Drosophilidae; genus Zaprionus; species Zaprionus davidi. Next base: position 1,568,851 of record JAEIGL010000009.1, on the reverse strand, counting down.
GATTCATTTCTTTAGCTGCTTTTACTGCTTTAAATCACCCTCCAATTAGTCAGAAACTTTTAATGTACTGTTTTTATGTTTTATTATAATCTTAAGTGCTCTACATTAAAGTAAAGCTTGCAGCATAATAAAACCTAATCAGCGTAATTTAGGCAAGGCCTCAAACTGTCAGCACCTCTTATAAAGATTTATTTGGGGACTAATTAAAAGTAAGTTGAACGTCTTTGCCAAACAATCCATTCAGGTGCAATTAATCAACCCTTCTGAGGGGCCTACAAGCAGTACCGCAATAGGGTGCTCATATACAAACATAAATCACATTAGTCGCGCCCTAATTAAGCGACCCACTAATTGACCCGCAGTAAACAAGAACACACTAAACAGACGTCAAATATTTGGAAATGTTATTCCTTTGCCCTCCCCCTTCCACACCACCAAACACGCCCTCTAATATGCTACAGTTTTTCGCATTTATTTATGACACGGAACACACCCGAAAGCGGAAAAGCAATAAAAATAACGAACGTGAAACACGCGTCGTTTTCATTTCATTTGCATTTTTATGAGCGCAAAAATTATGAAAGTGAAATTTTGTTATTCATATAAATAAAACAACAAGAGCAACAACAAACAATAACAATGCCGGCAATAAAATCAAATGAAATATAAATTCGTGTATAAATAATTTTAATAGCAACTTTTTTATGCCTCTCTCTCTCCCTCTGCCACTTGCAGTGGGTGAGTCTGGCTTGATTTGGCTGTAAAAATAGCCTTTTATTTTGTCTACAAATGTCTGCCTGTCTCTCTCTATGTGTGTGTGTGTGTGTGCACCTGATTGCTGCTGCTGTGCGGTCTGGCGTTTTATTTTGAAAACATTTAGCAATCATTGATAAAAATCGAAAAATTGTTTATGAATGAACGTCTGTATGTATGGGGGAGTCTCACTGTCTGTGTGTGTGTGTCAGTGTGTGTGTGTGGGCCAGTTATGCCTGGCCTGGGTTGGCTTTGCGGCTCGTTCGGCTTTTCGTACGTTCGTTATGTGTGCACAGCTGCAGTTGATTGGGCCCGTGTGACGTATACGCAACGTTGGCCGACGGCAACACATACACACACAGAGGCTGTTTGTGCTATTTGTGTTACGCTTTTTTCGCAGTGAATGAAGCTTTTGACTAGCCGAAAAACCTCATGAAGGTCAATGCTCGCTGTGGTTGTTGCTGCTGCTCTGGTTGCTGCTGTTACTGCTGTTGCTGCTGCTGTTGTTGTTGTTGAGGGAACTGTGCAATATTGATTTGTACTCACCATGGGTTGTTGCGGCTGATCCTTCATGGTTTGTATTTGTGCGGTTATCTGATGCTGTTGCTGATGCAAATGTTGCTGCGGCTGATGTTGCTGCTGCTGCTGTACGTGCTGCTGCTGTTGCTGATGTTGTGGCTGCTGGTGCTGCTGCAGGTGTTGTTGCTGCTGCTGGAAGTGCTGCTGCTGTTGCGGTTGCTGATAGTGTTGCTGCTGCTGATGTGACAACAATTGCTGCTGCAACTGTTGCTGCTGTTGATACTGCTGCTGTTGCTGCAGACTACCACCAGCTGTTGCTGCTGCTGTTGTTGTTGTTGTATTTGGCGATTGCTGCGGCAGGAGCGTTGCTGCCGGCGTTGGACTTAGACGTGGCGATGTTGCTGTTGCCGCGGCGCCAGCATTCAGTTTATTTGCTTTGGTGGAGGTTTTGCGGGCGCGTGACTGCAAGAAGAAGAGGAAGAATAAATTGTTAAAAATCGTTGACAAATTGTTAGTTAGTTAATGGCATTGAGAAAAGTAACGGTATGTGCATAAATTATGGGGTAATTTACGTTGACAAATTGTTAGTTAGTTAATGGCATTGAGAAAAGTAACGGTATGTGCATAAATTATGGGGTAATTTACAGTGTGCGATACAAAATTATACGCAATTAATCTGCAATATCAGCAGCAGTTTCTGTTGCTGTTGCTGTTGTGGGTGTCACACTTTGGTCGCTGCTGACCTTCGCCGCAGTGTTCTATTTGCCTTTGGCCGTTTTCAAGCTAATTGCACGTTGGCTCGAAGCGTTTCTTGGCAATTAGTTGCAGCAATGTTGCTGCTGCAGTTGCTGCGTTTAATTAAGGAAATTCGTTAGACGCGCAACTATTTTAATTGCTTCTTGCTATTGTCCTGCTCAAGTGTTCCCTCCCCTCCCTTCCCCCTTTTCCCCTTGGGTATAATTTATGCTTGCAGCGCGCACATAATTTCGACTTGTTTTTGAGTCTGCACGCCGGCAACATGTAAAATTTATGTGGCCAGCGATTTATGTGCAATTTATTTGTGCAACCAAATACATAAAAAAGAGCATGGCAAAAATGCAGCATGCAACAACAGCAACAACAACTGCAACAGCAACAGCTGCTGCTGCCAGTTGCTGTTGTTGCCGTTGCTGCTGCTCGAACGAAAATATGTTGTGCGCGCCATTAAAGGCCTTGCAAATTTATGTTTATAAAACTATCCAGTTGTTGTTGTTGTTGTGCAGGAAGGTTGTGTGTGCTGCGCTGTGTTAGCTGTAATTTATTTTTTGAATTATTTTTTGGGCAAAATAAGAAGATTATGCAGCATAACTCAGGGCATTATGCGAGCTGGAAATTTATGGCAATTTTAGAAATTGCTTCTTCAAATAAGTGATATATACAAATATTTATAATTTATGGTGGTATATACTTATATAGATAATAATAATGGTTATGTATTAAATTATTTGTATACAGTTTAGTATAAGGTGTAGCAATATGACAGCTATGATTAAGCTTATGAGCATTATTAGAATACTCATGTATGCACATATAATTATTTATTTAATTTACTGAGTTATATTAATGAAATATTTACATATTATATAATCATATATCTTATCTTCTTTTCCTGATTCATCCGAATTCGTTTGTTTTACATATGTTATTATATTATTGTATATTAACTGAATTATCAATTTTATTAATGTAATTTATTAATTATTTATATATTTTATTCTTTACTGATTTATTTATATATTCAAATTTATTAAACTGAACTAGTCGTTCATTATATATATTGTATATTATAGATTGTATTTCATTATATTTATCTAACTGAATTATTTGTCTTATTATTTAAATGTTTTATTACTTTCATTCAACTGAATTATATGTTATTTCAATATTGTATTATAATTGTTATACTATATTTTATTTGCTGAACTATTTGTTGATTATATACATATATATAATATATGTATATATTATTATATATAAGATTTTACTACCTCATATATTTGTTGATAATATTATAAATAATAAATCAATTTTATAGCAACATATTTCATTAACTGGAACCTTTGTTTACCATGTATTTATTTTATTATTTAAATACCAAATTAAATATATTATTTATACATTTTTATGTATATAACTATAAATAATAATTTACTTTCGATTTCCGCTAAATTGATAAACTTTTGCTGCTGTTGTTGGCTTTTTCTCACTAATTTCTGCGAATTTCTTATCGCAAATACTGTTTATAAACAAAACACTTTCTAATTTCGGAATGCTTCACATGATAACAGATAGCAAATAATCGATTTCACGTTTATAGCATGTGACATTATATGGTTATAATTATCACATTCCAATTGAAGCCAAAAACGAAAACAGAATCTTCTTCCACATAAACAAAACACATTTGCTAATTGCAAAGTGAATAGGATCGGGTCGTTCTTTGGTTAGGGCCAATTAAAGCGGCGTATGTCTGGCTATATATTTACGATATTTATACATATTGCTGGGAAGTTTGTTGCAACAACAACACAAACAAACGGAGGCAAATCGTTTGTGCAAATTGCCTGCAAAATATGATTTATATTATATTTTACCCTGCCCTGACTTAACCAACATAATGCAATGCAAACACACACACACACACGTACACACAGAGAAATGCAAATAGAAAATCACAAAATAAGGAAAGGCACAGACAAAGAGAGAAGGAGACAAAGAGAGACAATTCGGACTGGCGCAGCTGACGACAACGCAAGAAAATAGCTTGGGCAAACACAGTTTGAGCCATTTATGAGCGAGACAGAGGGACAAAGAGGGGGTGGGAGAGAGTGTCGAGGGGGTTGTTAGCTTGTCTGGGGAGGCTTTCTAAAAATATTTGCAATGCAAAGCAAACATTGTCGGCAGACGCAGGTGCCAAAAAATTAAAATAAATTTGCACGCAATTCGCAAATCGAATCGGAATTCAAATTCGATTTTCGAATACGAAATTCGCAAAAATTGCCAATTATTTTTGCTTTGCAGATTTTCCTTATGATAGTGTGCAGACACTGTTTGTATGCATGTGTGTGTGCCTGTGTGTGTTATTAATTAAGGCTTTTGCACGTTGTGTGCACTGTTTGTTTAGGCCATGAGGCAAAAACAAAAACAAACAGCAATGACAACAACAACAAACAGCTAAAACAACAACAACAGTCTAATAAAAATGGCGTAAGGCCATCGTAAAATCATAAAAAAGATATATAGCATATGCAGCAAGAGGGAATATGAGCTAGTGAATACCCTGCATGAGGGGGAACAGTTTGTATTATTTAAAAACATTTATTTAAAAATTTCCCAGTAATTTGTTTAGTTTCCCGCCTAAAATACTCTGTATTCCTATTAGATTAACCTTTAATTATCTCATAAAAATCCCTTGAAAATTCCTTAAATTAAATTCTTAAAATAAACTGTGTCTTGTCTACAACTTTAACTCTATGAATTAAATTCTGTTAGGAATCTCGTATAAGAAGTTCAGTATAATCTTTATTCCTTCCAACAAATCATAGAAATATCAACAAATCATAGAAATAATTTGTTTAATTATCACTAAGTTTCCTCACTTAAAACACCCTGTATTTTATTTAGTTTAACCTCTAACTTCCTTCTAGAAAATTCCTAGCAATTCTTTAAAGTTTCTTATAAATAGTTGCTCCGCCTCAAATACCATGTACTCATCTTAGTTTACTCGCCGCAAAAAAACGCGTTCGCTTGTCTTGGCTGTTAATGCATTTTCCCACTATTTACACTGTTCATAAAAGTTAATTAAATGTTTATTATCGTCGCTTGTTTGCATCGCCGCGCGACTTCACTTCAATGTTAGCTGCACTCCCCTCCGTCCCTCATCCTTTCTTCCTATCCTACTCTCTTCCTCTGTTGTTGTCTCTTTTCAGTTTACAATTCTGTTTTACGTCGAATTCATTTTTATTTGTTTCTTGGTAAAGTAAACAAAATGCAAAGCAAAGCGAGGCATAGATAGAAGGCAGATAGAGATTAGTGCGCTCTTATCGGCCAACAACAACAGCAACAACAGCTGCTGTTGCAACGTGCAACGAACTAAGCGCTGTGTGGCCTTCGGCCTAGAAAAGCGCTGCCTCTGTCGCCGCCTCTGCCTCTGCTGACCCCGCGGAAGTTCCCTGCTCGCTCTGTCAACGATTTTCACTGAAAAATGCGTTTAAAAGAAAATTGCGCACAGTGTAAACAGCAATTAGTTGTGCGCCAGTGTGCGTGTGTGTGTGCACTTGTATTTACATTGAATACACCGCACTGCGATAAGAAACAAGGAAAATACACGTTATAAAACGAAATAAATAAAAAAACAAACTTAAAGGCATTTTTAGTTCGGCTTGAGCGACGCGCACGATGCGCTACACTGCAGACGACTGAGCAGGCTAATGGCAGATACAGATACATATATAGAGATATAGATATGTCTGTATGTGGTGTGATAGAGAGTTGCTGGCAGATTCTTGCAGCGATTGTTACGCTAATAGTTTTGCAGGAAGTCAAAGACGCCATTAATCAGTTGGTAATGTAGAAACGAAAGAACTCTTTCAATTTCTAAACTTTAGTCGAATTCTCTATCTTATCTTACACTCTTCACTAACCCATTTAGCTGCTAAGTAGTCATAAAGTAGTCATAAATCTTACACTTATTATCGATTATATCGATATATTTACGATGCTTATAATAAATATGTTTTTCCGATAAAAGTCTTTTCCTACTAAATGTGTCTCTCTCTCTCTCTCTGTACCTCTTTGCCAGTCTCCGCTCTGACATTGATAAGAGCGAGGACGGAGCGCAATAATAACACCTCCAGCTACGTCTGTGTGTATTTGTGTGTGTGTGTGTGTGGCCCATCATAAATTACACACATAACCAGGGTATGCCATATAAATTATTTACATGTCCCCAACGTCAAAGTCTGCTGATAAGGCCAGAAAGGGAGGAGAGAACACAGCGTAATATAAGTAAATACAGTAAAGAGAGGCAGAAGAAAAAGGTGAGGAGAGAAGAGAGAGAGTGGGAGAATATAAATAAATTGTAAATAAATCAAATATTAGTTTTGATCTTTAGAGAATATGCAACGTTTTGTGTTTACTTTTTCGACCTTATCAACGCAGCAAAAGAACTAGCAAATGATTGAGGTTACAACTGAACACACTCTCTCTCTCTCTCTCTCTCTCTCTTGCTCAATCTAATAATCCTGGGTGTAATTGTAAACGGAACTGCAAAGGCAAAGCAGGCAAAACATATGTAAAGGAATATGCTTTTGTAGCATAGTGTAAACATGGCAGAAAGAGATGTAGAGAAGGAGGCGGAGGCTTTTCCTGCTGCTACGTTCCATTTTGCTCTAATAGCAACTGCAATTGCTATGATTTCCAGGGGGAGGAAGACGGGGATGTAGAGAAAGAAAAGTGATAGGGAGGGGGCAGAGTGTGAGAGGGAGGGGAAGCATGCTCGGCATGCTGGCTTGGGCACCTCAAATATTTAACTTGTATTTCGTATTCATGCTAATTTTGCATTTTCCACAATTTTCTCACCCACAAAATACCCCTTGCCCCCTCTCTCTCTCTCCTCGCAACCCCTGCCTCTTGTACGTTATTATCCTGCAGGCACTGTGAAGCCTTTTCAGCTTCAGCTGGCCCCCTGCCCCTGCGCTCTGCAATTTCTTGCTACGCCATGGACATTGTCTGGTTGCACTGGTTCGGTTGCTCTGCTTGGTTTGTTATCTGCCACATGAGGCTTGCGAAGAGGGGGGAGTGGTAGGGGGAAGGTGGGTATACAGTGAGGTCCGCCTGTAATTGTACGTGTCGAGTGTGCGCTGTGTGTGTGCCAGTGTGTGTGTTGGTTCAGGCTACAGTTTCCTTTTTATCCTTTGCTTTGCTTGTTAGCGCGTGTGTGTGAGTGTCTGCCAGTGTGTGTGTTTGTGTGCATGCCTGTCCGAGTGTGTGTGTGTGTATTTTATTCAATTTAGCTTTCAATTAGTCTGCAATTGTTCGCTTGTTCGTTGGCTTGCATTCTTAAACAGTTGCGATGGCTTCTCCCCTCTCCCTCTCTCTTCTCTTCCCTCTCTTTATCACCACTCTCTTTCACTTAATGTGCAGTCAAATTTTGCATCTGTTAAGAAATTAGACAAGCCACAGCGCACTTCCCACATATTCTCTTAAGATACCCTGTAAAATTGCAGTTAAGTCTGCACTGCATGCCTGCTCTGCCTGTTTACAGGGTATGCTTGCGTCATACTGCGCACTTTATATCACGTTGCATCCTTTTATACGTCTCTCTCCTCCCTTCTCTCCCTTCGTCCTGCTGTGTGCACCATTTCCGTTATTTCACTCGCATCATTATTTTGATTGAATATTTGCGATAAATTAAATTGGAAAAGGCAGCGAAAATATTTGCTGACTGCGTTGCAAAAGGGTTTTTCACCAGTGGCGTATGCAAGGTGGGGGTACGCCGAAGGGGGTACCGTCTGTAGTTGCACATTTGGCCAGTAAATTATAATGCGGCTGGTAATCAATAGTGCAAATATTGGCAAATCAGATGCGCTTTTGCCAATCCTCCCCCCTCCCCTTATGAAATGCATTAAGAGCTATTCACATAGATTTATATACTATGTTATATATAGTGTAGTGTAGTATATCTTTTGTATAGGTCTCTCTCTCTCTTTCTCTCCCTGTCTCTCTCCTTGGCATTTCTCCTGGCAATGTGTTATGCAATTTGCAAGTGTTGCTTTTATTTTCTGCTGCGGTAGCTGGAAACTAGTTTCCGTCTCCATCCACAGCCAACAGAGCCGCAGCTGCTCGACGGATCTGTCTGTCTATGGACACCTGGTTAAAGCGGGGTATATCTAGTATATGGATGGTGTTTAAAGAGCTGCAGCTGCACATCAGTTTGTAAATCGCATAAAACTTTGTTCGATTGGGATAAATTGTGAAATATGGGTAAACTTGGGATTTCCCTTGAATATTCCTGCATCTTTCAGCTCTACAGAGTTGAGTTAAGTTTATAATTATAACAGAAGTTCTTTTTTGAGTGTTGTCAAACCATAAAATTTTCAATAATTTGAAAAACTTTTTAAACTGAGAAAACTGGGAGATTAAGTGCAGATTTTGGCTATAATTATATAATAAATTCTTATTTAATACATTTTATTAATTTTTAAGCAAGTGAACTCTGCATTATTTGAGATAATTCAAAAATATAATTAAACTGGGAGATCTAACTATGAAACTTCGCAGTTAAGTAAAGTTATAAGCCTTGGAAAGCTGGATAATATTATATTTACTCTTGCATCCCCACCCATAGCGTATCTATTAGTCCATCACTTTCTAAGTCTGTTTACATTTCGATAAGTACATTTTTTGATTCTGACGCTGTCTTCGGGGCCCTCAAGTCAATAGGCAAGTTAGCAGTTCGCTGGCTTGGACATTTGGGCTCTTCGTGTGCTGCTCTTCTTGTTGTTTAGTTGTTGTTGTCGTTGTTTTAATTATTGCCATTAATTTTGGCATGTCTGGAGTCGTTAACGAATTCCTTGGCCATTTTTTGGCACGCCATGTGATGCTTTAATGTTCGCCCCTTGTTGTTGTTTTCCTTTTTCTTTTTCTTCTGCTTCTTCTACATCTCCTGTTCCATCTCTTTCTCTCTACATCTCTGCACGGCACTCATTACGAGTATTGCTCTCGTATTATGCTGAACGTGAATTTCTTAGACTTTTTCTAATCACTTTTGCTGCAGCTAAGAGAGAGAGAGAGAGAGAGAATGAGTGTGTTTGTGTGCTTAAATTGATGTCATGTCATTTGTCAATTGTGCGCACAAAGGGAAAGGCGCATAAAGCATAAATGCAATTACAGAGAGCGGGAGAGGCAAAGAGGGAGAGAGAGACGCGTATGTCAAGGTTATGCGTGTGTGTTTGTTTGTGTTGCACTTAATTAATGCGCTACTAATTGAGGCATAAGCACGGTAATTATGCGCAGTAAATAAATAAAATCAACTGCAAATAAATTGCAAACAATAAATAAATAAATTAAATCGAGCATGACTATTGGTTATCGACACTAACTCGCTGTGACTATCGGCAGCGCGGCTTAAAGTCCCGAAGCGTTTTAATGATGCGCCATCTCAGTTGAGTACTCTTTCCTCATTCCACTCCCCCTCTATCCTTGCTCTTTCTCCCTCTCTTGCTCTGTCACTCTCTCATTCCTTCAGTCGCGTCGTGACAAAAGTTAATTACAAAGTTGCAGCGCGGAAACTGCAAAATGAACACGAACAAAGTCGATTGGCAAAGTGGTGACGGGGGAGGGAGGGAGACAGCAAACACAACATGACAGGCGAACAACTAGACGAGTCTCTCTTGTTGCACTCGCTCTTGTTGTTGTTGCTGTTGCTGTTGCTGTTGCCTTGCTGCTGCTTCACTTCGTCACAGCCAGTTAGACATTGTTGCATTAGGTGATTGGCAGAGCAAACACAATCGGAGTGAATGGCGCGATAGAAAGTTCCACTGGGTTCTAATGAACAAACTTGTTGAGAATCTTCAACCAAATGCATCAACAATGAGCCGGAGCTAAGTGTGCTGGTATTGGTAAGCTTTTGAGAGGCTCTCACATGTCTATGTATGTGTCTGCGATGTATGCGTCAGTGTTGCCAACTCAGATTTTATCCCGACAAATCAGCCTTTTTGAAAGCTTCAAACGCTGAAAAGTGAAGAAATTATTCTACAATATGTAGCTTTTTTGAATGCAGAAAACTGCAAACATTCAGCTGATTATTATTGGTACTCCACATCATTTAGCTCTTTTTTATACCCTTGCAGAAGGTAAATGAATTTGAGCCAGGAGTTTGCAACGTAAATAAGTCGGAACGAGTTGGATTGTACCGATATATTATTTAGATCACATACGACGTATCTTTGATGTTTTTCAAGAGATTGTATATAAATAATACGTATATACATAAATAAAATACGATATAATTGCCATAATAACAAGGCCGAAATGAGGCTTTTTGTATGAAGATAAGTATTTTTTTTTCGAAAAAACCTTAACTTATCAATGTAAATCAACGTTTTATAGTAAGCGACATATACTTGTTTCATTTCATTAAAATCGAACAAAGGAATAAAACCGAAGGAAGCCTTTCTTATGGTTTTGTATCTAATTTACCATATCTTGCCTCAAAAATGATAACAACCCTGGTGTGCGTGTGAAAGCTTAAGGCAAACGCAAGTGCAGCATAAAGTAAATTACACAGACACACAGCCACATGTGCATGTGAACTTTTTGCGTGTGTGCGAGTGTTGGAAAGCTTTACCAAAATGCAACCAATTTCGTCTGCTCATTAGCACAGTACGAATAATGCCCGACTGTGCTACAAATATTAATAACCGTTATTATATATGTTGGACTAGCCATACACATGCACACAAACACACACACAGTCGAACGCACTCAGTTAAGACTGACTGCTTGTTAAAGGCGTCGCTGCAGCAGAGGCAGCAGCGCCAGCAGCAGCTGCAAAGTAGTATAAACAATTATGCTAAAATGCAATATTTACGGCCTGCAGACTATTATGCTAATCGCATAGCAAACGTAGCTATCGTAGTAGTCGAAGTTGTGGTTGTTGTTGTTGTAGCTCTTGTTGTTGTTGCTGTAGCTCTTGTTGTTGTTTTTGTGTGTGGCATATCTGTGTGGCGCATCTGCTGTGTCTGTAGCCGTGATAAGGTCTGCCATGAACTCGCTTTTATAGGCAGACTGCTTGTGTATGTGTGTGTGCTTGTGTTGGTGTCTCTGTGAATTGTCGATTGTATTTGCATTTGCATACAAATTGCATTATTTCTGAAGAAGCAGCAGCAGCAGCAGCAACACAAGACTTGCATAATTGCATTACAGCAACAACAAATACAGCAACAGCAACAAAGCTTGTTGCAAGCTGCATAAATAAAGTCGTTTTTCTGCCGCCCTCCCCCTCTCGCCATCATTATTATTTATTTATTTTGTTTATTGTTTATTTGCACTACTTTTTTCACAATTAACATTTCATTTGCCCAATTAAAAATTGGCCCAGTTTTTTGTTGTTGTTTTATGTGTCAAACTCGCCTGTTTCGATGCCTGTGCACTGTGCGGGGCAAGTTGCAGCTGCTGTTGTTGTTGTTGTTGCAGCTAGTTGGTTATCCTTTTAGCTGCACGCGATGATTTAATGCCTTGTGCCACTTCATTTCAGTTCGCTACAATATTAAAATTATTATTATGTCAAGCAGCAACAGCAACAACAACACCAACAGCAGCGACAGCAACTGCACAAAAAATAATTAAAAACTTGTCTTAAATTGCCATAAATTCACGTCAAAGAACGTCGTATAAATTGCCATACATATTTTTGTAATTTTGCTGCGAAAAGCAAAAGGATACACACGAATTGTGCTTGCCACATGTTGAGATGTGATCAAATTAAGAGAATACTTCAAGTATTTCTTTACGTATACTTTAAATTCCATTCTCCGTGTGCAGGGTATACACTCGTCGATGCGAGTCGCATCAATTGCCATCGTTTACTTGTTTCTTTGCTTTTCTGTATTATTTTTATTACAATCTCTTTGTGTTGTCTGCTGAAAATTGAAGCCATTATTATACAGACTTTTTTTTTGGTCTTTTCAGTTTTTTGTTTTTGCTGTTGTTGTTTTTGCAGTGCATGAAAACTAGTTTTCTAGCCGGGTTAGTGTGAGATTCTGTCCAGGTGGAAATTGCTTGCAACTTTTGCTCGACTTTCCTTTGGTCATTTGTTGTTGTTGCTGCTTGTTGTTAATTGCGTTGTGTAATTGTGTGCGCCAATTGTGAGTCATATTTTTAAGCAGGAAAATACTCAATTCACGTTTCAAAGCGGAAATACCAAATTGCCAACTTAATATACTTGTATTTTTATACCCAGTGTGTAAAAGGGGAAAAGAGTATGTTAGACAATTTTTAAATTAGTTACGATTGCTTTTTATGCAATTATTTTGATTAATTAATTGCAGCAAACAAATCACAATCATTTTGATACTAAATATACTAGCCCTTATTTAGTGCTAAGATAAGCGCGGTAGTTTTTGTTTTTGTTTTACTTTGCTCTTAATTGAATGTCTCTCTGAATTGGCAAAGAGAGAAAGAGCGCAGAAGTCGTGATCAAGATCAAAGCATGAGACACGTGAGTATGTATGTACGTGCAAAAGAGATAGCATAAGTGTAAAGTGGGGAGACGCGCATTGCAAGAGTGAAATAGATTGACGGTTGCATTTTGGTGAGCATAATGAGCTTTGTATACGTAACTTTCAACCTAAAAGCGCAGCTCAATACACAACGCGACCTTGTTCTGTTCTTACATCGTGGATCAAATAAGAGGAATTCATGAGGGTGGCAATACTTAAGAATCAACAAGAGTTAGACGGATTGAGGAGTTGCATTTTGGTGAGCATAATGAGCTTTGTATACGTACAGCTATCAGGTCAGCTCAATATCGCAACCTTGTGCAACAGTTACACCGTGAATAAAAAAAAAGGAATCCACATGGGTGGCTACACTTTCGTACAGAGCATCTTACAGTCGCCTCTCTGTCTTTACTTATTTGTTTGTGCTTCGTTTTTTGCTAATATTTTAGCTGCTTTCATAGTGATTTATGCAAATAAATTCGCATAGTTAAACTGGAGAAAAGCGAAGCGCAAAATACTTGGAATAAAATAAAGTAAACAAAAATGTATAACTAGATATTATTGAAGAGGTGTGAATCATTTTGTGTGCGCGCGCTTAACGAGCTCTCTCTTTCCCAGTTTGTATTATCTCCTCATTGTTTTTCATAGTAAAATAAAAAACTCATTATACCCCAGCGCTTAGTCACTTTATGTGTAAATTTGTTGGGCTATTAATGAAAATATATGCACCATCGTAAATCTTTATTTTTTTTATATATTTTCGTAGTCCAATCAAATTTATGAGTGCATTAATTAAATCATCTATCAAGTTGAGTCAACAAACAGAATAAATTGACGTCGGGCATACCCAGTAAGGGTTCTATTAACCAGTGTATACACACGTATTTATTCTCTCGATCATTTGTCATTCGTTTAATTCACTTATCGTTTTGCATTTTTTCCTCAACAAATATATAAATAACTATAAGTTGCTGCTGTATTCATTTTGCACACCTGCCCAGTTACCCCTGCTCCCGAACGGGGCTATCGAGCTACAGCAACAACAACGAAAATACCAAAATAAAACGAAAAGTTTGCTTGGCAACGCAAAACGTTTTTCAACAACAGCAGCCCCAGCAACAACAAATCAACAAGGCAACAAAGTTGTTTATAAAAACATTTTTTTGGCGCGCTCAAAAATGTGGCAAAAAAAAACAACAATTAAATCGAAGTAGAGAATAACAAAATAACAACGATAAAACGGAAAAAAATGCCGGCAATGAAGAAAAAAGAACAGCACGTGAGTGCGACAACAACAACAATGGCAACAACATATTAATAACAGCAGAGGTGGTCAAGTGGCAGGCGTGAAGAGAGGGAGGAAGGGGGCGGGTGGGGCAAGTGGGGCGCGGTAGGCAAATGTTGTGCCAGGCGAGTAAATAAAAAATAATAAAAAAAAAACTTTTGCCAGTGTTGATGAATGACCAAGCACCGCCAGAGTTGCCATTGTAGTTGCTGTTGCTGCTGTCGCTGTTGACGTGTGTTGTCAAGTGCATAACAACAGCAACAACTACAACAGCAGCGACAGCAAGAACAACAGTCAAATGACTCAATTTACAATTGTAAAAAATGCGAGACGCGTTGCCGTTGCTGCCTTCTTGTTGTTGTTGCTGTTGTTGTTGCTGCCTCGTTTGTAATAGTGCAAAATGTCAACGACGGCAGCGAGCGACGTCACAACAATTTTTAATGTGAATGTAAAGCGCGTGTTTGCGTGTATCAGTATCTGTGTGTGTAAGTGTGTGTGTATGGCATTAGTGTATATAGCTGAAGGTACGCCTGAGTGTGTATGTGCCTGTGTGTGTATGTGTGCTTTGCGTTTGTTGAACTCGCGCTGTGGCATGAGGTTAATTGACCTCGTGCTTAATGCAAAAATAAATATAATTTTTTTTACAGCAACAACATCAAATGAAAAGGGATGTTGTTGTAGTTGTTGTGAAAAGAGGCAAAGAGCAAAGCAAACAAGCGAGGCAAAATGAAAACATGTTTAAAGTGTTTTATTATTTGTCTTTTGGCTCAGATCTCTCTACCTCTCTCTCTCTTCCCCTCTTCTTTTAAGTTAGTTAGTAAATCTCATCAAAATACTTAAATATCTTGAGTAGTTCAAGTAATCTTTCCCCCTGTTCCCCTTTGCCTGCTCCTGCTTGCCCTGCCCCTGCCAATCAAATGTCAAGTAATCGCACTCATAAATGTATTGCCGTCCATACATCATCCATTAGCTGGGTAGGGGATAGTGGGGAGGGAAAGTTCTTTACTCATCCATCGATCCATCCGATTCATTGGCTATGCAAATGGCTTCATTATGGCCCAAATCGAAGTCCGAAGCCACCTGACACACCTTGATCATATACGGCACATACACTTCACTATACTCACATGTGTGTGTGTGCGTACGTATTCACGATTATTTGTGCTTGTGCTCAATTCTTTTTCTGAATTCTCGCTGTGTGCCTTCGTTTTCATGTTCTTCTCTGCTGTTTGTTTTAAGCTTAAATTATTTTCTACACATAATTAGAAAATAATATTGCCTACTTTTGGTTCAATGAACTGCGGGTAATGCGACCACACCCCACCCCAGCAGCCTCAAGATTGTAGCGCATCTGTCTGTCGACCAGGCTTAAGTTGGCAACACGTGTTAAACGTTTTCTCTTTTAGCCATGAATATGTAACACAAACTTGCATGCTTTCTGTCCATCATAAAAAGCCAAGAGTATTTCATTAGCTTGTTAATATGCTCAAGATTTGCCTTGGCCTACTCTATCCCCCATCCCTTCCCCTCTCTCTCTACGTCACTATTGAATTCGAGCCTGTGTGATAATGTGCCAATTAAAATATAAATTATGGCACAAGTGCTCGTTAAGTGTAGATAAACAGTATATATATCGTATAAATATCGTATGAATATCGTATAAATATATCGTATATCATATATCTGCATGTATATGTTGTGTATCGTACATATCTATCTGGTATATCTGCATAAAATAACACTAGCTCAACTATTTAGTAGCTACCTGATGTGCATAATTAATTGTTATTTTTTGGGTTTTTTGAGGTTATTGCTTCGTCTTTCGCTTCGATATCGGGAGTGAGTAGAAATTTCTCGACTCGCCAAAAATTAATTGGCCGCAACAGGCGCGCAAATATGTGCGTAGTTTTTAATTAAAAATAATTATTTGCGGCACTTGAGAGTGTCTGCTCAAGCCTCCCTCCCTTCTATGTTCCCACCTCATTTCTTGCTTCATTGTTTGCCAAGTAAAGCGACTCTAATTAAACACAATTAAAATTCCCTCTCTCTTAGTCTCTCTCTTTTCCTGCTCAGTAATGCAAATGAGCCAGCATAAAAGTAAAGTAGGATAAAAGTAAAATAAAGTTAAGTAGGGTAGCGTAGAGTAGAGAAGTGTAGAGTAGAGAGGAGTAGAGTAAAAAAATGTAGTGTAGAGTAGATAAGGGTAGATTATGGTAGAGTTTAGTAGGGTAGCGTACAGTAAAGTAGAGCAATGAAAAGTAGTGTAGAGTTTCAAGTAGCGTAAAGTAGCGTATAGTAAAGTAGATTCAATACAAGTAAAATATGTAGAAAGGTTCACTGAACCGCAAAGTTCGCTGTACGAATTCGGACAAAGCGAAAGATGTAGATGAAGAAGAAGAAGAAGCAGAGAAGACAAAAGAGAACAAACGAAATCAAGTGAACTTTGGCACAATGGATACTGAATAAAGAAATACGTAATGTTCGAAAAAAAAAGATCTTGAACAAAGAGCGAGTCAATTTTTCGATTCAACTCGATGTCAAGTGCCCCAGACAAGTATCTGATTGTGATTGTAATAAACCCCGAAGTGTACATTTTGATTGATATTCCAGAAGACAGGGAGAGAAGAGACTCTTCAGTTTCTCCACTTTTTGTGGGGATTATAAAGTGGAATCTCTGAACATTGTTTGCTTTTCTTTTTTTGCGAAGATCTTTTGCTGGTTTCGTAAGAACCCCGATACCCTTTCGGCAAGCCTGATTCACTTTTGGGCTATCAGAGCTCAGAGATCTCAATACCGTCACTGGAAGGCTGTAATCAGTCTTCGGGCATGACAGCGCAGCCACAACTTAATGGCTTATCCCCTTCTTTATATATATATATGTATATATAGAAACGTATGTCCTACCCAAATTGCGCGTTGCACTCGCTGCACATATTGTACATGTGTGGAGGGACCTGGCTTGGGTTATACTCGTATCCCACGTCATTACTTAATCACTGTATTTAATTTCCTACAGTTTTAGTTGTGCCTCATTATCTGACGAGAGACGAGAAACGAAACGAAACGACCTCGCGACGAACTCAACTCAGGATCGCGCGGGTGCTCCGGGGGGTACCCGATACCCTCCTACTTCTCTGCTGTCCCATGTGAGTTGAAGCGTGTTTAAAATGTAAAACGCATGAATCACCCGACAAGTTTCAGTTTCACTCTCTCTCTTTCTGTCTCTTTCCTTCTGTCTTTCTGTTTTAAGTTTAGTATTTTGTTTTTGCGGAAATGTTTTTTCGGCGTTTTTCAGTATTTCATTTGTTTTTAAGCTGTTTTCGCTAATTGGCGAGGCGAGAGATCCGCAGATTGAAGATTGAGTTGTCTTCCCCTCAAGACTTACCTGCAAGAAAGAGAGAAAGAGAGAGAGAGATGGCAATCATTAGTAAAGTGGAGACAGCATTTAAATCAATATATGAGGAAGACAAGAGCGAACTAAATAGCCTAATTAAACAACAGAGAGTTGAGTGCAGCAGTCAAGGGGCAGGGGCAGGGGAGTGAGGCAGCAGAGGAGCGGCGTCTCAATTCCCTGTGCCACAATCAGCGAAACGTCACCCGCATGCCTTGCTCCCTCTTTTTCTCTCCTCTCTCTCTCTTTGGCTCTCTCCCCTAGCGCAGCTCGTAATTATATCAATTGATTGCAATTTATAGTGCCGCAGGTAGTGCTAGCAATAAGGAAAGAAGGGGAATGTGAGGGGGGAAGACGAGTGCGCTGCGAGTTCCAGACACGCACATACACACACTGGCACACACACAGACTGCGACTGCGACTGCGACTGCAGTGGCAAGAGCCTTTTAGTTGTTATCCTTGAAATAGTACAATGCCTGGCGGAGGCTGCAAGTTACTCACACACACACACACACACACACAAGAAGAGCGATAAAATCGTGTAGAGGGAAAATTACAAAAAAAAGGAGAAGAGAGAAGAAGAATAAAACAAAAAGCAGACAGAAGAAATACGTCGAAACAGGCTCGCCAGCAAAAACCAAAGGGAAGAAGACAAACTGCTTTCAGATTCCGATTCTTTTCTGTTCTGTTCTTCTTTCCTCACATTCTTCTGCTGCGGTTCGGTTCTGTTCTTTTCTGTGCATACGTGTGTGTGTGTGAGAGTGTTTGTTCTTTGTTCTGCTGAACTGGAAGATGTGCCTACTACTCCTCGACAGCCTACAACAGTAACAACAGCAACAAAACTCGATTAACTCGACATTAATTTTAATTCGACAGCATTTTTTCTCTCTTTCTTTCGGGGTTCTTGTGTGTTTGTGTGTTGTTGCTTCGCAATTGAATTTTTCTTTTTCTTTCCTTCAGTTCTTCCCTTTTTGTTTGCCTATTACTTTTATTTCTTTATGTTTAACTTTAACCCCATTAAACTGCTAGCTGTGTGCGCTGATTTTCATTTCAATTCCTGTTCCCATTCGCCTTCACATTCCCCTCTACCATTCCCCTTTACCATTCTGAATCCCATTCCAATTCTCATGCCCAGTCCACAATCCTTTCCCAGTCTCGTTTAAATGTTTATTATTTCAGCGCTCTTAATTAAAAATGTTTTACCCCCTTTGTTTCTCGAATAAAACTCTTTAGCTTTAAGGTTTTCCTTGTTTTTACTGCAAGGTATTACGATATATGTGTTTATACAGATATCTTTCGAAATGAGTTCTATTTCCGCCGTACATATTTATGAGGCGCCATAAAACGTACGAGTTGACCAGTTGGTTGACTTTAATGTGCGCTCGTAAATCATCTAGGGCCATTTTACATATCATAAATGTACAGATACGATGAGAGACTACTATATCATCATCATCGAGCGAAATTGGCAGCCCTTTCAGCATATTGAAAAGCAATTCATATATCTCTGTCTAGTTAACGACTTGGTCGATGGCGAGTTTCTCAATTTCGAAGGATCTTTATGGCTTCTTTGGTAATTAGCTTTAGAGTGGAAGGCGCGATAGAGCAAGGTAACTCTCTGTTCCATTTCAAATTCAATTTTGAAGGTTAATAAATTGAAGAGATGAAGGTAACTCGATTCTTTATGTTAGCCTTGATATGACTTGCTATCACAGCATATAATTGAGAGAGATTTCATGACTGGTTTGTTATATTTTCATAAAATATATGCCAGAATAGGTGCATTGGTTTGGAGGTACTTAGGTTCTTGCGGGAGTCTTAAGTTTCATCCAGCTTGATAATATAATTAGAGACTTATCAAAAATAACCAAAATAGAACCCACAAGGAGCTCAGAATGTGGGACAAGTGCTTAGGCTCTTTAGAGTCTCGGGTTTCTTGGGAGCCTTTAGTTTGCTTTAGCTTTAAAGTTACTTTTTCATTAATTAAAGTATATAGTAAAAGTTAATTCTTCATGTTAACCTTGATAGAACTTGACATTTTTGATGCTACATGAGAGTGATAGCATACCAAACTCATCAAAAATACCCAAAATAGAACCCAAAAATAACTGGGAATGTAGGACAAGTGCTTAGGCTCTTAAGGGTCTCAGGTCTCTTGGCATTGCTTGGTTTCCTCGTGCGTCAAGGCTTCTTCTTTCCAAGAACGGTTAAAAATGTTGACTTGAAATGTTTTGTTTGAGTTGGAAACAGTTTAATTAATTGTCAGTCGGAAGTTGGCAATTGCCGAGGAGGAGGCTCGACAAGTGAGTCATCCCTGACATGCCGCGTTGCCACTTGCCACTCGGCTTGCCACTTGCGATTTGGCAATTAAAATTTAGAACCGTTGTTTATGGGCCAGAGGACTAAACGATTCCATTTAATTAGATTTATTTTTATGCGCTTCCACTTGAGCGCAGCTTCTCACATGCCTTCTTCTCACATAAGTGGGGCTTATTTACGCATTTGCTGCCCACTCCCCCCTCTCTTAGGTCTGTAAAACGTGGCAAATGCAAAGCAAGAGAGAGAGTGGAAGAGGGAGAGGAGTCTGCATAGCGCTTTTACGACTATAAATAACGATAATACCTATAATTGCCGACAATTCATTATTATGGTAAGATAATTTGATATAAATGGACTTTACGTGACCCCAACACGGACGACTGCAAAGTGGCGGCAACAACAACAGCAACAACGAATAAGTAGATGAAGATGCTCTGTCTCTGTCTTTATCTTCATCTCTCTCTCCTTTCCTCCCACCGTCTCTGTCGGCAGTCGTAAAAGATTTTTGCCTCATTGCCCCGAAACGGAATAAAACTTGCAAGACTCTACGAACTGGCCTCCAAAAGGTGTTGCTGTTGTTGCTGCTGTTGTTGTTGCTGTTGTTGTTGCTGTTGCTGTTGTTGTTGTTGTTCTCTCATCTCTGGCTGCACTTGAGCTCTGGCTCAGGCGTTGGCCATGGACACTTTTTATAGCCACATTTGTTCAGATTGCGGTACGCTACGATGCAGAAAATCAATTTAATCTTGGCAACATCCTATACGATATTGTAGTGGGAACAAGCCAGGAAAAGGGCGAGAGGGTGAAGAGGAAAAGAGGCAAAGAAATGAATGTTCGGCAAGTTGATTGAGTTGCTGGTGGGAAGAGAGTTTGTTGTAGTTGATTTAACGAGAAAATTGACCTGAGGCAAGTATGCGCTTTTGAAGAAACGTAGAAAATTACTCAAAAAACACTAAAAATATTTAAAATATATTCAGCAGTTTATTCTAGCTAAAGATTTGAATATTTAAGTTAGTTTTTGCTGCAAATCATTTGAAGTAATTGAAGTATTCGAGTCACTTAAAGCATTTATTCAATGAGACACTATCTGAAGAAAAATTTTCAGAGAATACTGAACATAATTTTAATGTATGCAGCATGATAACATGGCTGCAAACTTTTCTTTAGTTAATGATTTGAATATTTAATTAAGTTTTTTTTCAAAGCATTTTAAGTAGTTGAAGTATCAAATACTAAACATATTAAATATATGCCCAGCAATCTTTTAAAGTTACCAAGTTTATCTTTATTTCAACATTTTAATGTTAAATTTGTGTTTCTTTCAAATTATCAAGTAATTGAAGTACTCGAGTCATTTATGGTATTTGTTCAATGAGAAACCCTCTGTAGGAAAATACTAATAATTTACTAAATATATATCATAATTTATACAGTATTTCATTATAGCTGCAATCTTCTCTTTAGCTAAAGATTTGAATATTAAAGTTAGTTTTTCTTCCAAATCATTTGATGTAATTGAAGTACCCGAGCTACTTATAGTATTTATTTCATGAAAAACTGTGGGCAATTTCACGATTATTTGCCATCCTTCGCCTTCTCTATCTCTCTGTGTGTCTGCATTTCCAATGTTATTTCCTGCTTGGGCAACGCCAATCAAGCAATGACTCGAAACTTTTCCAATGCACACGCTCCATTTAGTCTAATTTAAGTGGGTCTCCCTCCACTGCCCTCCCCTATCCTTCCATCATTCCGTTATATGCTTGGAGTACCTCCTCTCTTTAAGGTTCAATTAAAGCCTGTGCTTTTATTTCTCATTTCCGGTGCACAAGGAAAAGTCGATAAAAAAAGTTCAAATAAAATTTGAAATAAGATTAAAAAATTATTTTCTTTTTCTTTTGGCCAGGAAGTGTCGCACAAAAATGAATATTTATATAAGGTATATATAGAAATTATGATCATCATAATTGAGTTTATTTGTGCTATTTCTCTGTGTGTGTTTGTGTGTTGGCAATCAAAACGGAATCAAATATGCTAAAACTATGCAAAACTGGCTAATCAAAATGGCCAAACAAAAAAAAGAAAAGAGTTTTGTCTTCTGTTTATTGTTGATTTCATTTCTTGTTGTTGTTGTTGTTGCTGTCTTTGTTGTGCATTTGTTGGTTAAACTTGAATTTAATTAAATGACAAATGAAGTAAACAACAACAACAACAATAACAGCAACGACGTTGAGTTGAGTTTACTTTCCGATTTCAATTCCGATTGCAATTTTCCATTGACTGTGGAGTAGGTGGCGCAGCTGCCACTCCCACTCAATGAAAATAAGAAATGCAGCGTTAGCAAGAAATGTGTCAATTAAATTTGAAGCTTGACAACAGTTGATATCGCCATATGTGGCCCCACTTGTGTACGTAGCTTGTAGATACTTATATCTTGTATCTGCAACGCTGTCGTTGTCGTTGGCAATTTGCATTTCTTTTCGTCTCTAATTTGCTGGCAATATTTGTGCAAAATAAAATTAAACTGCAGTTTAAACAAAGCAAAAATTAAAAACAAATATTAGCGCGCACATAGAGTGAGATGGCAATAGTTAAGTTAGAGCGAGTGGCAGAAGAGAGGGGGGCACATTTACATATGCAAACATGACATACAGTTGTTGGCCCAGCTCCTGCCCAGCTCCTGCCCAGGCCCTGCTTCGCCCTGTCCTGCCCCTTCCCCTGACAACTTCTTGTGCGCCTCTCCAGCTACAGCTTCAGCTCTGGCTTCGGCTTGTGCTTCCTTGCCGTCGCCGTTGCCTTCTGCCACTCTGCTGGAATTTTAATAAACGAATGTCAATATTTGCACAACATAAAGCAGAAAATACAACGTGGCTGCAACTACCCAGGCACAATATACATTTATGTATATTCACATACATATACATCTATATATATATCCCATATATATATATATATATATATGTATATATATATAGCTGAACCAAAGTCGAAATTGTGTCTCCTGCTGTTTGCTTTCTCGCTTTCTGATTGCCTCAGCAGCAAAAGCAGTGGCAGCTCAAGCTGAACTAGATGATAAACCGAATCCGAAATTTCCACGAAAATCAAATAATTTCTTCAATTATTAAATGTGACGAGCGTGATAAGCCAATAAATGGAGTAGAATAAACAAATGTGTGTGCAGTCGACTGTGAAATACCCTGCGGAAATACGCTCTAGCATAAATTGTGCTACGAATTGTGTGTAACTGCGTAGCGAATGATGTGCGCTTGCATACTTTGTAACGAAGTAGCTACTAACTATATGTGTGGTTGCTACTAGAAAATATCATATATTTTGTACAATTTGTCAAGAAAATATCGTGTATTTTTGAAATTTAGTAAGAATAGAATCGAAAATACTCAAGTTGTCTTAAATTTACAAGATAAATTTGTATTCAGAATAAGAAGAACAATGAACACTGAATAAAATGTCCTTTCAGATACAAATTGCTTTATTTTTTAACTGATATAGGCATTAAAACTCTACAAAGGTGTACATAAGTTGCAGAATGGTATTAACTTTCTAACAGTATATAGAAATTAGGTTTATTTTAGTTCTTTCCATAATTTGCAATAGGAAATGTTTTAGATTAGATTTTTAACTATTTTAGACATTTCAAACAGAAAATATTCACAAATTTTGTATGGAAAATATGAAATAATTGAATTCCAAATACAATGAATTGAAATCTAAATACAGAAGCAATCAAGAGTCTAAACCTAATGTAAAGCAACTTAATAAAAATTGTATTATACTCGTATAAAAAAAAGAAAATTTAATCTAAATATATGATAGTTAAAACTCCCTGTATGCAGTTCAATTAAAATCAAGAGTATATAAAGCAAGAATTGTTTATGTTTTAAGATTTGCTGTGTTTTTCCCTTAACTGTTTTGCTTTCTTGTGAATTCAGCAAATTGTACATTATCTGGTTATCTTATCTTGATATATCTATCTTTTAAGAACTATTATAAATTCGATATGATTTGGAGTGGAAATGGAAACTTTAGCTGAGATATGGTTAATGTCGTGCTATATAATATCTATCGTCGATATACTGTACTGTTTGCTGCACACCCCGAACTAATACCAAACTGGCGAGAACGATGACAGTGTGCGATAAGGTGTTCTGCCTGCACTCTTACCTGCACTCTGCGTGCGTGTATCGAGTAACACCTGGAGACGAGCCCGAGGCTGATAAGCACGTTGCATACACAAGAGGCGACTGTGGCAAGTGTGGCAACTCTGGCAATGTATCTACAAGTGGATAACCGCGCTTAGTTATCGTCAAACATGGCTGCGCGAGGCATGCAACAGTGCAACATAGTGGCAGGAAAACACTTAACAATAATTTTAGCATTTTCTATTTTCCTTATCAATTTGACATGCTGACGTTGAGCGCTAAAAGTGCATTAAAGTAGCTGCAAACTGTTGAGATACAGTGGGGGGACTGACTCACACACACACACACATACATACGCATAGAGTGTAGGCTTATGCATTGCACACCTCACACCTGACCTGGTTCAGGGCCATTTGCTGCGCGGTGGCGGTGGCAGCGGCGGCGTGATGACAAATTGTGTCGATATCTGTCGAGTGCGCTTTGCATGAATCTTGCAGATAGTTCTCTCACCTGGTAAGCTAAGTGTATCTGCAAGATGCAAGTGCAGGCAGGCAGCGCTTCAGCTTCAGCTTTGGCTTTGCTTGTTAGCGCGCTCTGCGTCTCTCTCTGCCTCATTGTTTGTTGTATTTGCATAATTTAGTTGCTTTTTGCGCTTTGCACGCTTTTTCGGTTTTTAGCAAAGTCATGGAGACCATTTCTCACAGCACAAAAGAGAGGGGGGAAAAAGGTGGAAGGGTGGAAGGGTGGAAGGGAGAACGGACAACGGAGACAAGCCGTCAGTTTGGGTTTGCTCGTTGACTAGACTAAAGCAGACCAGACAGGATATGAAAAAGTGTCGGTGTATAATGCTAAGACCAACAGCAACAACAACAGCAACAACTACTTGGCCAAGTGCGCTGTGAAGAGAGCGAGCGAAAAAAATGGCAAACAGCAACAACAAAATAAATACAAAGTGCAAATAAAGACGGCAAATGCACTTAAACTGAAGTGAACTTTACATGCTGTGCAGCTGCAGGAGAGAGAGAGAGAGAGAGGCGGTAGAGGCAGTAGGGTAGTCCGCTTTGGCTTTAGAAGAGCCATTGCCCAGCAGAAAAAAGAGGGAACCCTAAAAGGCTCATAGAAGTGGCAACGAAATTAAGTTGTTTAACTAGAGGACGTCGACGCTGACGCTGACAGCGACGCCAACGCCAACGTCGACGTCAGACTTGTAAACTGACTTGGCCATAAATCTGCAAAGACTGGGGTAAAAACCTATTTGCAATGCTTGTGCAAGTGGTGAAAATACCCACCACATGCCGTCATAATAATGACTAATCGGAATTGGAATCGGAATCGAATTCGTTTCTTATCGCAATACGAAATCATTGCGAGTATTAATATTATAATACAAAGCCAAAGCAAGTCAAGGCAATTGATATGTGGCGCCTAAATGGGAATATATAATATATAGAATATATAGGGAAAATCCCGAAACGAATTTAATGACTTCTTATAAATCACTTGCAATTATGTCAAATCGCAGTGCAACCATAAGAACGCGCTGTTCAAGTGACTCCCCCCAGATAAGAACATGAATATAGAACGACGACCGCGCGACTCTCTACCTATATATATATGTACATATTTATATATAGGTATATATAGAGTCATAGATTTACGAGGCCCA
This sequence comes from Zaprionus davidi, assembly GCA_018903715.1. NCBI lineage: Eukaryota > Metazoa > Arthropoda > Insecta > Diptera > Drosophilidae > Zaprionus > Zaprionus davidi. Next base: position 1,543,503 of record JAEIGL010000009.1, on the reverse strand, counting down.
CCATAAATAGATTATAATTATTATTTTCATTTTGAATTTATCTGCAAAGTTTTCAATTGTTTAGCATGTGACTAAAGTAGGGCTTCGCACGTGTCTGATAAGTAGTTGCTATAGGTAAATTTACCATTATCAGCACGACGCATGTGTGTGCTATATTCATGAACGATATGCGCCATAGCATAGACTTAAGCAAGGTCTTTGGATAGATAAAGAGATGGGAAAATTTTATATAGGGAAATTCTTTAAAATTGCTCAACTCTTCTTTAAGAAATTCTATGATATTTCCAACACTTCACCCAGTTCTGCTTAGCTAAGTTTGGTTTCGAATAGTAGTTGCTATTGGAAAGTTTTCAGTTAAATTCCCTCATATCTACTCGACTCATTCGCGAGTTGTCTTTAAAAGAAATAATTACCGACTCCTCTCACACTTAAACTATCTCTTAAGATCTGCCTGCCCTTAACGCGAGAGAGCATTGCAATAAATTTGAAATAATTACCTATTGTGGAGCTTTAGATACGCAAATAGTTCAGCTAAAGATATAGACAGACATATATATTAGGTACTTCGCTTAATGGGCTAAAGTAGAAGAAGAAGAGGAAGAAGAAGAAGAAGAACAGGAACAGCTGCAGCAACGAATGCCGCTCCAAATTGTGGGGTAATTTATTATCATGTCCTAGATTACATGAAAATTGTTTTCTTTCGATTATAGTGACTGACTGTATCTGTGTGTGTGTAGGTAATTTAAATGCAACTGCCCCACGATGTGCTTAGTTTTCTTGGGTTAAATTAAATGTAAATATATAATAAACGTGGCGCATAAATCGCATGCGTGACAGTTTCTGTTTGCCCCCCATTCCGCTTGAAAGCCGGCCTCAGCCTCGAAACTGGTTGTGACAACTTTCTATAGCCCCACACACACACACACACACTGGAAAGAGATACAAAGTATAGATAGCTCGTTGCTTCCTTGAGCGAAAAATGAAATGCAAAAATGAACCTAAATAGTTGAGATCAAAAAAGAAAAGAGAATATGCCAACCTGGTTTCAATCTTTTCCCATTTTTAAAATGCGGCCAAGTCTCAAGTATTTCCAGTTGATTTAATGCGCTCTTTTACGATATATATGCATTTATATATCATACTTAATAGGTACTGTGTGTGCGTGGGCTTATCTGCCAGAACTTAGCTCAGTCTCTACTTCAAGTTGCGCTGTGGGTTTCGGTATTCATTATTTATGTTATGTATGTTCCCACAAACAATTTGATATATTGAAAAAGTTGAAGTCCTATAAAAACTATACAATTAGTACGAGCAGTGCGGAAACTTGTGTTCCACTATAGTTGCTGTTGTTGTTGCACTTGCGCTGTTGCAAGTAAAATTAGCCACGCTCTAGAAATGCGAGAAAATACTACAACAAACAGAGCTAGCCAGCGAAACGATACGCGATGGCGACGCACTGGCGAAAATACCAAACAGAAAATACCGAAAAGTAAAATGAAATGCAGCAAATTCAACATGAAAAGAAGGGAGAGGGAGAGGGGGGAATGAGTTCGCTTTGCTTGCCAAGATTCAACAAAATAAATAAATATTTACATGGCAAATTAATGTTTAAATATAATTTTAAACATTGTCACAAGGCGAACCAGAACATGAAGTTGTTGTTGTTGCAATAGTTGTTGGGATTGTTGTTGTAGTACCTTGTTCTTTTGTGGGAATATTTCAAATTACATTTTTTATATAGAGCGCAAAGTCTGGGTAGGTTGTGGAAGGGCTGTATGCTATAAGAACTAATAAAAAAATAATAATAATCAAGTTGAAGTTGAGATGCTTGAAGTAATCTTTCCTGCAGTCAACTTTGAAGAACAAGCAACTTATAAAGGAATAAATGTATGTCCATATACAGGAATATATACATGCAAATATATATGTATACATGTAAAGGAACATATGTGAAGGAATATATGTATGTACATTTAAAGTATAATATGATGGACTATTTATCATATATATAACCAGTATTAGGTCATTGATCATGTATCATTATATCATATAAGGAATATTCCTCATTAATATAGGTATTAAATCATAAAATACCTATTATAATGTAAGGGTTTGTGCTGTATCATGCATATATGTATATTCGTACATCATATCATATCATCACACCTTGTTTTGAGCAATGCTTAGTACTATATCATGCTCAATACACAGTAGTTTATCATATATGTTATAATAAATTTGAAGGATTACATTGCATTATATCATAAATCCTATAATCATGTCAGATCATATCATATTATATACTAACTATGGGTATACGATAGTCGGCTTATTGTTGCTTTTGTTCATAGCGTCGCTTATGCATAATATGCCAAAGGGGTCGGTGGGCGGGGCAAAGTGTGTTTGTATTTATAGCTGTCTTTGAGTTTGTATGCTAATTACATTTGCCGTGGTTGCGCTAACGAGAGACAGTGAGGTAGACATAGAGGTAAGGCAGAGGCAGGCCAAGACTGTGTTAGAGCGAGACAGAAAGAGAGGTGCGGGGCAGCTAGACCAAGCACAATTAATTACGTTCTCAATACAAAGCGCATAAATCGCTTCTCGACCAGCAGAGAAACTTGTTAAGGTGCCTCTAATTGTCAGTTGGGGGCTGAATTTACAGGGCATATTAGAGCAGCTTTTTATTGGCTATAAACACTTCAATTGCAACTTGGTGAAATCCAATTTGTCTAGTTAATTTTCTCACTTGGTTTCTAGCATTTTTATATCCAACAATTAGTTGCAATCTTTGCTGCATGCCAAAAATGTTTGGCTAATAACTTTTATTGCATGCAACTTTTTGCAACAACATGCTAACAACAACATACAGCAACAACAACAACAATAGCAACAGCAACAACAACTTCAGCTGCAGCAATGCAAACAACTTTATAGGAAAACTTTTCCAGCAAGTTGTGCAAACATTCCATTGTAGTTGTTGTTGCCATCTCCCCTCTCCTTCTTTCTCTTGCCTAGACTATCCTTGCCTAGACTATCCCTAGTCTCCTGCTGCTGTTGTTGTTGTTTTGTTTTAATGATCTGCACGAAGTAAACTTGTATAAATTTAATTTAATGTCTGAAAATGCATAAAAATTTTTATCGTTTCTGTTTCTTTTTTTACTTTTGGCTTATTTTTTGGCCAATTTTCGATTACTGTTTTGTAATGAAAATCAAAAGGAGAAAAAGCAAGTTAACTGATAAACAAAGGAAGTGGAGAAGATACTGTTTGACAAGCAGATACCCTGTAGAGATGGAATATGGAGAACAAACTGAATGATAAATACTTTGTTTAATTTTTTGTCAAGTTCTTTTAGTTCTTAACTTGCAAAGTAGCTGACAGGCATATACCCTGTACTAAGGAAATGCAGAGTATACGTATCTTTAAGAATTTTTGGATCTCTAAACTGTCAAACTACCCTTTGTTTTTGTAGTTTACAGGGCATTGAAATTATCTTCACGCCACTGCTCAAATGTCAAACATTCAATTTGTTATTGTTGTTGTTTTTCATGTTTTTTGTTTGCAACTTTCTTTACAAATAGCCGAGGCTTCTTCATGTTGTCTTTGTTGTTGTTGTTGCCTGTCAACTGGCTTTACAGTTGGTTTTGTTTAAATAATAAGTACATCTATGCTGTACGATAGTAATAAATTGTACAGCGCGAAAGCTTCGGCAAAGTACGTAATGCCAAATGGCAGTGCAAGAGATGGAGAGATAGGGAAAGAGAGTATGAGCGAGAGGCAGATAGGGTGAGAGAAAGACAGAAACAGACGGAAAATAAAGTTTATTATTTGCATTTGCAGTTAACACGAACATTTCGTTTGGTTTGGCCACGCTCAACACGAGGTTCAATTACGTATCGCAGCAGCTATCTCACTCGCACTCACTGGTGGCAGGTAGATTGCATAAGACGTCCCAGGTGGAAAGTGAAGCCGAAACAATTTATGCAGCAATTCGTGAATGTGAATGAAGTAATTAAGCCCAAATATGTGAGATGGGGCCGAGTAAATTGACGGCAAGAACGCAAGACGAGGAGGCACCACAAGGTGGCTGCAGAGGGGGAAGTACGGGAAGAAGCATTAACACAAATCTCGTGCTCAATACTATCAATTTATTTGCATTACTTTACGTCGGCTACGGTTTACAAGAAGAGCCTGTGCCAGATTAGAACTAATGCCCAAGGCGATGCGGCAACAACAACAATACAAGAAGGAAATATCTCTCTCTGTCAGGAGATATTGCTGTGAAATTGAAACCAAAACTGGTCGCGACGGGGCAGCTGCAGCAGCACGTGAGAAACGAAAAGAGAGAGAGAGAGAGAGAGAGGAGAACCGAACGAGAGATTAATGAGGGTTACCTAACCTCAAAAAGGGTTGATTGAGGGAATTTTGATTAAAATTCGTGTGTGTGCATCGAAGAACCTGAAATAACACTGAGAAAGGGGAGAGGGGAATAGAAATGGGAATCTGTTGAGAAGTTAAGGGCGGCGCCGTGAACAAAAATAATAAGAAAACTAATACGACAGTGGCAGAACGATAAGACTGCTGGACTGGGAGATAATCTGTAAAGTAAGTATTGGTAAGGGGGATGTAGAATTTGGCTAAGGTTGAAAACTTGCGAAAGAATGAATTGTCAGATTATAAGTAGAAATATTGATGATGCTGAAGAATATTACAGTAAATGTTTGAAATTGTATTTAAAAAATTAAACTGAGAATACTCAGTCAATATGAAAATCTTGTAGTTCTTTCATGATTTTTAGTTTTTAAACTAATATGATAAATGAAGAAACAGGTTGAAGGACTAGAAGAGACCCGCTAAAATAAATATTGCTAAAAACTTGTAAATTAAATTTGAAAGAGCTGGAAATATTGCAAATAATGAAATACATTTTAGAAATACCACTGAAAACCTGACGGCATTGAAGATATATGATATATGACTGTAACAGTAGCCAGGAGAAATTCTCATTAGAAAACCTGAATAAAACTGAGAAAACGAAGTAAGAGAAACAATCTTTCTTTTCTTGTTAAAGTATTCAACTATTTTTACAAAAAAATATATACAAAAATTAGCAAATGCAAAGAAATATTATAGGTTAAAAAGAATTGTTACTTATTTAGTAAAAATATTTATGTAACTGATAAATGTTTCAATAATTCTTCTACTAAAAACCTAAATAATGCTGAGCTAACTCAGTAAATGAGAAGATTTTTAGTTTATTCATTATTCATTTAATTATCTCATTCAATTTATTTAGAAAATTAAATCTGAAGTTTGGTAAATCTTTAAAAATTATAAATTATAACAATGAATCGTTTGTTATATAGTAGAATTACTTATGAAGCTGAAGAAGAGTTTTGTAATTAGAAGATTGTTTCTTCCCATTACCTATGTAAAGTTTGTTAAATGAGAAGATCTTCTTCTTCAGTTCCTTAATCATTTCTCTCCAACTTTTCTTGCAGTTTAATAAAGGAAATGATCTTTAACATATTTGAATGTTTATCTTCGTTTACAGGGTATAAAAATGATTGCGCATCTAATTGCATTTGCTTTGTTTGCTTTTAACATAATTGTTATTGCTATTGTTGTTGTTGTTGTTGCTGTTGTTGTTGGTGTCTTTTCTATTGAATGTGCAAAAGTTAAATTTATATGCGCAAGTTTTTCTGCATAAATTTATAAGCTAAAACTTTTGCCATGGGGTCAAAGATGCAGCACTAAAACAACAACAAGAAAAGGAAGAGAGAGGGAGAGAGAGAGGAAGGGAAGTAGTTGGGGGAACACCAAACTTTTTATGCAGCATCAAAAAATTTATGACAGTTTGGCAAAAGTTGGCTAAAAAATGACTACAAGAAGAGCAAGAAGAAGAAGAAGAACAACAACAACAACAGCAACAACAAACAAGCAAGAAGATGCATGACTAGTAGAAAAAGAAATGCAAAGAGACATGAGAGAAATTGAAGGCGTCTGGGCGTGGTAGCAGCTCGTATTGCATTGCGGCTCATAGAGCAAATGACGAATATGGGAAGTTTTATGAATTGAATTGCATAAATCAAGTGTGCCAGGAGAGAGAGAGAGAGTGAGAGATATAGAGAGGGACATATACGAACTGCTGTCAAAGTAAGTAGGAGAAGAAGTTGTAGCTGGAGTTTCGTGTAGTTTACTAAACAAGGTGGAGTCCGAGAAAGAAGGGAAGGGGCAGTTGGGACTAACACGGAAACGCTGGACGATATAATGGATATACCGTATACTTGATATGGTAATTTATTATGTTTTTATTGCCTTTTGTTGAGCAAGTATCCCGGGCTCCCTTTCCCTCTCTCTCTCTCTCTTTCTCTCTCTGTGTAGCGCTTTCCTTTTCTGTCTCTTTGCCCTTCTTTCTCACAGGGACTGTTCGTCTGGCTGTGCTCACCCAGCATTGCCAGCCCTTGCTTGGTCATTAATCTTTGTTATGGCACATACACACACAGAGGAATGTGCAGCACACTCACACACACAGGCACACAAACACACACATAGACAAATGGCTGCGTTATCCTTTCTGCATTTTGGCGTAACTTGAGTCGCGTCGCGTTGAGGCAACACGCATCGTGCTCTATTTGCCAGTGTGTGCCAGTGTGTGTGCCATTGCGTGTGTGTGTCTGCGCGAGTGTGTGTGGCGCAAATTTAATTGCGCAGATAAATTTGCGCAATGCTAATAAATTAATATTTATGTGTGCTGTGCTGCGCGAGCTTATGCCCAACTCCCCCAAGGCGCTACCTACTGCTCCCCTGCTCCCTCTATCACCCCCTGTTCTGCTACCTTCCATTGTCACTCTCTCGCTCTCCTTCATCCTCTTCTCCTCACTTTCTTGCTACTTCTCTTCGCTTTCTTACTGCCTGCCTGTCTGCATAATTTTTAATGTGTTGCATTGTTGCTGCAGTTGTGCTTTACTTTTTCGCTGTCTGCCTCTCTTTCTCTCACACACTCTCCCGCTCTCTTTCTCTCTCTCGCGCGCTGCTCTTGGCTGCGGGCCACGAATTTAATGCATCTTCAAGATGCATACACAGAGACACACAGAGAGACATATTCACACTCACACGAGTGTTACATATAAAATAAATCAACAACACACACACACACACATGCTACATCTGTAGTAAATTGTACGAGTTGTTGCTGTTGTTGTTGTTCCCTTTTGTGCGCTGTATTTTATCTCTTGTCGTAGTTGTTGCTCTTGTTGTTGTTGTTGTTATTATTCTTGTTGTTGCTGCTTTTTATGTCGTGCCATTTCAGCGAAGCTCGCAACAAAGCATAATAAAACTAATTGTCTGCGCTTCGCTCTCGCACACAGCGCACACTAACACACACACACACACACACACACAGAGTGAGAGTGAGAAGGAGAGGCAAGAGAAGTAGGCAGGAGGAGTAGGCAGGGGGAGCAGGCAGGCAGGCTGGCGCGGGAGGTGTCCCCACATGTTATTTCTCTGCTGTTTCCTTGGGGCCCGCCAAACTATGCGACGCCAACAACAGCAGCAGCAGCAAATACTACAACAACAACAAGCACAATGAACTACAACAACAAGCAGAAGAACAACAACAACGTGGTACAACAACATTGTAGTACAACAAAGTCAGCAACGCGTTTGCTGTAAAAATTCGCGAAAAATTTAACACGCCGCATTTAGTTTAGTTTGAATTTGTATTCCTTCTTCTGCTCTACCTCTCTCTTTTTCTTTCACTCTCTCCCTATTTCACTCTTGCTACCTCTTTCTTTTTCCTCTTTCTTGCTCTTTGCATTTCAATTTCTGTTTCAGTACCTCCTGCCACAAAATGTGTCTCGCTTGAGCAACACAATTTATGCGACCCGCCATTTTGTCATTTGCATTAGAAGGCCCAACAAATTGTGCCCCTTCTCCCTCTACACATCTCCCCACCCATTTCATTCTCTTTCCTGCACAGCTCTCTATAAACAATACCTCTATGCAGCTGTTTGCCAGTCTCAAAAGAAAAGCGATCTAGAGCTGAACAAAAAGAATCCTATTGTCATGAGCTGCAAAAGCTTTTTATTCAGCTTAAAAGGGAAGGGTGCAGAAAGCACTTCATAAAGAAGAATCTATAGATGCGATTAGGGACGAAAACAACCTGCTTAAACGTAGATCTAATCAAGTAAGTATCCAATTAAAACACCCCTATAAAAAGCAAAGATACTTTGCTAAGTTTATAAAACCATTTGACATTACAAGTTTGTATAGTTTAATGGCTGATGAAAATGATATAGGACTGGTTCCTACATACATACAACTCTATAACTATTATAAAGTGTGATGTGAGATGAGGTGAACCGGCTAAGCTAACCTGCTTTTTCCTTAAGAATGCCAATAAATGAATGAATTACAGAGAGAGAGAAGTACCTAAAACCCGTTTGGGTTTCTTCTTATTTGTAGGGAAACCTAATTTATCGCTCGATTGCTGCAACTGGGATTCTCATTTAATTCGCGAATGTGTTTCTCTCTTTCTCATCGCATGCCTCATTGACCTCATGCGATACAACTAAATCCATTTACCATGCGCTAATTTTGAAATAACCAAGCTTAACTAATGAATTCATTAGGAATCTCGAAAGAAAAACTCGCATGCGCTTTGTGCCAAATGAATTATTAATGTGAATAGATCAGATCACGTAACTCGTAACTTATAAGGCTTGTAGGGGGAGAAAGGGTGCTGGTATTTCAGAAAGGTTCTCCCGGATGTCAGAGGAGACCCACGTTTTTGCAAGTGTAATCACTGCAAATGCGTGAATTCTTATTTCTTTAACTTTTTTCTTTGTTATTTCTTTCAATTTGAATTCGCTACGCTTTGATTTTAGTGCAAAATGTGTTGGAGGATCTCTTCTCTCTCTCCCTCTCTCTCTGTTTGCCAAAAACAACTTTTATTGATTATATCGGCATGAGTAATTGAAGTTTGAATGCGATTGTAGTGACAGCAGGAATGTGAATACTGAGTGGGTTAGTCAGCAAACTCTCGACGAGTCGTTGTCATGCCTCCCTCGTCTCTCTTCTCTATACTCCTCTCTTCTCTTCTCTTCTCTTCTCTTCTGAATCCAACTCACTTCAAGTTGGTATCAATTTCAATCTCTCTCGATTTCAACCTCAACCTCCGTTCTCCACTTTGTTCTCCACTAGATCAAGATCCATTGTCACGACCTCAGAAGTTCATGCGAAAAGAGTGACTTGAATTTCAGATCGCGTTATTTAGTCTCGTTTTTATTGTTCTCCAGCTTAAGCTTCAGATAGTGCCGATAGCATTTGTCAGCGTTTTTAATTAACAAATTGTACGTTTTCGTTATGTTTCTTTTTTGTAAAACTATCTAATCTAGAAGAACATATCGCTTGGCTAGCTACGCTTTCTGCGTTTCTCATTAAAACGTTTGCTCTTTTGGAAAGAAAATTCTCCTTCCGAAAACAATCGAAGATTGCAATTGAAATTCACTTGAGAAAACTAAAAATAGTTTTATAATTCCCGGACACTCGCATAGAAAAGCTCTTCAGACAGGTGTTCGACCTGAATTGGTTTCTATATTTCGATTGCAATTTCTGTGTGTGTTCAGATCATTCAATATATAATTGAATATCAAGAGTCTCAGTAGGTAGAGTTAGCAAGTAATCCCCATTGTTTCTACTCGATCCACCTGACTATCAATCAAAAATTGGTTCCATAAGCTCAATTGAATTTCGAAATTTAAACAGAGAGAGAGAAAGAGACCCACAATAATAATAATCATAATAATGATAATACCCCCATCCTGTACTCTTGAGATTTATCGGAGAATGATTGATGATCGGTTTAATTCGATTTTCGATTATTTGTTTCATAATCGGATTCACTTACTTTTCTTTACCCACGGGCCGTGGGGTAGATTGATTCTTCAGTCAGTCCAAGTAGTTATAAGGTTTAATAATACATAAGAGTCTGCTGTGATTATCGTATTACCGGAATAATTGAGGATTATAATGGCGCAGCTTTTGTTGTTGTTGATATTTTAGAAATAGATTGCACGGAATTTAAGTATAACTTAGTTGGCGTTTTTAAACTATTCTAGAATATTGATTTTTTATTAATTATTTGCTGCAATTTATTGTTGCTTTATTCAATTTGATCTTTGCTTTTGCTATTCTCTGTTTTCTTCTGCTTCTTCTTCTTCTTCCCTTCTTTTTCTCGCATCTATTAAACAATTAAATTGTTAGTTAATTTATTTACACACACTTATTACTAAAGTTGTTTTCGTCTTGCATTTAGGGTATTATTAAGTTGTTGCTTTTGCTGTTGTTGTTGCTATTGTCAGACACAAATATGTTGTTCTTGTTGCTATTGTTGCTCTCTTTGTTGTTATTTGTTGTTTGTATTGCACTCGACATGACATTTTGTTTTCAATTCTTTACGATTTCTGATTCCATTTTTGAGCGCGCAAATTAATTTCTTTTTTTCTTTTGCTGTTGTTGATCGCGCTCTCTATATCTCTCTCGCTCTTTCTTCAATTCTTCACACACACACTATTACGTATGCACAATGTGTGCGTGTGTGTGTGTGTACTAAATAGAATCTAATGCGCTGATAACGAACGAAATCACATTTCATTTCAATTGGCAACTGCCCCAAATTTCTGTAGCGAGTTGTTGTTGTTGTTGTTGCTGTTTATGTTATCTATTAGCTATGCTTGTTGTTGTTGTGTGAGTCACTTCTTGTTGTTGTTGTTGTTGCTGTTGTTGTTGTTGCAACGGAAATAAACAATCAATTTTAGTTAAAGAATTTATGCACGCACTCAGCAACATGGGCACACATACACTGCGACACACACACACACTGTTGGGTAGAGATCACACACGCACACACACACACAGAGAGAGACGCACACGCACTCGAGAATTTAAAGCACGCGATTTTTGCATGCAAAATGATTTTTGTATTTTTTTTATTTGATTTTTTTTGGTATTTTATTTTGTATATTTGCCGAAGTATTCGCAACTATTTACCACTACCAATGCAATGCACACACACACATATAGTACACTGGGGCTGATGGCTGCGCTGCTGTTCCGCTGCAAGGGGGGGAGGGGGCAGAGACGGAGACAAAGGCCAAAAACTCAAAACTCACAAAGCTCAACTGAGCTGCTGGTGCTGCTGAGCTCTGCTCAACCGTTGGGCAACCGTTGAGTTGTCGTAGCGTAGGAAAGCGCGCTTGCCGTTGCCGACGTTTCACCGTTACGTCCTCGAGGAATCGCGTTTACAGAATGAATCTGAATCTGAACGTGTGGAGTGTAAGGCAGCGTAAAAGATACAGATACACCAACACACACGACAGCGACGACGACGACAGCGACAAGCAGCAGCAGCAGCAGCAATTGGCGTTGCTTTTGCTTGTGTTGTTGTTGTTGTGTTAGTGTCAGTGTGAGTGTGAGTGTGAGTCTTTTGGTGTGTGGTGGTGGTGGTGGTGGTGGTGGAGCTGCCGCTGCCGCCGCCACTGTCGCTGTCGTTGACGTCGCCGTTGCTGCCGCTGCTGCTGCTGCGACGCGCGAGAGCGCATGCGAGCGCCCAGAGAGCCAAAGACGAAGAAGCAAAGGCAGAAGAGGCAAAAACAAAAAACGTGTTTGCCGCCATTACCGAAGCGCGCTCTGAGAGTGTGTAAGAGAGAGAGCAAGAGAGCAGCAGCCAGAGAGAGTGAGTGTGAGTGAGAGAAAGATTGAGAGAGGGAGAGCGAGAGCGAGAGCGCGCGTCAACGTGTGAGAGCGAATGCTAAAAAATAACAACACTAACACCGGCTGCGGCGACTGCAGCAGCGAGCGCAGTCGGCAGCGACGCAGCGCGCTCTTTGTTACAGAAGTGTGCGTTGCTCGATTTGTGTGCGGTTGCCTCTGTGTCTCTCCGTGTGTGTGTGTGTGAGTTGATACGAAAAAAGGTAGTAAAAAATAACTGCGGTAAACCGAAAAAGGCACAAAAAACTGAAAACGAAAACGCAGCAACGACAACGCGACGGCGGCGTCAGCAGCAGCGACCACAACAACGCAAAGACAAAAACTTCAACGCCAACAAAGGCTCAGACGATGGAGTTGGCGGCGGAGTTGCTGCTGAGGCGGGAGGGAAAGGTGAAGAGCGAGAAGGGGGCTATTGGCTTACCCTTTCACCCCGCTATCCCTGTTTGCCCTACACCATGTTTTGCACTGCAAGTTCTTTGGCATTTTTCGCTGCGTTGCGGGCGTTTCTTTTAATTCGTTTCTTCTTCGATTCTTTTCAATTCCTTTCTCTACCTCCCCATTTCGTGTCGTTTCAGTTCTAATAAGGAATGCCGCTTTGGATTTACGGATCAGTGAATAAACTCAAACAGGGGTGCACCGGTGGGTGCAAGTATTCATTTGTGCTACTTACGAAAGCCACTTGCTATGACAATTCACCTGGCATAGTTGACTTAGTTGAAGAAACTTACCTGCAAGAACAAGAAAGAGAAGGGAAAGTTAATAAAAATGTATACAAAATAAATTATATTTCTATATTTATTTGGTATTTTTATTATTCATAAATATGCAATGTAAGAATATTTATGGTATTTATAATATATAAGTATAAAATTAGTTATATTTTAAATAGTATTTATAGTATATTTATATAAGTTCAAATTACTAAAACTAAAAATATATTTTTAAAATACTGATATATGATCTTTAATACTATATTTAAGAATAAATAAATAAAAATGTAGCATTCAATATTATATGAAATATATTGTTGATATTTATTTTGGAATTTATGATTTTATCAATTAAATTATTTATTTAAAGGCGTCTAAAAAACAGTTAAATCAAAAATAACAGTTCAAATGTTTTGAAATACTCCATAAAAAATAAAAATAGTTTCAAATTAACCTTTAATCATCTAAAATTTATAAAAGTATAATGTATTTTATACAGCATTAATTAAACATTTGTTGGAAGAAATGGGTGTTAACCCTAGAAACACACAGAAAAGACCACAAAAACCCCAATCAAATATAAATATTTGTAATAATACAAATTTGTTGCAAGGATTCGTTTATACCCTCGAAAATCTAGATTAATCAGTATAAATATTTGCATATTTTTATTTTATTATATTTTCGTATTATGTATTTTCTTTATTATTTCCACAATTTTAAATAATTGATTTATCAACCAAAATGCAAGAGAATCCGAAATAAATTGGAATTGCTGCAAAAGAATCTGGCAATTAAGTTGAGCTAAGCCGACCGTACGTAGTCATTTTAATTGGTCTGCAATTCGAAACTTATTGGATCAAAAATTGTGTGTGTGTGCAATCGTTGTGTAATCGAATCCAAATGGATTGGAATAATCCAAGTCAATTGGTCGAGGGCGCAGGACTTAAGGTGTCCTCGCTTCACACACATACACATAGAATTGGATTGGATTTCTTTTTGATATTGATGGATTGATGTAAAATTGATGACTGCCTTCAACAGCTGGACAGGAATCGAAGAGATTTCTATTGCCATTTGGCATCCATAAGCAAACTTGCTCCCTTTCCGTGTGTGTGTGTGTATGCGTGCGTGTGTTGTTGCTCTCTTTCTGTTTTGTTTTTGTTACTGTTCGCCTTGCTGTTTTTTGTTTTTGCTACGCAACTCATTTGCAAAACTTCAGCCGGCAATATTTCATGCCACCCATTGAGTTGGGCGCAGTATATGCCCGCACTCGCTCCCGCTCGCTCTCTCTCTCCACTCTCTCTCTCAGCTGGGCGAACCAAACAATTTCCGCCCCCTCTCATACGCACACACACAGAGACAGACAGACGCACGCAAGAGAGTGGGTGAGAGCAGGAGAGGGAGAGAGGAGGCAAAAGTGGCTTCATTACAAATTTCAATTTTGTTTTATTATTATTTTTACTTTGCCATTGTTTCTCTCTCCTTCGTGTGCGTGCTTCATTTTTGCTTCGTTTTCGTTTGCAATTTTATTTTTATTATTATTATTATTTTTGCGTCGTTTCCTTTGCACAGCAATAAGGCAAAGAAGAGGCAGCAAAGCAAAGGCACAAATGAAAACAAAAATGCAAAAATGCTCAGGCTGGAAAATCATGCAAGGTGAGGGGGTAAGTGGGGAAAGAGGGGAAAAGGAGAAGGGGGGTTAGACGCAGCGAGTTGTCTTATTTATTTATTTGCACTGCGCTTTGTTGTTTGTCTTTCGCCTTCATAAGTTTAATTTTTGCAGTTTACATTTCGTCGCGCTCTTCTAACCAGCTATACACCCCCACCACCCTGCACTACCCCCTCCCCACTCCATCTGCTCTTCTCTTGTCCACCTTGTCCTTCGACAAGTCGTCAGGCTAGCAACAACACCCACCATCGACCTCTTTTCCAAACTGAGATGCGAGAGAGCAGCAGCAGCAGCAGCAGTGGAAGAGAGGGAGACAAAGAAGGAGAGCAGGAGAGGGAGGGGGAGCCACCGCAGTCGCAGCATATGCCGGCTTCTGCTGCTTCTTGCTCTTCTTCGGCTACTAGCGACAACAAAACTGCAGCAGCACACACACATACAAAGAGCGCGCGCTCTCCGCATATAAAATAGCAGTCAATAAACGCAGCAACAAAAACAACAACAACACGAAGAAGCCTTGGGGTCATTATTCTCTTGGTCTTGGAGGCGCTCGCTGCTGCTGGGTTGCCGCGCATTGACGTCGCTGTCGCTGCCGTCGCCGTTGCCGTCACTGCTGCTACTGCAGCCTAGCCTTGGTGGTTGCTGCGCTCACTCACACAAATGCAAACGCAAGTTGGGGAGACAGCGCTGCTGCTGCTGCTGCATGTGTGTGTGTGTGCCTCTCCAAACAATGTAATAAAATTCAATTATTCTCATGTGCGTCTTGCACTTTGTTTCGTCTTTTGTTGCGCGCATTTCGCGAGCAGAGACGCCAGAAAATGCCAAAAGGCGGAAAGTACAGGCGGCAAAGGCATTGGAAATGCAAATGCAGACGGCAAAATGGAAATGCAAGTGCAAGGGGAGGGGAAAAGGGGTAGAGAGAGATGGTAGAGGGAGCAGATAGAGGGAGAAGGAGTGAGGAGAGGGAGCAGGGTAGCTGCCTGTCTATATAAAATATTTGCCTGCCGCCGACGCACACACACACACTCACACTGCACACACAAACTCTTGCACTTTCTTGCGCTGCACTATGGCGTTGGCGTTCTTCTTTTTGCGTTTCGCCTCTTTTCGCCTTCGCCGTCGCTCATTTCTTTGTTGTCTCGTGCGCTTTGTTGTTGTTGTTGTTGCAGCTGCGTTGCATTTTGCATAAGCTGCCTGCAAAGTATTTTGTTGGTGCCTCCTTCGCATCATTTCTTCTTCTTCTTCGTCTTCGCTGTCGCTGCGTCGGTGCTGCCAATTTTTTTATTTTTGCTAATTTCGTGCGCTTCCTTCAATTCCCCATCACGCTCAGTTGTTGTTGTTGTTGCTATTTGGGGGCTGCTTGCATTGCTCTGCCCACTCCCGCTCTCTGCTGCTATCATTCTCTCTCTCAACTTATGCTGCAGCGCGCTCTCTTTGCTGGCGCGCGCTCTCTCACTCGATGCTCTCTTTGGCTTTTGCATTTGATTTTGCCTGCGCTCTCTTGCTCTCTCTTGTTGTCTTGTTCTCTTGCGCATGCGCCGCATTGATTGTTTGTGTAATGTAAAAACATTCTAAGTTCAGCGTGCGTTGGCGTCGCTGCCGCTGCTGTTGGTGTTGTCGTTGTTGTTACTGCATGTCAAAGGTGATTTTGGCTGTTTTGCCTGCATGAACATGTTCGTATCACTTTCAAGGCTCTAATCAAAGCTGCCCAAAGTTGAAAATAAACTCTACATTGATCAAGGCAACGGCGCAAAGTTCGCTGCCAGCTGCTGCGCTGTTTGCGTTGGCGTTGACTGCGCTGCCTGCTGCGACGCGTCGGCGAATGCCTGCAGCGTATTTGGTAAATTACATTTCCGGCAATAAATTTGCATACCTCTGGCATCTTTCTAAATTGCTGTCGTTTGTTAAAAGCGCCACACCACATCCCACACCTCTACCATCCCACCATGCCAAAAGGAGTCTCACCCACCACCCTGGCCACCCTGGCACCCAACCCCCTCTGCAAAGCAGTTTTCCACTCCACCCCCTGTAATCTGGCACAGGGTGGGGAGGGGCACTTTCTAATCTCTTCAACTCTGTGCCACAGCCACACCTTCTTCTCAGGGGGGTTGGTGGAAGGAGGGGGGTGAGTTGTGCAGCTCCTTCAATGCCCATTCAATTGTCTGGAAATTAAAACTTGCGTTGCCAACTGCCTGCAAAGACTTTCACTGTTTCACCCCCCTCCGCTGCCCCCACACTTCTGGCAACAACAGTAAAATACAGTGAGACCAAAAAAGTTTCAAACTGAGCCTGGCCGCAGGATTTCAACGTAGAACAACAACAGGTTGTTGCATCCACATCTACCAGGCAGCGCCGTGTGCTACGTGATGTTTAAAATAGTTGCAGTTGTTGTTGCTTTGAACTTGCATTACACGTATCCAACAGCGCAGCAGGCAGACACAGAGGGGAAGGGAGAGAGAGAGAGAGAGAGAGGGGGGAGCGTTGCTGCCAGAATCCAACGTTTTATATAGGTCGACAAACTTTTGTGTGGCACGCTCCTTGTTGTTGCTGCTGCTGCTGCTGGTGTTGCATAAAAATTCAAATTACGCGGCGCGTGCATAATAAAAAAATACAAAGTGGAGTGTAAGGGGGTGGGGGGCTGGGGGATGGTGGAAGCTGAAAATAAAAGTGCAAATGTCGCGAAATTGGTCAACGATTGCCAACTGCAGCAGCATGTGGCAAGCACCCAAGGCAACTGGCAACTGAATTGGTCAGAACGGCCTCGAAATTGGAGTAGTTTTAGGATGTTCAATTGGGAATAGAAGGATGCTTTATTGGGGCATACAGGGTGTTCTAAGTCAAAGTTATAGAATGGCGATGAGAAAATGCAACTAGAAATTATTTTTTTCTAAAATCTTAAAGGTTTTTTGGGCTCTATAGTTATTTAGAAGAATTCTATCCAATGCAAAATTTCTTTCATAATTATAAATTAGGCAATTACTGGTAGAACTATATTTAATATAATATAAAAAAAACACGGGGGCACGTCAGACTATTTTCGGACAGATCTGCCCTTCTATTTGTTAGTCTGCGCGGAAAAAATATCCAAATTTGACTCTTCGGAAAGCTGTCCTATTTTCATTTCATTTCTTCTTGAAATCAAAGATACAAACACATGATTTAAAAACAAATCTTTAATACGCTGTTTGTTATGATTTTTAAAGATGACTAAAGAAGAATCATATCAAATAAATTGAATAATATTCCCATATTAGGACCATTTTCAACATTTTTAGAGCCATTAGAACATTTAGATAGAGCATGATAAATTACATAAATTCACAAATTTATGGAATTTTAGCCTTTTTTTTGATCAAAAACTTGTTTTGTCTTTTTTCTTTTGTCTATCAGTATTTCATCATCTTAGTCTTTCCTTATTTTGTGAAGGGTAGCTGGCACCCTAGAATATAATTGTATGTTACCATAAAATTATATTGATCAATTGGTGCGAATTCTGATTCTTAGTTATACATTATACAATATTCAAAAAATGTAGTTCGTTGCAAGTATTTTAATTTATTGATTGCTTATATTTTGATATGGGTAGAAATGAGTACTTTGTGTTGAAAGACAATAAGTCTTTTTATAAAGAATTTGATATAATTTTCCAATCATATTATAAAGGTATTCTGAATTATAACAAATAGTTTATTTATTTATTTGTTTATTTAATATAATTTCAAGTCAACTAAATACAGTCGACTGAATTAGAAAAGATATTGATAATTAGCTAATCTCATACTTATATTAGGTGTCTTTCTTTTATATAAATGCGCATATTTTGAGAGAACCTTAACAGATTTCTTTATCAGATTGCATACAATATTATAATTAAGAACCATGTTTTTATACGATATGCTTCAAATACATAAATCAAGAATTCATTTGCATACCATATACAACATTATTACAAGTATCTTACATATGTTTTCAAATGAATAAATTGCAATATATAAAAATTTTCTATAATATCAACGAATCCATTCAGTCTTTTTTTACTGTGACACAACTTGCAACATTCCCTGGCATCTCTCTCTCTCTCTTTATAGATTCCCCTATAATGAATACCCCTAATGAAATTTATGTGAATCTGCATTTGATTCATTCAATTTTCAGCATATTTCCCAGCGATTTCTATCAGAAAATTGGATTACTTTCGTTGCGTTTATTTATTTTTGCAAATGGGCAGAGGTAAAATTGAGTTTAGAAACCTTTGCCGCCGGTCTGCGTGGCATGTGGCATTGCCAGACTAGCTGCAACAGCCTCCTCCCTTCTCCTTGCTGACCCGCACTGCCCCTCTCGCTGCATTTGCCAGTGGTTTTTTTTCTATCGTTGAACACGGCGGTTGAACATTACTCATAGTGTGTGCAGCAAAGGCAGCATGGAGTTGGTAGGGAGTGCAGGGAATGTGTAGGGAACGTGTGTTGAGAATGTGTGTGTGTGTGTGTAGGGAATGCGTGTGTGTTTCATTCATTGCTGCAGCACGCGAAATCAATCGCAGGCAGGTGTTTTGTTTTGTGGCAGCAACAGCAGCAGCAGCGCTGGCACCGGCTACTGGTCGGCAATTTTTATTTGCTTGTTTGATAGTTTTGACCTCGTTTTACACCCTGTTCGTGTTGTTGTTTTTTTAGTTGTTGTTGCATGCGTAATTGATGACGTTGATGTCGGAACAGCTGACATTTGTTGTCGTTGTCGTTGTTGCTGCTGCTGTTGCTGCCGGTGACCGAAAACCAAAACAAAATAGCGTGAAAAAAGGCAGCAAAGAGCGTTGGGTGGAGAAGGAGTAGAGGAGGGGGAGTGCGGAGGGACGTCTCCTTTTCCGACCCGACACTCTGCACGCAAAAATGGCGTTTGGATTTGCTTTTCCTACTTCCTTTTTATGTTTTTTGTGTGTTTTTTTGTAGTTGTTTCTGCTGCTGTTGCTGGGGCAACGCGTCGTCCTCGTCTGACATTGCCCACTTGGGGGAAGCCCGGCAAATAAAACGTGTAACAGCAACGGCAGCTGGCAGAGCTGGCAGCGTGGCTTGCTCCAGGAACAGTTGCCATGTTTGCTGGCGTCAGTCAACGTATGCCATGCATTCATTCATAAAAATGTAGACCCTGCTAGACCCGATTACCCTCCCTCCCTCTCTCTGCTGTGCCGCTGTTGCCAGCGTAATACAACTTTCAAGTTCATAATGTCAACCTTCAGACACAAATTCACTACAAAGGGAGAGCAAGAGAGAGAGAGAGAAAAGGAGACGGAGAGGGGAGCTGGGACTGTCTCACACGTAGTGTAGTTGGCAACAAGGGAAAGCGTGAAACAGTTTTGCAGCACAGCCAGGAAGCGCAGTCAAACTCCAGACACAGAAGCAGCAACAGAGCCAGAGCCAGAGACCCAGAGCCAGATCCAGTCACAGTCTCCCATTCCCTTCCCCCAAAGCCAGCTACGACAACGTTGGCCATAGTCAGCCAGTCAGTCCCAGTGGCAGCAGCAGCAGCAGACGGAGTCGTCTCCAATGCTGCCGCTGCCGGGGCGATTCCTTTGTGCCACGCGGCCTTTTAGCAAAAGGTTTTTACTTTCGCACGCGTTTTTAGCTGTGCCGTCGTCAACTGCCGCCAACGCAGCGTGTTGAGTGCTCAGTGCTTCGCCAGCTGAGAAGTTCTTGCTAGCTGCACTGCGAGAAAAAGGCGAGTTAATTCACTTAATGAGAACAGACAGCGCTGAGTTGTTGCAGCAAAGACAGGAGTCAGACTTGTAAAAGGCTGCAGGAAATTACATGAAAAGAAGTTTTTTATTTTCCCCTTATTTCCTCCCTTACCACTTCTGTTTACTGCTCGCGGTTTTGCTGTTCTTTCTTACTGTAAACTTGTCTAAGTTGATAGGGGAAAATAATATAAAGTTTATGTGGGAGTTTCGTATTAAGAAAGGTCTTGCTTGTCTTGTTTCTACTTTTTGCATTTTCTCTACTTCTTTCAAGTCTTCTTTAATTTCTTTCTTTCCTCTTCTCCCTACTTCTAGATTTCTTCTTGCCTTTCTTTAACTTTTAGCTTGCTGTCTTCTATAATCTTCTACTACTTCTTTCTCGAGTTCATCAACTTATTTTTGGCATTGATCTACTTCTTGCAAGTGTTTCTTTAACTTCTAACTCGCTTTCTTCTACTTCTTAATAGCTTTTCTTTCTGCTATTTCTTTCTTTTTTTTCTATTTCATTATAGTCTCTATTTTTCTGCTCGCCCCTTCTATTTCTTTTTTGTCTTTCTTTCATCCCCTTCTCGCTTGCTTTCTTCTTGTCTTGTTCAAGTCTTGTTCTACTTCTTATTTACACTATTCTACTTCTTACAAATCTTCTTTCTCTTTTGCTTCTCTTTTTATAACTTATATCTCGCTTTCTCTACTTCATTTTCGCTTATTGAAGTCAACTTTTAACTCACATTCTTCTACTTATCTGTAGCCCTTTCCTTTTCTTTATTCCCTTAATTTTCTTTTAGTCTTTCTTCCTGCTTGCCTTCTGCGCTTGCCTGCTCAATTTCTCTCAGTTCTGCTTATCTGTTGCCGCTCTAGTCTATTATTATTTGTTATTTCTGCAGAGTAATTTGATGTGTGTAATTTTATGTTAAGACAGATTTTGATTGCCTGATTCCATTTCTTTCTAACCTTCTTGTACTTCTCGTTTGTTTTTCTTCTACATCTTGCTTGCCTTCTACATTATTCTTCCCCAATTTCTCTCAGTGCAGCCTGCTTCTCGCGCAAAAGTTTCACTTGGTGATGAAAGACGTCGCTCGCCGCGCCCGCTTGAGCAACTTCTGCAGCAATTCTAGCGACCTTTTCTCGCCCCCACTTCTCTCCCTCTTCTCTTTCTCTGTCTCTCTCCTTTCCACTCTTTCCCTTTACACCTTTGTGTCTTTAGCTGCATCGCTTCAACTGCCTTCACCTTTGCTGCTTTTGTGCCTCGCTCAATTGTTTCTTTAGCTTTCGCTGTGTGTGTTACGCAATTTGCCTTTGTCTCAGTTAAGGTGAGAAAGTGCGGAAGCAAGAAGAGAGAGAGGGAGAAGGGAGTGCTTTGCTATAGGATCTTCGCACCTTTAGCGTCAGAAATTACCTGTCTTCTGTTTCTGCTGCTGCTGTCAGCGAAAGTTGCTAATGATGCCGCTAATGATCATCGCTGCTGCTGCTGCTGTTGCTGCTGCTTCCTTGCCTTGGTTCATTGACATTGCGATGCAGGGGAAAGGGGGCGACTAAAAATAGCTGCGCCCAAAGTTGAGCTTCGCCTTTGGCAAACACTCACAGACACCAATACAGACAGACAGCTCCGCTTGGCGCCCTCCGTGTGACGCGCCCAGGACATGCGAGCCCCGAAAAAATCGATATGCCTCAGATGTGTGCAGCAGCAGAGGCAGTGGCAGTGGCAGCGAAGGGGGGTTTGGGCAGAGGGGGTTGCTTTGGGGGCGTGTGCCGGGGCTGGAATAGCCAAGGGTAGCAAAATGTTGAGCGAACGCGCAGCGGCAACAACAATGCCAGAGACACACACAGACAGAGACACACACACACACTGAGACAAACACACAAGGTAGACACACATACAGGCACATATATACAAACAAGGCAAATACACTCGCACACACATCGATTGACTTTGCCTCTCTTGCATTTACTTTCATCGTCGTGTGCGCTTTGCGCTTCCTTCTGCCTCTGCCTTGTGCTTTGGCTTCGGCTTGGGGCCGTTTTGGGCTTGGCGTTACTTCCGCCTTTTGGCAGTTGGCAGCGAGTTTGCGCTCAATTTTTGCTACTTTTGCTTTGTGCTCGACTTTCTTTTTCCTGATTTTGCGCTTTTGTTGCGCCATTTTGACGGTGCCAGCGACGACTGTGACGACGATGACGCCTGCTCGGCTCCTACGATGTTGTCGTCGTAGCTTCCTCAACTGGCTTCGTCCTGCTCTCTTAGCCGCCGTCTGTGCCTGCGTCTGTTTACCTCCCTTTTTGCGTTTATTCTATTCTGCCTTTGCCCCTCTCTGTCTTCATCTTGCTCTGCCTTCTTCCCTGCTCTGTTTTCTTCTTGAGCTGCCTTTCTCGCTTCCCCATCTGTTCCCCGCTCTGTCTTCTTCCCCCCTCCGTTCTGCTCCCTCTCTGTCTTCTTCCTTTCGTCATCATCTTCGTTGCCAGTTTTGGGCAATTTTCGCACGAATCGCCGCCTTGTTGTGTCTTCTCAGTCTCCTCTGCCACGTCTGCCTTGTCTGCCCTTTGCTTTGCCCTTTTCTGGCGGCACTTCCGCTTTTCCGCTGTTGCTGCCGCAATAATTATTACATTTACAGCTGACCCGCCTTGCAGTTTGCCCGCTTTCCACTCCTGCCTGTTCCCTTCTCTCTTCTTCTTGCGGCGCCTTGAAGTATGCTGCGTAATTTTGTTTTTCGCTCGATTTTCACGTTTTTCTCGCTTTTCTCACGCTGTTTTGTTTTTATCAATTGCTGCTGCTGCACGTACGTGGGGCAGCGCCCCGTTTTCGGCCTTTTATTTCGCTTCGATTCGCTTTGCTTTGCTTCCTTCCTTCCTTCCTGTTCCGGCTGTGGATGGCTTGAACCCGGCATGGCTCACGTCTTTCGCATTCCTGCGGCTTAAATTGCTCTTGTTGTGAATGCGCGTCCCTCTGTGTGTGTGTGTCTGCCTGTGTCAGTGTGTGTGTCTCTGTGTGCGTGTGTGTGTGTGTGTGTGTGCAGCACGCTCGGCTTGCCATCGGCAGTGACAAGGGTGGGTTTAGTTTCGCTTCTACTTTGCCATTTCCATCTCTTCCTCTTCCTCTTCTTCTCCATCTCCATCTCCGTCTCCGTCTTAGTCGTCTCATTCTCTGGCTCTGGCTGCGGCTCACTGGCGTATACGTTATTTTATTACATCAAATGTTTTACAGGCACTTGGCTGCTCGCTCGCTCGCCCTCTCTCCCTCTCACAATCTCTCTCTCTTTCTCTCCCACTCTCTTACGCTCTACTGCTATTTGCCTCTCCCTCTCTCTGCTGCTACTGCGGTTGACGCTGGCTTCGCTGTACGTCGCTGCTGCCACCGTCGTCGTCGTCGTCGTCGTTGCCGTCGACGTTGTCTGCTTCTTCCTGTTCTTAATTGAAATTTGCGGCTGCATCAATATTTGCTTTTTTCTTGTGTTTTCCACGTTATTAAAAATCCTTGTGCAACTTGTTTTTGCTGTTGCTTTCTGTTTTGCTCGGCCCAGCGAGCTCGCTTGCCTTTCCCTCCTTCTCCCTGTCTCCCTCTCTCTGTCTCTAGTTGTCTCTGTCTTGCCCGTGCTGCGCCCTTTGCTTTGGCTCTATTGTTGTGCTTTTTAATTTCTTCTAATTACGCAATTTATTTTGATGCATTTTTTATGGCGCCAAACTTGAAAAGCCTTAAAAAGGTTTAAGCTGCAAAGTGCACTGCTAATCGATAGTAGGCAGAGATATATCGTAAGTATCTAGAGATAGTATTTAAGAATATAGCGATAGTGTGTTAACGTGTTTCTAAAGCGTTACGAGACATATCGATACAGATATATTGCCAATATTTACAGATAAATCAATAGTATTTAGAGATATATCGATAATATTTATAGAGTTTTCGATAGTATTTAGAGATATATCGATAATAGTTAGAGACAGTGTTAGAATTTGTGGAGATATATCGATAGAATCTAGGGAAATACATACATCGATATATGTATACCGATAAAATTTCGATAAATATCAATAGTATTTTGGTATTTCTATAATCTGATAGTATTTATAAATATATTATATTATATTAATGGTATTTTTGGAAATACCGATAATACTTCTATTTATGAAATTTACCAGATTTATGAAATCTGCCACAGCGATAGGAATTTATTTATTTGCTTATATCGATAGTTGTATAGCATTTTGTTAAATAATTGTCATATAAATATTCGACCGGTTTCAATTTAAATGAAATTGTCGGTATATATTAATAATATGTCCAACTTATTTCCAGATTCTACAAAGACATTTATTTATAATTACATATTGATAAAGCTTATTGTAACGAGAGAATATGAAATATATATTCTGAATCTATAAAATAATTGAATACCTATAGTAAATGATAACTATAAAGCCATAATTTCGATTATGTGTACAGTAGTTTGGCTAACAGACGAGTAATATAATTAAATCAAACATAAATAAATAATATTTAAATCCATTGTATTTCTCATCTCCCTTTATCGATAGTTTTATGGCTCATTGTTAGCCATAAAGACTTTTCAGTCAACTCTCCCTGCATTTCTAACAATTATTTCGCCATTATTCCTGCAAAACTTTGCACAGTCTAAATAGGAAGCGATCCTCGTTTGAGTTTAGAGCTTTCTGCTGGAATTATCCCTAATTGAAAATGCATTTTATAGCAGTTCGCGTACTCCTCGGATAACTGATGCGCGCCACACTCGACTAGAGTCAACTCGCCCCCCTCCTTCTACTTCTCCTCCTGCTGCTGTTGCTGCTGTCCGGGGCTTGTCCCTGCAATGCCATAGCCAATAACTAGACAGCAGCATAGTCAGCTTCCTCTTCCAGCTTCAGCAGCTTCAACTTCAGCTCCTGGCAACGGCAGCACTTCATCCCGCTCGCCTGTCTGGCTGAAGCCGTAGCCGACGGCTGCGACTGCGACTACGAAGACTGAGACTGAAGGCCACCTTCTTCTCCTGCTCCTACTTCTCCTCCAACTTCTCCTACTCTACTGCTCGTCATCTGAGCTGCGACTGCATTTTGTATGCGGAATTTGCAGCAGAAATGCATTAATCAATCATTCATTAAATCAATCAATCAATCGATGTATTCTCCGCGGTTTTATTTTTGCGTATTTCTCCCTCCTTTTTTTGTTGCCATTTTTACTGCAATCGCCTTTTTGCTAGCTCGCATTATTTTCCTTGCTTTTTTGATTGATTGCCATTAATAACTCATTTTGGAATTTATTTGTTTTTGCTAGAGACCAAAACAGAGTCGCAGACTCCGATCTCGACTCCCCAACTAAGATTGAAACTGTGAGTCGGAATCGAATTGAACCCCGTCTAGGCAAGATGAGTGCGCAGTTTGAGCTGAGTAATTGCAGCAGAAGTTTTTGGGGAACTAGACGGTGTATCTCTGAGTAGTGAGAATGAGAGTGGGAATGAGAGATAGAAAGGCTTGAAGAGGGAGAGTAAGGTGGAGAGAGAATGTTGCAGTGACTAATTGCTGTGAAAGCTGATGCTAAATAGGTGTGATTATAATGTTCTTTGGGGGTTTAGGGGATTAATTGATGAATAATATTGCAGATAGTAGAAAATGATACCTATCGATAGTAACGTTGGAGTCTGGAAAAACTATCAACAAATCGACGGATGCCACTAACGATAGATCCATCCATCATTCTTAAGGAGAGATGTTCAAAGTTCTGCAAAGTGCATTAAGAATTTATATTGTTGTATTTTTAATTTTCATTTTAATTCATGGTCGGCCCTATATGATTTACTTTAGCGGGATTAATTGATTAATAATATTGTAAATATTAAAGAACGATAACTATCGATAGTAACGAGGAAGTCCCAATATTCTATAAAAAATATTAATGGATGGCGCTATCGAAAATGTCAATCTATCTTTCAATCTCCAGAAGAGATGTTCTGTTGAGTTAATTAAGCTTTTATATTGTTTTATTTTTGAATTGCGCTGCAATGCATTGACCAATTTTCATAACTTGGATTAAATTCAAGTTTGAGTTGCTTGTTAGAAGACAATGATAACAAATCGATGAACGCTAGTAACGATTGATTTCATTCCCTAGTATGTAGAGAGATTTGAGATCCTGAGTTCAAGTTCTGCATTTATCACTAAGCTTTCGTATTGTTTTATTATTAATTTATAATTCCATTTTAATGTTCAACTCACTCTCGTGTTTAGGCCGTGGATTCAGTTAAAATGGCTTAGTTTTGGGTGGGATTAAACTGAGGCATAATACAGAAGAGAGCTCTAAGAATACTGAGCTTAAGTTCTACGGAGTTGCCAAGCTTTTATATCGTTTCATTTGTTAATTTTAAGAAGAAGGAATTAAAAAGAATCCATGGTCTTCACTTAATCAAAGCTCAAATTGCAGCATAAAAAGACTTAAGCGTAATTGCTCATATTGTTATATGAACCCCTTTATTGTTGCATAAACTAATGAATAATATAGTAATATACAATATTAAAGAGTTGCTTTGGTTATAGTATTCCTCTATACCCAAACTTGTATTACACTTACAATAATTAGTGAACAATTTCGAAGGTTTGAACTAAGTTTAAGTTCGAGTTGCTTATTAAAATGCTTTATTATGCATAATTATAGATGCAGTGTAGAAGTGCCTCTGCTTAGTTACTATGCATTTTGTACATACATATATGCTACATACTATATATGTATAAACATATCTATCTAGCTGATTTCATTAATTCGCTCTTGTTTTGCTGTTGTTTATTTCTGTTGAAGCTCGTGTGTTTTTAAGGCAAATGCGCAATTTATGCATTTACTAATAGGATTTGTTCCAATCAGCTTCATTATGTGTGGGTGTGTGGGAAAGTGTATGTGTGTGTGTACAACAAAACACAATACGAGTAATGCAATTTATGAGCTGCAATTCTTGTGGCTGCCTCTTGGCTACCTCCTCTCTTTCGCCCTCTCTCTTCTCTGGCCTCCCTCTTGTTCTTCTCTCTCCTCCCTCTTGTTGTCGTTGTCGATATAACGAATTTTGCAAGTTATTTGCATATTTGTGAGCACATTATTGTGCAGTTTCCTCTCGCTCCCTCACTCCCTCTCTCTCTCTCGCTCCCTCTCTCCCTCGCTCTGTCACCCTCTTGTTGTCGCCATCTCTGTCGCATGTGTAAGGATGCGCAGAATATCCTGCGGCGCCACAGCGCACAGCACACCGCACGTTCGCCAACTCCCTCTGCCTGTCCCTCCCTGCATCCTCTTTGTCCTTCCCCTCCTCCTGTCTGCCTCAACTGCTGTCCAGCCTCGTCGTGGACCAAAGTATGTAATAAAATGCATTGCAAATTGCTTGCAACATGCAAAATTCGTGTGGAAAATATGTTGAATTTAATAACCCGATGAGCCTGTGGCGCGAACTTACTTACCACAGTGGGATAAAAATAGAGAAATGCGCGTGCAACTTACCTGCAAAGAGAGGAGAGAGAGAGAAGGGAAGATGATTAGTAAAGAGCAAAATACAATTTAATATATAAAACTAATTTCGCTTATCGCTGCGGCTTAGAAGCAATTGAGAAGTGGAAGTGAGGAAGGGGAAAGGAGTAAGAGGGAGAGGGTGAAGAGTAGTGGCAGAGGGAGTGGGAGCAGTAGAGGAAATGTGGCAGGCTGCAGCAACCAAGTTGCACGCCTCACTGGAGCGACAGGTAGTTTAATTTATGTGTTGTTGCTGTGCTGCTGCAGCTATTGTTGTTGTTGCTGCTGTCGTTGTTGATGCTGCTGTTGCTTCACCTTCAGTTGCTCTGCCATTATACTGCGTCTTTTTAATAGTATCCCAGCAGCAACAACAAAAGCTAGCAAATACAACAACAAGTCACGAGTTGAACGAGCAACAATAGCAGCAACAACACAGCAGCAACAACAGCAGCAGCACTGGCAGCGCAGCAAAGGATAAAAGGCATATAAAATAAATAAATAAAAATTGCAGAAAAAAACAACAACAACAGCAACGTTGTCTGTGAAGTTGGAACAACTCGCAACGAGTTGTGGCGAGTGCCTAAAAAAAGAAGAAGCAGCAGCAGCAGCACGAGAACAACAGCAACAACAGCAATGAGAACAACACAAATACGTTAAAAGAAATATTTCAACGCACCCGCTTCCCTCTCTCTCCCACCCTTACCTCACCCCTCTGATTCACTCTTTCGTGCAGCATTTTCGCCCCCAAAACGTGACCGAGCATTTTTCAATGTCAGACGAAAAATCTTTCAACAAAATGTTATTCGTTGCTTCCTCTGCTTCTGCTTCTCCCTCATTCTTTGTTCTCTTTCTGCTGTTTTTAATCTTCGCAATTCGCACTAGTTGGGCTAGTGAAATACAGTGAAAGGGGGCAAAAACAGTTTCAAATTGTTCATGTGTAAGAAAACATTTTGTTTCGTGCTTTTTCGGCCCATTTTCCTTGTTGTTTCTTCTTTTTTTGGGCGCGTCGTAAAGAATTTACGCTACATAAAATTTAATAATTTCATTTTTTTATGGACGCACATATGCGACACACACACACACATGTGCAAGGGAGGGACAGGGGAAGTGAGAGGTAGCCGTAGGGAGGATGCGAGCGCGTTGAATTATAGCATACTTTTAGGCGCGTGCCATGACGTCGCATTTGTTGAGTTTTTATGGGTTACATAACGAGCGAAGCGACAAGCGGAAGTGCACAAAAGAGAGAGAGCAGAAAGCAGAGAGAGAGGAGAAGTGGGGAGAGTCAGTGATGATTCGATAGGGCGATAGGGCGCAGCTGTTGGGAACGTAAATTACATGGCAAACTGATCAAATTGTTGTTAACTCTTAAAAACTTATAAATAAAAGAGTCACATAATGAACTTATAGTTGGAGTGAGAGAGGGTAATTGACAGAGGGAAAGAGAGAGGGAGAAGCAGAGTGAGAGAAGGGATATTATATATATATTCATATATATAAGAAATAATGAACAGATGAATTACCGAATAATGATTTACGGATAGGTGATTTAGAAAGAGAATCACGTTGTAGTCAATGTACTCTATTTTCGTTATAACATATTGATAATTGCATTAAAAATACTTAAAGTTTATATCCCCAAAAAATTACTAACAAGATCAACGCATAATGATCAGATGATGATGACAGTGATAGGGAATATACATTGTGGTAATAAAGTATAGTAAACTTCTCTACATATTATACCAAAACAATAGATCTCTTAATCAGTTTGTATTTAAGGTTGATAATGGAGGTTTAGTATGTGAGAGTAATTAAATAGTATAGTACAGTAATCAGCCTATGAGATAATTAGTAGTGGACAACGATATTAGAGACGTTGGAATATGTCTCTCCTCTTCTGGAATATGACGTATGCAAGGTAGTTGCATATAATATATCGAAAATTAATGATGATGTTTTGAATTATGTAATGAACCTCTCCAAAATTTACTTTTATAATTTCATCATTACTTAAAATAATATTTCCTAAACCGAGATGTCTCAATACTAAGTTCAATTTTAGTTGACTATAATGAGCTGAATAAGGTAGTAATGCTACAGTAATTACATTATCTTTTCATTTCAACATTACTTCTCACATTATTTATCCACTGTTGGGCTCGGTTAGCTTTACAAAGGATTTTAAAAGGTTCTCAATGAACGTATCATTTGCAGTTATTCATTTGAGTTATAATTCCCTCAAAGGCTTCGACATGCTGATTAACACCCCCCTCACCATTCCCCTGTTTTTATAGCACTCGATGCCGATGCGTATTTGCACTCAATTTGCTCTACTTATGCCAAAATGCAATTACAGAGAACGCCGCGCCCTTTTTGGTTGAACAAGTTTATTTCTTTTAACATAAATTAAGGAAAAACGCATTAACGACGAACCAACTGGGCCAACTGGCCAGCAGACTCGGACAGTTGTTGTTGCTGCTGTTGTTGCCTTTGCCTGGCAATATTTTATGCATTTTTTTCGCCCCATGTCTTTCACTTTATCAGAGAGAGAGAGAAGGTTCTCTGGCTCTCTTTTTCTCTCTGCCTTTTTGCGTTAATATTTCACTAATGGCATTGTCTGTGCTTGGGCCTGGTCGGAACTGGAACTGGAACTGTGACTGGGTGGGCCTGTTCTGGGCCTGTGCTGGGTCTGGGCCTGGTCGAAATTGCATTACGCTCAAGTTGACTCATTTTAATTGAATTTTAACTTCAGTTCGAAATTAAATTACCAGCCTGGGGGGAGGCAGAGACAGAGACAGCAAGCTGGCAGATTATATACTGTACTCCCTCTCTCCCTCTCTCTCTCTCTCTCTCTCTCTATCTTCCCCTGTCTCTCGCGTGAAAATGTCGCTGCAAGCTGTAAAATGTTCATGGCGAGGCGCGAAAATTGCATTAAGTCACCGTCGTCGCTGTCATATTTGGCAATAATGAAATGTGGCCAGTGTTGAAAAAGTGCATTTCATTAACAGTGTGCGAGTGGGACAGCATGCGGGTGTGTGTATGCGCGCTGTACGGCGCCTAAAAGCGCGCTAATTGTTGGCACAGTGTGACAGCGAATTCACTTTCGTTCGAAAACGAAATCAAAACTTTAAAGCCCTCATTCTCTCTCTCTCCCTCTCCGTCTATCTGTCTATCTATCTGCCTCTCTGGCTCACATGTGAAATTCATTATTCTACACTTAATTAAAAACACGCGCGGCTGCATAAAAAACCGAACTGTATCACAGGCACAGTCTGCCACTCCCCCCTTTCGCCTACAACTGACCCTTTTTATAACTTGCCACATAAAAACGCGGCCTGGTCAACTGGAAAAACAACGCAAAGAGAGTTGCATGTCGAGCTCAGTTGGCCCCCACGTTTGTTGTCTGGCTGCCCTCTCTTTCTCTCCCTTTCCCTCTCTCTCTCTGTCTGTCTATGCTGCTTGCTGCATTCGTTTTTGCGGCGCGTCGCGCAATTTTTTGCTGTTTGATTTTGGACTTTGGCAAAATCCTTTCGCTTTCATGCATTTAAATGTTTGCACGGCCAAAAGCACAGCAAAGCCTCAGGGGTGGGAAGAGAGGTGAGGAGAGAGAGAGGGGAGAGAGAAGAGGAGACAGAGCAATGGAACAGGGCAGAGCAGTAGAGAATGGAGTGGAGCAGAGGCTGGTGAGGCAACAGAGACAGCAGAGGAGGCAAGGCAGAACAGGGCATCAGAGGAGGCAGTAGAGCAGGCAGAAGAGCAGGAGGAGAGGCAGGAGCGAAGCCAGAGCTGGCCTGGACTGGGCTCAGGGGCTTCATCCATCGATTCGCCATAGGGCAGCAGCTGCAACGTGCGGGGAAGCTGTTGCCGATGCTGCCATGTGGCAAATATGGCCAGACAGTTTGGCCAAGAGCCATCGGTGGGCGCGAAATTGCTAACTGAATTTGCATATGGCGTGGCCACGCGTGCAGTAGTTTTCGCCAGTATTTTTGTAGTATTTTCTTTTTTGTTGGTGTCAACAGGAAATGGCAGAGCGCGAGACAAATTGCAGATTAAATCTGCCTGCAGTGGAGCGTGGGAGAAAACATTAGCAGAGAACGAACAGGAGAGTGTGGTGGGAGGGGAAAGGAGAAGGAGAAGAGGCAAGCAGAAGAAATCTCTGCTAACTCCAAGCCAGAGAAGCTTTTAATGTTTATTCGCTTCTTTCTCTTCCTTTTAATTGCCTCTCGTGCATTTATTTTAGATATCTCCAAAAGGAACCTAATTTTCAATGTTTGGCTTGACAGATCGTTTTAGCAGCGGGGAAAAGAAGAGAGGGGGTGGGAGACTTTAGTCACTATTTTATTTATTTGCCAAAAGGATGAGGAAGGAGAAGGAGCAGGAGAAGGAGAACGCAGCCATAAACTACAAATCATGCCAGCGCAAAGACAACGCAAAGACGACAAAAAAAACAACAACGCAAACAACAAAAGAAACAAAAAACAACAACAACAAAGGCAGCAATAACGAAGCAGAAGAAGCACAAACTAAATGCAGGAAAAAAAATTGTCTAAAAATTCAACATAACCTCGAATGATTTATGGCCGGCAGCGAATATTTAAAAGGTATACAAGGCGAAAGAAGGCAACGGCGACGACGACGACGACAAAAAACACAAGCAGCGTAAAAGTAGGAGAAGGAGGAAGAGAGAAGGAGGAGGGAGAGAGAGAAGGAGACAGCAGGAGCGAAGCGAGGGCGAAGGCAGCGCAGAAAACTATAAAAAAAGGGCAAGAAAGCTGAAGCGGCTGAGTTTTGAGTTTGAGTGCTACAAGCAATGAAGGCAGTGGGGTATGCCAAACTAGCAGATGCCCTAGGGCAGTGAAGAATTTAGAGAGGTCTATATGACACTATACTATTATACACCTGCTAGACTGTTAGATACCCTACAGTGTATAGCAACTCAAGTGCGAAGTGGATGTATAGAGAAACTTATAGAAAATAGTTTATCAAGCTAAGATAAAAGGTAAACAAATGTTACGATGGAGTATGCCAGATTAGCAGATACCATATGTGGTATTCGCACACGACTATAACCTTTGTGTATAGTGTTGCTTATAGAAAACAGTTTACCAAGCAAGATAAAATAACATAAAATGCCGAAATGGGCTATGTCAGACTGACAGATACCCTATGTTGTATACAAGCCATGCTATTGACTGAGTTTATAAAGTGCAATAAAGAATATAGTAAAATATGCAGTATTATATGTTGAGATGTATAGCAATGGGGTATACCTGACTACTAGATATCCTAAACTGTATAAGAACTGAGTTTTTGGTGAGTTTATAGAGTGCAATAAAGAACTTAGAAAAAATATGGAGGAATATGTGTTGAGAAATACATAATATGGAATGAATGGGGTATGCCTGACTGTAAGACACCCTATGCCACATGCGTAGTCAGCTGTAGACAGACATTATAGGTTAGATTTCAATTTAAAGATATAACTTGTGTTATTCTAACTGTTTCTTATTCATTACTACACCTCATTCAACTTCTTACAGGGTATATTAACAGCAAATCAGAGTTATGGGCAAAATATTGTGAATGCGGCAGCCTTCGCGCTGGAGCTGCAGTTGAAGCTGCCGCCTCTTGCCGCTTCTTCCCGCATCTTGCGTCGTCTTCACTTCGTGTCGCTTCGCTCGTTGCGCGTGTTGTCCCCGGCTTAAGTGCATTTTACAACCAGCCAACAAAAAGGACATAAATGCTCAAAAAGGGCATGCAACAACAACAGTAACAGCAGCAGCAACGTTGCCGGCAACAGAGAGAGAAAAATGTGCGAAAAATTGAAAAACGAACGCAAAAGGGAAAATAAATGCAAAAAAGGCAGCAGAAGTTGTATAAAATTTACGACAAAAAAGCGTTAAGCCTGTTGTTGTTGTAAGTGTTGTTGTAAGTTGTTCCTTTTATTGTTGCTGTTGCTGCTGCTGCTGCTGTTGCCAGACGTTGTGTAAAGACAATGGACACATAAATTGCATTTTCACTTTTAATATTTGCCTTGGTCCTTTTAATGAACATTTCGTTGTTGTTATTGTTGTTGCCATTGCTGCTGCAGTCGTTGTTGTTGCTGCTGTTGCCAGCCTTAATAGCGACATTTAATTATGGCCAGTTGGCGTGGCCAGATGAGAACTTGATCAGCGTACCCAAATGAAAAAGCGCTTTCAACTTAAGTGTGTGCGAATGATAACAGCTGAGGGGAGAAGAGGAGTAGCAGAGGAGTGGCAAAGAACTGAAGAAAGGACACAAAGAGTTGAAGGATTGTGCTCTCAACTGAAAGTAAGACTAAGATAATTAACAGAGTATGACAAAGGGTTAAATGGCGCTAAGAGAGTAAGAATGGAGTGATACTAATTATAAATGGGTTTGAGCTGTTAAGTGAGCTTTCTGCTTAGATAAAATAAAATAATATAAAGAACTGGTATTTGACAGAATTCAACTAGAAAATACCTATGGAATCGTTAAATTCATAATAATAACCACTGCAAGAGTATAAAGAGATTATATATGACAGACAAACTTTCTTATGAGCTTTATTCAACTTGAATTAGTTGCAAGTGGATTAATAAAGAGCTTATAAATTAAGAAATAAGTTGCTTAAGTGAGCTTTCAGCTGCTATAATCAGCTAAATCAGCTTCAAAAAGTGTACAAAAACTGTAAGCTTCTTAAGTAGCCTTTAGCTGCTTAAGTAATGGCTCTGCTTAAAAACAGCTAAATATTTGCAGAACATTTGCTTGACTTGCAGCACATACCAAATCCCAACTAGACAAGTAATGTTTACAAGCCTACGGGGGTATTCAAGGTAAAAACAATATAAATTAATCACACCTTTCGCCCGACTATTGTTGGTATTTCTGGCCGTGTCATTGGGCATTCCTTAGAAGAATGCGAAAGAGTCGAAAGTTAATGAAGCATAGCCGGAACGACGAATCGAGCGCTCAAATCGGCTAAGCACAAGTCAGATGCAGAGAGTCAGAGTCAGAGCCATACCCAGGCCCATAGCCAGATCCAGAGTCAAAGCCAAAGCCAAAGCCAAAGCTAAAGCCAAAAGTCAAAACTAAAGTCGATGCTGTGCATAGAGCAGAGTCGGGAACCGAATCGAGGAGCAGTCAAACCACTGCTCCGGGGTCAGAATATTTCATGAGCCAACCCCTTGTGCGATTCCTTATTCCCCCTGCACTCTCCTCCCCTCTTCTGTGTTTCCCCTTATTGTTGTTGTTACTTTTGATCTCTGATTCTTTCTTGCCTCTTCTCTTTTAATATGCATGCAATTGTGTGTGGCTAAAAATATGTTTAAATCGCGCCCAGAGCCAACCACACAAAACTTGTTTTTGCAGCCCATTGTTGCTGTTGTTGTGGCTGCTGTTGTTGTTGGTGTTCTTGTTGTTGCTGCCTGTGGCAAGTTTTGCCCGGCTCAGGCCAGAGTCAAGGCAAGTTGCGGCTGTAAAAGGCAGCGCTAAATGCAGCTGCAGCTCTGGCTAACTTGTTATTGTTGTAGTTGTTGCTGTTGTTGCTGCTGCTGCTGCGCGACGGCTTCGCGCACTTTTGGCCGTGACCTTTTGGCAGAGTGTGGCAAATGAATTGCCCTGTTGCCGAGCCGGACTGAGCTGTGCGCTCTGCTGCGCTGCGGGCCATTAAGAGTCGCATAAATATTAATTAAATTATATGCAAACTGTGCTGCATACTTTGTGGCGCGGGCGCCTAATGGGGACAGGAACAACAAAGGCCAATTTGTGTCAGGTAATAACTTATTAAAGGAGACGCATGTACCACACACACACGCATGCACACGCACAATCTCGCACACACACTCGCACACAAAGCCAGCAAAATTGTTGTTAATAACATTAAAAATGTTTATCTTTAGCTACGGCGCACTGGGGCTAAAATCTACACAAAATGTATCACTAAAGCCCTCCCATTTTGTAACTGTGTGTGTGTGCCTCTCTCTGTGTGTGTGAGTGCTGAGAGGGAGACGCGCGAGAGCGCACCGAAAAAAGCAGGCAAATTGAATTTTCCCTGAGCAAAATTAAATTTTCCAAGGAAATTGAATTTTTTGATTAGTTTGCTTTTGCATCTCGCTCACACACACACAGGCGCGCGCACACACACACAAGAAGAAACAGCAAGAACAAAGCAATGCAAAAGACGAGGAAGAAGAAGAAGAATCAGCAGAGGCAGCGGCAGCAGGCACATGATTTAAAAGTAAAATGAAATTAAAAAACAAAAAAAAAACTCGCACAATTTTCGTGTGATATAAATGAAAGCAATTTTTCTTTTTCTTCTTGCTTTCTTCTTCTTCTTGCTTGAACATTATGTTCTGAATTTTATGCATATTTATATAGTTTGCTTAATTCGATTCGAGAGAGCGAGAAAGACAATCAAAATTTAAATTGAAACTCGACTGAGAGTGTTGAAGAAAACAATGAAAACCTTCTAAATCCAGCCAAATAAATCAAAGCACGCCAAGAAGGTTTTTCGAAAACGCAGCGGGAAGTCGCCGATTTAATGGCGTAACGCCCTCTGCGAGGGATTTTTGGATTCGATGCGGCCCCAAGTCAATTGCCAGACACAGTCGCGACTCCATTTCAATTCCATTTCAATTTCAATTCAATTCACTTGCGTGTTGGCTTGGCCTTTTGCTCTGTGTTTTAGCTGTTTTTAGCTGTTTTCCTCTTTTTGCTTAATTTTTACACATTCTGTTTTGGCGCGCCATCGAAGTATTTTTAATTTTCTGCCTTTTGCACTTTTGCAAAATAATAAAAATAAAAATAAAACTCAAGCAGAGCGGAGAGAGAGGCGAAGCACGAAGAACGAAGTCAACAACGAAAATGAAAACGTGTACGAAATTTGCGATTTTAATTAAATGATATGAAAATTGCAAGTCGCACGAAAGAGAATGAACAGAGAAGAGAATGAAAACAGAAAAAAAAAAAACGAGAAACGAGAAGCAAGTAAGATGCGCATTTCTTGTGCCGAATTGTGATTGCTCTGGGATTATCCTCGTAGAGAGGCAGATTAGCTATAAGTTGAGCTAATTCCTGGAGGAATACTGAAGAGTGGGGAATATGTTGGGGATTTATTGCATAACTGGGTGAGATTTGTGGCCAAGAAATGCGGGAAGATGGACTTGAATAAGAAAATATTCTTGTATTCAATTTGAATGTGAATAGATTTTTTTAAAAAATGGGAAGAAAGATGCCATTCATTAGGGAAAGACACATTTGAGCTTCTGAAGGAAGTAAGGAAAGCTTTATATAATATTCATAATATTAAGATCAAAGATTTACAGAAAGTACTGAACATGAATTCTATTACTTAAAGTAGCAACTGAATAGAGAACGAGGAAATTGATGGGATAGCATAAGCAAAACTTCACTTGAGATGTTGAATGATGGAACTAACATAACTAAGAAAAGAAATCTATGTTAATAGTCTCTTGGATCTCTGCTTCTCAATATTCAATTATATATTGCCCTTAATTAGCAAAAGAGGTTGAGAAAACAAGATTATAAAATTGAGATGAATGTAATAGTTGAATGTTATCTATTTAATAACGTTAATAACAGTGAGAGGAATGTTCTAATTGAATGTTTACTAATACAGTTGTACTATTTGTTAATACATTGAACATTGAATACCTCCAATAATATTCGCTTGACATATCGTATAATAATATTTCTTTCTTTTAAAATGATCTACTCTGACATACTCCCAATAACATACCATAACAGAACTAATCGGAACACTCGCACTGCTTCTACTAGTTCACCCTATAAGAAATATGATAACAAACAAACAGTACCAACTTGTTGTTATAGTTGTGATACCCTTTAAATGGCACAGGAAATGACGTTGCAAAGGAAGCGCTCTTTGGGTTGGGTGTGAGAGACTTTCAGCAGGGTGTGGGCGTGGGTGTGTGTGTGTGTGCTGGGTGTGCAGGGCGTGCTTGGGTTGTGTGTGGGCATGGGTGTAGCATAGTGTGCTGCATGAGGATGAGCATGAGAAGAAGGATGGTGATGGTATTGTATGTAGCTGCTGCCTGTGCAATTATCATCAAGTTTGTTTATATCTTTTGGTATTTTCGCGTGCACAATTTGAACTGCAGTTGCAGATGCAAGGAAGACACAAGGTTGGAGGCACAAGGAGGGACAGGAGGGGACAATTTATCAGCCTGCTGTGTGGCAAGTTCATTTGCCAAAAAGTTGTGTGTACCAACCTCATTGAATTATGTGGCGCGCATATTGAAACTCATGAAAAAAACAACAATAAAAAGTGAAGAAAATAAATGAAAATGAAAGAGAAGAAGAAGATGAGAATGAAGCAGAAGCAGAAACAAATGAAAGGGCCGAACAATATTAAAAATGTTGCCAACACTCAGTGTGCGCACTGAGTCTGTCTGTGTGTGTCTGCCTGTGTGTGTGCAAGAGGAAGCTGGCAAAAATAATAATATAAAATGGCGGGTCGAGCTGGCAAAGTGGCCATTTTGTTTTGCAATATATATGTTGTTATTGTTGTAATTTTTGTTGCTGTTGTTGCTGTTATTGTTGCTGCTGTTGCTTTTATGGCTTTAGTGTGCTTGCAAGGCGGACGCGCTGACCAAACAGCAACACCTACACAGAGACAGACACAGACAAAGATACACGCAGACAGACACATACACTGACAGCTTACACACACACACACACAGACAGTCACACGCATACAATGCTCCATTTTAATGGCACATTAAAAGCAGCTTGTGTACTTTATTATGGTTGTTGTTGCTGCTGTTGTTGCTGTTGCTGTTGCTGCTTTTGTTGTGCACAGCGATCGCAAAGAGTTGGCTTTTGCTGCTTAACAGCTTCACTTCCTCTGCTTCCCCTCCTGCCTGCCTCACCCTCTCATTTCCACAAAAGCCACATGATGTTGGACAGCTCAACAAACTTTGAAATTAAAAGCGAAACTGTGCAAGCAGATGTTGCAGCAACGCACAGCAATTGTTGCTGTAAAGACACAACATAATAGACGCCAAACTAAAGTTGCCGATCTTATGTAGTACACACACTATGGTATATGTACCATATGTATGTATATGTAACATATAGGGTATTGTTGTATATATACCCTTCTTCTTGTAAGTTGCAGAGACACTTTCAGCGTCGAGTTCACTTTGTCGTTTGGTTTAATTATTTATTTCATTGCTGCTGCTGTTGCTGCTGCCACTTGGCAACACTGGCAGTCAGCCATTTGCATAAGCATTGGCAACATCCGTTTCCGTTGCTAGATAGAGAGAGAGAGATAGCGAGTGCTGCCTTGGCTCGTTCTCATCACATTTTCATCACTTCCGGTGGGGCAAATAATAATTACACAAATTTGCTGCCAAAAAGTCTACAAAACAAACAAGATGCAAACACGGCAAGCAACAACCAGCAACCACCTGACAACAACAACAATAACTGAGGTAACAACTTCACCATGCCCAACTATTGCCAGTTTTTATCAACGTGGCCAACGTATTATTTACTCGCATTTTCATTTCTCTCGCTGCATTTTGACTTTTTATTTGCATGTTGTCGTTCTTGCTATTGCTGTTGTTGTTGCTGTTGCTGTTGTTGCTGTAAACTTTATGCATTAATTTTACATTTTACCCTGCCCTCCGCCCCCTTTGCTGTGTGGGTGTGTGTGTGTGCTTGCCTGTTTGCATTAACTCGCCACATGCAAAATTTACGTTTATTTATTATGGCAGCCTGCTGCAGCCACGCCCCCTAGCCACTCCCCTTTGCCTCTGCCAGCTTTGGGCCTTCGTCTGGCTGTGGCCAGAATATGTGTAGCAAACAATTTGGAGATTCCACACACACTTCCATATACAGTATATATATAATATAGTGTGTGCATATATGTATCTGTATATCGTCGTAAAAGTTATGTAATTATCAAAGTTTTAATGCTGCTGCGAGTGCGATTTGAGGGCCAGTTTGCTGGCAGATCCTTTGCCCCACTGCCTTGCCACACACAAGCCATATATCATTCAGCTTACATCATATATTTTACATGCTTCCGTTTTTTAACCCATGTTTGCAGTTGATATATGTGTATATTCCTAAAAGATTGCTTGCTGTTGGGCAAACAATTTTAGCCGCAATATTAGGAGATTTAAAGAGGTTTTTAACTGTATTTCGCAAGTAGTTTTAGGAGGCAACTCTATGGAAAGTCAGAGGAATGCAACAGAAACAATGCATAAATCTGAGTATTATCTTATGCAAAGCCTGTAACATTTTCCATTATAATTCGCAAATAGTTTTAGCAGGCAACTCTATAGAAAGTTAACATGTGAAGTGTACAAGAATCTATTATCTATATTATATACATTATATATTATATACCTAAGCTATCACCAATATTTTTCGTTATAATTGTACTACTAGACAATTCTATAGATATTAAGCAAGATCAGAAATATTGAATATTGTTAATTATAATCCGTGTGAACCTTAGATATCCTAGTTCTAAACTTTGCTCCAATTTAGTTTGCAACATCAGTTACAATTGACAAGCAGTTTTAGGCTGCAGCAAGTGTAATGAAGATACTAAGCATAATTGAGATAATAACTCAACTATATCTACATAAATCTGTGCTATGCTAAGCTTCAAATTTGTTGTTCTACCATATATAGCCTGCAACATATTCCGCTATGATTCGCAAACAGTTCTGCCCTCACTTGCTATTTGACTTGTTGTTAGCCTTGTCTGGCTCGTATGTTGGCTAATAAGCCAAGTTTCATAATAAGCCAACTCGCAACTCTCGCAGCTCACAAGGGTTTTTGTTACACTACGCGTATTTGCCATAACTCGCTGGATGTCTATCTACAGTGGTGTCCACAAATATTTGCACAGCCTGCAACAGCACGGAGGCACCTGCTGCAGCCTGCTGCGTGGGTTCATGTCATTTGTTTGGTTTGTGCCTGCGACTAATTTGATGTGGCACAAATACAGGGGACAGGAGAGATGGAGAGAGGGAATGAGTGCCTACGTTGGGCGTCACAGCGTGCACTATGCACTATATTATTGTTATAGTTGTCGCTGTCGCTCAGTTCATTATAAAATCCAAAAAATATTTGACTTAATTAGCGCATAAATTGCCAACAGAAAATTTGCATAAAAAAAGGCTGAAGAAGAAAACCGGCCAAAAACTGTGCAGCGTGTTGCATGTTGTTGTTGTTGCTGCTGTTGCCTGGGCAATTTGAGGGCAATTTGTATATTAAATTTGTTAATTTATTGCCCAGTAATTAGCAGAGTGTCGACTATGTTCGACAGTGTAATCGGCGAGTGTGTGTGGCAACTGTGAACTGATCCACCTGACGACTCCTGTCGCAATTTCGTCTGCTGCTTCTTCTTTTTCTTCTTCTATAAATAAGCCTAATTTGCATAAAATTCTAATTTAACTGTTGTTACTGCCGCTGCTTCTTCTTCTAGTTAGTATTAGTTGCTGCCTCTCTCACTCTCCCCCTCTCTCTCCCGTCTCTCTCTCGCTGCTGTTACGTTTTATGATGCAATTTATTTTGTTTTCGCTTTGTGCTTTGTAGCAATTTCTTGTTATTTTTCTTCTTGAGTGAGAGAGAGAACCAAATTGAGAAAGAGAAACAATTTTCCATTATTTATTTTTCTGTTTTCTTCCTCTTCTGCCTCTTCTTCGTCTTCTTTGTCGTCGCTGGCTGCCATTTTCTTCTGCTCTTATCGTTGTAGTAGTTGCTGCTGTTGTTGGTTTTTCTCATGGCTGCTTCGATTATTTTCGCTTGCTGCTTCTTCCTCATATTCTTATTGCTTTTGGCTTGCTGTTGTTGTTGCTTTTGTTTGCTTTGCTGCAAAACTTTGTCGATTGTTGTTATTGCTCGTAGTTGTTATTGTTGCTGTTGCTGTTGTTACTGGTTGTTGCTGCTGTTGTCGTATCTGTGGCAACACATTATTTATATTTATATGTTTATTTTATAGTTTATTCATGCAAATTGCCATAAAAATTGCCTTTATTTTTACATTTTGTGCCCGCTTCGTTTGCCTTTAAAGCAAATCGAAATTGCCCCAACGGATGGAGGGGGTTAGGGAAGGGCAACCTGCCTCGTTTGGGCTGTGCACCTCAGCTGTGTGGCACGTAAGAAAATCAATAAGCTTCCTCAACGGTTTATTTCTTTTTCTTTTCTTTTTTTTCGTTTTCTTCACTTTGCTTTGCTTATTTCTTCTTTTTGCTTCTTTTTCCTCTCCTTCTTCTCTTTTTTTGCACTCAGTCTGTTTTTTAATTTCTTGTACGCGCATTCGTATGAATTATTTATAAACCTGCCGTTGGCCTACCCTCCTCATTCCTTTCTGCCCACCCCCTGCTATGAGCAACAATTTTTATAGCCGCTCGTTGAAAAATTCAAAATATATCTGCATTTTTTATTATTATTATTGTTTTTTCTTATTATTAGCTTCTGGAATTTGTGGCGTAAAGAGTTTTCAGCTTTTTCAGTTTCCAGTTTCTCTACTTTGCATCGCCTTTTTTCGCAAACAATTTTCTTTAATGTTTTTCACGTACGCAAAAATTCCAAAAATGTTGCAGGCACACACACATAAGGGGTACTCACACAGAGAATATGCAAAATATTCAAATTTTCAAGTGAATTGGAATTTTAAGCAAATGAAATGCGTTTAGTGTGAGATATGGCCAGGGCGGTTTCCCAAAGTTTTGCGCCTCGCCAGAAAGGGTTGCTTAGAACTCTGCCGAGGTGGACGAGGATGGGGGACGGGAAGTGGAAAGAGAAGAAAATTCACATTAATGCAAATGGATAGAGTCGAAGTTGGAGTTGGAGTTGAGCAGTGTTTGGGGTTAGCTTTGGGTTTGGGTAGCTGCTTAGTTGCCTGGGCGACGAGTTTGTTTATCGTGTGAAGAGCGCTTCTCGCGGCAGCTGCCTTACCTATGCATATGAGTTGGTGCCCTCTTCCTTCCTTTACATAGGTAAAGGTGTCTCAAGGTGTGTGCGTCCTGCTTAATGGCAACCAATTAAATTGAGCTTGCCAACTATTGAAAGTTACGCCACGTAATAAGCCGACTCGAGTTGAGTTTAGTTGTCTTTAAGTCGGTCTGTCTGTCCGTCTCCACTGTCTGTCTGTCTGTCTCTCCATCTGTCTGCCAGGCAATTTTGTTAACAAGATGATCGAGAATCGTTTTGTTTGCCTAATGGCAGTTAGGGAACTTTCGATAAGACAATAACTTAATCAGCATAAACTTTTGGCACTTTGGAACAATGCAAATCG
Organism: Zaprionus davidi; assembly: GCA_018903715.1. Taxonomy (NCBI): domain Eukaryota; kingdom Metazoa; phylum Arthropoda; class Insecta; order Diptera; family Drosophilidae; genus Zaprionus; species Zaprionus davidi. The sequence continues at coordinate 1,500,845 of JAEIGL010000009.1, read as the reverse complement.
ATGGGAAAGATAATTTCCTAATTTGGTGATTGTTAAAAAGAACTTAAAATTAAAGAGGGAAGAAGAACTGAAGACAGATTGGTCGACGTTTTGGAAGTGTAAGGCTAAGCAGTCTTCTGAATTTGAACAGTATAAAGATATATATATTATATTTAGAGTATCTGGCAATCTTTTAATAGGAAATCAACTCGATAGAAAGAATTGTAATTTACAGAGGAGTAAAATTGAAGAATGCAGAATACAATTAAAAACACTTCTAAGTTTGAAAAGGTTTTGACAATAAAGAGATTATTATAATTCAAATGCATGCACAAGTTGGCAACTTTAAAATGATATATATATCAGCAATATCTGGCAATCCTAAAGTAATCCTAATAGTAAACTCACTCTATAAGAACGATTATAATATGCTAAAATTGACAATCCTGTAATCAATTTAAGGCTAAGCAGCTTCTGTTTTGCCAAAGAGGAGTTTATTTTATTCCGTAAGTTTAATTCTGCAGAAAATGCTTAGGTCTTAAGCCTTCTAAGCCTCTTCTGCATTGCTGTCTCAAGTGTTTCCAATTAGTTTCCGCTTCCGTAATGAAAATACATAGACAATTTGCCACTTAATGCGGCTTTGATTTAATTTTCATTAGAATTTTCTCTCAGGGTTTTCGCTTTTGGGAAAGCTGTGCTTCATTAAATTTCACGAAAATGCGAAACAATTGTAGCAAAATGTTGGGGGAGAAGTAAAAGCGGCAAGGGGAGTAGGGAGAGGGAGGGGGAGTGGCTGGCACAGTCAACGCCCTGCAAGCAAAACTACAATGCAAATGTGCGGAAAATGCAGGCAAGCAAATAACAACTGCAACATCCACTACAGCAACAACACGCAGTGACAACAGCAACAACAAGCAACGATGAAGGCAACGTAAAGCGAGCGCATTAAAAATTAAAAACGCTCAAAATTCATTTAATACAGGTTTCTGGTTTTTTGCTTTTCGCCTCCAGAGTGCACGACAAAATCAACACACACAAGCACACACGAAGTGCACACACAGAGAGAGAGGGGTAGGGGGAGAGGGGAGGGACACACACATACATGTGCAAAGTGCACATTACCGACGCGCAAATGTAAAGGAAGAAAACTACGAATATTTTTCGTATGCACGCCCAATTTAAAATTAATTGCCAGACACAAAAGAACGTTGATCAGGACGATGATGAAGGCGCTGATGATGAAGGAGATGATGATAATTACTTGATGATGATGATGGTGATGATGATGTTGCTGTTGTTGTTGGGGCAACTGATGATGTTTCTGTGTTGCAGGCGGGCGTGGCAGCGTGAACTGTTGCAGAAGGGCGTGCCCACAATTGCTGTGCGCGTGTGTGTGTGTGTGTGTGGGTGTAGCCCATAGTGCTCTCTGTGTATGTGCACTGGAGTATGCATGCAGAAAATTAAAATTAATAATTTATATAATAAAACAGCAGCAGCAGCCACGCAAGACGAGCCAAACGCAGCAGCAACAGTAACAACAGCAACAACAGCAACAACAACTCGCAATCAACAACAACAACAAATAGCAAATATTAAAGACAAATAAAAAGGAAATTTGGTTAAACGAAAATTCCCTTTCTGCGCTAAAATGAAAGGTAAACAGAAATTAAAAAATTATATTCCATAATTGAGTAGCGATTGCAGCGAGTGGAGGCGCCACAACAATTATGCGACAGCTGTGCAGGGCGCAGGAGGAGAGGGAGGTGCCTTCCCCCTCCACATGCTCACAAATTGGCCAGGAAATTGCAGCAAATTGTAGGGCAGGCAGGTCTCTGCACAAGCAAGGGGCGTGGCATGTTTAGCAGCACGCAAAGTCAGCAAAGAGAGGAAGGAGGCAGAGGAGGTGGAGGGCAGCAGAAGGCGTGGTGGGGCATACAATGTATCAGGCAAGATCTGCCCTCTCTTCTACCCCCTCTCCCCTCCTCAGTCTCACCCTCCACCCCACGCAATTAGCACCAGGCTACAAAGTTAACAAGATTCTTGCCACGCAGAGGTGGAGGGGGGTGGGCCAAGGTAAAAAACTTTGAAGTTCTTTGGGGAATTTTGCACGTTTTGAAAATGTTTCCCCCAAAAATAAAATAAAAAAACATTGTAAATGGAAGCTGAAAATTTGATGGCAAAAAGGTATTGTTGAAGTTTTGATTTAGTTTCAGGTCAGTCTGGCAAAAGTTATGATTGAAAGGAGGTTCAAATTATGTGTTTAGAAAGCTCAAGAAAGTTGGAAGATTTTCAAGAACATTTGGGATGATTTTGGAGTTTTGTTTGTGATGGAAATGAAACAGTTTGAGTTGTCATTTGTTATACATTAAATGTAAATTAGAATTTGTAATTAGTTGAAGGGCATTCTAAGGAAATTATCAATATTTATAAAGGTTTTTGATTGTATTTAGCTCCTTTGACATTATCATTTCTTTATAAATATTATCAAAATCTTTCTGTAGCTAACTAATTAAATATAAAAATGTTGATAAGTTTATCTATACGATTTCATATAGACGTGTCCAATGCATTATTTATTATTTGCGCAGGGTGTGCTTTCGAATACTCCAGAGATCTGCCACGCCTTCTTGTGCCTATTACAGGCAAGTTTTAATACAATTCAAACCTTTGGCTGAAATTAAAAGCTTTATTGCGAAAAAGTGATATATTATAGATATATTATTCAAAGTATTGTCCTTCGCTAGCGACAACTTTCTCCCATCTTTCCGGCAATTTCCGGATCCCGGCTCGAAAAAGGGAGTCCTCTTTTGACGCTATCCATGAAGCAATCCATTTTTCCAATTCTTCGAAGGATAGGTGGAAGTCAGAATGGGTGACATCTGGGGAATACGGCGGGTGGGGCAGGACTTCCCATTTCAGCGTTTCTAGGTACTTTTTGACCACTTTTGCGACGTGAGGCCGAGTATTGTCGTGTTGGAGGATGACTTTGTGATGTCGAAATCACCATTTTTGAAACGTTGACACCACTCCCGACATGTTATTTCACTCAGAACAGCATCACCGTGAATTTCTGAGAGCATTCGATGCGCTTCCGCTGCATTTTTTTTGCGAATTGTAACAGAAAAGTAAAACGTCCCGCAAATGGCGAGAATTGGGCACATAAACGGACATTTTCGAGCGTGATTCGTTAGGCACTGTCCACACTCACTTTAAAGGCATTATCATCTATGTATTTCAACCAGCCTCAGCCGCTACAGCCACCTATCGGAAAACGGCGGAAGTAAAGTTGTACACCTCTATACAATAGGGTAAGAATTCTTAAGTGCATTGTCAATCTTATCAATTGAGAATAAGAGGCCCCGAAATGTAGATTTCAAAAGAACTATCAATGATTCTGTCAGTATAAAATAGAATAAATAAATAGAGATCTTTATGTTGTTCTATTTAACACAGTCTATTTTATTTTAGTCTAAATTACAATTGGGACAGTCAAAAAGAAGAATACAGACGCTTGATCTGTATGCTAACAATACGCGCATTAAAATATCTATAAGCAGTATAAAAGCACACTTTAATACATATACCATATATAATATTCTTAGTACACAATAGTAAAAGCCCATGTATTTTAAGTTAATTTTCTAATATTCCTTTTCCTTTTCATAACTTTTACTATTCAATAAACTAATAATATCACAGTTAGCATATTATTTTCTTCCGCTCTAAAGGGAATTTCAATAAGAGAAACAACACATTAGAATTACTTTTTCAATATCTCTCTGTATGTACTTCCTCATTTAAAGTGAATTCCATATAATTGCTACCATAATCTCTCATTGTATTCTGGCCAACTATCGATGGCAAAGATCTATAATTAGTTCCTTGCAACTTGCCAGGCATATTGATGACTTATTAGCCATAATTGCCAAGCCAACATCTGTTGGCCCCCTTTTGCTAACCTCTTCCCAGTTATGATTAAAGTCATTAACGTATTACTCTTGGCGCTCTCTCTGTTTGTCTTTCTGTATCTCTCTCTTTTTTTCTCTCCCTCTCTCTCTCTGCCATCTCCAGTTACAGCTTGTCGCACAGATCGCATTGTTAAACTAAATAGATTTCTTGCCAAGTTCTTCTTGTCTCTGCTTTTTTGCTGTCCCTCTTGTTGTTGTTGTTGCTGTTGCTGTTTACATTGGCTAGCATAAAACAATCAGGCAAAGCCATCAACCCATCAACCCATCAACCTAGCAACCCATCAACCCATCAACCTGGCCAACAATTCAGAATCAGGCAAGCGTCTGTTGCATTTTTTTCTCGCCTCATGTTGCTGTTGTTGCTGCAGCTGTTGTTGATGGGGCGGGCAAAAGTTAGTTTTGTGGGCCCAACCCAGGCAATAATAATAACAGCAATAATAATAGCAACAACAACAGCAGCAGCAACAACAACAACAACGACAACAGCAACAACAACAACAACGACAACAACACGGACAACAACGTCGAACTTTAATTGCATAATTATGTGCAGTTTGCAATTTATCATTTTCATTTTTCCATGTTGTCGTTTTTGTTTTGTTTTTTGTTACGTTTCGTTCAGTTTCGTTTGGTTTCGGTTTGTTCCTTGTACTACGTTTCGTTCACTTGTTGTAGTTGTTATTATTTTTTTGCTTGGCTTAATTTATGTGATTCTGCTGTCGCTGTTGCTGCCTCTGCCTCCGTCGCTGTCGCTGTCGCTGTCGCTGTCGCTGCCTCTGCTGCTGCTGCTTCTTCTGTTTTTGCTTTTTTGCTGCTGCAGGGAAATGGGGAGCGGTGGAGGTAGAGGATAGGGGCTTGTACAAGAAATTTAATGCAGCGCAAATATTGTGCATATTTTTTTACTTTTGCTGCTTTTTCTTTTCGCTTTTCGCTTACTTTCTGCTGTAGTTGTTGTTGTTGTCACGCCCTTTTGTCGTGAGTGCTTGCTAGCTGTGTATGTGTGTATGTACGGGTGTGTGTGTACTGGTGTATGTGTGTGTGAGCGGGAGGGTCGCCTTCGCTTTATTAATTATAATTTATGTTTAATTCCTTTCGTGTTTATAAATGTGCATTTGAAGTGCCAGCGCTGCCTCTTCATCTCTTCCTCCCTCTCTCATCTGCCTTCTCTCTTGCTCCCTCTCTTTCTGCTTGGCAGACTTGCAGACTCTTGCGTGCGTGGGAAATGGCATTGCCAATCAAGCAATTAGCGAGTGCCATCAAATGTGCATTAGGCAGACAGACAGAGGGACAGCGAGAGAGGGGAAGAGGGAAAGAGGAGAGGAACTAAAGAGACAGCGGACAATATTCATGCCAGACTTATGTACAACAACAAGAAGAGCAACAACAACAACGAGAGCAGGCAGCCATAACAACAAATTGTCCGTGCATTTGCAGTGTGACAAAGTTTGAGGCATGTCGTCTATGAGACTGAACTCTGCGGGAGACGGGGGAGAAGGGGTTGCAGGGAAAGCAGACTGTTGCAGGGGGAAAGGAGCAAAGGAGTGAGGAAGTTAGGAGCCAGACGACGCTGCTGTTGCTGTGTCGCTGCATTAAGCAGCAGAGGCAGAGGAGAGAGACATCTTTGAGAGCAGCAGGAGGAGAGTGAGAGAGACAGTAGAAGAGAGAAGGAGGGAAAAGGAAGGGATAGAGGGACAGAGACAGAGACAGAGAAGGGCAGACAAATAGCAGAAGTCACAGAGAAGAAGTCCCAGAGCAACAGTCAGAGAGAAAGCGGGATAAAAAGAGTTGAAACACTCGCGAGAAGCGCAGGAAAATATTGAAAAACAAAGAAAATTAGTTGCAGGGCATATGTGAATGCCAAGGAAAACAACAGACGGAAAATGGAAAATAGAAAATAGAAAACAGCAAAGCAGACAACAGACAACAACAACAGATAGTAGAGAACAGAGAACAACAGCAGACAAAAACGGCAGACAACGACGTTGGCGGGCAACGCGTCGTATGAGCAATGCCAATGCAATGGCGCCGTTTCATGTTTTAAGGGTTGAACTAATCACAGACAATGAGAGTAGAGTGTGTGTGTGTGAGTCTGAGCATGTGTGTGAGTAAGTGATTGTGTGTGTGTGTGTGAGCTGCGCACACGAACAATAGCTTAGAGTCAACTCCCGAGGGTGTGCTAGAAGGGGGAAGGTAAGCAAGGGGAAGGGGGAAGTAGAGGGGGGCAATGGCACTCAGACTGAGTCAAATTGCAAATTGGCTGTGCGAGGCAATTGCAGAAACGCAGCCGAAATGAGGAAAACTGACCCCAGCTCGAAAGTATGCTACGCTGAATTGCGTCGCGCGCACGGGCTTAAAGTGCTCACTCTGGACTGGCTTAAAGTCACTGTGAAAATGTAACGAAATGTGGAAAACCTGCAGAAGAAGCAGAAAATAAAGTTGAGGAAGAAACAGCGCACACACACAAATAATAAAAATAGCTGAACGCGAACGGAAACAACCCCCAGGAGCGCACTTAATGCATGCCAAAATTAAAGCGCCCCCCTCACACACACACACACAGAAATACAGACACACAGCTAGACAGACTTACATACACATGTATATATCATGCATGTGTGTGTGTGCGCGTGTTTATATAAGACATTATAGACGCGCACTGCGCTGTGTGCCTGGCCTGGTCTGGTCTGGGCTGGGGGTGGCAATTGAAAAGCTTTACTGCTGTCTTTGCTTACTTTTTCAACGTGAGGCATTTTGTGGGTATTGAAAATACGTTTGAAGAAGCTCTGCTAAAGGTTTATAGATTATATAGCTCAGTTACGATTTTAGTAATTATCTAAGGAAAGTACTCTATAAGATGCTAGATTCTATTTTTATAAAACTCTTTCAAATTTATTTTTTAATATTTCAATCTGAATTTTCAATGGATGTTTTTTCCCTGTTATTCCTTAACAACAATTCTTTTTTTCTCTATAATTCTCTATTTTTAATATTTCCTTAGGTTTTTATTTATTACATTTTCCTAAATACCTTAGAAAAACTGTTATACTTCTCTTCACCTATTTTCATTAATTTTTTTTCTTTAACACAATCCAAAATGTCGTTCCCTATATTGAAATACCCTTAAATATTTCTTAACTTATTTTCTGTAAAAACTATGATCAAAATGCTGAAATACTGGAATCCTAAAGAACAAATGAATCTAGCTTCATTTCTCCACTTCTTTCATATTTACATAATCGTCAATCCACTTCAATATCTCTTAAGTTTCCCATTTCTGTGCCAGCGACTCAACTCAAATGTTGACCAGGTTTTTATTGCATTCTTGCTGTTTTTCTTTCCCAAGCGAAAGCTTTTTATTGCCTGGCAAAATAAACAAACCGCTCGAGCAGCCCTCGTATGATGTGCTATATAGACAACATGTAGTTGTATGAGTGTGTGTGTGTGCTTGGCATGCACATTTATCAAGTGTATGTGGCAATGTCTGTGTGTGAGTATAGTCGGAACTGAAGTTGCCGTGTGTGTGTGTGAGGGGTGGGGGTTGCTTTGGGGGTTGCAAAAGTAGAGAGAGGGAGAGAGAGATGGGGCCAAAGTGAAGTTGTGGCGCATAAGACAAGGCAGGCGAGACAAAGAGAGAGAGAGAGAGAGAGGAGGAAGGAGGAAGGAAAAGAGGTGGAGCAATAGGGGAAGGTGGGGAGGGGAATAGGGGAGGGGCAAGGGGGCAGCAGCGAAGCGAGCGAGCAGTAAATAAAAAAAAACAACAAGTACACAAGAAATTAACGAGCAAACGATTTTTATGGCAGCATTTTGTGCCTTAAAGCGCTTAATGCGCTTTATGGCTCCGTGTGCCTGTGTTTATGTGTGTGTGTGCCTGCCTGTGTGTATGTGAGCATGCTGTGTGTGCGTGTGTTAGTTGAAAAATGTTTTAAAAATGACATGCTTCGAAAGTTTAAGCAATTTATGTTCATTTTAAATTGAATTTCAAATTTATTGCTGCAATTTTGTCTGCCTTCTGTGTGTGCGCTGTGTGGCAGGAAGCGGAAGTGCTTGGCTTTTGTTTAAGAGCTGTCTGTGTGTGCGTATGCATGTGAAAAGTTGTAAATCTCATTGTTTTGTTGCTGGCAAGAAAATTAATTACGCAAAAAATGCGCACGGGAATTTTCTTCGTTTTTGGCCAAAATTGAATTTGAATGCCAAAAGCAGCAGCAGAAAATTGATTTAATAATTAAACAGTTCAACGTGCTAGCCTGTTGAACTCTTAGGGCCAAAGGTCAATCAACTTCGAGCGAAGGCAAAGGCACAAAAAAAAGGAAAAGCGGAAAACCTTTTCTTTCTGTTTTTCTCTTTTTTTCGGGTACGTCCAGACGCTCGCCAGACTTGTCTGCTGAGCCTAAGCCTGGTCAGTCTGGACGGAAGGGGACAAGGAGAAAGAAAAACATGAAAAAGTTGGCGCAAAGCACATGCAAATTGCGATACAGGGTCCTTGACAGGCTCAGCAGGAGCAGCAGCAGCAGCAACAGGCAAAGGAAGCCAAGCAGAGGCAACAATGTGGCCCAAAATACAAAAAGGACGCGCTGACAAAAGGTTGACGACACTTGGGGCACTCAAAAAGGAATACACAGAGAGAAAAGCAGCAGTGGAAGGAGAGGGGGGAAGAGGAGGGGTAGAGGCAAAGAGTGACAGAAAAAATGGCAAAGCAAAACAAATTTGAACGGAAATGAAAGTCAAGTCAGACCCAGACGGGCTGCTTTGCCCAAGGATATTTGCCAACAACAACAACGGTAAAGAAGGACAACAAATCGTTAGCCTTTTTTTGCTGCTGTCGTTGCCTTCTCAAAAGGGTCAAGTGCGTGCGCGTGGCAAGGCAACGGGTTAAAGGGGTTAAGGGTTAAGCGCGCGTCGCACATAATGAAGCGCAATAACCTTTTTTTCTGCCCCCCTGCTGGCTCTGCCTGCCACTGCTGGCTGCCACTGTTGCTGCTACTTATTATTAGCTGCGGAAGCGCTTTTTATATTTCGCACGACCTTGGCCCAGTGGGGCGTCCCAGTTGCCGCTGTTTGTTGCCTTGAACTTGTTGCCAGGCCCAAAAGAGAGAGACCTTGACATTGAAATGGTTTTCCGTTGCTGCCTGTTGCCAGTTGCTGCCTCTGGTTGCTGCCCCTTGTCGTTGTTGCTGCTGCTTTTATATTGCGCGCCAGCTTTTTGGCTCGGTCAGATTTCAATTGGCAGGCAGAGGCAGACAGAGGCAGCCAGAGCAGGCTGCCGCAGGGCCCGCTTTGACGTGGCCCAAACACGAAGCCAAAACTGTCGACAGCAACAGCTGCTGCTGCCCCTGTTGCCTCTACTGTTGCTGCTGCTGTGCTGTGGTGCCTGTTGCCCATGTTGCGTGGCTGTTGCCAGCGCTTTCATTGTTCGGCTTAAGTGCCACAGATCGCAGAGCGCACATGCTGCTGCTGCTGCTGCTGGCAGTGGCTGCTCCCGCCTGCCTCTGCTGCCACTGCTCCTACTGTGCTTGCTGCCTGCCTTGCTCCCTCGCGAGTGTCTGCCCCCCTTCTCACTCACTCTCTGCCTGCTCCCTGCTCCCTTCTCATGCTCAGCCTGATCCCCTGGCAGCTTCTACTTCATCTACCTCTGCTCTCTTTGGTCTGCCTGCTCTCTCCTCTTGGCTCACTTCCTCTTCTTGCTCTGCCCATTCTCTGCCTCCTCCTACTCTACTCCCTCCTGCCTCCCCCTCTCCTGCTACTTTGCACATAAAAATCAACCGCAAACGGTGCAAGCTCCGCTCACGTGCTGCGTGCTGCCAAAAGCGTCTGTGGCCGCGTCTCGATTACGTTTCGGTTTGGGACATTGCAAGTGCTGCCAAGTGGCTGCCTGTGCCTGGCCAGACAGACAGACAGACAGACAGACAGACGGGCAGACAGACCAGACACAGTTGAACGACAAATTGTCTGTGCTGCCTGTTGCCGGTTGCACGTTGCCAGTTGCCAGGTCTCTGCTGCTGTTGCTGCTGCCCCTGTCTGTGGGTCTGTTTTTTACGAGCCGCATGTAAGCATGTGCTCTCACTAACTCCCTCCCTCCCTCACTTTCCCTGCCACTCTCTCTCTCTTGCTGGCTCACGTAGGAGTCGCCTTGCTCTGCCCGCAATCACAGTTGCTGTCACGGTTGGTGGCAGGCTGCCTCTGCTGCTGCTGCTGCTGCTGCTACTGAGGTAGCCGCCATGGCGCCGACATGTACAGCATGTTGCCCATTTATGCGCTGTCTCACTGTCCAACTAGCAGCCACTACCACTGTGCCACTGCCCCCCTCTGCCACTCCCTGCTTTCTCCTCTCTCACAGTCTCTGTCTCTCTGCCCTCCCTCTTTCTCTCCTTTTCAGTTTGCCTGCTGCGTTTTTTATTTCTCCATTTCCATTTTAACCTGCTGTTTCTCTCCCTCCCTCTCCCCTCCTCCCCTCCTCCCCTCGTCGTGTGTGTGCTTTGACTGATGGCGAAGGTGTGGCCAAATCGCGGACATGCTTTGACATTGTGTGGCCAACGCTAAGCAGGTCTGGCTGCCTGCCTCGCTGCTTGCCCCATTGGGGCAACCCGTTGAGCGGCTTTGTCGAGTCGGCGCCTAATTAGACGTTAAGTGCAGCATGCAACGTGCAGTGGCAGCCTGCGGCTTGCATTCAACTTGCACCTCGACAAGCCTGTGGCGCCTGGGGGCGCCTCTTTCCCTCCTTGGCTGTGCAAACATTGTGACAGCTGATGGCAGCGTGTGTGTGTCTGTGTGTGTGTGTGCGTGTGTGTGTGTTGACTAATTGCCGCCAACGACGACGACGATGTTGCACGCTGCACTGGGTGGCATGCTAGTCTGCAGGGGGTGTGGCCATGGGGGCGTAATAAAAAAAGGAATTGCTGACAGCAGGTCAACTGATTTGCACTGTGCTACATAGAAGGGGGACGGAGTTGGAGGGAAGAGGAGAATGAGGAAGAGCAGAATCAGGCAGCAGAGCTTACACTGTGCTGCAGAGTTGAGGCAGGGAAAGATGTGCAACTGATTGACTGTACTACGCAATAAGATCTGTTGCAGTGAGAACTGTAAATGGTTTTCGCTTTGATGGTGCAAGGAGAAGGCAGCTTAAGCTTGGAGGGAGAAATTATAAAGGAAGAAGGGAAAGAAACAGAAGATGGAGCAGGAGAAGGAGCAGGACCAGTGGCAAGCACATCAAGTTACACTATGCAGCACAGTTGAGGCGGAATATGTTACACTCAGCTCAAAGTGAGCCATAGATGAAGCTTAAGCAACGATGAGGAGGAAGGAGGGTGAAGATAAGGAGCAGCTACACTACGATATATTCTCTGCATAGGAAAGTGTTTATTTAGCTTAGCTGAAGAAATGATAAAGGAACAAGGAGAAGGGGACAAGTAGGAAAAGGAGGAGGAAGAGAAGAAGGAGAAGGATCAGTACTTATGATCTCAAGCAGAAATTACACTGTGCAGCAGGTTGTCTGGTTGAAGACAATCTGAGCTGCACAAACTGTGAAGCTGGAATTGAAGAGGCAACTCTCTCCCTCCAACATGCCCAGCAATGTGGCAAATAGACCACTCTGGCTTGTTGCACAGTGTAACTGCTGCTCCCCTCTCTTCTCCTCCCCCTCCTCCTCGTTCCTCCTCCTCTTTCAACTGCAGTTGCCGCAGACTGTGCCACAGTTCTTGCTCTCTGTGGTGCTTTGACCATGCCACATGCCGCATGCAAATGCAGATTGCATGACGGCGCAGGCAACAAGTTGCAGCTGGAGCGACATTGGCCCTGCCACTGACTGCGTGTGTGTTTGTGTGGCATGCAGCCTGTGGCTAACAAAGGTCGACACGGACACGGACTGTGCCACAATCGGTGGCAATCGCGACGAACTTTGCCAAAAAACATGCCTGCAACAACAGGCGCAACATGAATGGGGCATGGCGGCATGGTGGTATGGCGGCACGTTGCCAGTGTAGGTGTCAGTGCAGCGTGAGGCAAGGCTGTCCTTGGTTAATCCCCACGAGTTCCACGAGTTGCTGCTGCTGCCCACTGCGCTTTTTTCAACACTTTCTACCGGTCTCTGCCCCTCCCTCTTCGCTTCCTCTGCCTCTGGCTGTGCCCCTTCCTCTTTCCTCTGCCTGTGCTCTCTCTCTCTCTCTGTCTCCCTCTGCTGCTGCCACACAAAGGTCACGAGCTGCCAATGCGAGTGCAATGCGCGACCTGAATTTTTGGCAACAGCCTTTGGCAGCTGTTGTTGGTCACTGGGACAGGCGAGAGAGAGAGACAGGGAGAGAGATAGAGAGAGTGAGCAAGAGGGAGAGAGATAGACAGAGACTCTGTTTCACTTTCACTTGAGCCAACAAAAGGCAGGCAACATGGACAAACTTTGCAACTGTTGCCGGAAAATGCCAACGGGGCTGCCTGGCTGCCTGCTGCCTGTGTGGCAAGTGTGGCAAGTAGCACAAGCAGAACTGCAGCACGAGTTGCCACAGACTGAAAGGAGACGCGCCCCAGTTGCGAGTTGAGCGCGAAGCCAAATCAAGACTGAGTGCCAGACCAGAGCAAGTCAAGACCAATTCAAAGCCAGCGGCGGCAACCGCAGCGAAACTTAAGGAAGCTGCCTCTGCCTGCCACTGCTGGTTCTGACTGCCTGCCACAACGAGGCGACAAGGCAACGCGGCGGCGTTCAATGTCAAAGCAACTGAGGCAGAGGCAGAGACGGAGGCAGCACTCCCCACCAAGGCAGCACGGCGTCCTCGACTTGACTTGGCAACTTGTGGCGACTTGTTGCGCCGCTGCTTGCCACGTGATTTGGCTAAGGATGTGCGTCATGCAGCATGTGGCAAGCTGCCACCAGAGGAGTCGTCTTCGCAGTCGTCTGCGTTGTCTGCGTTTTTATGGGCTTGCCAAGGAATGTCAACTTGTTGTCTGTCTGCGCTGTCTGCCCCTTCTTCCCTCTCTCTCTCTCTCTCTCTCTCGCTTGCTGTCTCTTGCTGTCTCGCTGTCTGCGTGTGGCAAGCAATGACGACATAATCAACGCTTCATTGACGGAGGCAAGTGGCAAGTGGCAAGTGGCGACTGGTGACTGCGACATCGAATGTGGACATAAACACAGATGTTGTTGTGGTTCTTGTTGCTGCTTTACAAGACAAATCGGCAGATTAAGGACGCGAGCAGCAGGATGTGCCGGCACAGAGTGACGACAAGCAGTGTGTGTGTATGTGTGTGTGTGGATGGGTGTGTGAATGACTTGACAGTTTGGTTAAGTTTTTACGACCTCAAAGGAAGCAGTAAAAGTGGGAGAGAAGGAGAGGGAACAGAGCAAGGGGAGCAGCAGCAGGAGAATGAGGATGTCGATGGATGAGAGGAAGAAGAGAAGGAACAAGAAAAGCACAAGAGGAGGAACAAGAGGAGGAGCAAGAGGAGGTGCAAGTGTAGGAGAAGAAGAGGCAAGAGCAGGAGGAGAGTCAAGAGTTGAAGGAGGAGTAACAGATACAGCACGAGGAGGAAGAAGAAGGAAGTGAAGCACGATCAACAGGAGAAGAATGAACAGATGTTGGAAGAAAGAACAAGATGAATAAAAGAAGAAGCAGCAGCAGGACCTTCTGATCCTTCTATACCAAAAGCATACGCAGCATTAGGAAGAAGAAGAAGAGGAAAATTAGAGGAAGAAGCAGAGGAAGAAGTAGCAGTAGAGTCGATTGTAAATCGCACAGTGACGCACAGTTGAGGCTGAGGTCGGGGCGCTGCAGAAACGACTGCAAAGCTCCAATTTTGCTGCTAACTGTACTTCCTAGATGGGAATAATGCTGGACGGCAATTGTATCTCATAATCATTGTTGCAATCACTTTAGACCAAAGGCAGAGGGGATTCTGATTGCTGATTCTGTAGACAACAAGGGGACAATGATGTGCTGTGCTTCTGTAGCTCCCTATTAACAAGTATTATGTTTTGAATATATTATAAGAAACATGTAAAGAATGAGAAGAGCAACTGTAAGCAGGAGCAGCACGAATAAGACAGAAGGAAGAGCAGCATCAGTTGAGGCAGGGGCAATTGCAGCAGCAGCAACTGTAGCAGCAACTGTTGCCGCTGTCAAGAGCCACAGTGACAGTTTGCCGCTAAAGTTTGTTCTGCTTTCCGTCAAGAAAAAGCTGTTAATGTATGTGCATACTTTTAGCAGGCAGTGTGAGGCTATAGAAATAAAAGGAGCTGCAAAGCAGATGAAGGCAAGGCAGACAGAGACAGGCAGAGGCAGACAGAGAGGGAGAGTGAGAAGGAAGCGTAAGCTAAGTAGGCAGATATGCAAACACACACACACATCCCACACACTCTCCTCTTCCTTACACATTCATTGTGGCCTAATAAGGACATCAAGAGAAGCACATAATCGTCGCTTAATTGACCCGCAGCTGTTGCCGCGCTGACCCAGCTTCACTTTGGGTCTCTCTCTCTCTCTCTCTGTCTCTCGTTGGGATTCCCTGCTTGGGTTATGACGTCGTCACCAACTGTGTGAATGACTATTAAATTAGACAACTTTTTACGATGAACCCCCCCCCTACCCCCTGTCGCAATGACGACCTTGAAAAGGGAAAAGGGAAGCCGGCAGTTTATGAAAGTTGCGTGTCAAGTCGCAGAGCTGTGGCCCATGGGTAAGGTCAGAGAGACCGAGCCCGAAGTCAATGTCAGCCTCTGTCTAGCTGCCCTGCTGTCTGACTGGGGACAGTCAGCTGGGGAAGAGAGAGAGAGAGAGGGGGAAGGGAAGGGAATAGAGACGACCCTGGCTCAACAAACAATGTTCGTAAGTAGCTGCCTTGCTGGGTCTGCCTTCCTGGGTCTGCCTGTCTTGCTGGGTCTATCTTCCTCTCTCTCACTCTCTCTTAGTCTCTCTATCCATCTCTGCCTCTTTGTCTGTCTGCCTGAGTTACGTGCAACTTTGTCTGCCCTTTTTGTTTTATTTTTGTGCTCTCGCCCTCGCTCCGCATGGCAATCACAGTTGATGCCACAAAGGCGGCGGCAACTGGTGACCCCCAGTTGGCAGCAGTGCCTGCCGCTTGCCACTGACTCGGCGACTTTGTGCGGACTACGTGCCCCGCGTGGTGGATGGATTATGCGCACCCCTCCCTCTCTCCCCGTCTGTTCCTGTTGCTGCCTTTGGCATTTTGCATGACAAGCGCAGGGGAGAGTGGATGTTGCAGGGGCACGAGGAAGGGGGCAGGGGCAGGCAGTGGGAGGATTGCAAAGTGGCAGCAGCCACAGTCGTTTGGCCATTTGGCTGCGCAAACAATGCGGATGCCGCAGCGTGATGACGTGGAAAATGTTGCCGGGCATGTTGTGGCAACTGGCGTCGCAAAGGGGATTGGGGAATTGCGAATGGGGAAACCGGCAGCAGACAGCAGAGAGCAGGCAGCAGGCAGCAAGCAAGCAACCGGGTCTGCTCGACCGCAGACAAACTGTCTACCGCGTTCGCCGCGTGACTTAATTAGCTTGCCCAGGCCGAAGCCGAGCTCGAGACCTGCTGCTGCCTCTGCTGCAGCCATGGCCTGACGTAATGAAGTCAAGAGTAGCAGTGCCAGAGCCAGAGGCGTCGACAAGTTGTCTCCACAGAGTGTATGACGATAATGATGATGATGATGATGCTGCACTTACCCCAGTGGTTGGTGTTCCATTGCCAGCGGCCACAGCGGTGGCGTTAACGTTGCCCGCATTGGCGCCGCCTGACTTGCCCTTGCCGCGTCCGCGCTTTGCATCCGGACGGACGGGTTGGCCGTCGGCACCAAAGACGATCTGCAATGATGGATGGAAGAAGGGAAAGTTGTTAGAAACTTGCTTGAATTACTGCAATAAGGAACCATTACTTATTAAAATATTTAATATTTAATTATATCTATTTATTATATTGTTTATTTAATAAATATTTACTGAATTAACGGTTTTAACCGTTAAAATTCGGTGCAAATTTGAATAAAATCCGAATCGTTTGAAAAAATTTCAACTTAAATTTAGCCTAGACACACTTGACGAACGTTTAAATTGTGCAAGTAGCACATACAGCAGCCACTTTTAGTTGAGACACAACCCAATACAGTTAACATACAAATGCATAATGCAGCGCTGTTAACAGCAACAACAGCAGGCAGTGTTGAAAACAGTTCTACTGCTTGGTTGTGCAACTGCTTTCTTATTTAGTAGTTCACCAACATTCTAAGTCAAGCAGTTTCTTTGGCAGTGTGCGGTATGCGTGATTTGCTGCAAAACCAAGCAGTTCAAAGACACTTCCTTATGAAGCAGTGCTTAAGTCAGCCAGTGAAAATGTTGCAGAAGGGACAAACAAGCAGTGTCATAGCAACATATGTTGCTAGCCATAAGAATTGCAGTATTTTCGTTTAGATTCGGGGAAAAAATACCGTATGTTCAACAAATGATTGCGAGAATTTTCAAAGTGATATTGAAATTTGGTTTTTTGCATTTTGCTTATACGTTCGTCTATTAAAATATTAGAGGTTAAGGTAGTTTGATAAGTGTATAGCTTTACTTACTTATCAGTTTTTGTAAGTTTTGTAATTTTGGAAATTGGTTGTTCTTGCTCTGGCATAGCCCTATGAGAAGTATTTTTCGTAACAAACTAAGTTTAAATTTTTATTTACCCTCATTTTCTACAAAAGGAGAGGAAACTTCAAAGAGTTATAGCAATTAAGTATAATTTTCTTAGGTTCCCTGTATATCAAATTAATTCTGCACTTGTAGTGCGAAGAATTATTAAATTTAAATTTATAATTGGAAATATTATGTATTTAAAAGATAGTAATGACAGCATAGATTCATATTGATTGAATTTCGTATCCCTATTCTACTCCTAAAATAATGTGAATGACCTACGAGTTATTTCCGAAAGAGACTGCGCACTGTGGGAATTCGAGAGAGATCTCTCATCCCTGTCGAGTGTCGGATGATGCTGTGTAAGATGAGCCCTCGATAATTCCAATAAGCATGACAAATGCTTCGGCTCAGGCGACTATAAAACCCAAAGTCGGCATCTATTTCCGGCGTGCAGAGTCATAAACATAATTCTCTCCGTGTCTGAGATGCAACTGAGTCTTAAAGAGAGTGCGCGCCTACGCACGGCAAACCATTAAGCGAAGTGCTTGGCAAGTAGAAGAAGAGGCTGAGAACGCGTAACGGTAAACGGAAAATTGAAAAGCGAAATGAAAATCTCACACAGGCCCCGCGCAGGCGCAGCGTGGTGTGTACAGAAATAGACGCAGACGCAGACGCAGACGAAGGCGACGGCGACATATGGAGGCAGACGAGCGCCAACTGTTGGAGCAGGAAGAGGGAAGAGGGAAGGAGGAGGGGTAAATGTTATGTGGAAATGGTCGCAAATGCTTCGCAGGAGTGCTGCTGGAATGCCCTGCCCCGCTCTGCTGCGTCCCTACGGGGCTTTGTGAGTGACAGACGGTTGCGCCTTAACGGTAAATAAGCAACGGCAGATGCAGAAGGGAATAGGGAGAGGGAGAGGGAGCTGGAAGATGCAGATGGAGTAGGGAGATGTGGCTGCATTTACAATGTTGGCACGCGCAGGCGC
This sequence comes from Zaprionus davidi, assembly GCA_018903715.1. Taxonomy (NCBI): domain Eukaryota; kingdom Metazoa; phylum Arthropoda; class Insecta; order Diptera; family Drosophilidae; genus Zaprionus; species Zaprionus davidi. The sequence continues at coordinate 1,483,312 of JAEIGL010000009.1, read as the reverse complement.
GCATACAGAGGCAGCACATGTTGCAGCATCAGGGGCTGCCACATCGGGGCACATCCACATCCACTTTTAGCAGCAGTTGTCATCTCGGAAGCAATTATTTTAATGCAAGCTGCAAGCAAGAGCGTGCCACGGACTCCCAGTTGCAGTTGCAGTTACAGTCGGAGTCGGAGTCAGAGTCGTCTCCCCCAAATGATGGCAACGACGACATCTTGTCGAATGTCACATGCGCACACCTAACACACACACCAATACACACACACTTGTAGTAGGGTTGGGGCTGTCGATCTAAAATTAGTCAAGCTAAGAGGTGACTGAGGCGACTGAGGCAACTGCTGCGACAGCGCACTGGAAATTGATATGCTGTGCTGTGCTATGCGACGGCGCATTCCCAGGGTACAGTTGTGTCTGGAAAAGTGCAGTCTGCAGCGCGAAAAGCGACTGCGCGCGCCCCAAATGGCAGACAAAGATAAAGTACTCACGATAAGGCTGCATTTTCATTGAGTATTTATAGCAGCAGCCCCTGAGACTAAAGGGTACGAAGATCTCCACTGATTGTGAAAACCAGAAACAAGAAATCCTTAGTAAAAATATTACAGAAACTATTTGAAGTGATGAGTAATAGTAGAGTAGTTACTCATAAAATGTCGTATAGCGAAAAATATAACAAGAAAAATTTACGTATAGATACACAAAACTAATATAATGTTTGCTGATAGATTGAGAGATTATTAGAGTACAGATTGATAAATTAAACTTTATTATACAAATAGAAAGAATCATAAACAAGAAATGGGATTTGATTTAGGCATGAGATTGATTTAGGCAGTCTTCTTCTAAGTTAAACATTCATCTTATTTATTTAAATATTGTTTTAACTTTTATCTAAATATTTATTTAAATATTGTTTTAACTTTTAGCTAGTGAAACAAAAATTGCATTGAATAGTAATACACTCACGGTCAGTAAAATAGGTGTGAATTATTATGTTTCCAAATTATCAGAATAATATTGTTTAAATCAAGTTTTACATAGAAATGATATTACACTAAGATCGTACACTATTTTAATGTAAATTCAAATATTTTATCTGACACCAAACTGAGCTGATGACAATAATAAGTAAGTCATGTGAAATTTGTATTTAAACTTCACTACAGATGATGTATAAATAATGATGTGATGATGAAAAGCAATTCAACGAGGACTTTATTCCAGAAAACAAATTTCAAAAACTACAACAGGACATGAAAGTAATGAAGGGCAAGGGGACTTAGCCGAAGTCTTAGAAATGGGCACTAAGCCAATCTACTACCAGATTGGTTAGATTGATCATATTACCTTATTAAGAATACTCGTACACTTAAATCAAAATATTACTTTGCAACTAAACCTTGACATAGCAATAAATTGACATTAAGCTTCTTCCAAATTCAATTACGATTCTTTCCACTTTCATCTACAAAATCATCTCAGAAAACAAAGTGAACGAGTAGAAACTTTGTATAATTTAGGATCGCTTTATTTGAATTTAAAATATATATATAATATCTATTGTATCCTTATTAGCTGCAGTATCAGGCGAGTGTTTCTGAATTCTTAGATGGATTAGTTCAGTTTATGCCTTTGATTTCGATAAGGTGCCGTGCTAGTGTTGCACATATCACATAACGCTGGACATACTGTGTCTTCTGACCCCTCAGCCCCTATTTAGAAGGTTTGCTATGAATCGAATCATTTATTGTATATATTAAATATTTAGAATGTTGTATGATTAAAATTCCCTTTAAATCACAGCTTATATAGCATACAATTTCTATATATCTCATTCCTTATCTAGACAAGATAACTTGCCACAGGACGTGAAGGCAGCAAAGCTCAGTAGGGGCAAACATGATTGAGGCATTGTGAGAAGTCGTTAACCTTAGCCTCCACACACAAACACACACACACATACACAGAGAGAACTTCTAGCACTCACACAAACTTTCTTCTACACAAACACAAACAAATCTTACGCGAACTTAGCCGAAGTTGTCGCTGAGAACCGACGCTCATTACGAGGCCGACGACCTACAAAAAGCGCCGCCAGAATTTGGCCAGAAAATAGGCCAGCAAACACACACACACACACACAGATAGACAGAGAGGCAGAGGCAGACACAGACTGTGGCTGGCAGCTGCTTCCGGCTCCTTCTTTTACCGGTGCTGACAGTTTATGAGCAGCGCCAACAAAGCAAAAAAACAAAAATCGAATCAATTTCGAATCAATTTTTTGCCACGTTTTTGCTGCCAAGTTGGCTTTATTAACTCGGAGCAGAGCCCACTGAAAATGCATGTTGACTTAATTGCCGTTATTAGTTGTTGTTGTTGTTGCTGCTGCTGCTGTTGTTGTTGAGGCAGCAGCAGCTGCGACAGCATAATGAGACGCAATTTGGCAAGTCGAGGAGGCAGCAAAAAATGCCTACGGCGACAGCAAAGCGAGTCAAGTGTGCAACAGGTAGCGCAGTCAGGCAAAACCGCAAAGGCCACACGCACACACAGAGAAGAGGCACGCACACGCACATACAGTCCTGCTGTGAACCTGACCTAGGCCAAGTGGATTTCGGGTAGGTGCCGAGTGAGAGAAGAAATGAGCACAAGAAGCGAAGTCGGAGTAGCCCTATCAAAATGCCGAAAGCCCGCACATGCAGACGCCTGTAGACGACTGTTGCGCCTTTTATGACACATCCCCCCTCCTCTACTCGCCGGCAAGTCCCGCCAGCAACCACAACAACAACAACAGCAGCAACAACAACAGCATCGTCATCATAATGAGCAAATGGGCTCCCCATAAAAAGTTGCGAACGCTTTTTGGGCAGCTCGCAATGTGCGTGGCTGCCAGACTGAGAGTGTGTGTGTGTGGCTGTGTGTGTGCTTGCTGTGTGTGTCTGCCTGCCATCTGTGTGTGTGTGTTTGTTAGGCTTTCGGCAACCCTTCGCTGCGTGATGTATTGCTGCGCGTCTTTAGGGCCTCGTCTCGCTTTTCCTTGCCTCGCCGACTTGTTGCGCTGTGCCTGCCCCGCTGAGGTGCCTCATCAAAGCTTGCCGGCTGCCCCCTGCTACCCCTCTTTCTCCGTCTCTCTCTCTCATTCGCTCTGCTGCCTTTCATTTGGGTCATTCAACTGGCAAGGCAAGGCAAAGGCAACCTTGACCTGCTGCTCCAAGCAGGAAATATGCCAAAAATATTAATTATTTTCAGGCCGGCAACCCTTTGCCGAGGGGGGTAAAAGAATGGAGACTAGGCAAGGTATTAAGGGACAGAGAAAGATGGGGGAGGGGCGGGAATAGCACAAGGTTAAGAAAGGCTAGCAGGAGAAACAGGAAAAGTCGCTGTCGCTGTGCCATAGGCAGAAAATCGATTTTCATAGTCCGCCCTTTTCAAGGTTAAACGCACCTTTCTAAAGGGGGAGGAGCAGGCAGAGGCAGAGCCAGTGGCAATGGCAGGCACAGACAGATGGGAGGACGGTGGGGAGGGGAGGTACGTCCCAAGGCAACAGCAAGCAGGAAGCGACATGCAATGTTAATCTTTGTTTATTTTGATTATCACTTTCGCTGGGGACCCTTCACACAGTGTAAAGCGTGTGGGCGGGCGGGCTGCGTGTGATTAGCCTTGCGCCCTCTTTCCCTCTCTTCTTCACCCCTTGGCGGATGTCCTTGAAGACTGCGTGACTAAGCGACGGACGGACTAAATGACTAACTGCCTGGCTGCCTGCCTGCCTGGTGCTGTCTGGCGGCGTTAGGTGTTGCTGGAAAATTCGCCAGGCTGTTGATGATTCACTGTGCCAGGGAGGCAGAGAAAGAGAGAGAGAGAGAGAGAGACTGAGACAGGAAGAGGAAGAGAGAGAGAGGGGAAAGCCTTCGCCTGCAGGATTTACGTATATCCCATTTTGATTGCGGCTGTGCGTCTTTTTTTTCTGTCGTTGTTGCCTTTTTTCGGGGGTTGACTTATGCCAGTTGGGGGTGGGTTTTTCGCAATGGCAGCCAACCCTGCAGCGGGTATATACGACTAGTATATAATATATACACACACACACTCGCACTCGTATCTAGTGCCATTTTCGGGGGTTGGGGGTTGGCAAAATGCGTCATCGTCAATTCAGATGCGAAATGTTTTCAATGTCAAGCGCGGCGAATTGGGGAGCGTAGCTGCAACCTAGGCGAAGGGGGTGGGGGTCCTCTTGATGAGGCGACAATGCCGACACTTTGACTTAACTACCTTACTCCCCCATTGCCATCTCCCTCTCTCTCTATGTCGAGTGCCCCCTTGAGATGTTACCGTTTTGATATGTGCTAAAAAGCTCACTTCAAAATTTATCAAGGTCAAGTTCAGGCTGTGGCAACAAGGAGGAGAGTAGCAGACCGGGCAGGGGAGAGATGGAAGATGGGAGGGGAAGGTGTTACGGGGCAATTTCATTGTTTGTTGAGGTAGCTGAGGCAGAAGCCACAATGCAAACCAATGAAAATGAGAGCACAGAAAGGGGTAAGCTGGGCAACATTTTATAGCTGCATTGTGACACAATTTGTGTGTCGAGGGGGGCAGAGGGAGGGGGAAAAAGGGTGAAAGGGCTGAGGCAGAGATAGAGAGGCGAAAGGAGGTACACAGAGATTAAAGAGCGAGTGCTGTAAGGCAAATGCCAAAAGAGTTACTCGAAATGCAGTCATAGTCAAGTTGCATAGGAATTGAAGAAAAATGAGAGTGAGAAGGGGAGATAGGGGCAGTAAGAGAGGGAGAGATAGAGTTAGAAATAAAGATAAGATATAGTAGAAACCTTTAGCTACAGATAAAGCCAACTAGAACATATAGAAATGTGATTTCTTACAATTTTTCAGGGCTAGGCAAAGGAAAAACAAGAAGGAAAGCCAAAAGCAGCCAGAAGGAGAGAAAGAGCGAAAGCAGAGAACGAGAGGGCCAGACAAAACGCCACTGCATAGTAGACACCTCAAGTTATAGTTATAACAAATAATAACATAATCATGTAATTCTCTCTCTTTCTAAGTTTCTCTGATTCGCTTTAATGTGCAAACGGCGGAAATATTAACAAAGTTGGGATATAAGATTGAAGCTCTACGAGCCAGATCACCCCTTTTACTTTGGGCTATTGATTACTTTACTATTAGATACCTAAAAGAACAGTCACAGCTAACTTTAACCTATTGCAACATGATTTCTAACTCTCAATCAAAGCACTTGCAATTGAGTAAAGATAAAAGAACTTGCCAGACCATTAGCTCCATCCTACAATCAGCGACAGCTGTGCAGGCTATGGCTCGGGGGAATCAGCCTTATATACTATATCATATACCATACAACCCATATATCCTCATCCTAATTAGTTACATCCAAGCTATGCTGCAGTTTGCTGTGCCAAATGAAAACAGTTTTTGCAGCTATTTGCTTAATGAGAAAGTGCGCACTAACTGTGGTCAGTCTGTGTCCCTTTTCCCCACTCCCTCCTCCTCTTCCACCTCTCCTGGGACTCTGCAAGAATGCGTGCAAGGCTGCGGCAAGGATGCGTAGCAAAGAATTAATTTGAAATTCCATTTTGTAGATTTAATTGAGTTGAAATCAAATTAAAAGCAATTTATTTTCAACCCTCATTGCGAATTTTTTTGCTTTCCTTTACTTTGCTTTGCTTTGCTTGCTGGCCACAACCCACACACTCGCACACACACGCACTATGCTGGCTCATTTTTCAGTTTTTCCACTGCTTTTTCTGCTGCTTTCTAAAAGTGCGTGCAGAGAGAGAGAGACGAGCGACGAGAAACGAGAGAAGGAGATGAGATGCGAAACATAGAAGTAAAACGAAATGTGAAATGAAAATAAAAACTCTGCCGGACGCGTTTCGTTTTTGGGGTTGCAAATAAAAAAAATAGACAGCAGCAGCAACAGCAACAACAAGAACAATAACAGCAGCAGCAGCAGCAGTAACAGCAGCAACAACAACAACGCAATTTCAATGCCTGCATTTGAGCAGGAAAATCGATAAAAATATTTGTGCCCGCACGCGTTTATACGGTTAATTTCTGGCCCAGGATGAAGCTGCACTTTCTGGCGGCCATTTTAAGCGGGCAGAGTAGGAGGAGGAGGAGAAGTGGATGAAGAGAGGGGAGAGAGAGGAGAGAGAGGAGGCTGCCTCATGACATTGCATTAATTTTTAATTTGCCATACAAATGATTTATCTGTGTGTGGATTTGTCAAATTAAATAGGCATTGCAACAATCGGTTGCAAGTTGGCAACGCGAAAACTTCTCGACAAACGACAACAAGAAATGCAAATTCGAAATTCGTTTGATGCAGTCTACAGTGAAGTGCAAGCCACGCCCATCTCCCTCTCCCGCCTCCCACTGGCAATGCATTAAAAATGCAGCAAAGTTGACCAAAAAGAAAAACGACGAAAATCTCGCTTTGACTCGAAATTTGTTTAATTTGGCAGCACGAAAAGTTGCTCCACAGCGTGCTGCATGCTGCAAGTTGCAGGCGAAGGGTATGCGCGACCAGTGAAGAGGTGAGAGAAGAGGAAGAGAGAGAGAGAAAGAGATGAGGCAGAGGGATAGCTTGGTTTGTAGAGTAACTTCAGCTTGGGAAAGCAGTCAGTCAGAGTCTTCTCAGTGCAGTTGCTGTTGCAAGTAGACTATGCAGGGTATGCACGACTAGAGAGTGGGTGCAGTAGACTAAAGAGTAGGTAGAGTTTGAGCAGTAGGGAAAGAGCAATGAGGGAAGCGCAGCTTCTTCTACAGAGCAACAGCAAGTCGAGCAAGCAGTGAAGGTGCCTGGATATTTATTGTTGTTGCTGCTGCTGGTGTTGCTGCTGCTGGCGTTGCTGCTGCTGCTGCTGCTGCTATTGGTGGCGCAGTAAAAGTGGCTTTTGTACGTACAATGACCTAGCAACACATAAAAAATGCAAAAAGTGGCAGCAAGGCGCAGTCAGATGTGGCAGCAAGGCGCGAGCGAGTCGCGCGCTCAAATATGCAAAGGACGCTGCAGCAAATAGAGACAGAAGGCAGGCAGGGGAGGAGTGAGGCAATGTTGGAGGGAGTAGCTGCTGCAGAGAAGATGTTGCTGCTGCCAGTGCCGTTGCTAACTGTGCTAGCAAGCCCCAAAGGCGAAAGTTTTGCTGGCAACAACTCAATCCCGTGCTGCAGTTGTACAGGGGAAAAGGCAGCAGAGTGGGAGTGAGAGGGGGAGGGAAGAAGTGGCAGGGGCAGGGGCAGCCTGGCGTAACTTCAATAATAGTCAAGTGCAGTGAAGCGTTCGGGCAGCTGCAGCATCAGCAGCGCACGCTCTCCTTGGCGCCTTGCCACATCTGCAGCAGAGTCTTCCCAGAATCAAAGCTCCGTTTCTTGCCACACCCGTCGCTGCTGCTCCTCCTCCTCCTACTGCTGCTGTTTGTCCTGCCTGTCCGTCCGTCTGTCTTACTCGTCCTTCGTCTTGCCTTCAGTTCGCCATTTTATTTGCACTCCGTTTGCTTTGGCATTTTTATTTTGTTCCTCTACATCTTTTGGCCACGCCACGCCACGCATACTTTTCTCAATTTTGTGCTTGCCACTTGCCACTTGCCACGCTGAATTTTGCATTTACCCTTGGCAAGGACTTTTGCCAAAGCATGAAAGGCAGAGGAATGAAGTGCGGTAGGGGGTAGAGGGGTAGAGTGGTAGGGAAGCAAAGCCAACGAAAGCAAAAAGTTTTATTTGCACAGTTTTCTTTTTCTTAAACTTTTGTTGTGCTGCCTCCTCCCCTCTCCTGCTCACCCCTCTCTTGCTAGGGCTGCCCCTGCTTTGGCGTAAAATGCTTGCTTGCAATTTGTACAAACATGTTTACATACATTTCTATATAGACTGTGTATATAGTCGGGTATACAGCGCGCTATGTGCAGCGACTTCCAAGGCGTCAGCGGAAAAGTGTAGCATACTTTCGAGCGTTGCTTAGCAGAGCTCGTTGCGTGCCCCCTTTCCCTGCTCTGTCTCCCCCCACTGCTCAAACTAAAATGCGAAAATTTTTATAATTAACAACGACAAAGTAGCTCGGCACGAACAGCAGCAGCAACAACAAGGCAGCAGCAGCAGCATCAGTTTTTATCAAAGGCGACAATCGTCAAGCAGAGAAGCAAGTCGAAGAAATAGAAATGCAGCAAGACGCAGACGGAGGCAACTGCAGTGACGAGGGTAATGCCAAGTATATAGACTATATATAACGCATAGCCAGGGTATATATAGCCAGGCTGCAGTCACTTGATTTTAGGGTGACAGTGCGCCGTATGCAAATGTTTGCTCAAACTACTCGAGGCAGCAAAGTCGTCGTCATCGGTGGCAAGTGGCAAGTGGCGAGTGGCAAAGAAATGCAGCCAGTGCCAAGTAGCAGTAGGCGGGGCAGCTGCTGGCTGAAGCCATTGCAATGTGCTTCACGCTGCGTATACGCAATATGCGTAAGCAGCAGCAGAGGCTTCAAAGCGTGCCCTAAAGTGGCAGGTGGCAGCTGAGGGGGTGTGGCAGAGTGTGTGTGGAGTGCCAAGGAGCCTTATTTGCACATGTTTCCGTTAGCTAACAGCATTTTTCATGCTGCTGTTGTCGCTGCTATTGTTGTTGCTGCGGTTGTTGTTGTGCGTGCTGAGTTCTGCATTGAAAGAGTGCGTGAGCATATTGCTGAGTGTGCTGTGCGTGTGTGTGAGTGTGCATATTTATGCGTATTTGTTTGCATAGCTGATGATGTTGCCAGCAGCGCCAGCAACAGCAACAGCAGCAGCAGAAGCAGCAACAAAGCTTTTGCCCATTGCGCGTTTACTTTATGCGTGCGTGTCTTGCCTCTGCCTCCCCTACCTCCTCAACTCCTCCTCTACCACTCCTCCTGCATAGTTGTTGTTGTGCTGCTGCTGCGTGTCCTTCGAGAGAGTGAGAGACAGAGAAAGGAAGGGAGAGCGAAGCTTGCAGTACTGCAACTGTGGGGCAGCCAGTGCTAAATTGTTTGATGCCACGTGTGTGTGGGGGTATGGGGCAGGTGTCAGTGTATGTGTGGGCACGGAGTACGAGTGTGTGTGTCTGTGAGTGCGTGCTAAGTGCAAAGTTCTGCTGTAGTCGCTGCTATTGCAGCATTTTTATGTAACGCCGCATTTTGGACAAGGCAGCGAGCAACAACAAGAAGAGGCAGCAGCGCCAGCAGAGGGGGCAGTGGCAAGGGCAGCGGCAGCAGTGGCGGCGTCAGCTACGTGACGTGAAATTTTTTAGCGCATTTTATGTGCAGGTTGTTGTTGTTGTTGCTTGTTGGTTTCCTGTTGCCTTTTTGAAAACATTTCTTTTTAATTTTGTTGTTCCTTCTTCACATTTTGTGCCCGTGCTCTTTGCTCTAAACCACCCCCGCCGCAGCAGCAGCAGAAGCAGCTGAGCGGGCAAGGAATCAGGGGCAGGGGTAGGGTGAGGGGGTGCCGCCCCGTTAAGGGATGGTTATGCACGCCCAGGACTTTCGTACTTTAGTAAATGACTTGACTTGTTTGCCCGTGTTGCCCAGCACCCAAGAGCCGCCAAGGCAAGACAAGCCAAGTCGCAGTCCACAAGTCGCAGTCCCCCTACCCCTCCATTCCCTTCACTGGCAACTTTTGTAGTTTGAAAGAGAAAAAAAACCCAAAAAGAAAATCAACAAAATTAAATTGATTTTTTTTTCTTCTTTGGCTTTATAAATGTATTGGAAAGTATGGCGAGCTAATTTCCTCCGCTGATTGGAATAACCGGAAATGGCAATTCTTAACCCGTCTGTGCCCCAAGTGGAGAGAGTGAGAGAGATACGGGGAGCATCGAATTTATTGTTTCAATTATGTTTTCAATTTGCGCCGACAAACAAAAGCCGTGAAAAATGCAAAAAGGCTCTCAGCTATAAATAAAATAAATAGGGAAAACAATATTTCTCTCTCTCGCGCGGAATTCAATTCAACTCAGAAGTGGGTGCTGCATGCCCCGTCCCCTGCCCCAGCCGCTTGGCAGGCAAGTTATTGAAAGTAAACATGATAAAATATATTCTTTTTTGGGGGCAGGAAATACACAAAAATTGTATTCCAAACTCAACGCGTAATGCATGCGAAATTGTCTCAAATAATATTTAAGAAAATTAAATTGAATTTACGTTGGAGCAGGCGAGGGTGTGTGTGTGTGTGCAGAGCTGAGGGTGGACGTAGAGATGCCCTGTAAAGGGGAATAGAGTAAATAGAGGAAGGAAGCACCAGATGAAGAGGAGGAATGACTGGCATTAGATGTATCCCTGTACACCCTGTATATATCCCTCTACACCCTGTATATACCCCACACCTACTGCCTGCATATATACCCCTTCTCTTGGCACACTCTACAGGGTATAGCGCAACAATGTTTTTCAGCTCACAATGATAACACAAAATAATCAAAAATCGATTTCAAAGTGCGGCTTTGTTTTTGTAACAATATGCCGAGAGTCCTTTTGTTGTTGCTGCTGTTGTTGTTGTTATTGTTGTTGTTGTTGTTGTCAAAATGCAATCAAAAGATATGGAAAACTGTGTGCGCTTTGTTGTTGTTACTGTTGCTGTTTTTGTTGTTGTTGCTATTGCTTGATAGGCACTTGCCGAGTAAACTTTTACTTTGAATTTTTTGTCGTTTCGGGCTTTTCCTTTTTGCGCTTTTCAAATTGAAATTGTAAGTTGTTTCCCTCTTTCTCTTTCCCCTACTCCTCCTCTATCGCTCTCCTTCTACTGACTGACTTAAACGGATTTACAACAGCGCAAACCTCAGGGAAACAGCAGAGAGAGCTTCATGTTGATACAGAAATTGAAGTCTCGTTTTGGGGTCTGCAATTAGGCAGTGTAGGCAGTGTAGGCAGTGTTGGCGTGTAGTGCAGTGTAACCTGTAACCTGCTGACCCTCTAAACTAACAGAGAGCGACCTGCACACAGTATTTACCTAGGGCAACCCCTCTGTCAGGCGCAGCGGTGGGGGGAAAGGGAAACCTGAAGTAGACAAGCGGCTTCAATTCATTTTTGCTGCTTGGGGTGCGAGTTGCATTTGTCGAAGGGTCGCACTGCACTCTGCGCTGCGCTGCCCGGGGAGTCGGTCAAGCTGAAAAATGTGTTGCAATTGCACCTTGCACACATACATATGCACACCAATACACACATGTATACGCACAACAACACACAGCATTAAGTGGAGATCCAGCTAGCTTCGTCTGCTTGCTGCGCCTTGCTGCACAGCGTGTTGACTGGCGTAGAGTGCTGTCAATATGCCCCATGCTGACATACTGTTTACAGGGTATTTAAGCCAGTTCTGCCATGCATCGTTGGTATTTAAATTGAGCCAGCGGGCAGTGAAATGTGCCGGCAGGGGCGCAATGCACTTCAAAAATAGAAAATGCAAAGCGCAAAAGGGTTAAATGTGCTAATGTGTGTGCGAGTGTGAGTGCGTGTGGGTGAGGGAGTGTGAGTGAGTGAGAGTGTGACAGTGTGTGTGTGTCACAATGTGCTAGTGTGTGTGTGGCAGTGTGTATCCTTGAAATGCAACGCTTGGTTGAAATGCTTGCCCTTTTTTGCGCTGCAATTGCTCTCCCTGCCTTCTCTCTCTTCCTCCCCCTCTCTCTCTCTCTCTCCCCGTCTCCCTCCTCCGCTTAGCTGCTTGGTTGCTCTTGGCAATTAGCGGGCACACTCTGCTTCTTCTTCTTCTTTTTTTGGCCTTTGTTGTTGTTTATTAATAAACAATAACAAGAATGCTTAATTGCGTATCTATTTACTGCCAGCGCTGCTTGTTAACCTCATTTACTGCAACCTCCTCTCGCCCCCCACCCCTCTCTGCCTGCCTTCATCACTTGCTCTCTCCTCTCTAATGCCGTCTCTCTCTCTCCCTCTTTTCTGCTATCTGCTTCTCAGTTTGTCTCATTAAAATGAGCAAACTGCGAAAATCATTTGCAGTGCAAGAAAAATGCACTTGCCTCGTTAGTATCTTCTCTCTCTCTCTCTTCCCCTCTCTCTCTACCACAGTGACAATGCGGCATTTTTGTCCTTTAACTAGTTACAAGGCTAACAGCGCAACTGACGCAGTCTTGGCCGTCGCGTCCGCCATGCAAATTAGACATTAAGTATACGCAACGTGCTCTCCCTCTCCTTCTCTCCCCCTCTCTCTTTAATTATGTAACATTCATTTGCATTTGCCAGCCAGCACTTTGTCTGTCTTTTTTTTAGACTGTTTAATCAATGCAGAGTTGTGCACTGTGGTTATGCATTGCTGTTGCTGCTGCTGTTGTTGTTGCTGTTGCTGTTGTTGCTGCTGCTGTCGCATTCAATGTGCGCTTAACAAGGATGTGAAAATTTATTTATTAAAATTTAACAACGCATTATAATCAGCGCAGATTTACGTATATAAATGCGACCAGTTCGCGCTGTCTGTCTGTCTGTCTGTCTGTCTGCCTGTGTGTGTGTGTGTGTGTGTGTGTGTAGTTTCGACTAGCGGAATGAATGATTGTCATCAACAACCACCAGCAACAGCAGCAGCAGCAACCCATCAACAAGCATCATCCACATTTGCAGCCCGTCGCAAGCATTCAATTGCACAGACAGACAGCTCACACACACACACAGCATAGAATTGCACCAACACACAAACGTTTTATTATTTAATTTATGCGGCAGATAAAAAAAAAGAAGAGAAAAAGAACTGAAACTGCCACAAAACGTGGACAGCAGCGCATAGATACAACACGTAGATATAGATTCAACTGTGGCAAACAATGCTAGAGAAAGAGAGACAGAGAGGGAGAGAGAGAACTCCACTCCACTCTATTTGCATAACATTTCTTGGGGTTTCCACTTTAAAGCAGTCTCAAGGTCAAATCAAACGCGGCAAACCTTGTGCGACGACACGTTGCCGAGTGGACAAACAACTTCATTGACTTCGATGTGCTACAAGTTATAAATATATATATGATATAGTAGATATACATGACATATAGTTGTCTATAGTTATGCATGGTTATGTTTACGTTCATAAAAAGAATTCGCGATAAGAAATATTGACTCATATTTGACTGTCAACTGGGAACTGACACTGGGAATGGGATTAGAAACTTCTTGGAATAGGGAGTTGCTTATCGCAGTTGGGGGTTCGATAGTTGAATATTTATGCAATATATACATGTATCTATGTAAATGCAGAAAATGAGGGTAATACATACGGGCTTGGCTTTGGGTTCCTGCAACAAAAAGAAGAGAAAATGAAATAAATCATAATGAAAACGTTGCATGAGAAATAAATCAAAATTAAATTAGAGAAGAGGGCAAATATGAAAATAAAGATACTCTTATAGATATATTTCTTAATAATCTTTGGGGAGTGTAAAATAAATGTAAATGTTCACTTGTTTAGGCTGAATTATGGCTTATATAATGCAGTTGTCTGTGGGAATAACACTTACTAATTGCCCGTCAGGGCAGCTACTGTATTTCAATTCGTATATACAGCCAGACTGTTGTTGTTGATTAAAATCAGGTGATGGACAAAGTTTATATAAAGCAGGTTATGGGAGACTATTAAATACTACAGAAACATTTGATATTTAAGCAAAACTGATCATATACAAGGAAACTGCACACAATAACTTATGCTAAACTGTGGATTGATTAGGAAACTCTTCACTACATTTAAGAAAGCTTTTCATTTTGAGTTTATCAAATATGATATGCATACCCTGGCAGAGGTTATATTAATTTTGGTCAGGTGTTTGGATCGCACCTGAGGAGACAGCTGAGGAGTCGAACATATGGTATCTGTGCGTCCTTTTCTCTGTAAATAGCTATCTTTATGAAACTTAGTAAACTTTCTGCTTATTGCTCCAATTGGTAAATAGGTCGGAACGAGCCGGATCGGATCGATATATCGTATAGCTGCCATACAAACTATCGGACAATGTTTGTTATTTTTCAATACATAAAAAGACATCAGACTTTTTTTCTGAATACATAACATGCCTATCAAATTTCATCAAAATCGGACCACTATAACATATAGCTGTCATATGAACAATTGGCTGAAATAAAGGTTTTTGTATGCAGAGCAGTTTTGATTTAAGACAAAACATAACTTAACTGAGCCAATTAAAGTTAGATCTAATATTGATTACACATTATACTTTTTACTAGTATAGGAATAATCAGAGGATTTATGTAGGACCCTGCAGGCTAGAGCTGAAGTAACATAGATGTTTCATATGAAAAACCTCAGCAAACATCGATGATTGTTTCTCCAGCTCTACTGTAAAGCTACAGAACCTTCGGCATTCCAAATGTAGCCTATGTTTCTGGTAGTGTTTCCTTGAATATTTGTTATCTTAACCTGCCCTTCTGCCCCTTTACAGGGTATGAAAATCCCAAAAAGAATATTATATATGTCCAATTGTAATTTCTGATTTAAAGTGTGCATTTTAATTTTGAGAGAGAGGAAATTGAGATACAGAGAGAGGGAAGTGCAGAGCAAAGTAAGTGAGGAGTGAGGGGGAAAGAGGGACATTGGAATTATGCAGTGCATAAGCCGCTTAAAACTTGCAGTCCCTATGCCCCTCCCTCCTACACACACTCCCACACACACACATAAATGTATTATAAATATAGTTTCGTCTATCGGGGAAGTATTTCGTTTATATAAACGATATATGTGCATTATGTTTAAAGAGGAGAGATATTTATGTGGCTGCGAGTGTATGTGTGTATAATATGAATAATACCGCATGAATGCACACACACACACATGGGGCAAAGTAAGTGCAGCATAAATGCGGCACGTTTGGCTTAAAACCTAGAGCAACAACAGGAAAAGGAGCAGGAGTAGGAGCAGGACTTCGTCCCAGTGCCAGTGCCAGACTCAGCTGAGGCTCAGCAAAGAAAACAGGAAAAATATCGAGCGAGAGAGACACAGAGAGAAAGAGGAACAATGCGAGCAGATGTGCAGGCAGGCGAGAAACAAATGCAGATGTTTGTCTCAATCCCAGTGCGGGTGTGTGTGTGTGTGTTCGACAGTTGAATATGCATTTGGAGCAGAGAGCAGAGAAAGGAAATAAAACAAAATTCAATCGGATTTGTGGCAAGCAGAGCCAGCAAACGGAGCCTGCAACTGGACTCGTGTCTTCTGAATTTTTTGGTGCAATGAACTCGTGGCGTGACACACACACACATATAGAACTGAGATCTCTCAGTGCGTATTGCAGCAACAAATTGAATGATTGAAGCAAGACTCGGTGCCTCAACTGGCCATAAGCATCAATTATGGCCGGAAAAATAGCAGAAAACTGCTAAAAGAATTGATAAAAAATTTAACACGCCAGCAAGCCAGATATCAGAGGGAGGGAGGGGGGTGGAGAGAGAGACTGAGAGATGAGGCAGAGTGGGGGCGGCAAAGGTGCTGCAACTGGATATGCCAGGCAGCATGGCAGCAGCAGGAGAAGGGGTAGATAGAGGAGAAGGAGGCAACCACGACATGGTATCAGATTGCACAACACAAAGCCACACACACACACACAGCTGCAGTATACATACACACACACCTAGAGGCACACATACACTTGATACTTGAGCAAATGTTGTCGATGATGAGCTTCAGCTTGGGCTTCATTATCAGCGAGTGTGTGTGCCTGTGAGTATGCCAGAGTGTGTGTGTTTGTATGGCAGTGCGTGTGTGGTGTGTGCTGCTTGGTTTGCCTGGCTCTGCGGGCAAAGCCAACGTGCCAAAATGCGAGCTCTGCCTGTGGATTCACGCTGTGGATGTGTGCCACAGTGCCTGAGGCAGCACTGAGGAAGAAGAGGGGAAGGAGGAGGAGGAAGACCAGGAGGACGAGCACGCTGCAGCTGACGAGGACGAGGACGAATGCTGATGTTGCTGCTGCTGCTACCTGGCTTGCTTGGGGAGTATGTCACGAACGAGGTGTGTGTGCGTGTGTGCTCAAGTAGGAGCAATGCACTCCTGGTTTCACCCTCATTTATGCCAACTACCCCCACTGCCGCCCTCTCTGCCCGCCCCTCATCTAGCACAGTGCGCATACTTAGTGGATGCATTTCGCCAGCATTTCGTATGCATGAGGTGAAACCTTTAAGTTGCTGGCTTAGCTTAGACTTGGACTTGGGGTTAGTTAGTTAGTTGTTACTGCAGCAGGCAGTGCATTTAGTTTGATGAAGTTGCCACACAGAGCTGAGCTGAGTGTGTCCTGCGGCCACAAAAGTGAAATTGAAAGAGCAGAGGAAGGGGAAGAGAGGGGAGATAAGGCTAAGAGGGGAGAGAGGAAGAGAGAAAGATGATAAAGAGTCTTCCTGGGCAGGACTATTACGAGCCAAGGACAATGCGCATAACTTCACAGAGAAAGAGAGAGAGGGGAAGGGAAAGAGAGAGAGAGGAGAGAGGGTGTAAGTGGGAAGACAAGAGCAAACCAAGTCAATCACTCAAACCAGCAACAACCCCCCACTTCCTCACCATGCCCCTGCCCACCCCTGTCAGGGTTGATTTGTCGTCGCTTTTGGCGACTTTCTTTAGACCAGACTCCTTTTAATATTTGCTCTTCACTCTGTTGTTGTTGTTGCTCTTACTCTTGTTCTTGTTGTTGCTGTTGATGTGCCTTATTTGCAGAAAGAAATGAAGAAGAAGAGACAGAAAAAAGAAACGAAAGAACGAACGTTTTAATGAGAAAATTCCTAAGAAAACTGCATATTTAAGGCTCAGCGAAAGCAGGCCGAGGCACGTCGCAAAGAAACTGCGACAGACAGGAAGCATCCTTAAAGGGGAGGGGGGTGAGAAGTACGGGCAGGGGGAGTGGGAAGAAGAGCGTGGACAGGGCCCAATTCAAATAGCCAAGTTAATGACTTGTGCTCGCGGCGTTTTATACTTTTTTACTTTATTTTAATTTCGTTCCGATTTGTGAAAGTTAAACGAAGAAGAAGAAGCTGAAGTCCTTCAGCCTGTAAGTGTGAGCAGAGCAGTGACTATTCCCTCCCTTTCTCCTCTGTACGTCTGCAAATGAAACTGAAACTTAAAGATTGCACAGGCAGCTTGAATTAAGCGAATGTACAGAAATACCGAAGAAAGAAGCTCAGAGCCAGAGAAGGAGAGAGAGAGGGAGTGTCGAAGAGTGCATTGATCCCCAATCGAACGCGATGAAGTGACCAAATTATATGACGAGCAGCTGTGGCTGGCCAAGACAACATCCAAGAGAAAGAGAGAGAGAGAGAGCAAGAACTTACGCGAAAGAAGAAGGAATAAGACGAAATTGGGATTACAAATTATTGAGAGAGACAAGAATATGAATGTTTATAAAATGCAGAATGCAAAATTAAAGCTATAAAGGAATATAATATATAAAGTGTGAAACATTTTTAAAGTTTGAAAAAGGATAAAAGAGCTAAGCAATTGCAGGGATCAGTTAATGAACTGAAACAAACTGGAAGAACTAACTCTCTGCAATAAATTTGGATAGCATTAATAAACGGAAATCAATTGCGATTTCACATCATCGATTTCCGCAAGAGAATTAGTTATAAAGAAACTATGCACAAAGTTAAAGCAGAGAAAAACCGTTAAGTATTTGGAATTATTTATATTTTTTTGTAGGCCATTTGTTGCTTTTGTTTTAAACTTCAATATATTGCAATGTTTGTTTATTCTCTCTTGCCGAAATCAATAATTCAAAACATAAATCGCAATTAGGTCTTGTTATTTCCATTCGAACTGTTTGCGGCCTCTTTTTGTAGAACGACATAATTGAACTTATCATTTTAGATTCTGATAACATTTGAATGCATTGGAATGCAAATTTCATCAATTGTTATACTCAAGTATGATTCTCGTGTTATTTTACCCTTCGACCATTGAAAATTGTCAAAAAAGTGTATAAAACTTTGTTCAAATGCAAGAAGCAGGCAGAAGGCGGAGTGTTAGACCCCACAAAGTTGACATATTCTTTTTAAGTTGAAATTAGCCTTTTTATTATTGGAATGATTCAAATCATTTGATAAAAACATAAACTGTTTTTATAATAAAACTATTGTATATCAAGTCAAAAATATTGGCAAGGTTATTTTTTAAGCTGGCCATATATGAAATCTTATTAATTTCGAAATAACTAAGCTTTAAATACTGCTTAACTCTCTGTCTCTGTTTCCCTCGTTCTCTCTTTATCTCAGCCAGCCCCTCTCTCCGTCTTCACTATTTTGTTGTCTAGTGTTCCAAGCATTAAGCAATCGAATTCGCCCAACAACAACAACATTAATAATAATAACAATAACAACGATGATAAAGCAGAGGAAGATATAAAATAAAATAAAACGCCAAAGGAAGGAAGAGCTGTAAGTTTATGTGTGTGTCTGCATATATGTGTGTGTGTGTATTGACATGTCAACTGATGGCACAGTCGACTGCAAATTTACAACTTTATCTATGTGTGTCGTCGTCGTCAGCGTCATCATCATCGTTGGGAGCAGCAGCGGCAAAGGGGCGAGGCATAGGGGCAGGCAGCGCAGCTGGCAGAGATAGCGGACAACGCGGCTGCGCTGCCTTGCGTTGCTTTTGCGTGCCATTTTCTTGTTTGACAACCTTTTGTGACGCAGTCGTAGGCAACGCAGGCGCAGTCGCTTTCGCAGTCGCAGTCGACGTCGCTGCCGCCTGTCAACCTCCTGCTTAATTGTGAGAGCGGCAGAGTCGCGCGCGCTCGCGCTCATCCTCTTTCTCTCTGCCTGGCTGCCTATCTCTGGCTCTATCTGCCTCGCTCTCTCCTGCTCTCTCTCTCACACACACACGCACACAGTTAGCCTGTGCCGGCTGTGCACAACGTGCTCGTTTCTTTTTCGGTTTCCTGTTTGCTGCCGTCGCTGACTGCGCTGCTGCTGCCGCTGGCGTTGATCGTGGCAGCGAGACAAAACGTTGCGCAGTCGCTTATTTATTTATGTCTGTCTCTCTCTCTGTGTGTGTGTGTGTCAGAGTGTGTGCGAGTTGTGAACATCTGCTCCTGCAGGCGGCGGCTGTGAACGACGTTTGCTTTTTTTTTGTTGCTGCCTCGTTTCGTTATTATCGTTTTTATTGTTGTTTTATTTCGTACGGCATATTGGCATTGCTGTTGTTCTTGTTATTTCTTCTGCCTCTGCTGCTGATGTCGTTGTTGTTGTTGCTGTTATTGTTGTTGTTATTCTTACTTGTTTGCTTCTTTCTGTGTCCAACTGGCAGCGCATTGAGCTGTGGACATGACCTTAATTTGAAGATTTTGACTAAATACGTGAGCAAGAACAACAACAAAAACAGCAGAGCAGAAGAGCATTAGAAGTTAGAGGGAGATAGCAAGAAAAAGGCAGATAGAGAAGGAGAGACAGAGAGAGAGCGCTGGCAAAAAGTGCCGCAGGAGAAAGAAATCAAATCTTTGCAGCTGTTTGCAGTTGCAGTTGTGTGTGTGTGTATCTATGTATCTGCATTTGCATTTGTATCTGCAACTTCATCTGCATCTGCCTCTGCTCTCGTCCTTTTGCCGTGCCTCGGCCAATGAACTTGTCAATCAGACTCTCTCTCTCTCTCTCTCCCTTTCTCCCTCTCATAAAGACATCAGAAGAAAAGCAGCAACACTTGAGTTCCCAAATGGACGCAGCCTCAGTCAGTGTGTGTAACCTGATTTCCTTAAGGATGTGCGCAGCCTGCGGCAGGACGAACGCACTCCTGCCTCCGTTGCCTAAGTGATTTGGAAGCTGCAGCTGAGTGGGAAACGAAACGAAGGATGCAACGCGGATGCCTCGCTGGGTACTTGTACTGCACGTACGCAAGTACTTAAGCACACACACACACACATACACACACAGACACACTCGAGGAGGCAGGCAGTCAGGTCTGCTTGTAGGTTACTAGTTAAGGCAGGCAGGCTGCAGGGGGCGTGGCACTTGCACATGCAACGGCGGATGGGCGCATTAACTTGCACTGGCCGCGAACGCAGATGGAACATCTGTTGTTGGCCGAGGCTGACATAAATCTTGAGTGAGTGACCGCTGGAGCGAAAGACCGCGAGCAACAGAGGCAGCAAGAACCAGTTTGCACTGACTGCAGCTGAGGCTGAATGGAGGCACAGTGGGCTCAGTATCAGGGAAGAAGTGGTGAAAGTTGAATATGTCTTGAAGTGGTAGAAGGATTCAACTGGGATGGCATAGGATTGATATATTGAGAGCATAAGTAGTTCTACAATATAAGTATATCAATATCTTGCATCATAGTTAGTTAAGTCAGGCGCGTAGCTAGGTGTCTGAAGGGTGTGAGATGCACAAGAGCCCCAACTACCAGGGGCTCCAATTATCAAAAATAAAAAGGGTTTTAATTGGGATATTTTTAGACAATTTAATTACTCAGGAAATACATATTATATATGAGTATATTCATTATTAGTTAATAATCATTAATTAAAATAAAATACTTAAGCTAGGGGCCCCGAGTAGTATTGCACAAGGGCCCGTTAAAGCCATCAATCGGCCCTGATTTTAGTGTTAAGATATCTTGAAGAACTTTGTGAAGATCTCAAAAGTATTTTACGATTAGAAAGAGAAATTTAAAATTAAAAAGGTTTCTTCAGATCTGTTTATAATAATATTTATATATGTGTGGTATGGATATAACATGGTTTTGGATATCACATATGTACATATATATTGCCATAGCCCCTATTCAACATACTCATGTGTACGATAGAGAAAATAGATAACAAATATTTATAGTTTGTTTAAAATACTGTAGCGGATCAAGAAGCTTATAGACTTTAAATTTGTAACTAACTCTTTTCCGTCTGATATAAATACGTCTGATATAAATGTGCAGAAACATCGATGGTACATTGGCAGGCAGTCAAATCTGATGTTTTGTATAAAAAACCATCCGAAAACTTTGAAGTTTCTGCACCTCTAATAAGTATTCATTATTATAGATGCTCATAAACACTTTAAAATCTTTCTTTTTTCTGCAGACCTAAAAAGTCGGCTCAGCTTCTCGATATTTTCTAGCCTACCATAAATGCCTAACCTATTTAAACGATTCTAACCTAATCTATTTTAAATATAATTGTTGAATAACTCTTTTCCCGTCCCTTCTAAACTCGCTCAAGAACCTTCTCTTCCTGTATTCCCTTTCAGATGCCCTTGAAAACCAGTTTAATATAGTGTAATTATTATAGAGTATGTTGCATATGATTATCATAGAATTATAGTTACCAAGAATGGCCCATTATCATTAGGTCGTTATAAAATAAATCTTAGTGCTGTGCATAATTAATCGTAATTGAATTTAACCACTGTGCAAGGCACCGTTGTCGCGATTCATTGAGTAACCTTCTTTTTTCTTTCTGAATGAATGAGTGGCTCGGTGCGCGTAAGCCTCGCTCTGGCTCTGGCTCTGGCTGTGAGCCTGGGAATCAACTGAGCCCGAGCTGAATGGCCAAAATGGCCCATGGGCAGATTGACAGACAGAGACGGACGAACGAGAAAGGAGAAGTGGGGAAGTGAATGGCGACTGGTTGTTGGTTACTTACCTTCTTCTCGGTGAGCTTCTCGCAGCGTCGCTGCTTGCAGATCTGGTGGCTCTTGTCGTTGCGGCAGGGGGCGCACTCGCCGCAGTTATCCTTGCGCTGGCAGCCGACGCATTCGCCGCAGCGCTTGCGCTTCTTCTTCGACTGTAAGACAGATGGGCAAGAAGAAGAAGAGAAGGAGTGGTTGGTGGTGGTGTTGTTGTTGGTGTTGGTGGCGGGTATATAGGGTAGTTGTTGTTGTTGTAGTTGTTGTAGGTGGCGGTAGGGTGGTAGTGGTTGTGGTTGTGGTGGTGGTGAAGTAGGCGGGTGTTCCTATTATTTGCAGCGTTTGCCTTGCTATCGCCTCTCTGCTTGAGCCCAAGCTGAACTTACCTGCTTGTCGCATCCTCCGGCATTCGCGTCGTTGCTGTCGCCCATTCCGAGTGCACTGAGGGGACTCTTGAAGTTGGCCGTGCTGGAGACGGCATCCACCTGGCCGGGATTGCCTCCACTTGGGTCTACGTCCATGCCGCTGGCCTCGCTCTCGGCACTAGACTCCAGCGAGTTGGGCCGCTGTTTCCGCCTTTCCTTCTTGCGCGCATCCAGCCGCGCTATCGGCGACTGCAGCAGCTTTTCTACCTTCAGCGGCGTCGTTGTCGTCGTCGGCGTCGGCGTGTGCGGCTGCGTTGTGGTGTGCGGTGTGTGGCTGCCGGCCGGGAAGCTGTTGCTGTTGTTGCCGTCGTACGAGGTGGGCGTGTGCATCCCCACGGACACGCCCAGTCCGGCATGACCGTGTCCCAATTGATGATGCTGCGACTGCTGCTGCTGCTGCAGAAGGTGATGCTGCTGCTGCTGCGAGTGATGCAGCTGCTGCTGTTGCTGCATGTTGCTGCTGTTGCTGTTGCTGAGATCAAAGTCTTCCTTCTTGATTATCATGCTGCTGCTCGTGAGCATATCGTAGTCCCCGCCAGCTGCCTGCATGGCCTGCGGCTCCTTCTTGATCAGCGCGGGAGCGAAGCCCGGCGTCAGAGGCTGATACAGTCCGAGATCCCCGAAGGCGGGCGTGGCCGAGGGCAGCAGTGGGTAACCAGCGCCAGCTGCTGTGGCGCGATGATGCGAGTGCATGTGATGAAATGCATTGGGCGGCGGCGGAGGAGCGCCCAGAGGAGTGAAGCTGCCCGAGGGCGGCGTGATGCTGGTCTGCATCCCTGGCAACTGTGTCAGTGGGGAACCAACGCTCATCATGCCAGGGGAACTCACTGAGATGCTGGCCGGGGACATTGCCACTGTTTGCAGCGAACTCATGCCCGCTGGGGCGGCAGCAGCGGCGGCGGCTGCAGCGGCTGCGGCTGCTGCTGCTGCGCCTGCTCCTCCTGCTCCTGGCATGGGAGGCATCGGGGTGCCGTCGGGCAGCAGTTGCTCGTTGTAGCCATGGAACTGACTCTGGAATGAGGGCAGCTTGGAGAAGGGCTCGAAGCCGCTCTTCAACTGATGCTGCTGCTGCTGCTGATGTTGCTGGTGCTGGTGTTGCTGTTGCTGCTGGTGTTGCTGCTGTGTGGGTGGCACGCTGTCCTTGGACTCCATTTCCCAGGGACGTGTGTAGCTGCCGTTGGAGTTTGAATTCGAATTGGAGTTGTTGCTCGTGGAGTTGTTCGCGTTCGTGTTGCTGTTGCTGTTGCCGTTGGCGTTGGTGGCGCCTACAGCAGCTGCGGCAGCAGCGGAGGCGGTGGCGGAGGCAGCGCCCACATTGTTGTTGGGATTGTTGCCGGTGTCATTGTGGACGTGCTGATTGTGGGCGTGGCTGCCAAGGCTATTATGAGTATGGCCATTGTTGTTGCTGCTGCTGTTGCTGCTGCCGTTAGCATTGTTGTTGCTGCTGCTACTGTTGCTGCCCAGAGGTGGTGCCACTGCCACATTCGAGTTGCTGCTGCTGGTGTTGTCGGTGCTGTTACGGTTGTTGTTGCTGTTGTTGCCGACAGGTGCCGCTGGTTGCTGACGTGCATAATAGTCCCAGTGCTGAGTGGGTTGCTCCGTCTGCTGCTGGTAGTGCTGATGTTGCTGCTGCTGGTGTTGCTGCTGCGAGTGATGCTGCTGCTGGTGCAGCTGATGTTGCTGGTAGTGATGATGATACGGAGTCGTATAGTGCTGGCTGAGGCTGCTCAGCTGATTGAGATGCGTGTTGTGCAGATCGGCTGCGGCAGAAGCGACACTTGCTGAGATTGCTGGCAACACGTTGCTGCTGCTGCTGGCAATGCTGTTGCTGCCTGCTGCCAATGTCGAATCGACTGTCGGGCCGACTGTGCTGCTGCTGCTGCTCTGTGCGATTATTGAAGACGCCATTTAAGTCCGCACATGGCGCAGCTTCTCTGCCACTGCGATGCCTCGAGGGGGAAGGGGAAGCGGGTAGAGTGAGGGATAGGGGGAATAACTAGGGAACTTGATTAGTTTGTACACTGCGATTGCAACTGTTGCTGGTTGCTGTTGCTGTTGCTTCCCCTTTACTTTGTACACACTCTTGAGGTAGTTTCTCTTTCGTTTTTGCCTTTGCTTTTGTGCTTTTTATTTGTATTCTCGTTTGAACTTTGAACTCACTGGTTTGCGTGTTGTTGTTGTTGTAAAATTGTATTTTATATTTATTTTAATAATTTAACTTTAATCTTTACGTTGCTTAAGCTTAGTTTGTTTTCTTTTTCGTTATTCGAGTTTGATTTGTTTTTTTCTTTTTCTTTTGTTTTTTCTTTTTTTGTAAAAGTGCTACTATTAAATTGTTGTTGTTTTTTTTTAAATTTGTAAGTTTGAAATATTCAAAAATTGTTTGTATTTGTACTTTATTCGTGGTTGAAGATATTTGTTGTTGTTGTAAAACGGCAGCTATGAAAGAACTTGCTTAAGATTTTATTCGATATACGATATATATATAATTTGTTGGATTAAAGGGATTTATTTTGTTTTCTCTTTATCGCTCTTCCGTTTACCGTTACTTGTCTCAGACTTCGACTTCTTGTTAGAAAAATTTGTAAATTTGTAATTTGTAAATTTGTATTTTGTATGCGTTGTTTTTGTTTTGTAATATAGTTAAATATCTGCTGTATATAGCTATATATGCGATATATATATATTCCAATATTTGTAGCGATATTTCATGTGATATATTTTAATGTTCTTTGCTTTGTTGCTGTTGTTGTAAATTGATGCTTATGAATTTTGTACTCTGGTTTTTGCTTTTTAATTTGATTTGCTTTTGTTGTTGCGTTTGTTGTTGTTGCTTATGTTTCATATAAAAAATAGTTTGCAGCTTTTCTCTATTTGGAAAATGATTTCGATTTCGATTATGCAATTTGTAAAGTTGTCTTAAGTTTGTTAGGCTTATAAGTTAAAAATCTTTGTCTTCCGTTTGTTTGTTTGTTGGTTTTGGACTT
Organism: Zaprionus davidi; assembly: GCA_018903715.1. Taxonomy (NCBI): domain Eukaryota; kingdom Metazoa; phylum Arthropoda; class Insecta; order Diptera; family Drosophilidae; genus Zaprionus; species Zaprionus davidi. Next base: position 1,458,360 of record JAEIGL010000009.1, on the reverse strand, counting down.
ACGAATTAATTAAACATTATTTTCATCTTCTTCTGCTTGTTATATAAGTTAATAAAATTACTTTTGTTTTGCTTAGTTGATTTTTCGTTTATATCATTTTTGTTTTGTGTTGTTTGTTATTTTTGGTTTTGGATGCGAGTTGCAAATTTTGATTATGAGCCAAAAAATGAAATATCAATTTTTAGATGCCAAAAGATGTTGTTGTTGTTGTTGTTGTTGCTGTTTCCTCAAATCCTTTTTGGATAAAAGCTGGAAAAGAAAGAGACGGAAGAGGCATATTTAGTGAAAGGTATTATATATTAAGTGAGAGATATTGTATTAAGTGATGATATAAGATATTATAGCGATGATATAAGATATTATATTATAGTGCAAATAACAGAGACACTGATAGAGAGAGATTTAAATGATAGGTTACTTTCAGTGTTAGTAAACGTTGTATTTAGGTGAGGGACACAGTTATCAAAGATAGGCTTTTAGTGTTTGTAAATGTTGTGTTTAGGTGAGGAAGTGAGGGAGATAGTTATCAATGATTGGTTGATTTTAGTGTTAGTAAACGTTGCATTTAGCTGACAAGAGTGAGCGAGATATAGATCACTGAGTGGTTGCTTATAACGATTAGTAAACGATTCCTTTAGCTGCTTAGCTGTTTTAGCCTCCCCCCAAGCACAAACTAAATGACTTTTTACAAGGAGCTTTATTTGTTTGCCAGCGCTGCTTCGTTCTGCTCCTCTTCTTTCTCCCTCCTCCCACTCCTCCTTCTGTTCTTCTCCTCCTGGCAACCATTAACGTTATGCTGCCTTGGCTCGCGCTCACTTAAAACATCTACAAACTTCAGCACATAATTATGGTCTTTGACTATATAATGAGCGGCGTTGGCCGAGTTGGCCGAGGCAGGAAACAGGCGCTGCCAGCGGCAGAGGCAACGCAGTAGCAGAGGCAGCAGCAGCAGCGACAGCAGAAAAAAATGTAAAGGACACTCGTTGCTGACTTTTTATTGCCGTTGCTGTTGTTGTTGTTGTTAATGTTGTAGCTGCTGCTGCTTGTAAGTTATGCTTTGGCTTTGTAAGAGCTGCCACACACACACACACACACACACACACACACACACACACACACACACACACACACACACACACACACACACACACACACACACACACACACACAGACACACACACGCACACACACACACACTCACACACTCGCACACACGCTGCGCTGCGTTTTTCAGCTCGCTGTTGTCATTTTCTTGCTTTTTTCGTCATTTTTTTCGCAGTTACTCGCCTTATTTTCTTTTCCTCTTGCTTGTGTTTCTTTTTGTCTCTTTTGTATTTTTTGTATTTTATTCTCATAAAAAACTGCGGCACAGGTGTACATTTTTTTGCGCGTCCTTTGCCGTTGCTCGTTTCTGTTTCTGTTTTTTTTTCTGCTGCTGCCAAGTTGGCAACATTTCGTTGCGCTTCACAAAGTTCAATGGGCCTTAATGTGTGTGTGTGTGTATACAGGTGTGTACGGGTGTGCGTGAGAGTGTGTTTTGCACTCTTATATAGGAAGTTTTGTGCTCACTGAGGTGTTGAAGTGTCTTCAAGTTCGCCCTTGGCCTAACTTGCAAGATGTTCCAAGAGAAAGAAGTCATAAACATTGATGGCAAGGATCTACAGCACTTTGATTAAGGAATGATCTCTGAATGGGCGGCATAGTTCACAGTTAAGTATTTATGGTACTTTATGTAGTTAGGCAAAGAAATAAACTATTGAAGAGACTTTAATATGTTGGGGAACCTTAGGGAAATATATTTGAAACGAGAGCAACAGTCGCGCAAAACGCGACAGTGGGATACCCTTCGACCTATGTTCCCGTGTAGTTTAATTTGTTAAATTCATACACATATGCATATGCACATGCTTTGAAATTAATCCCGACAGATGGCGCTCGTGCTTCGCGCTCGCCCGCCTGCCTTGTTATCTGACAGAACCACTTGGTTTTATGCTCATACTTTCTTAAATAACTTCTGTGTTTATTGTTCGATTGGATTGTAATTTGGGGACTACGTAGATATTTCATTCAGCTTAGTATATGTTAAAGTCAGAAAGTTGTATCTTTTATACAGCACTTACAAATTAAGTTCAAAAATTAAATTATTGATTTGTGGGGGCAGTGGGCGTGGCACCTAACATTTGAAATAAACTTGATCTGCTTATAGTATACAGGAGTCTTCCTGCCAAATTTGGTAACTCTAGCTTTTATAATAGCTGAGATCTGTGCGTTCACACAGACAGAGAGACAGACAGATAGACAGACAGACAGACATGGCTCAATCGACTCGGCTTGTGATCCTGAGCAAGAATATATATACTTTATGGGGTCTCCCACGCCTCCTTATGCCTGTTACATACATATGCACAAAGTTAGTATACCCTTTTTGACCATTTTCAATGGTCGAAGGGTATAAAAAGCTCTACAACTCTAACTCAGAAGTCATTACGTTATAAATGAAATATTATATTGTTATTTTATTATTAAATAATCCGTAATGGTGGTTTTTCTTTAAGTCAGGATATTAATTCATATTGGAATGTTTGACAGATAACTAAATAACTAATAAACTGTTTCAACTTTAAAAGTTTTTGTGAAACCTTTTCTGAAAGAATGGGAAATAGCATAATAAATAGTTATAGAACAATCATCTTGGTGGCTGGCTCGAGGTCAAAATAAAATAAAAAAACAGTTCCTAACTCCGCGTCCTCAAGAGCAGACGTGCAAAATTAATCCGTGAAAACGGTTACCGAAGAGAAACCGAAATATATCGGAAGAAAAATATAAACAAATTGTTTTTTTATTTTATTTTGACCTCGAGCCAGCTACCAAGATGATAAAAAAACAAAGGTCGCCAAAAAGACTATAGTTTTAGAACAATTATATCAAAATTTTAATATAATATAAATAATATTTACAATTATTTTACAATTGTCAATACTGTCATTAATCTTTGTATTGTGATAAAAAGTGGTAATATATAATTGGAAAAAAATAACTAAATATTATTCAAAAATTCCTGGACTCGTAAGGAAACTTAAGCAATAAAAAGGACTTCTTAAACCAAAGTGTATATACTGCTTAATATACGAGTATTTATATAAAATTTAGCTAAAGGCCATTGCAGCCAAAGCTACATCTAAGGTCTAGTCGTAAGTTACACTTATAACTATGTACATATTAAATAAATAAATAAATAATATTTGTATAAAAGGTTGCTTAGTTGTTTAGTTCGTCAAGTAGATAAACAAGCATAGCAAACTAGCAGAAGAAAGAAACTCATAAACTTAAGGAAATGTATGCCAAATGTTAAAAGGGTCTTTAGTACTGTATTATCTGCAGTACAGATATTAAGATATAAAGTACTAAGCAAGAATCTTTTATTCAAAAATATTACTCTTCTAGAGTGCTATCTCATCTTTCATTCACTAATATTTCCTTATTATGTTCTCTTAAAAGTTCCCAGCAAACCCAAAGCTTGCCTCAACTCATCTTAAACAGATAACTAGACAAAGGCCCCGCCAATCAGTCCTAAGTATAACCAGCTAACTGCCGATTGCCGATGGTCGATTGCCGATTCCCATTGATGATTTATCGTGCTGCGTTTTTGCTGGGCTCGCTTGACAGCTGCAAATTCGCGCAATTCGTTAAGTGATTTCCGTGCTGCAGATCCTAAAAAGTTCTGCTTTTACGGCTGCTGCCTCTGCCACCTCTGCTGCCGCTGCCAGCTCTGCTGCTGCCGCACTTTGTTGCCGCAGCGACAATTAAAGCCTGATTATGTTGTCGGTTGCAATTTGCGTGTCGCTGATGCTGCAGCCTTTTCGCATTAGTCGACAGCGCTGGCCATCAAATGCGACGCGGTGCTGCAATGAACGGTAAAAGGCCAACGGCTGATGGCAGAGGGAGGGGGGCAGTGCAGCAGGCAGAACCTGCCGCAGAGCGAAGGAAGAAGGCAACAGAAAGAGGAGACGAGAAAAAAAAAGAAGACGCTGTCCTGTTGCAGCTGCCACAATTTGCTGCACTTTCCGTTTTATGCGACTTGAGCGTTGCCAGCACAAAGCAGCTCATATATTTACATTGTTCCAATGTCCAGCAAGGGGCACGTTGCACGTTGCAAGTCGCGAATTACCAGTTGGCAGTGGCGAGGTGCCCCCTTTGCCTGTTGCAAGTTACGAGTATTGCGCTTGGGCGATAAAGATCCCGATTTCGAAATTAGGCCAATGTGCATGTGTGAGAGAGTCTCCCTCCCTCTCTCTCTCTCTCTCTCCCTCTCTCTCTATCTCTCTCTCTCTCTCTCTCTCTCTCTCTCTCTCTCTATCTGAGTGTGTGTGTGCTGCCTGCAACATGTGCACAATTAGCGCTTCCTTTTCGTAGGCTGTGCTACAAGAGATGATCATAAATCAAGGCGCGCGGTTCTGCTGCTGCTTGTTGCGTGTTGTGGCAACTTGGTCAACTCTGCCACTCGCATCGGAAATGCCACAGCAACGTTTCCGTTCGTTGGTGATGCAATAAAGTGCTGCCAGGCTTTATGCATAAGCAAATTTCTATATCTTATCGGCGTAACTGATAAGCAGCAGCAGAGGCAGCAGCTGAAACAGAGGCAGAAACAGAGACAGCGGCAGCTGAGGCAGCCCAATTGAGGCGCTGAACATTTGAAATGTTTGTCCGAATTTGGCGCAGTGTAGCAGCTAAACAAATAGCAGCTGAGCTGACGGGGTATTAGTGAGTGCCAGTGTGTGTGCGAGTGAGTGTGTGTGTGCGGCTTACAAAAGCCAGAACCCTGAACAATGCGCGCAATTCACTTCAATTTGCCTGTGTCCGTGTGTATGTTGTGTGTGTGTGTGTGTCCGCACAGTTTGCAACATTTTGAATTCTTTTTTTTTGCGAATTAAACACGCAGCACTTGCAGATGTGTGTGTGTGTGTACGTGTGAGTGAGTACATAATGTGCATATGCGAACAATGCGTCATTTGAAGAAGGGCAAAAATGGCAGCAACAGCGACTGTGGCAAATGTAGGTGACTCTCAGCTGAGTTGGGTGCATAAAGTAGGCTACACCCATACACACACACACTCATACACATTTAATACACACATTGCATGTGCAGAATAGACCAAATGCTCTAAGGGAAGTCAGCCATGACGAGGCGAGGGTGAATGAGCTGCAAAGAAGGAGCTGCCGATGTTGCTGCTGTTGCTGGTGCTGGTGTTGCTCCCTGCTGCCTGATACCTGTGTGCATTGCCAACTGACTTTCATTTGTCGAGCAAGTGCAACACCAACTGCCAGCAGCTCTTCTACTTCTGCTGTCGCTTCTCTGCATCGTTTTGCTTCCTTCTTTTGACTGCCAGCGCTGTCTGTTCCTCAGTCTGTCTGTCTGCCTGTCCGACTGTCTCTCTTTCTGTCTGTCAACCTGACGCTTTGCCAGAGCATCATTTGTTTAAATGAAGCGCCCATGTAGCTGTAGTTACAGATCCCTCGTAGAGCTGCACAGCTTCCACGCTTTAGCATATTGCACATACCGCCCGTGTACCGTGTCTGCCTCTCTCTCCCTCTTCTCTCCCTCCCCTCTGCCTGCCTGCATGTTATATATTTTAATATGTTATCCGACGTTTTGCGCTTGTTTACAACTTTTGCACATATGAAATTTGTTGCGAATTGCTGATGTTGCCGCCGAGCAGCGCGTACTAAAATATTTATTAAAATATGTACGTTTCCAAGATATATATAACATATATATATATATTGTATGTATGCATTTACTGAGTATGCGTGGCATGCTGCTGCATCTTGCAACATAATTAAGCAAACTTTTTAATATGCAAAGCAACACGAGACAGGGGTCGCACTTATTGTATTTTTAACGGTACTGTTTTTTAATAAATGTTCTCTCTGACAACACGAGAAGACAATAAAAAGTTAAAATAAAATAAAATAAAACAAAATAATGGTAAGATATTTTAAATTCTAAAATTCGTATGTAAGAACTTTAAACTAAATTAAATTCAGTTGGATATTTTGAAATACTTTTAACTTTGCTCATCTTTTTTGAGAAATTATGCATAGAAAATCTTTAAGACATACCAAAGAAATCTAGGAAAATGAATACTTTGTAAATGCTAACGTACTAAATAGATGTGCAAATCTATTGAACTTCTTCATTAAAATACTTTGTAAATATCATATATAACTTAATATCTAACTGCAAATTGTCTTAATTCTTCCATACTTAAATTTGATTAGAACAGTTCTTGCCTTTCTTATTGTAACATATTTACTTCAATCCTGCAACTAATTAGTATCATTCATTCTCATTCATTTGTGGGATTAAAATCATTTTTATAATCTGTAAAATTATTTGCAATAACTAACTAACGTCTACAAGAACAGAATTCAACAAAATGCACTACAAGATCACATGAAAATATAATGTCATTAAAAAGCGGAACAATTCAGCTAAATACTGAGCTTGAATGCAAAATTAAAAAAAATACTTAACTTAAAAAAAGGTCGTTCAATATATTGTATATTTTTAATTATATATTTATCCATCTTAATATCTGTGTATATTTTCTATATACCCATCAAAATGGCTTTCCCTTCGATTTGCTTTAATTCTAAGCCTCAATCAATGCTGTATCATTCTCCGCAATTAAGTGCCAAATATATTCAGCAAATACTCGCTAAATTTACCGCCTAACTCTAAAATGTTGCCATGTTCAATTGCAGACAGGTAAAAGGCAACAAATTCGCGTTGGTGCAGCACGCACCTGAATTATCATGGCACGGCTAATGGGTTAATTTTGCTTGGCAATGTGTCACGTGTAAATTGAGTTATATGCGACGCAGGCAGTGGGAGAGAGAGGGGTGCAAGGGGGGGAGGAGTGGGGCAAGTCGACTGTGGGTGCCTCGTTGTGTGTGTGGAGTAAGCGATGAAATGAAACGTGCTGTGCGCCACAATGAAGCCATGCAAAGGAGCCAGGCAAGCAGACGAGTGTGTGTGAGTGTGGGAAGTGTGTGTGGGTGTGTGTGTGCTGTGGGTGTACTCTGTGTAAGTGTGTGTGGGTGAGTTGCGATTTACGAGTGTGTCATTTAGCTTGCGTACTTTCAAAGTCACGCACGTTACCGTTAACGTAGCAAGCTTGCAAAGGAGGGAGGGAGACAGGCAGAGAATGAGTATATTACATGAGTGTGCTGTGTGTGTGTTGTTTGTTTTTCTCTAGGTCAAAGCCTTAATTTGCCTGCCGTGTCCTTTGGCGGCTGCTCAACCTGCGCGTGCTTTTCGGGCATCTGCTTCTACTTTATGAATGAAAGCGAAAACGTAGCACATGTGTGAGTGTGTGTCTGTGCTTGGGGGTGGGGTGTGAGTGTAACTGCCATTTCGCAGTAACTTGCCACACATGCAACAATGTGCGTGCCACAGCAACAGCAACACGCGGCACACTGTTTATTTTTAGCCGACGCGCTAATTCATTGGGGGTCGCTGCGGCAGCGTTTCCAAGATGCTGCCGAGCCTCATAAACTGCAACAGAAATAGATGCAGCAGGAGCAACAACAGCAGCAGCAACAATAACATCAACAGCAGCCACAGCCACGTCCAGTTGGCGGCACATGTTGTCGGCTTGGTCAGACAAATTGCGATGGCAAAGATACAAACAAACTGCAAGATACAGATACATCCATAGACACAGATACAGATACATGTGCGCGCTGCTTGAACTTGAACTTCTTTCTGCCTCAGTCCGCCTCTTGCTTTATTATTTATCTTTCGCTGTTCGCTTTGCTTTCCTCGTCGGCTTCTGCTTTGGCCTCAGCTTCTATGGCGCTTTAAATTCGCTTTATTGCCCATTTCATGGCAACCCCGCCCCCTCTCACTGCCCGCTTGGGGCGTGGGTCGCGTCTGTCATGTTACGACGCCTCATTTGGGTGCAGGCAAGCCAAAGGGGGTGGAGGGGCACATTGAAGTTGTTGCTGCGCTGCGCCTTCGTTGCTGCCTTGCTGCTTCTGTTTTGAGCGCGCCAAAAAAGGCCGCTTGTGCTTGCCTTGTCTTGCCGTGTTGGTGTGTGTGTGAGTGAGCTATATGTGTGCTGTGTGTGTGTGTGTGTGTGTGTCTTGAGTAGTATCTTGGCGTGTATCTTACAGTACGCACGTTACTGTTAGTTGGTAGCGAGCTGCGACTTGCGACTGTTGCAGCTGTGTGGTAGTGCGCTCTCTCTCTGCCCCCTCTTTACCCTCTCTCTCTCTCTCTCTCTCTCCCTTCTGAGCTTACTCTTTCAGCTTCTTTTCTGCTGCAGCTTTTTAATTTAACTTGACAAGCGTCGCAGCATATGCGCCACAGATACAAATGTATCTAGCGGACTGGCGGCATCTCTGTTGTAGCTGCTGCCTGCCAGCAAAAGTTTTGGCATTTCGCCTTCTCGCTCTATTTGCCGCGTGTTTATTGTCATTACTCATCGGAAATGTTTTTGTGTCAATTTTCGGCAGAGACGAGAGAAAAAACATAACCAAATCTGCTGGCAGTTGTTGCTGTTATTGTTGCTATTGTAATTCTTGTTATTGTTGTTGTTGCTGCTGTTGTTATTCTTGTTACTGCTGCTGCTGCTGCTACTGTTCTTTTACGAGGCCAAGACAGCAGCAGCAGCAGCAACATCGTCTGTTGCGTGTGCTTCATTTTATTTCGTCATTTTTTTTCTTTTTGTTTTTCTTGCGCTTTATTCCCTCTCTCTCTCTCTCTTTCACTCTTTTCATTGTTTCGTCACTTTGCCTCATCAGCAGAATCCCGTCGCATAAATCTGCTTAAATTTGTTGTTTTACTTTCTGTATTTGTTTATCATATGCGAATTTATTATTCGGTAGCAAGTGCAGCCGACTTTGTGTAATTCGATCTTAAATGGGCAACTGAAATGTTTATCTGAATCCGAATCGTTCTACTGATCTCCTAAAGATGAATGAATGTTTTCCCAGCAGTTTCCATAGAGAGTTGCAGGTAGAGCAAGTTCAGCCACTGGTTTATGAGTATTGGCAAGAAGCCGTCGGGGAAACATTGCCAAACTGCACTGACAATAAGGAAATGTTCTAAATGTTCTGTTTATATGTTTAAACTGTTCGTTTATTTATGTAACTCTTTAAATATCAAATCATTCTGCTCAAGAGCGGTGACAATAAGAAAAGATCTTGATTGCTCTACTTAAATGAAGCAGAGAATAATCATTCCGATCTATAATATATATTGAACTTTTTTATGTATATTTTATCATATATACTCAAATATTAAAAAAAAGTCATGATTGGTATTATTGATGTGTATTCAACTTATAAAACTATTAGGCAACTTTATAATACTTTAAACTATATACATCCTATATCAGTTCTGTGAAGAAATCTCTGTTGCTCTACAATAAAAAATGGTCTTGAGTGATCTGTTTATTTGTTATACTACTCATATATTTTATTCCAAATAGCAAAAATGTATTCTCAAGAAAATCGCCAGACTTCATTACTGATTCACTCAGAGATCAATCATTCAGATCTATAATGCAATATATTAAACTGTTTAATATTACTTCAAATATTGACATCTTATTTACAAGTAAAGGTGTTGAGTAATACTTTTACTAATTAAACTATTCATTTAATTTATTTTCAATATTAAATCATTATTCTCAATAAACATTTACAGCATCTTCTTCAACTCTTTCTACTGTTAGCACTCTTCACCAACACAGTGAACTTATTGTGCACAGAAATTCATGAAATAAAATACATATAAAATATTCCAAAATGACATTAGACTTTCTTATTTGCACTTTATAATTAAAGATTTCCAATTTTATGGACGGAACTCTCTGTAAATTGGAATACAAACCGTTGTTAATCCATTGCCTGGAACTGCTTCTGCTGCCTTCTCTGCCAGATCAAGGAGCATTACATACAGTAAAATCTCTCTCTCTCACTCTATATATAGAGTTACTTCTTGAAGGATCTGTCCGGGGAGTTGTTGAAACAACCGATAACCGTTAGAAATGCGAAACACGAACGAAGAAAACGAAACGAATACGAAACTGAAGTCGAACTGAAGATGCGGCGAAGAACGCGACGCGAAAAGGGAATTAAGAACGCGAAGAAGAAACGATGCGAAGATGAAGATGCGGCAGAACAAACATAATAATAATCATAATTGTTGTTCTTGATGCCAAAGTGAGCACATTTGTTGTTGTTGTGGTTGTTGTTGTTGGCACTATTCACATGAGCATCATTGAAACACGTTTTGCCGAGTGCAACTGCAACTGCGATCGAAGTAGTTAACTGTTTAATTAATTAATTAATTAACTAATTTAGTAATTGTGTGTTTGTTGCAAGTTCGCGTTGCAGTTGAAACACTTGGGAAACTTGGATGAAATTTCTCTCTCTCTCACTCCCGTAGAACGCTCCACAAATAATGGGGCATGCAACGCGACGACGGCGGTGGCGACGGCAGGGGCAGACAGAGAACTCGCACTCGTTTCTGACGCTCTCGTACGAAGCGACGGCGACGGTGCAAAAGTTTTTGTATTTAGGAAACTTTTCACCCTTCGAAGGATACACAACAACTGATTGTGCCGTGCACAAGCGAACGGCAAACCAACCCCGACGCCAGCACCAGCAACAGCACCAACAGCGACGCAGCAGCGCAGCGGCAGCGCATCGGTTTGACGCCGGCCAAACAACAAGCGAACGAACACGCATCGAACACGCATCGAACAGAGGCGGCAGCACAGCGCACTGTGCATCCAACGCACACCGAACGCGGCTCGAGCGACAACATGTTGCGTTGGACTTGCAGTAGCAGCAAAGCAAAGAGAATTAAATATAAATAATTATGTTATTTAACTACATTTAATACATATTTCATGAATAAAAGTAAAGTTTTATTTAATTATTAGAATATAAATATTAATAACAACTGTAATTTATTAACTTATTAAATATCTCAAGTAAATTCACAGTAAAGCAAAGCAAACAATTAAATGTAAATAACTATGTAATTTACATGAATTTCATAAATACAAGTAATGTTTTATTTGTTTTATAGTAAAAAAAATTAAATATTAATTTTAACATAATTTAAATACAACTATTAGAATTTTAATGAATAAAAGATAAGTATCATTTATTAAATAAATATATAAAAGAATAAAAACTCTTATTCACTAAAAAATTAAAACATCTCAATTAAATTCAATCTAACGTTAGCAGCTCATACATTTCATCCGACACACCCTGTGCTGTCTCTACACAACTTTGTTGCATTACACCTCAACGAGATCGGCTGTCATTGCGACTATGTTCGAGTTCGCTCTTGTTGCGCGCTTGTTTCTTGTTGCATGTCCTGGCTCGATGAAGTCCTGCATGCACGCACACACACACACACATGCACAACTGCAGCCTGCCATGCGGCGTTTGAAGTGCGCTTGCTGCTTGCGTCGCTGCCCGCCTGCTGCCTCTGCCTCTGTCTCTGCCCGCTGTCTCTTCCCGCTGCCCTCTCCTGTACAGTTGTTGTTCCAATTAAAAAATTTTTTCCCTAGTTTCGCGCGCACAATGCGAACTTGCAATCTATGAGCTATGCAACGCGCAGCAGCAACAACAACAACAACGGCAACAACACGAGGAGCAACAACTGCGAGCGAAATATTTTCTGGTTTTATTTCGCTGCTGTTGCTGTCGCTGCCGGTGCTGGTGCTGCCTCTGCTGTTGCTGCTGTGGCTGTTGCTGCTGTCGTTGCTGCTCTCATTTCTATTTGAAGCCTGGACCTTGTGGGCGTAACTGTGTGTGTGTGTGTGTGTGTGTGCCATATCCTTGCTGGCATTGCACTGGCTCTGGTTGATGTTGCTGCTGTTGCAGTTGTTGCTGTTGCGGGATTTCGGTACAATTTGCCTTCTTATTTCACTTTTTGCTGGCAGCCTTTGTAAAGAGTCCTAGCCCTGCTGCTGCTGCTGTGCTGTTCCATGCGCTCTCTGCCTCTCCCCTACCCCTCTTCTTCCTCACCCTCCTCTTCCCACTTTTCCCTTGCTGCCTCTGCTATATGTCAGTTGATTTCATTTCACTTTTTTTTCGCCAAACTATTAGTTGAACTTGTGTGTGTGCGTGTTGCTGCTGTTGCCGTTGCCCCCTATGTCGCTCCCTCCTCTATTGCTGTTGCTGCTGCTTTTTCGGCCATGCAGTTTTAAGCTTGTTTGTTGTTGCTGTTGCTGTTGTTGTCAGGAGCCTTTTGATGCCAGCGCATGTGAATGATGATGTGGAGCAGCCCAAGGCGGGGAAGGGAAAGAGGAGGAGGCGGGGTAAATGGGCAGCAGGCTGAGCTGTGCCAGGAGCGAGCGTGAAAAAAAGCCGGAAAAACCTTGACAGTTGCATTGTTGAATGGCGTGGGAAAAGCAATAGGTGGGAGAGGAAGAGAGGGAAAAAGGCAGAAGAGAGGAGCTACATAGGTGTGGTGATATGGGCATATCTAGAGCAGGCAGGGAGTAGAGAGAGAGAGTGGCATAGCAAAGGGAACTGAGGCGTATGTAGGTAGAGCAGGCAGGGAGGAAGGATAGTAGGGAGTGGTGTGATGCAAAGAGGGAGAGAGGGTGGCGTGAAGACAGCAGAGAGAGGTGAGCTGAGCCAGGACACGGCAACGCGGCCCAACAGTTGTGGCTTATTTGCATTGCGTAATGGAAATTCGTGTAACCCAAACCCAAAACCAAATTCGACTCCAGAGAGAGAGCCGAGGAAGGGCAGGGAGGGCAACCCTTAACCCAACGGAACACTGACCTGTCCTACACACGCAGTGAAAATCACACAAGGTAAATACAGAAGGCACATAAACACACCGAGAGAGTAAGAGAGAGAAGGAGAGAGAGAGTGAGAGAGGGAGAAGGAGAGTCAACAAGCAGCAAACTAAGACGTCGTAAAGTTGCATCTGCACAAACAGAAGACGCAGCCGGCGCAGGGTGCAGCAGGCAAGGAGGGCGCAGCAGGGCGAAGCAACTTGGGCAATTGCAACTGCAACCAGCCACCAGCAACAGCAACTGCTGCTGCCTCTGCCTCTGCTACTGCCACTGCCTCTGCTTGGCTTCTGCCTTTGACTTTGCCACTTTTTGCCGTTTGATTGCGTTGCAAAAGTATCCGCAAGTTTAGCTGCAAGTTGTGCGTGCAACAAAGTTACTTAAGCGCCGTGCAACGGTTTCTCTGTCTGCTCTCTCTCTCTCTTTCTCTTTCTCTCTTGTATGTGCGTGTCCTTTGTCAGGCAACAAAGGACATCCACATTACATGCGGCAACTGCAATAACAACAGCAACATAAAAGTATCTGACAGTTGCAGCAAAGTATTTGAAAAATGAAAGAAAAGCGTGCAGCGTCTCGCAGATATTCCAAATAAAGAGGAGTAAAAAACAATAAAGAGAAGACACAGAAAGAGAGACGACAGCGAGAGAAGACTCTGCTTGAGCAAGACGAAGCTGAAATACGCTAACAAAACTTGGAAACTTAAATTTAATAACTTCAGGTTAGAATGTAAAGTAGTAGTGACTGTAAGTCACTTTTAACTGACAGTTAGTGTGCATCAATAGAAACTGAAAGATCGTTATAATTATAATATCATCACTCTGAAATTAAATCGACAATATTATACAGCTGAAATAAAAGTAGTACTTAATGTTAATATAGAGAAGAGTGATGAAAACCTTAGGTTACTAAGAACTAATAACTTCCAGTTGCAGATACACCTCTAGTTAGTTTATAAATATGATAAATATGATAATAATATAAAAACAATGCTTAACTTTGTCTGAAATAGTTAGATTACGAGTACAAATTGCCAATCAGAGCAATTTCACTCTACAAGTTGAAAATAACCTCTGGGAAGAAGCTGAATGATAACTCGCAGTGAGTTTGACATTCTTACCAATTAGAAAGAAAATAATAAATACAGACGAAGAGCGCCTAAAGTCAGAGATTATAAACTTCCAGTAAATTGTCAATTAGTTAAAAGAATGAGATTCTGAATTTCCAGCTAAACTATACCTGATACTTAGTTTCGTTATGATGAAGTTACATTGTTTACAAATTAGAAAGGTACTACAAACAAAGTAAGCTTCAGTTGAATGGGACTTTCATTTAATTAAAATAAAAATTAAAATTGAATTAAATGAATTTGAAATTGACTTGAAATTGATAAGAGTAATAACCTCAGGTTAAAATTAAACAGTATTCTGGTCCGTTTCGATGATAATTATAATTTGTCAACCAAGTTGAGTTTAATCTAATGATACTAACCAACCAGAAAAGATATTAAATATATTCGACACTAAAAACATAACAGTCAGTTAGTTGCATGTACATAGTAGAATCTAGAATCAAGATAAATTAAACAGTCACTAGTTGTATATAGAAGAATCTTCAATTCAGTTATATAACTCTGATATCATCTCCCAATTTGATGACAAATCAAAAAGGTTCTCAAGTTCTTTATCACATAATCGCCTTTCTAATGCCTTTGCTAATGTGTTACACACAAGTTGATAAAATCAACAGATAATGCCGAGGGAAAGGGTAGCAACAAAGTAGAAAAACAGCAGGCAGCAAGGCAGCAACACTTTACCGCAAGCGGGAAGCGGCAAAAGTTCTGGGCGCACTGAAGGTGAAGTTGAAGTTGAATGCACGCGAGTCATTCGCTCCGTCATCAAGGACCCATCCGGTGCATGTCCTGTGAAAAAAACACACAGAGAGCAGACGAAGGAAGAAAGAGAGAGAGGGGGAGAAAGAGAGAGCGAGTGAGAGGCAGCGAGATCTTGCAACGCGTTGCGGCACAAAATGCACGTAATACGAGCGCGAGCAACGCAAGCCAAAGCATTAACAGCCAAAGGCAGCAGCAGAGGCAGCAACAACTCACTAACACATACACACACTCACACTCTCGCACACACACACACTAACACACTCATTTATATTTGTTCCATTACAGTCCTTGTTGTTGTTGCTGTCGTACGAGTTTTGAGTTTTCCGAAATCATGAAAGGAGCAGATGTTAAATTTTTATACACACTGCGCATGCTGCCCGCGTCGACTGCGCAGCCAGCGTCGCTGTCGCTGCTGCATTATTATTGCTCTCTGTTGATGCTGTTGTTGTTGTTGCTGATGTTGTTGCTGTGCGCTTTGTTGCTTCCTTTGCAGTCGAAGCCGGCGTCGCATTTGTTTTTGCTCAGGCAAAAAACTTCAGCTGCTCCTCGTTTGTGCTGAGCATGAGAGTGAGAGGGGGTAGACAGAGAGAGAGGCAGCAGCGATGACGATGACCGCTTGCAGCTTAGTTTAGCTTTGGCAAGAGTTGTTGTTGCTGTTGTTGTTGCTGTTCTTCCTGCATTTCTCACACAGTTCGATTGGTTTCAGCAGGAGCAGCAGCAGCAGAGGCCGCAAAGGCAGCAAGCTCTGCCGGTTGCAGCGTTTTAATTGTAGCAATTTCTTTTTACCTGATTTGTCAATGTCGCCTTGTGTGCGTACAGTGTGTGTGTGTGTGAGCCTATGTCCTTTACCTTTACCTAGATACGGCTCTCGACATGACACGATGCTCTGCTGCGTATTGGAACAATGGTTTTCCATTTCGTGATGCTAATCATTGCTAAAACTCAATGTGTGCACACACACTCACTCACACACACATACACACTCACTCACATATATGCATTGCCGGCACAAATTAACCCTCTGTCAATCACAGTGGGTGAGTATATCCGACTGTGCGCGCTTCACTCACTTCGCTGGCCCGTAAACTGTGCGCAAATTTCCACAACAGGTAAAAGGCAGTTGCACCTTGCAACGTTTACTTGTTAACTATTACAGGGTATGCCAGCTGCAGCATACCCTAGCTCAGCTGTAGAACTTGCTGCGTATTGGGCAAACAAGTTATGCTATTTTCATAAATCTTAAACTTGTTCTACAGCTTAGAGTGAATGTTTTCAGTTCTGATTTGGTTTGTCAGCTTATCAATGGATTTGTATACCCTGCAGATTGCATTGCAAACGGTATACTAGAATTGTTTAGTTGTTAATTAGGAAAACTATTTCAACATTTTGTTATGAGATACATTGTCGAAACATTTGTGGTTGTGCCTAGGAAAGAACTGCACTGGTGGATGATCTTGGTATCCGCTACAACCGAAAAACTAATGATTTCGCACATATTTACATAATGGAATAAATAGTTTTGGGTGTGCTAGGCTTTATAAAGATAAGTTCTAAGGAGTTTGACGCTCTTTTTAACAAAAACCCTCTAAATCGTCCAAAACATGAGTACGGATCACGCATATCGTATGCTGTCTCCAGTATTGAATTCACAAAAGCACAAAATTGAATCTGTACATTACAACTTCTAATACCTATTTGCCTTGCAAGGCCAATAAATTCAAGACTTTTATTATTACTTAATTCCCAATCCTTCCCAATCTTTTTAAATATCCTAACCCAAGGTATCATATATAGGGTACGCCACGTAACTTTTTTTTTTTTAAAACAGTGCGTACAAGATCGATCGTAACGTTGGCTGTGTCTTGCTGGAACCAAATGTTGTCCAAGTCCTCCTCTTCGATTTCCGGGAAGAACCAATCCGTTAACATGGCGCGGTAGCGTTCGCCATTGACCATAATGGCAGCTCCTGCCGCATTTTCGCCTCACGCACACTCTCGGCCACAGCAGCTATATTACCGGCAGTACGCACATTTGTTGGTTTCTCACGCGTTGGTTTATCAATAATTGTGCCGGTTTCTCTCAATTTTTTCAAAAGAAAGCGCACATACGGAGCGGACGGTGCTTTGTTACGACTCATTTCCGTGCGTAATTTTCGCACACATTCCGCAACATTACCATAATTATATTTTAACGCGTTCCTTAATCGAATACACAACCATTTTCGTTCAGCGGAAGGATAAAACTAACTTTCTGTCAAATCACATGTAACATCAGTGTTACCACACTCAAAATAACCACTAGTTCAAAAAAAAATGTTAGATGGCGGACCCTGTACAGTGTTGACCTGTTGTTAGCCGGTTACCCTTCCTTCGCACTTGTAGAACTACTCGTAATTTTTCACTACTAAACCTTTCCATTCCTATACAGGGTATTTATTAAACTAACTTTCCTTGAAATATGTTCCTATAGCTTTAGATAATATGAACCATTTAATTATACATTAACTTCATATCAACTTCAATAGATTATTAAAGAAAACAAACCAAAACATTTTTGTTTTTGATTCCATACAAAATATTGGCAACATTTATATATTATGAAAAACCCTTTTTCACATTACATTTACCATTATTTACTATAAATACTTTGTAAAAAAGCATTTGATTTTCATTTAAGATCCATTTTTTGCATGGTTTTAAAACTATCATAAAACTTCATACAATTAAACTTAAAAATGTTCTACATTTTCTATCAAACTATTTAATTAATACTTTTTAATTATTTTAAACTCGTTTTTGCTACAAAAGTTCAATTCAATTTAAAATTGGTATAGAAACCTTTTGTTACTTGAATAATATTTCCTTTGCAAGAATGTATTTGAATGGGTATTTAAACCACGCAATATGAAATCTCTGCACATTTTGTTTAACTTACATTGTTATTATCCCTTTCGCTTTAGTTTAAACAGCCATTTGAATAATAAAATAAACCTGCAGATGATATACGATATAATACTATGTATGTAGTTATGTTATGGTATATGGACCCATTAAATACTTCTGCAGCTGCTCATTGCAAAAACATTACAGTCCCATCACAGTCATCCTGCTGCCCATCAATCGCCGCATTTGGCCCGTCAATTGCGCCACCAACTCTCTCTCTCTTCCTCCCTTCCTCTCTCTCTCTCTCTCAATCCCTCTCCCTTTGTCCCTGGCAACCTTAGCAGTTCCTGTGGCTGTGCCCGCTTTGCGCTGTGTTTGCGCGTGACACCTGATGTTATTTTACGATTATTGTTTTTGGATTTATGAAACGTAATTCCAATTGCAGCGCAGGTGTTGTCATCGTTGTTGTAGATGTTTGCTGTTGCTGCTGTTGTGTGTTCGCATTTTGCTGCTGCATTCTGCAATTATTATTTAAGCTGGGTGCACTGCAAAATTCCATTAATTAGAATGCCACACCGAGCTCTGGTCTCGCCCGCGGCTCAATCAACTAATTGATGATTTGCATATTAGATCCCCATCATTTTTGGGGTACAGTTATGTGACAATTGCAATAATAATTGAGGGGGTCTTAAAAGAGATTTTAAAAATATGAGAGTTGTGATAGGGTGGCTAGTTGTAGATAGGTGAGTTGTAGTTTCTGTTTTCACAATGCAAATTTGGGAAAACATAAAACGGAATGTTTCCACAACTTACCTATATAATTATATTCAAGCTTGATATATAGCATTGAATTAGTAGGGGAATAGTTGGACAGGTTTCAAGGTGGATTGAAACAGCAGTGTTGTAGTGGGTAGATAGACAGATACATAGATTGACAGACAATATGATTCCGTTAATACCCTTCGACCATTGAAGATAGTCAAAAAGAGTATACCAACTTTTTGAAAATGTATGTAACAGGTAAAAGGAGGCGTGGTAGACCCCACAAACTACGTATATTCTTGATCAGGATCCAGGACACAGATCTCATCTATTGTAAGAGATAAAGACATCGAATTTGATATGAAGATTATTTTATTTCGAGGACATGTAACCTTTATTTTAATTGTCAATAACTTAACTTTTTAATTCGATTTGTAAGCGACGTTTTATAAAGTTTTTGTATTTTAATGTATGGTAAGAAGACTATATCCTCTACTTCTCCTGCAAATTTCAAACCGATCGATCACACAGTAAAGAAGTAGAAGCTTATTATTTTATTTCTAAAATAATTTAAAACAAAAAGTAGAAACTATAATGTATTGCTTAAAGAGTACTGACCTAGAAGTTATTCAAGTCACCTTAGTGCCCGAAGTTCCGAGCCTGCGCTTTCTTTATAAGTATAAATTGTATGACTTAGTCTTTGCAGATGTGTACATATGTTGGTGGTGGAAGACTTTGTCTTTTTTACATTTTTTAAAACTGGGCGGAGGGTATCTTGTTGGGAGTATTCGACTGTAGGGTTGGTCTGCTTTCATAAAGCAATTTTATAAATCTATACACCATAATGTATATTTCCATAACATACAATATAAAGCCATTGCTTACCTTTATCAATAGTTGTAGTTCCAGTTCAGTCTAAAGTGATAGGCAGTTCTTATGAATACCCAGTACATCTTTGCTTATTTGAATCAGAATTTACACATTAATATCTCTATAACTTACCCATTTAATTAGTGTTTATATTGTAATCCTTCTCTCTGCACTTTCCCCTCCAATTCAAACATTCTCAACTTGTTTTCATTTCGTTTATTGAATTTGATTGTTCATTATGCTGCCTTTGCTTTTGTTTATGCTTTGCTTGTTGTTCTTGTTCGATTTTAAATTAAATGTAAAACTACAGTACATGTGTGCGTGTGTGTGTGTATGAAGAGGTGTGTGTGTGTGTTGTTGTGTTTTTTAAATTTAGTTATCAATTATGTGCTGCAAAAATCATTTCTCATATCGAATTTCAACGCTCGCTAATTATGATGATGAGCTGCGTCGGACGTGAACGTGGACTGGACATTGCCCAGGCTGGCTGTAACGCGTGTATAGCTGTCTCTGCCTGCCGCCCCTCTCCTGTGGCACCTGTGATGGGCCGGTTCCGGTGCTCCTCACTTAATTTGCGGCTATCGTGCAGACGCAGCAACTGGGAAACCAGAACGTGTCCGTGTACAGATTTTGGCCATTGCCCTGCAGTGCAATTAAACGTTTTTGTACGTACTTCTGCTCGCACCTGGAGTTGTATCCGTTGGGCAGATCGCACAGGTTCGAGCATGTGTTTGAGCTGCAACAGAAACGGCAAACGGGAAACGGAACGGGGCATCAAAATTATAAGAGTCGAAACGGAAACGCGAATACGAAAAATCAACAACTGTATAAAATTTAGTTGTGGCCTCCGCTCGTAAATTAAACGCAGCAAAAAGCCAAAAAAAGGATAGAAAAAACAAAAGAAAAGGATGCCAAACCCAAAACGAAACAGAAACTGAAACAGGAACAGAGAACAGAAAACAAAACAAACCCCAGGAGAGACGGCTGCAAAAGTTGAAAGTTTAACGAACTCGTTAAAACGGGAATCGCGCGTAATTGATAAGGAGCTGAGCCTCAGCCTTAGTCCGAGCAGAGCCTTACACTGAAGACTGGAGCAGAAGCTGAGCTAAGGCAACGGTACATTCTGGCACTTGGCACTACTTGGCCGGGGCGAATCCCTGCCAGCTGTTGCTGCCTCAAGATTTATGCGCCAATGCGTGCAGGTACGCGACTCTCACTCTCCTTCCTCTTTTCTCTCTCCCTTCCCCTCTTGGTTAAGCAAATTGCGCGCTAAGAGTACTAGAGAAGGAGGCGGGGCAGACGCGAGGTGTGTGCCTGTTGAAGGGGTCGCAGAGCAGGACCACGACCAGGCGACAAATGGCAAACAATTAGGGCACGCATTGACCGACCGAGCGACCCCAGTGGATGATGATGCAGCAGCTCCTGTCCCTGCACCACTTCTACTGCTGCCCCTGCCCCTGTTCGTCACCCCATTTTGAGGCTTGCGCTTTTTATGCCACACCGCGTCGCGTTGAAAGGTTCAATCGGGGGAACGAGTGCAACGTGTCAGCGCACGGTAATCTTTGCCCAGTTTCTCTCTTTTCGGGGTGTTGTATAATTCGTTTAGCCGCAATTATGACACAAAACATAACCAGGCACACACACACAGATAGAGAGAGAGAGAGGGAGAGATAAATTCCCATGCCTTCTACTAGCAAGTAGTGCAGCAGCACTGCCCACGTGCTCGAGGGTTCCCCTAACCCATAACTAGTGTTCCCTTAGAGCGCGCCCTGCAAAGGGGACGCTGTCCTGCTGAGTGTGTGTGAGTGTGTTGACTTTGACAGTGAGGGGAAGCTGGACGTGAACACCTCACGCACTGATTACAAGTGTGTTGTTTATAAATTAATTAACAGCAAACAAGGCAGGGTTAATCAGGGGAGTTGTTTTCTATTGATTTTAAGATTACTCAACAATTTGTTGTGGTTACTACTACTAAAGAGGGAAAGAGACGGCAGATGCGAATTGCATAGGGTATTTTAAAGTACATTAAAATCAATTTATATTGTTTTTTTTTCCAGTTTAAAAAAAAACGAACTGCTGCCTTGCTCTGCTTGTGTTGACAAGCAGTTGAAAGCCAACATTACCCACCTCTGCACACTGCTTGCTGCTGTTAAACACAGCGCGCCGTAGCTAAGACACACACCTTAAATGCTAAGTAGCAGAGCTGGAAAAAACGCGTGGAAAACGCGTGAATTCCTTCCCGCGCCCCCCTGGTGACTTGTGGGCGTGGTTCAAGCAGTTTTTTTCTAAAAAAATTCAGAAAAACTGAAAAAAATGGCAAAAATTTTGGAGGCTTCTGGGGGGCGTGTCCTGCATTCTAGAAATGTGAATTTTCTTGTGAAAAAAGAGGAAAAAAAGAAGAACAATTCAAAAAAAACCGCAGGTCGCCATCTTTTCCGGTTTTGGCGCAATTTCGATTTGAAAATCGAAAAAAACTGCCGTTATTCCAAATGAAAAACTGCTTGTTTTGCGCTAACAGAGCACTGTTAAGTAAGCAGTGCAGTGGTTGGACTGCTTGCACAGACTGGACTGCTTGCCTGCAATTGATATCCAAGACACCATCCCTTGTTGTTATACTTAGCAGAGAAACAAACCAAAGCTAGATATCCAACTGCCCGCTGGTTTCGTGTTTGTCCCGCAATGAACTAGCTAGATTTAGCGGGCTTTCCCGCTGTGTTGGCAACGTATTTCTAGCATTTTTGCAATTTCAATATATAAATACTCTTCTACTTACGCACAAAGCTCCGCCTTGACCATCTGCCTCGCAGTGTTCTCTTCATTGACGACAAACATCCAGTTGCCACGCGAATTGAGCGCCGCTTGTGGCGTTATGAACTGCGACGTTGTCTCGCAGAGTGTTGAGCGTCCGCTGCTCTGGCGCTTGGTCCGTGATACCTTCTTCTTCTTTGCTCCGCCGTAGTTGTTGTTGTCGGTATTGCTCACGCCCACAATATCTAAGAGATCCATGTTGAGCGAAACATCGCGCGTGCTGCGCAACTGTTGCTCGTTCTCCTTCTCACCCTTCTCCTGCTCCTCTTCCTGCTCCCTCTCCTCCTTCTCCCTCTCCTTCTCCTCTTTCTGCAGTGCCAGCTGCAGCGCCTCCGCAGCCAACTCTGTCAGCTGCTGCTGCTGCAGTTGCTCGACTATCGCCTGCGTGTCCTTCTGCTTGAGACTCAGATCCCGCACCAGACGTTTCAGCCAGAGCGTCGCATTGTAAGGAGTTCTGCCCGCATTGTTGTAATAGAGCTGCATGACAGCAGGTGGTGAGAGTCCAACGGGTGACTGCTGCTGCTGCTGCTGCTGCTGCTGCTGTTTGCCGCCCCCTTGCTGCCCCGCTGAGGTGTACAGCAGGTAGCTGAAGAAAGGGAAAACGTAATGAGATGCCAACTGGAGTCTTCTCTCCTCTTCTCTCTCACTACTCACGGGGGTCGCTCTGTGGTTGGCGAATTGGGGGCAAAGAGGGGATTGCCTGCTGTGCCACGATTTGACACGCCGCCAAGTGGATTGTTGTAGTTGTAGCCATTGAAGTCTTGGCCATAGGGATAGTCGCGCTTCGGAAATATATACCTGGGATCGTAGAAGACAGACGTGATTGAGGTGAACTCCTCCCAGGTCTCGTCAACCAGCAGGGTGGCTGCCTCGTACCCCCATTTGCGTACGAGGCTCTTGATGAGGTATCTGCGAATGGGCAAAGACAATGTTATTAAGATGATGAGATGATGCGTGATGCAAGAGATTGCCAGAGCAAGATTGCCCGCCCTGCGTTCGCATGGGAATCTCCTGCGAAAGTGGCTGCTCCATGCACTTGTCGACATCGCCCAATTATCTGTCTGCTTATGTAATGCACAGCCGGATGGGCAGGCAGACGGACAAGTAGGCATGCCCCCCTGACACATATAATAATTAATATGCAGTCAGCCAGCGGCAGGTACCGTTAATCATAAATTGAGACATGTCTTCCGATGTATTTTCAACACTTCTTATCATCGCCATCGCATGCGTGTCACGTGCCACGCCACGAGACGAGGCAGAGACAGAGACAGAGACAGAGAGGTGAAAACATACTCATACTTGTTGTTGTCTTTTTATTGTCTCTGTCTTTTTAGAATTATGCAATAATCAAATTCCGTAGGCCTCATAAAAAGGCTACTTAATCGCGGCGACAGCGCGCGACCTTTCGTTGGCGTCGCGCTTATCAGTCGCATTAACATCGTCATTAAGAAGCGCCGCATCATCGACTTATTATCATTGCCCGCGGCTGCAGCTGCAACTAACGAACATTTTATTTAAATCGAAGAAATTGTCTAAAAATAGCCAAACAAATGGAAAACCAGACGCAAAGCCAATCGAGATGTGACGGCGATTGAGGGACTGATGAACGCAACGACTAGTAAATACTCTACTGAAGGGGGAAGCCAAGTGAAGTGTAATGAGTGTGGTATAGTTGGAGGGAACTTGGGAGTATTTGACAAGAGCAAGAAAATAACAATGGTCGAATTATATACATATAATTGACTGTATATAAAGATTAACTTGATATCAAGGTTGGTGCGAACAATTTTTTTCTATTAGTTTGAAAAGTCTGGTACGAAATTTAGTATAGTCTAAATCACTTAGGCGAAAGATTGTAATAATAATTGACGGTACATTAAGTTTATGCTTTAAATCTCTCAGATAATTGAGTTAAATGTAGAAAAAGGAATTTGTAAGTATTTGACTGGAGAAAGACGGCTAAGACTTTATGTAAACTTTAAGCTCGAAATCTTCGATATATAATAGAAATTACGATTTCTGGTGTGGATTTCTGTGTTCATAGAAAAGAGGAAGCTGGGTTAGGAAAGTCATAATTTAAAATATGTTAAAAAAACTTCGGATTTTATGACTAGAAAAAGTCAATGCAACCAATTGACTCTTGGTAATGTTTAAGATGTTAACTTGATATTGTGCCGCATGATTTGACGCAAAGAAACCTTCTGGACCGAATCAACGCCTGCGATATGCTGCTGAAACGGAACGAACTCGACCCATTCTTGAAGCGGATGGTGACTGGCGACGAAAAATGGATCACATACGACAATATCAAGCGAAAACGGTCGTGGTCGAAGGCCGGTGAATCGTCCCAAACAGTGGCCAAGCCGGGATTGACCGCCAGGAAGGTTTTGCTGTGTGTTTGGTGGGATTGGAAGGGAATCATCCACTATGAGCTGCTCCCATATGGCCAGACGCTTAATTCTACCATCTACTGCGAACAACTGGACCGCTTGAAGCAGGCGATCGACCAGAAGCGTCCAGAATTGGCCAACAGGAAGGGTGTAGTGTTCCACCAGGACAACGCCAGACCACACACTTCGTTGATGACTCGTCAGAAGCTACGGGAGCTCGGATGGGAGGTTTTATCGCATCCACCATATAGCCCGGACATAGCGCCAAGTGATTACCACCTGTTCCTGTCCATGGCGAATGCCCTTGGTGGTGTAAAGTTGAACTCAAAAGAGGCATGTGAAAAGTGGCTGTCCGAGTTCTTCGCAAATAAGGAGGGGGGCTTCTACGAGGGAGGTATTATGAAGTTGCCGTCTAGATGGAAACAGATTATCGAACAAAACGGCGCATATTTGAACTAAATCCGATCACTGTATCACTTTTTATAAAGCATTGAATAAAGAGCAAAAAAGCGGAAGGGAGATATTTGACAACCTTATATATTGATCTATATTTCATTATCTGGTTAATATTAGATTCTAGTAAATGGATAAGGGTGAATATATTGTATGATGAGGAGAATCCATCAGAACTTAATATTCCTTTGACTGCAGATAAACTAACCTCAAATACCATATAATACTGCACTTTTAAATATGATGAGATGGTGTTCTTACACTTTTAAATAAATATCATAATATCTTGTCTTTCACATATCCATAAATATTCTTCTGTCTTTAAGCAAACAAGTTAAAGAATCTAACTGCAAAAGTTCTTTTAATTCATTCCAATAGCTCTTAACCCCCCTCTGGTTAGGGCAAAGAGATGCTAAATTATTCGTAGAAGAGGGGCGGAGGTGGGGATTCATAAATATTCGAGAAGCACGCGGTGCCTCGTCGACGTCGTCGTTGTCGTTGTCGTCACAGCCAAAGTGTCTTGAACTGTCAATTCAAGTTTATTGGGTCAAGGAGCCCAACCAGCTGGTCGAGCAGCATCGCAGCCGGAGTGAGTACGTGTGTTTTCGTTGCGGAAACCAGCCAACAGGTATACACACGCACACACACTCATTTACACACACATACTGACAATAGATGCCTAGCGCGGGCATATGCGAAAACTAGTTTCTGGTTTTTCGGCACCCAAACTCGACTCGAATTGGTTTCGAGTTGCGTTGCTTGTGGCCAAACATTTGTTTGAAATGCATTTGCATTTTGGTTTGCTCCGCTTCTTCCACTTCTTCTTCTCCCTCTATCTTTGTCTCTTCTACTTCTTCTCTTGCTGTTAAGTGTGTTATTTATGGGTGCTGGCTTTGTGTGGCCATTAGCCGGAGACCGGCTTCGACTTCGACTTACGTGGGATAGTTATCGACGTGCTCGCAGTAGGTTTTGCCGGGCCTGGCGCAGCTGTAAGACATGGACCAGTGTTGTATAACACACAAATATAGATGACTAGCTTCACTGGACTTACTTGGGCGTCTGTCCCGGCGGCGCTGGTAGAAATTGGCAAGGCGGGGCTCCGTAGAGGCCGCATGATGGCGGAGAACTGAATGCGGCTGAAGTACAAGCTAATATCTGGAGAAAGGGGGTATTCATTAGTGTTGAGTACGATATGAAAAGGGGGAAAGGGGCCCCACTTACCACATAGGTAAAGAGAATATGATTAAAACTACTAGAAGTGCGACGACAGCGACGGAGACGGAGGCGCGTAATACTCTTTGTCATTGTCAATTCATTCGTCGTTGGTTTTGCTCGATTTGCATTTGCATTTGCGTTTCCTTTCTCCTCAGATTCACAAAGAGTTTGCCACTTGAATTACGCTTGGTTTGCTTTATTATTGTCTTTCTGGTTTTCTGTCTCGTTTCTTCTTCTTTATCTTTTTTTCTTCTGCAGCTGCGGCGTGTTGTCAGTTTTGGCTGATGAGCTGAAAGCGAGCGAGAGAAATTTCATAAACGAGATAATTATGCGAGGTTTAATTATGTTAAGTAAACCTCCTATTTGACAGTGGTGTGCTTAAGAAGATACTGGGGAGAGATATTTGTTTGCTTGGGATATATATGAGTCTTTACTCCAGTACTCCTTTTAGGGAGTCAATTCTTGGCAGACTCTTTAAGCTTATTTGACAGTACAAGCTAAACTAAGGTTTATTTAGGGTAATGGAGCTTTCTCTCTGTTCAAGATTCTTTATATTTGATATATTTTTGCCTTTACACATTTCTATGTGTATAGTAAACTTAAGGTCAGTATATTTATCTTTCTATCTCCATATAAAAGATGTAAGCCATTTATATGGTATGTCTCTGTCATTATCTATATATCTTTCTACCATATGTTTTGATAACTTTATATGTTTCTATAACTATAACTATTCAATCAATTTGTCATTCTAAAAGTATTTTTATATATGCAATAAATATATTCAATACACTATAAAACCAGATAGAGAGTCTGCCTTCTTCCGATTGTCCCTTTACTAGTTAAATTTAATATATCAACATTTTATGAAATTTTGAATTGATTGTCCCTATTAAAGCTATACAATATATGTACATACTTAGTTGTCCAGTTTTAATGAAATCGAAAGATATTAAGTCGGCTACAATATAACGTTAGGCTGGCGAAAACCCTCTGACTGAACCCTCCCCGAGGGTGCCGGCTGGGCAATGGGCTGTGTATTGACTCAAACTTCAGATTCAAACACTGTCCTGTTGCTCGGGCCAATACACGGCCCAGCTGAGGCGAGGACCCAGCAACATGCGGACCATAAAAGTCTGGTGCTGTGAAGTCCGAAGCCATGGTCAGAGGTGCCTGGCAGATAGGCCTAAAATGCTATGGGGTGGTTCCCAAGAACAAAATTAACCAACATGGAGTCGATGGAGTCGTCGAAGGATTCAACTCGGGCTGGGATGTCAGCCCAAACGTCGGTGGAAGGCGTGACTGCTACCACCGGCGGGCACGGGGGGGTAAACACCCCTCTACGTGTCGCCAGCGGTCACACCTCTGTACTGGTGGGAGCAGGCCAGGACAGTTGTACAACTACTGCCTCAACGTCCAAAAATGCCAAGATGTGGCGCGGTACCAGAGTCCACGCAGACTCGGACAGCGACCCTCAGGGCAACGATATAAGTGCTGAGGTGGAAGATAGCCTCTTGCGCTCCCCAGTCAAGGGTTCCAACTCCCCGAGTAGGGAAGGGCCCAAAAAGACGAAGGAGGGCCTGAGAGCTAAAGCCCAGTACAAAGCGGCTCTTAAAATCAAATCTCGGCTCGCTGGCAGCAAAAATCTCACCCCCGAGGAGAGTAAAAAGCTGGAGTGGGCCGAAGAGAAGATCAAAGAGGGCCGCAAACACTTCGAGGGCAAAATGGCGATGAAGGCAACTTCTAGCCAATTTGCGAACAAGGTCGAGGAGCTGCTGCTCACCAAAAGGCAGAGATCCGAAGACCAGGACAAGGCGGATGTGCCCGTGAGTAAGCGGCCGCGCCAAAAGGTGGAGAAGACCCCCAAAAAGCCGCTGCCGAAAAGGGAGACAGCGAGCGATGTTGCGCGTCGGCATTTAGTCGTTGCGCTCATCGACCGCAGTAACCCCCAAGGCAAAATCACACCTGAGAAGTGGAAGATGGTAGAGCTGAAGCTACTGGACGCCCTATTCAAGCGAATGGAGGAGCCGGGGTCTCAGCCTATCACCTTCGACGGAGCAGGTTGGCTTAACGGGGTAAAGATTTTGAGCTGCAAGGATGACCTCACCCTGAAGTGGGTCACCGACACCGTGGCCAAGATGGACACCCTCTGGAAAGGTGCTAAGCTGGAGGTAGTTGACAGAACCTGTATTCCGTCAATACCGAAAGCGAAGGTACTCTTCACGAGGGTTGTACCAAAAGACCAGGCGCTCAAGCTGCTCAGATGGCAGAATCCGGACGTGCCTACCGCTGATTGGACGGTACTACACGTTGGCAAGCCGGAAGGCAATGGCCAACAGATGGTCCTCCAAATCAGCAAGGAGGCCGAGGATATGCTCTACCCGAGGTTCGGAAAGATGGCGTGGGGAGTAGGTAACGTCTACCTACGACTCAAAAAGCGCCACCCGAACGACACCAATGCCAACACACTAGAGGTCGGTGAGGTCGAAAAAGACCTAGAGGCACTGACGGACGCGGCCAATAGCCTCGATATAGAGGACGAAGCGGAGGAGGATGGTGACCTGACTATAATAGCCAACCCATCCAAGCTGAAGGAGTCCGAAACTAGCCATGAAGCTAAGGATCCTTCAGCTGAATCTCCACAAGAGTAAGTTGGCGTCGGCGGAGCTCCTCCTAACCCTGGAGGAGGAGTCCGTCGACGTGGCCCTAGTCCAGGAGCCCTGGATCGCGTCGGGCAACAAGATCGCCGGGCTAGGGTCGAATAACTACTCCATCTTCTATTCAACAACAGTAAGTAAAGCTAGAACTGCAATTCTGGTGAGAAAAGGCATCTATGCTTACCTTATGACCAATTACAGCACAGACGACATCACGGTGATAGCGCTAGAGGGAAGCAGGGACGAACCACTCCTGATGGCGTCCTGCTATCTAGCGCACGACAGGGAATCGCCGACAGAAGAGACAGAGCGTCTGATCCGGGAGGTGAGCCAGAAGAGGCAACCCCTAGTGATAGGCGCCGACGCCAATGCACATCACACCCTATGGGGCTGCAAGGATGTCAACAATAGGGGTGAGTCACTGCTAGACTTCCTTTTACAATATAACATTAAGATCGCTAATAGGGGAGAGGAACCCACATACGTAGGTCCCACCTCATCTAGCATTATAGACTTAACACTCGCGTCTGGAACAAATACCGAAGTCACGGAATGGAGGGTCCTTAGCAAACCCTCCTTCTCAGACCATAGGTATATCCAGTTCGAAGTTGAATTTGAGTGCACAGTGACAAAAAGTCTTTACAAAAATCCCAGGAACACCAACTGGGATATGTTTAAGACCAAAGTGACAAGGACACTCCCAACTCCAACACCAATCTCAACAACGGTGGATATCGAGAAGTCCGTGAAGACTCTCTGTCACCACCTAACCTCAGCTTTTAATGCTACGTGCAAGACCTCAATAACAAGAAGGAAACAAAGACCACCCTGGTGGAACCCACAATTGAAGGCACAACGCACCGACCTACAAGAAATCTTCAAACTAGCCAAAAAAGCAAACGAAGATATTGTATGGGACGAGTATAGGACAAGGCTCCGAGACTTTAAGAAAAAGGTCCAGACAGCCAAGAGGAACTCATGGAGATCCTTTTGCTCTGGTATCGAAAAGGTCACGGAAACCGCCAGACTTAGGAAGCTCCTGTCAAGCCAACCGGCAATCCAGAGCCAACTAAGAACTGGCGATGGCCAATGGACGAACAACAGTGGGGAAGCGACGAATGCCCTTTTAAATGAGCACTTCCCAGGCTGCACAGACGCACTAGATACACAGCAATCAGTGCACACGAACCCAGTGTTTGACATACCTGGGAATATAATCACACATCACAAAATCCAGTGGGCCATAGAATCCTTCGAGAGCTACAAATCCCCTGGGTTAGATGGCATAATACCAGCCATGCTGCAGAAGACCAAAGAAAAGGTCACTCCATGGCTGGAAATAATATTCAAAGCATGTTTAAGACTGGCATATGTACCTGTACCCTGGAGGACAGCACGTGTTGTGTTCCTTCCAAAAGCAGGAAAATGCAGTCACATGCAACCGAAAGACTACAGACCGATAAGTCTCACCTCTTTCCTACTTAAAACCCTGGAAAAGATTTTGGATCTGCATATAAGAGGAGGCATGAACCGACTCGCAGAACCCAACCAACACGCCTACACGAAAGGGAAATCGGTGGAAACGGCGCTACACTCCCTAGTAGCCACCATAGAAAAAGCCTTACACCACAAGGAATTCGCCCTAGGAGCGTTCCTGGACATCTCAGGTGCATTTAACAATGTATCTACGGAAGCGATCATGCGAAGCCTGAGAGCTGTAGCAACCCACGAGGCTGTAAACTCTTGGATAGAAAACCTATTGAGCTGCAGAAGAGTAAGAGCCGAATGGGGAACCACTACCATAACCAAAGCAGCGCACAGAGGCACGCCGCAAGGCGGAGTGCTGTCGCCGCTATTGTGGAACCTAGTGGTGAACGACGTACTAAAGAAATTTAAACGGAAAGCCCCAAAGATAACCGCCTATGCAGATGACATAGCCATAATTATCGTGGGCAAATGTCCAACGACGATCAGCTCAGTCATGGACAGTACACTGAAAGAAGTACTGAAGTGGGCGATGGAAGTCGGACTCAGTATTAATGCGGACAAGACGGATCTAATTCTCTTCACTAAGAGATACAAGATACCGCAATGGACTCCGCCGTCTATAAATGGTGCCGTGCTCGAGCCAAAAAAGAGCGTAAAGTATCTAGGAATAGTACTGGACAGCAAGCTGAGCTGGAAGACCAATGTCGAGGAAAGGGTAAAGAAGGCCACATGTGCACTATATGCATCGCAAAAGATGCTAAGTAGCACATGGGGCTTGTCTCCCAAACTGATGCACTGGATCTTCATCTCAATTGTTCGTCCAATACTACTCTACGGTGTCCTAGTATGGTGGAAGGCCACAAAGAAATCCACATACCTCCTAACAATGGAGAGGGTACAAAGACGGGCACTGATGTGCATTACCGGGGCACTGAGATCTACTCCAACAAAGGCCTTGGAGGTGATACTAGGAGTTCTCCCCATCGACATTCAGGCCAAACTGCTAGCACAAAAGACCGCACAACGTCTCTGTGCTGGCGGCAATATGGCCCTCGCAAACTACGGGCATGGTGAAGTAGGAGGAGAGTCGCTAAACAGCACGGACTATGTGACCCCAATAAACAACTTCTCCAGAACGCCCACTCTAATAGGACATGAAGATTGGAAAATCGGCATGGACGAAAACGCAACAAAGCTATTTACGGACGGTTCAAAAATGGAGACCGGCGTAGGCGCCGCGGTCTACTGTGCAGACCCGCCCATTCAAATATCGTATAAGCTGCCAGATTACTGTAGCATCTTCCAAGCGGAGGTCTTCGCTATAAAGAAGGCTGCAGAACTTGCGACAACGCTCAACAAGGATCGGGTCAACATTTTTGTCGACAGTCAGGCGGCTATCAAATCCATGCAATCCTACGTCATCAGCTCCAGAAGTGTACTGGCAAGCAGGGAAGCATTAGATGCATTAAGCATCCGCTCGAAGGTGCGCATCTTTTGGGTTCCCAGTCACCAGGGCATTGACGGAAACGAGATGGCAGACAGGCTAGCGAAGGAAGGTGCCGAATCTAGACAACTGACAATTGAAGACCTGAAGAGACCGCTACAATCGATAAGCCACAGCTTAGAAGAAAGCGCTGCAACAATAGCAGGGAGAAGGTGGTACAACACAACGAACTGCAGGATAACACGCACTATGTGCAATCATGTAAACATGAAACTGACCCAATATGTCATTCAGCTCCAAAGAAGAGACTGTAGAACAATGACGGGTATACTCACGGGAAATTGCCTGACCGCAACGCACGCCAAGAAGTTGGGCATTACCGACAACGAAGAATGCAGGAAATGCAAGGTACCAGGAGTACAAGAAACTCTGGAGCACCTCATCTGCGCCTGCCCCGCACTCATGACCTCGAGAGCGAAATGCCTTGGAAGCCCCTTGCTTGCATCGCTGAGAGAAGCAGCGGGCCTGGCACCCCAAAAACTCCTGGCTTTTGCCAAACTAACCAGCATACTAGACTGGGATAATTAAACCGATAAATTAACAGCCTCCATCACTTATCCGGCAACACTAAGGATCATACTGATCTATGTGAGGCCCCCACTTGGGGGCCTGCCGATATAACCTAACCTAATATAACGTTATCTGGCAATGATCGTATAAAAACCACCATTCCACCCGATTGCTTCTATGGCATCTAAATGTTATGAGATCCCAATTTGACGAAAGTATAATTTACATACATATGTAGAAAAAGCAGGTGCAGTAAACTTGTATTTTATTGGTTCAACTCGGATCGTTCTCATTTTTATACATTGTACAGCAATATGAAGCATATAATGTAAGTGCCAATTTTCATCAAGAATGCTGAAAAACTAAGAGATTAGTTTCGTGGCAATATTCAGACGAGCGGACAGAATCATAAAGCTAATTCAACTCCTCTGTTGATACAGATTCAGAATATATGTATTATATATACTCTTACTTTAGTGAGTTGCAGATTTTTTCTTAGGTGAGTTGCAAAGTCCTCGATAAAATTAAATTATACACTGAAAGGGTATAGATATATCTCTTTAAATCTCTTACTTACACTTTTTTATTTATTGACTACCTTACTTCTTCGTTGATTATTATACGCTATATCTTCAAAGATCTTATGAAAACGGGAATACTTAAACCAGTTCACCAAATAAATTCATAACAGACTTATCTCCACTCTGGTTATAGCAAATTATTTTCCAATTATCTGCAAAGGTCTGCAACAAATTCGACTAACCCGCACCTTGTGTAACTCCAAATGCATAAAATGAGACTCAAATTGGTTTTCATAACTTTTCAGCGGGCATAACTAATGGAAAACCTAACGACATTTGCTGCACAAACAATTGCAGCATGAACAATGGCAACAATAACAACAATGACAATGGAAACAACAACAACAATAATTGCAGAGGCTCAACAAAGTGTTTTCGCGAGGTGCTTCACTTCCTATTGGCTCAGGCTGTGGCTCTTGTTGTGGGTCTCGGTTCATTTTTGTGTTGGCACCTTACAAGCGTTAATAGTTCGTTAGAGGCTCGCGAGAAGTCGCAAGTCAACGGGTTCAGGCTTAGGTTGTCGCGAGTCAACTCAAACAATCGACGCAAACTTCGTGAATTGCGAAAATAAATTGCTAAAAGTGAAAGTGAACACGACGATGCTATGACGATGACAGTAGGCGCTGCTGGCAGTCGTAAACTGCAAAGTGC
This sequence comes from Zaprionus davidi, assembly GCA_018903715.1. Lineage (NCBI taxonomy): Eukaryota > Metazoa > Arthropoda > Insecta > Diptera > Drosophilidae > Zaprionus > Zaprionus davidi. The sequence continues at coordinate 1,424,856 of JAEIGL010000009.1, read as the reverse complement.
ACCCTAAAGTAACAACAATAACAATAGATCACACCCACTAGCTGTTAATTGAGTGTTGTAGCTGTTGTTGTTGCTGCCCCGTCAACGGGGCGTATTAATGAATGTCGAGCGACAGCTTTGTCTCAATGTTTCAATATTTATGTCGTAATGAATAAAACTATTAACAACCTGCTAATTGCGTTGGCTGCTACTCGATTTGCAGTTTCTTTGATTTATAACAGACATGTATTATAGCGGATTTATTATAGATTCAATTATGGTAAAATATGTGGAGCACATGTTGAGGAAGGTGAATGCTGCACGGATCTGTGTATGACTTATGGCAACTTGCTTACAGATCAGTCTGTTGCTGTACTGTTATCAGGGTTATATGCAGATACAACTCTATTATGTACATACTTATATTACTGAGTTGAGTGATGAGTGAGTTTTGCATGCTAACCTTACGAGCTCTCTCCCGTTTATTCTCTTTTGGGCCTTTCCTTATTTTGTTGAGATTATTATGAACATGTTATTAAAGATCTAAATGATTTAGCTGTAATTAGTTATACTTTATATAATATACGTGCAATTTTAAAAATTGTTTAAGTTATTTAACTAAAACGAGATGAACGCTAAATCGCGTGATCCCCACAGTTTTCCTTCGCCTAAACTTAAATAAATTCTGGAAGAAAGGAAGATATTATAGTCCACTATGAATATGCCAAACTCATTAAGTTATATTTTTTATACTTCGCTTACAAATTTAACGGCAAAATTAAACTATTGATTTGTGGGCATTGATTGTGAGTGAGGCAAATTACATTTGAAATAAAGTTGATCTGCGTATTGTATATATAAGTCCTCATGTCACATTTGGTGTCTCTAAGTTTTATAATAGCGGAGATCTGTGTGGTCATACTGACGGAGAGACAGACAGACAAATGTCTCAATCGACTCAGCTAGGGATTATGATCAATATATGTATCATTGTGGGGTCTGTTGTGCCTTGTGCCTGTTGCATACATTTTCACAAAGTCAGTATAACATTTTCTGTGGTTGGACCGTTTGATAGGCCAACACTTTTCTGTTTATTCTCGCCATGGGCGTTTTCCAGTTTTGTAGAAATTATTATGAAAGTGCCATCAAATAATTGGTAAATCTAGATGACTTAGTTGTAAACAGTTATACTCTACGTAATATACGTGCAATCTTTAAAATAAGTTTAGTTAATTCACTACAACTCTCTTCTGTATACTCTCCTCACGCGTCTTTCCTCATTTTGTAGAAATTATTACAAACATGTTATTAAATAATAATTATATCTAGATTAATTTAATATAATTAGTTATATATTATATGGACCATTTCTATAAATAGTGTCAGCAATTTTCAGCGTAATCTGATTAGTTATTTCTACAAAATTCCCTCTTTTATTTTTCAGATTTGGGAACTTCCCCCACATGGATTGCGTGTGAGAACAGATAAAACAATTCTAATGAAATATTTAGGTAATAACTGATATACAACTCCCCTTTCTGCCACCTCCCGCTGAGCGTAGCCAACTAAACAGCTACTGGCAATAAAAAAACTCTAGAAATAAAAGCCAAAAAGCAGCTCAAATCAAGAGCAAAGCAAATCGAAACAAAATCACAATGTGATATCAGAACCGGATTCCGTGACAAGCCAGCGTGTTAAAGATCTGAAAAGATCGTAAAGAACACTACAATTAGATGACGATTCAGACAAACAGACGGACAGACAAAGAGACAGACATACAGACAGACAGACAGGCAGAGATACACACATACAAGACATAGAGACAGCATGAAAACAATTTGAATGAGTTGCTTATGCGGTACACCTGCTGTACTCGAACTGGTTGAGGGAGGAAGAAGAGGAGGTGGCTACGGGGGAGTGTCTTAGGGTGTTGTAGGATTTCCGGGATTGCTGAGCCTGGTCAAGGCTTGCTGCTGTCACATTGTCACTTTCATTTAAATCAATCAGCCAAGCTGAAACCCATAAACACAAGCCAAGCTCAATGCACAAATGAGCTCGACAGCAGCCACATTTGGGCTGCGACACCATTTCGTGGCCATTTTGCCATTTTGGCCATTTAGCGACATTGTCGCCTTTGGCTAATGGAGTCCGCCTCCGACTCTACACACTCTACACACAGTTGCACCCACGCTCGGGGAATATCCCAAGTCGCTTCAGCAGCTCGTAAATCATAATCGAGACTCAGTTGTTGTTGTTGGCTGCTGTTCGAGATAGTTTATGGCTTATTGAGTATTTGGCCATTTGCACGGCATTAAGTCACTTTCGGCCCCAAAATGCAGCGCATAGTGTCAGTAAAGGAAAAGAGAGAGAAGGAGAGAGGAAAACATTTTCCATTCGATAATTAACAAGTTGTTAAAATCGACTGCAATTTGTTGCGAACATAATTGCTTGTTTATTAGTTTAGAAAACTGTTTATATTATCGTTTAGTAAATATAATAAAAATTTTATGTCTATTGTATGTTTTCTTTGGCAAATATTATTGGGGGGTAATTGGGGTTCTTCAACAATAAACAAATACAAGTCGAAACAGAATGTTTATTTGGAAAAACAGCAACAACAAATGAAATTTATGGGGGGAAATAGAAGGGAATATATAAAGATATGTGACTTATTCAATCAGGATTTCTATAATTTGTTTAGTCATGAAAACAGACTTAATTTTACTTTGAATTTAAGTTAAAGTAAGATATATGACTTATTTCATTAAGGATTAATTTCGCTAGTGTAAAAACAGATACAAAATTACTTTGAAGATAAGTTTTAAGGACAGAATATTTATTCAGAGATTTGATATTCTTGTAAGAATAGATTAAAGATTACCGTGAATATATATAATTTTATGAGAGATATTTGACTTATTTAATCGAGAATTTATTGTGAAAACAGATTAGAGAATACATTGACTTTTAAAGAAAGATATACGACTTATTTATTCAGGGATTTAATAATCTTGTAATCGTAAGTCAGACCTTATTCGGCTGATTAAAGATTACCTTGAACATATATAAGTTACAGAAAGATGTGAAAATATATTGAGGAAATATATATGTCTTATTCGATTTATGGTTTCTTTGAAGTGTAAATAGATAAACTTTTGCTTGATTTTAACTTGAAATTGCCAAATACTAAAAGACTCCTCAAAGTAACCTTTTTCAATTATGCAAGGTCCCTTGTGCTCTCTATCTACCTAACTAACCCGAGTAAATCTTTTGATGATCTTCAAGCGTATCATATCTTGAGTGTGTCATGAATCAAAGCCGATTGCCGCAACTCCATTAGAGGTGTACAACGAATTCGCAATAAAATTCACATAAAATTTCGTAAAAACAGCTAGAGACGATTAATTGCCGATATAGATAGTTTGTGTGCCCTTGTGGGGAGAGGGTGAGGGAGGGGGGAGTATCTCTAGGTTATCGTTGGGTCTCTCTCGCAGCTAAGATGAAAGATTGCTTAACTTTTGTTTTGGGTAATTCTGGTAACCAAATTTTCCATAACTCAACCGCAAGTCAGACCTTCTGCGGCCACCCCCGCTGGCTCTCCCTGGCGGGTCGATTAGCGTAGCTTTCACCCATTAATTTGGACTTCAATAAAAATGATTTAACTTAATTTGGCACTAATTTGGCAGCACTCCCCCAGCAGACACAACACACACACTCTCACACTCAGTGGAAAGACAATGGACCGATATAAATACCGAAATACCAAAATACCGAAATACCAATACCAGCAGATCGCTTCATTATAATTTTTTAAGCATATATTTTTATACTTGAGTCTAACTGAGAAATTAAGCACGACTTTTCAAGGTTGTTGTTGCTGCTGTTATTGTTTGTTTTTGTTTCATTGGCTTCGTTTTATTTAATTTGTGAGGTTTTTTAACTGTTTCTTTTTTGGATTTGGTTTACATGTGCTTTGATTGGTCTGGAGTCGATTTCAATCAATTAATTACTCACCTTTTCGCCAATTGTTTATAAATAAATTGAGAATCGAGTCTTAATTGTTATCTTTATCTCGCGGCGATCGCTGACACAGTTTATCAATTCACACTGCACACGTTTCGATGATCTTCTCTCTGATTATTATTATTTAATATTTTCGCGGGCTTCTCTTCGCGTTTTCTGTTTTTCTCTTTTGTTTGCCTTGTTTTGTTTTGATTGGGACTTCAAGTCGTGTGTTTGTATGCGTATGTGTAGATTCACTTGAACTAATTGAGAAAACTTAGCACGTTCGAGCACGTAGAAAGGCAACTCAAAGATTTCAATTCCGACTCAGCGCGAGTTCGAGTTTCGATTTCGATTTTGGTTTTGGGTATTTCGATATCGTTTTCGGTTTCCGTATCACGCGGCTAGCCCAATCGCGGCTGCAGCTCGTAGCCAACTGAGCGTGGGGCCTCAAGCTTGAAGCTTGAGTTGAGTCTACGAGGCGAGCAGAGCAGCGGGCAGAGACAGAGGCAGCGGCAGAGGCAGAGGCAGAGGTAACAACAAATTATACGATACACACACGTCATGCCGGTTGCAGCTAGTGAGATGTGTGAGAAGAAGAGAGCGGGACGGGAAGAGAGGGAAGACTGCGCCGCAAACTCTTTGCCTATGAACTTTTGCCTTTGGTGATTCATGGTGCATCATCTCGCGATGATGATGATGATAATCATCGTCGCCTTATCGATTCTCCAAATCATGTTGAATGCGCTCACCAAACACCGGAAGTTTATTAGGCATCTCCCTCTCCTGCTCTTTCCCCCTGGCCCACCTGCCTTGTGAAACAATAAAACGACTTTAGTTTTATTTATTGTCAATTTTTATTTATTTTCTGTTTTGTTTTACATTGTCGCGAAATATGCGAAACTGTAAAAAAGTGAATTTATTTAAATTGTAAATTTATTTTGCCATTTTTGCTGCTGTCAGTGTTGTTGTTGTGGTTGCTTTATTGCTGTTGTTGTTGCTGCTTTTGTTGCCAGCCATAGACACAATTCATTGTTAACAGATGCTTTTGATTTTTATGGCCAATGAAGGTTATTTCAGCTTTTATCTCTGCCCATACACACGTCTCTAAGCGTCTGTCCCTCTGTCTATCCGTCTTCTGCTGCTGTGCTTACTTCTCCTATTCGGTTTTTGGTTTTTTTGGGTTTTCAAATTTTTGGCAAAGAGTTTTTTTTCGAATGCAAACGACGTCGTTGCTCTGGGCCAGCCTCACGCATAAGGCAAGAGGTGTTTTAATGGCGCTACAAACACCACGCACAATTGTGGGAGGCATAAGCAGTTGACAAAGAGAGGGAGAGAGAAGGAAAGGGCGAGAGAGATGGGGAGAGAGACGGGCAGAGAAAGAAGGAGAGCGAGTGACAGAGATAAAAAGACAGAGAGGAAAAGGGAGAGTGATCCAAGAGACGTTAGTGTTTTAGAAACACAAAGCTGATACTCTTTCTATGCATAAGAAATTGTATTATATAAGAAACTGTATTGTATGTTAAGTTATGTAAACAATGATAGTTGTGGCAGCGTGATAGTAAAGGTTGCAACGCTGCATGTAACTATCGAAATGTTCAGAATAATCGAGCTGTTAGTTAGTCGTTAAGTTGAAGTTAGGGGTGGCACAAAACTAGTCGTCCTGTGAGAGTCGTCGGAGAGAGTCGTAGAAGAAAGTCGTTGAAGAAGTTTTTGAAAAGGCGGATAAGTCGGTCAGCCTTTTGGAAACGTGCATTGGATAAGTCAGACTATCTTCGGAAGTAGAATTTGTGTTGCGTGAATCAATCTGAGTTAGTTAAAGTAAAATTGAACATTGTCAAGTTGAAATATTTGTACTACTTAAAATAACCACGAACTATATTAATTAATATTAAACAATGAAATATAAGTCAATAAATATTACAAATATTACTATATATTGCATTATATTATATTAACAGAATGCAATAGTTTTATAAAGATATGTGGTAATCAGAAAGCCAAGGGAACGATTGTGAAACCAATAATAAATACTCATTCGTCTAAAGCTGAAAATGATCAAGGGGAATAGAAGTTGTCATATTATATAATACATAAGAATTATATTATATTATTATGAAGGATGAATACAGGATATTTATAGAGAAATTTGATACAAATTGATCATTTAACAAATTGATCTATGAGAATTTAATAAGATCTAGCTCTACTCCTAACTTATTTTGCAAAGAAGAATGGTCTTTTTATCATAATAATCTTTATGATGCAAGGGTTTCAGAAGGTCAATAGCTAGAGATGTCACTCTTAAACTCCAAGTTTATTTTTCATAGAATACATATTCAACATGATCTTCATATGCGAATTGTTTGAGCATGGCAATAGCTAGAGATTTCTCTGCTCTATACTATCCCAGCAATGTCTCTATACTCTATACTCTAAGTTCTTTTGTAAAGAATAATGATTCAAAAAGGCAAGGAAATGATTGGAAACTCTTCAGCTTCTAAATCTCTTTGTACAGAATAAAGTAGCAATATATTCTTTATATTCACAGATGCCATAAGTTAGCCATAACAGTTTAATATAATTATAAATCTCGCCACTTTCACATGGGCCTAAAAGGTTCATTGTTCTGGCAGATAAATACCTTTAAAATACCATCATAAAGATAAAGATGAATAAAGATATGAGCAGCTCTGGCGACGCAGTTCTTGTAGGACGGGAATTCCTGGCTAGCTTATTATGCTTGCCTCCTAATGAGGCCTCCGAGTGCGCCTCTTTGTTTTTGCAAAAACTTTCACAAGAGCTCAAGCATAGTCGACTGTTTGGCGACTGCGACTCCGGCAACGGAATACGGAAAAACCCTGCGACGATTTGGCCAGTTTGGCTGCCTCGTTGTGTGCGTTGTGTGTTTTGGGGGCTTTTATCGAAAATGGTTTTTAATGCGTTTTTAAGTCAAATTAGTGACTTCATCAGCTGGGCTTGTCTTTCTTCTCGAGGCTTCAAATGCTCAGCCGGAGCAGTCGCAGTCGCAGCCTCAGTCAGCCGGGGCAGCCACGGCTGCCCGGTATCACTTAAGCCGCTCATTAATCAAAAGCCCCCCTTGAAAAAAGGTCCACCGTGTATCGGGAACATTTGCAAGAGCGACGCGACACACGTAACTCATTGTAGGGCCGGCCCCGGATTGCCTCGGCGTCTGCAACTCCTCCCTCTTTCTCTCCCTCTTTCCCTCCTTCCCCTCCGCCACCGCCTCCTACTCATCTAGGGCCAGAGAGCTTAGTTTCAATTACGAAATTGTTAATTAGAGGCTTGACTTGGCTTCGACTGGATTGCGTTGCGTGTGTTGGCTAATGAAAACATCAACATCAACAGCAACTTGTTGCTGCTGCTGCTGTTGCTGCTGCTGTGTGTTTTTGTGTATATGTGTGTGCGTATATGATCTGCAGACACTGTAGCTTTGGCGGCCCATCGATTGAGCTATCAATTTCTTGTTTTCCCAAGTAACTGCAGCTAAAAACGCGGGCAAATCGCGCACAAAACGCGCCTAACCCTCACTCAATCCTCAAGAGGGAGAGCGAAAGAGATAGCCTGCCTGCTTATTCGTTTTGGTTGTGTTTTTCGCTGTGTGAACAGTTGCGCATGACAGAAAGCTGACTGCTACGAGGAGTAGGCTCGATTTGATGAGTTGGTAGAAGATTGTTGACTATGCGGGGCAAAAAAATATGTAGACAGGGTGAGTATTGAGGAGCTCTATATAACTTTGACTTTAATGTAATTTATATAGCCCTGTGTAGCTTCCTCTTTGTGCCACACTGTCCAGCATGTTGTCAGTTGTAAATTGCTGTTTATATTCATTGCTAAAAAACTCTTCACACACACATGCTCGATAAAAAGTGAGCGACAAAAAGCAGGAGAATGAAAGAGGAAGCACATGCAGCATATGCTTTAAATTTATGCATAATGAACTGTCACGTGCCCCAAACTAAGTGACCATAAATAATAAAAGCCGGGCACAAAAACGAGCGAAAAAAGAACGGGAATAAACAGCAAGAGGAGCAAAACACTGTAAGTTGGCAATGAATGAAAGAAACGAGGGAAAAAAGCGGCTAAAAGAAGCAAAACAGGCGAGAATTAACGCGTTCTATGAGTTTGCTTTATCACTAGCAACAAAGAGAGAAAGAGAGCAGGAGAGAGAAAGAGTGAGGCAGAGGCACAGAGAGGCAGCGTGTTAGCGCCAAAGAATGACCAACAGCAAGAGAGAGAGAGAGGGGGAGCGTGAGTGTGTGCGAGAGAGCGCAGCGCGTGAAAAACTTTTTCTTTGCTATTGTGAAAACTTGCCGCCAGTTTGGCATTTGCCACAGAGCACAGCGCCATCATCAGTTCAGTGTTTGGTTGTTCATTGTGCCGTGTTCTGTCTGTGTTCTGTGTTCCGTGTTCGTGTTCTCTGTTCGCTATTCGTTCGTTGTTCGGCGTTGTTCGTCTCTGTTCGTTGTTCAGTGGAGTAACGACCACAGCTGCAAACGGACGTGTCGCGTCGTGTCGCTTAACCAAACTACCGAAAGCACAAAGAGAAAGGGCGAGAAAAAAGGCGAGAAACAGAGGGAAAAGTCGAAAAGAAAAGCGAGCGTGAAATATGCGTGTGCAAATGCAAATGGAAATGCAAAGGCATCGTCTGTGACGCGGCTCACCTTGAAAACCGAAGAGATTCTGTCTCCGTCTCCGTCTCTGTCTCTGTCTCTTCGTCTCCGTCTCAGTACGTGTTCGAGAGTCCTCGAGTCCGATGCGGTTGCCGATGCCGTTGGCGATGCGTGTAAGTGCAAGTTAAAAGTGAAAATTCGACGAGGAAAATCACAGCGAAGAAAAAAGAAAACAAAATTAGTGGATAATAAAAAATTAAGCTATGAGCGTCAAATAAATCAAGTGCGAGCAGCAAAAGCAGCAAAGATGAAATAAACAGCTTAAGCACACACACACAGACAGTACACACAGCATATTTGTAGTATTTTTGTATTGCTAGTGACGCGTTTAAAAGTGCAGAAAACAGCGGAAAATAGAGAAAAGACTGAGGGAAAACTGAGCAAAACACTCAGCAGCCAATGCCAATCCATTGATTTTTCTTCATGTTCCAAAGGGTGTAGAGTGTGAAAGGGATGGGGAGGGGGAATAACTACAGTAGGCAGTCACAGCGCGACTCCTCACTAATCCTAAGTGCCGCATGGGGCACGGCAATCAAATGTCTTGGCATTAATAATGCCTGCCGCATCCGCAAAAAGGACTAACTGGCACTGCCCTCTCCCCACACTCTCCCTATCTGCTGTCGCCTTTCTGGGGGCCACTTACAGCAGATAAATGGCACAAAAATCGAAAACTAGGCAAACAACACACAACAAATTGCCGAGCAGCAGCCGAGAAATCTGGTTGGGGTTATGATTGACAAACTTGCGGGCTGGAGAGAGGCAGGCAGAGGGGTGTAGGATGATAGAGAGGAGGGGGGGAGGAAGTTGCCTGCCTGGCGTCAGTGTTGTGCTGGGGGAGACACACAAAAAACACGAGGCAGACGCAGACGCGGCGTCGCAATAATCATAAAAGCAGCACAGCAAAGGAGGATGGAGAGACAGAGAGAGAGAGGGGCAGGAGAGGCCACTGAGTGAGGCATAAATTCATGACTGTGCGTCAGAGGGATGTCTCCTTGTTACCAGCTTCACTAACCACAAGTCGTTCAGCCGTTCAGGCGTGCAGCCGTTCAGCCATTTCGTTATTAATGCAGCAGCATTAATTAGAGCTAGTTAGGTCTAGTCGGACTAGTTAACCTGCAGTTGCATTAATTATTCGACAGGGGCAGGCGGGCAGGCGGGCAGGCGGGGCCAATTAGGCGCATAAAACGTTTACACACGAGTCGGAGACAGGCAGCGACACGTTGCGACACGCAGCGACACGTTTCTCACTTGACTAAGGTCACCAGCATCACTGCTGCTGCTGTGTCCGCGTCTGTCCATCATGGCCTGAACTTGATGATGCCGCAGCTGATGCTCGCGCTGTCGCCGTCGAGGCCTGTGGCAGCTATTTATAACGCATGCTGTGCGCCCGCACCAGCAGAGCACTAAGCAAGCATGGCCAATAAATATTCAAAAGATTTTCGAAAAGTGGCAGCAGCGCAGAGCAAAATAACGGGAAACTTTGTGTGCGAATTGAAGCCAAAAAGGTTAACAATCAGAGTTGGTATCAACGTACAGTGAAAGTGTGTGAGAGCCAAGAGACAGAGCGGGGGAGAGAGAGCAAGCAGGCGAGAGAGTGGAAGAGAGAGCGCAGGACACGCACCACGCATGAGAGTGGGAGAGCGAGAGACAGAGACAGAGAGAGAGAGAGAGAGCGCCTTCCAGTCTTCCAAAATAACACATTCCTTCGTGCTCTCGTGCTCTTACTCGTGCTCCTGCTTGTGCTCTTACTCCTGCTCGTGTTCGTGCTCGTGCAAAGGATTGTGTGCTGTCTACGCAGCCCAGTGGGCACTGGAAGGCAGCGTCGCGTCGCTTTTCCGATTTTCGGGTGAAGTTTCGCCTTGGCGCTGCGCTGGCTGGCTCAGTTCGTGGCTAAACTTTGGAGCGTGTTGTGCTTGGAAACTTGTGCAGAGCGGAAAGCAAAGCGAACCAAAGCCGTGAAGTCAGTGGAGAAAAGTACAAAAAGGAAAATACCTAGAAAAACTCCAAGGAAAACTGCAAAAGTGTCGCGTGAAAATACTTTCGAAATTGTCAAAATTTCTTTTGATTTGTGCGAATGTTGAATGAATGTTGCGGTGAATAAGGCGTGTACACAGAAACATCACCAGCACCAACACCAACAACACGCACATACACAAACAGAGAGTGCTTCATGAGGAAGGGGGGAGTGAGGTAGGGCAGGGGGGCGATAAAGAGAAAAGGCTAGCAAAAGGCAGACAGATAGGCGTACAGCAGTGCAGACAAACGGACGCGAATTGTGGAGACAAATGAAACGAAACGAAGCCGAGCTGAGCTGCTGCTACTGCTGCTGGCCAGCACGGCGTATACGCATTTCCATAAATGACAACCAAATAAGTTTTTATTTGCCTACTTTTTTCCCTCAGTTTGCCTGGCGAGTTATGTACACAATATATTCCTTTTTTTTTGTATCTATGTCTGCTGTGCGTGTGTGCAGGGAGTGTGTGTGTGCTAGGTGTGTTTATGCACAGGGTATCTGTGTGTGTGTACACGGTTTTTGTGTGTGCCTTGTCTGCGTGCAGTGTGCAATAAGCAGCGCCCAGTGAAGCATATAAATTTATTGTATTCGTATTTGCTTTTGTATCTGTAGCGCGCGTTGTGTCTGTGACAAAACCAAAAGAAAAGTAAAAAATCACATAGAAAAGCAAAGAAAATTCAGCTGACTATTTCTGCTGCGGAAAATGTGAGCGCCGAGAAGAGAATGCGTCTCGTTGCGTGCTGGTAAACGGCGACGGCCAACACTCAACTCTAAAACTCTTTCACAACTCACACTCGATATATATCGCTGACTTAGCTGTAGCCTATGCCTCAGATATACAATCTATATATGGCAGACTATATATACCAAACAACTCAACTCAACTGAACTCAACTCAACTCTCACAGTGCGTGTACTTCTAGCCAGGTAAGTGTGGTTCACGGGGCGTATTCGTAATGTGTATGAAATGATGCTAATGCAATCGATATTTATTTGTAGTTACTTAGCCAAGTTTAGCATACGTTTTGGCGTGTTAATTAGCGCACTAATTTGACATGGCAGCTGGCCACAGCTCCCCTTCTTCCCTCCCCTTTCCTTGCCTTGCCTGTGCGCTCTTTGTTCTCCCATTTTATCTATGACAATCACACAAGCTGAGCAAACACATTTCAAAGTTGTCAAATGGCATTAGCCACGCTCTGCTTTTGGCCTTAGCTCTGCTACCTCCCCTCCCTCCCCCTTTTTGGTTAGTACGTGCGGCTGATAAGCAATCAGCTGATAGGAGAAGGTCGCCAATGGAAGGTTCCGCTTGCACTTTATGAGACTTGACACTCTGAGTGAGTGAGTGAGCGAGTGAAAGCTGCGATTACTTTACAGATAAAAACAATAACAATAGAGGAGAGCAACAAAAGGTGTAAACAGAATGTGACAGCACGAGTGCAGGGCGTGCTAATGGGTGGGCGTGGTTAATTCACAGAGAATACAACTCAATTTACGAGCTCAGCTCAGCTCAGCGAGGCAGTCTCAATTTATTTGGCAATTGCAGGTGAAAGAATGAGCCATAAATAACACAAAGGGGAGTTGACCCAATTCAGAATGAAGACTCTCCCTCTCTCTGAGCTCCTCTTTGACACTCTCTTTGACTCTCCCTCTCTTACTTTGTCTCCCTCTCATTAAAGTTATGACCCACTGCGAAAAAGTTGGCAATACTTTTTGCTATTTGTAGCGCAGACATGGCACATTAAGCCACAAAAGTTTGGCAATTTCCCCTGCTCCCCATTAAAGTTGTTAACTTGATTTGCTAAAGGAAGCAGAGAAGGGAGGGGGGAGGGTCTACTAATGGCCAAGCTGATGGGGACACTCGTCTGGGACTTCCACTTGACATTTGCGTTTGCGATTCGAGTTTGAGTTTGAGTTTGAGTTGTCTATCTGCTTTGCTTGTCTCTCTCCCACTCTCTTCCCCTCTGTGCATTAGTTATCCCGGATGTCCTTTGCCCGATGACGCGCATACGTTGGCAAACTTCAGGCAGCCTCTCCCCGTCTTCACTTGCGCCAGAGTCAGCGAAGCGAGTTTCCATTCAGTTTTTTTGAAGGCACAATCAATATTTGGCAAGCAGCCGAGCATGCATATGACAAACAGCGACAGGGCCCGGAACGATATGCTATATAGCCTATATAGGAGTATAACGAGTATATCCACACACACTTCACAGTCACATTCACACACTCACACTCACTCTGTGCACTCGTTTGCGCGTCTGAGTGCGCTTTTGATGATTTGCAAAAAGTGCTCGCCTTGCCTTGCCTTGCCCTGCCTGGTGGAATACCCTGTAAAAGGCAAGCAAGGGAGCGGGCATATACATACATATTGCTGGCATATCGCACTAGCTCTTCTCTGCCTACTTTTCTTATTTATTGTTTTCGCTCGTGTTTTCCATTTGCACGATAAAAATCAATGGCAACGACTCCGCCGGAATGCCAAGCTACGTTTCAGACCCAGCTTGCTCTTCCTCTCCCTCTCTCTCCCTCGCTCATTCTCTGCCCCTCTCTATCTACACTTGGCACACATGCGAACAGTGCTTCGCGTGGGAGTAGCACGTTCTTCCCAAAACACCATCAGCGTCTCCGACTGACATGAGCCGCAAAGTGCCTGCTGCCTTTGCCTCCGCCTCCGCCTCTGCCTCCTTCTGCATGCTGCAGGTGCCTCCGTATCGAAACCGATTCTCGTGTGTGGGCGTCGCCGTAGCCGCTTTAAAGCGCGGACAACACAATTGGGCTTAGCCTGTCTGTGTGTCTCTCTGTCTCTGTCCATGTCCCTGTCCCTGTCCATGTCTATGTGGGCGGGCTGGCAGCAGCCGTCAAAACTTTCGTGTGCCGTGTGCCCCTTTTAGCGCGTTGTTTGTCGCCGGCAGGTCACGAAAAGGCTGCCAAGAAAGGCAAAGGCAAACACAGAAATTCTCTTTCAATTGGGCAACTGGAGCGGCAATCCGCCAACAAGCTGCCGTCGTGCCCGTCGTCTTGGGTGTGCCCAAGCCCAGTCACAGGCACAGTCACAGTCACAGTCTCAGTCTCAGGCGCAGACTGCTGGAGCCGCGCTGAGGTTGTCCTTGCGCGAGTCTCATGCAAAATTAATGCGCGTGTTTTCCAGCTGCCTGATATACCTGAATATATACTGACTCAGACACACACACTCGCACTCACGCACTCATGCAGTGTGCGATTTGTGTGTGAATGGAGTGTCAATTGGCTGCTTCAGCCTAACAAGCATCGCACGCGGCACACGCCTCGTATGCGCAATCTAATTAATCTTTTGCCTGGAACGAGCTGAAGATTAATTGGCCTGCCGGGCTAAGTATGCTAAGATGAAGATATAAATACTATATATACAAACACACATACACACACATACTCGCATACTGCGTTTCCGGTTGGTTCCGTTTCCGTTTGGGTTTTCGCTACTTTGGCAAGTGTCAAGATGCTTATTGTAAATGGCCAAAAACAGCAACAACCACAACAACAACAAGAGGAGCTAATTGCCCCCTCTATGTATGTGTGTGTGTGTGGGTCCAGCAATTGTGGCAGCACTTAAGTTGCGCTGGAAACTGCTTCAATGCAATTGCCTGCGGCTGCGTATGTGTCCCCCTCTTTCTCCCTCTCCCTCTTCGTGTGGCAAGCAGCGACATGCTGCAACCGCAAGCGAGCAGACGACACTGTGGCAAGGTGGACGGACAGCAAAGTTGAACCGCAGACAGCGCAGCCAGCTCGGGGCAAACTTTGCCAATGACAAAACGCAAAAAAGCGAAAATTAATTTAACTTCATCTAAAAAGCTAAAGAGGAAGAGGAAGAAGCAGAGGCAGAAACAGTAGAGAAGGCAACAACAAAAAGGAAATTGAATAAATTTTTCTCTATTGTTTTTCCTTCTCTGTCAAAGTTACAATGAAAATAATAGGAAAGAGAGAGGGGGAGAGAGGAAAAGGGAAAGGGAGACTGACAGCTGATGATGTTTTCTTTTCTCTCTGTGACATTTGCAAACTAAAATTGTGTTTAGTTTGCGCTTAAACGGTATTTAAAAAAGCAACTTTAGCTTGCTTTTAAACAGCTAAAAGTTCCAGCTAACTTTTGCAAGTTAACTTGATTTTCTCGCAGTATACACAGCACATATGCAATAACAGCAGAGCTGCTGCTGCTCACGTAGGGTTCAAGTATCCCTAGTTGAAGCTCTCATCACAGACAACGCAGGACAGGACTGCCTGTCCCCGTCCCTCTCCTTCCTCTCTTGCCTATGCCTCTCATGTGGTTACCAGTCTGGCTCCACTCCAGGCACCTCTGCTGCCCCTGCTTCCCTCTGCTGCTGTTCGTTCCGCTGTCAGTTGTCGTAGCTGGCAGTAATTACGAGCTGCCTGCAGGGGGATGGCACGGAAATCGTTGCGGGAAATGAAGCTGTCAAGGCTACCGCTGCCACTGCTGCAGCCAACATTAGCGTCATCAGGTTGATGATGATGCAGCTTCATGATTATGCAGCCTCATAATTATCTAAGCAACTCTGCGGGAAAAGAACTCCAAACTGCCAACTGGCAACGGGCAAGTGGGCAATGCTCAGTTGGCTGCACCTCACCCTCTCTCCTTCGTTCCCTCACTCCCTCTTTCCACCTCTCTCCCTCTCTCTCTCTTCTCCTTCTCTCTCACTCCTTCATAACCATCTAGCATAATTCTTTTTTAATGGCGTCGAAATTCAATTAGAGCAAACCCTTCTACGTCTGCTACAACTTCCTCTTCCTCTTGCGCTTCTTCGACTTGTCACTGCTGCAAATTATATGAAAAGTCAGTTGAAGCGTGCGACAGCGACGGCTGTGGGCGTGGCAGAAAGGCGTGGGCGTTTGTTTGCCACATCTTTATGGAAAGTTGAAAGCGATGAAGCTTTTGTGGAACTTGTCAGCTGCACACGACGATGTGAAGGTGACGACGAAGGGGTTAAACTTGTAGAAAAGTTACGCAGTGAATGCGATAACAGAGCAGCAGTAGAAGAAGAGAGAGAGAGAGAGAGAGAAAGGGAGAGAGAGAGAGGGGTAGCTGTCATATTACGCTGCTGCAGATCAAAGCTTCTAAGGAAATTGAAAAATAAAATTTCCAAGCCACGCGGCATGTAAAACAAGGCAGGGCTATAAAAACCGCAACAGAGGCAAAAGAGGAGCCACAAAGTGTGGCATGAATGGAGCTGAAGCTAGGATACACACAGACTGGCTGCCTTGAAGTTGCTCCTTGCCACTTGCAGCACGCCAAGCTGCAGGCTCTGGTAATGGCCACACGGCCCACGGAGCCACGGGGCCACAGGCTTTATGTCAGGCAGCTTTATCTGCAGCTGCCACTGCTTCTGCTGCTACTGTTGCTCTCGTCTCGCTCTCTGCCCCATTTTGTAGCTCCTTTGTTGTCCCATTATGCTGCAAGCGTTGCCAGCGCTGTTTGTTTATTTATGTCGCAGCTGCTGCAGCACGAAAGGACGAGAAAGGACGTGCATAAAACTAGCCACAGGTGGCAACAGCTAAGGCGAACCAGGGGGAGAGGGAAGGCCTGCCTTGCTAGGAGTGCCTATGCTTCCCTTCTAGCCTGGCTTCACTGTACTTCCCTGCAAGCTGCTGCCATTCACGTCGCTCGTAATGTGAACATATGGCTTCATTTCAGGTAGAAATGTTCAAAACGAGCGCGACTGCCACTGCATACTTGTAGCTAAAAAGGGTCTCTCTCTATGTGTGTGTATGTGCAACAACAACAACAGCAAAGAGAAGAAGAGTTCACGTTGTGCACTGTATATATTATAGATATTTGCCTGAAGGCTCCTACTTTCTCTCTCTCTCTCTCTCTCAGCTCACGCAGTGTCGACAAGGACGTGCACAAAGCATCGGATACGCGCTGCTTCCTGAGCTTGCCCCTTGGGGCACGCAGGCAAGCAGGCAGGCAGCACCTGCCCAGCTGATGTCCTGCCGGCAGAGAGGGGGAGGCAGTGCTGCTCAAATAATTAATAATGCCTGAACCGTCAATAATGTGGCCATCTCTCTCGCAATGTGCGCTAACGATTCTTCTTGCTGCGCTCCATGTGTGTGTGTATTAGACTATTGCATGAATGCATTCACAACGCCAAACGAATCATTCATATGGAAAATGAGTACACTTCTTGGTGCACTCTCTTATAATGGGAATGATTAAATGTGGTATGTTGTCCTGTCTTGTGAATTAATATACTCATTAAGTTGTTAGTGAGTCAGTATTTCTGGGTAAAGAGGGGAATACATATTATATATTAGAGGGAGTATACATAAGGTCAAACGCTTGCACCACTTCTATATTAGTAAAAATAAAACAAATGTCTTTTAAATCATGTAAATATGAAAGTGAATTACGACTTTGTAATGTTTAATGTTTTAAATATTATATAAAGTTTCAATTATATTTTATCATATATTGCATGTAGTTCTGTCTCATCAAAAAGTGTGATCTATGATCTAGTGGGTTATTGTAATGACATAATAAAGTAACATAAGTACTTTGCAATCTGTTATGGTTTATGTCTTTATGGCTGTTATAAACACTTTGGAGGCAATATTATAATCACTTACAGCGATTATTTCAAATGTTTACTCACGTTTCAATTATATGAAGTATTGTATAGTGAGTAATGAGTGCAATAAGAAATGAGTACAGTACATTTGCCCTGAACTGAATTCATTCATGCAGGACTCTAGTCTGTACGTGTGTGCCAGTGTATTTGTGTTTGTATTCTTTCAGCTAGCCAGGATCCCTTACTATTTAATGAGCACACTCAGCGGTGCGTTTGTTTCTGTCTCTCTCTCTCTCACTCTCTCTTCCTATATCTCTCTTTGTCTCCTTTGGTTACCTTTCCTTTTGAGGCGCAACTTGGCTCGTTTTAGCTTTGTTTTTATAGCGAATTCCTTTGCGACCTTTTGGCTATAAATAAGCTTGGAAAAGGAGCAAAATACTTGTGTGTATCCCAGCATCATCATCCTCTCCCCTCTCCTCCTCCTCGCTCTGGCACTCGTGTTTTCATTCATTCATTTGTGATTTTTGCAATTTGCTTAAAAGCACCGCCTCCGCATCCGCGAACTTTTGTCACTTGGCAGCAGAATCCAATCAAGTCGGCGCAGAATGCGCTCTATGATTGGCAATAAAATGATCGAGTGCTCTCCGGGTATTATACGAAAATCATCGCTGCTCGTGGTACTCAAACAAACAAATCAATAAAATTGCAAAGTTTATTTGATTCATAAATATACAAATCAATTTTTATGTGCCGAAGGCCGCCAGAGAGGAGACGAGTGCCTCCATAAGGTCCGCCTTGCTGACCGACTCAACTGGCCGTGCATGACTTGCACATACCCTGTAGATGAATTATGAGTAACGAATCTCAATGCCGACCCTCCTCCTCTCTTTCATTTCTAGCATATTCCTCGCTGAGTGATTTTAATGATGAACAACTTCCGTTTTGTCTATATGGAATCATTTTTATTCCGCCTTCGTTCCTTCTCTCGTGATGCTGATGATTTGTTTGTTTGGCATTTCGAAATGAATGGAAAACTGACTAGGCAACAACACGTCATGAAATAAATATGGGGCGAAAGCGGAAAGATAAATAAAATACTTTCAAATTTACGCTTTCAACTTGTGTTCGTAGTTTAGATTTAATTTATTTATTTTAATTCCTATTTGTCGAGCAATTCTCTCAAGAACTCATGTAAAGTTAGGTTAAAGAGTGTTATAGAAGAGTGTTGTATAACGCGGAAGGAGCGAGACAGAGTCACTATCATTTGATAAAGTCAAGAGAACAGATCAAAATTGGGCAAAGATTTAAAATTAGCAGAAAATAAGACAGTTAATAATGTATTACAAAGAAAATTTTTGTAGATAGATATTTTACTTTAACTAAACTGAGATAACTGCAGCTAAAATATTAATAAACATTCATATTAATAAACATAACATACAAATTGAAATGTTTATTATTATTTCTTTCTTAACAATATGAGTAATTAAAAACTAAAGTGAGACTGCAGAAAAACAATCGATAATAGGACCTCTTCCTATTTCGTTAATGCAATCTTAAAAGAATTAAAAGTGCACTATCGATTAATAAAACATAAAACTATCGATGGCACTGCTACCATCCCATTCCTATTTATAACATTATCATATATATTGATAAGTAATGAATATAATTTCTTATTATATTCTAAATCTATTCGAGATGTTTGTAGACTGATGGAGGGTCGTGAGTTGCTTGGATCTCAAAAAAAGAATATTAAAAGATTGTTAAAAAATAAATTACCTTGGAAGGATTGTACAAAGTTTGGAGGGTTGTACAAAGTTTGGAGGGTTCATTCAAAGTTGATATATATGTATAAGGTTTATTTATTTTATATAAAGTATAAGTCACAACTCGTATTAATAATTTGATACACTTTTTTGATTATTTCAATATTAATGAACATAACCTTTGATTTTTATCTTTCTATTCTTATTTATATTATTTATGGACTTTAGTTTCATCAGCATCTTCTCTTTACGAATCACACACTCAATGACTCTCAATACAACTCTATTGCGACAACTCTGTCCATGACAGAGTGAACTTCGTATCTAGCCCTGCCAACCTAGCGCGATCCTGCCAACATATGTTCAGCATATTAGCTCTTCCACATAAATTGCATTTATCTATATTTTGCGGCCCTGACTGACTCGCTGCTATTCCCACATATAATATATATATACAGTAAGTATCCAAAACAACAAATAATAACAGCAGTTCATGAAAATGCTTAGAAATACTGTAGACAAATTATGAAAGATCTTAACTAGGTTGAATCTAATAACATACGAACCATTATAGAAAGTATATTTTTTTCATAACTTATATTTTTATTCATATCCTTTTAAATTTAATTATAATCTTGTTCGTCTTGAAATTCTCAACTATATTCGCCGCACAAACCAGATTTATAGTTTATCAGCTCAAGGCACATATTTACTTAGCTGCGGCTGCGGATGTGGCAGCAGGGGAAGAGTGTGTTTACCGACAGGCTCCTGTTGATGTAGTCGTCCTTGTCAGCGTCATAAGCGCACTTGAATCGCGCTCATTCACTCATCACATGACGACGTCATCAGTAGCTGTGACGTATGCAGTGTGTTTTTTACTCCTGCTCTGCTCTCTGCTATGGTCTGGTCTGGTCTAGCGGGCGACACTTTAGGCTCAAGTGAGATTATCACAAAACTGTTTACTCAGGGCAGCGTCTGCCTCCTCCTTTCCCCTTCTCCCTTATTTCTTTCTCTCTCTGCACACATCCTGTGTCGATTTTTCAATTCGTTTTCTTTGCCTCTGCCACTGACAGGCGACTTCAACACAACATGAGTCCATCTCCTCCCGTGGGCGTGGGCGTGGCACCCTCCTGGGTATGGCCACGGCAACAGCCACTGCTCTCGAGCCCTGTGACTGACATAATTTCCATCCGTGCAATTGATTGACAATTGCGGCATTTTGTGGCACATTTGCAAACAGGCAACCCGCCGCGCGTTGTATCGATTAGCTTACGGTACTGGCCCGGTTGAGTGACTGCTCGCTGTGGGTGATTGCCTGCTCCCCTTCCCCTCTATGTCTCTCTCTGTGTGTAGTTGTATATTTTCTATGTGCTCGCCAGTGTAATTGAATAGAGCAACAAGAATGCGCCTCTAATTTGTTGCATGTGCTGCAGCATTCATTGCCGAGTCGAGGCAAGTCCCGCATGGACTCGCATACAATTTGTATAATTTGCGCCTGCATTGGAGCTGTGCATGAGTCTTATCTGTTCCCTGTAGGCTGCTCCAATCCCGCCCAGCTCAGTTCACCTCAGGTTCAGGCTCAGGCTCAGCTCGACTCGGTGCAGCAATTGCTGAAGATTATCTCGTCTCGTTGCGCAGCTGTCAACAAAGGGCGCAGCCAAGCAAATGGCGAAAAACAATTAAAAGCGAGTGTAAGACAAGCCTTGTATGAGAGTGTGAGTGTGTGTGTCGAGCATGAATGCATGCGTTGTCGTTTGCCTGCAGGCAGCAAAGTTATAGCCTGACTTGCCTATTGTTCTAGGCATGTAAAGGGCGTGGAACAGCAGTCACAGGGCGTGGCAGGGCGTCGCAGGCAACGCACTCGTGCGTCAGTGAACCGGCAACATCTTGACATATGCACACACACACCAGCAAGCGGTGCATTGTGCTCGTAGTGTCATTCAAGCCCATCTCCCTCTCCCCCTTCTACCATTCTCTTTTCACTAAATTGTGCAGTTTGTGCAGTGTGTGACGACAGCGTTTTGTGTATCTGACAGATGCACACTCCAAACGCAACTTCAAATTAAGAAATACTCTCTCACACAGACTCACTCGGCAAGTGAGTGTACTCTGAGTGTGTGTAAATAGGAACCGCACAGACCCCAAATTGAAATTGCTTGGCAATCAATTTGTGTGTTTGTAAACAAAACAAAAAATTCTCCTTGTTGTTTCGCTTTTTTTCTAGCCAGAAGTTGATCGACTTTCGCTTGGAAGTTGGCAGACTTTTAATTGGAATTCGAAGTGAGGCAAGTAATTGTTTATTTATTCAATTTTATAATTACAACAGAAATCTATTGAAATGAATCCAGTAATATTTTAGATTCAATTATTCTAGTGGTTATTCTTATGTGTCGAACTATTTTTATGTTATCAAGATAAAAAGAATTGAGTAATATTTAAATTGGAATTACTTTAGCAGATATTTGAATATCTAGGCTAGATATGTTTGTTTATTTTTCTGTTACGATATGTCTGCATAGATCTTAATATATCTTAATGAAATTGTTTGTATCATGTAAAGTTTTTAAAAGGCAATTCACTTATTGTACTTAAACTTTCCAAATGCTTTAATTTATTTTACTAAATATTATATTCAGGCCCGTAGCGAGGTGTGTGCAGGTCGCGGTGTACAAGGGCTGTCGCCTTCCAGGGCCTCCTGCTAGCGGAAAAATTAAATTAGTATATAGCAAGCTACTGTACAGAGAAAGCTTTATGCCAGATAAAGTGTTTTCGTCAAACAGACGGACATGGCAAAATTGATCGCTATTGCTACTGAATAAGAATAAATGCATTACTATTTTTGATTTGCCACGCCTCCTCATACTTGTTAAATACATTTTCGTTAAGCAAGTGTGTAATGGGTATAATATATAATAAGTGACAAGCAGAATAGGGCGGGAATCATTAAATGGATTGGCAATATTATCAATAAGAGGACCTGAAATATAGATTTTTTACAAGCTTTACAAGTGTCCCCGAGACGGTCCCTAAGGCCCTGTTTATATTCTATTATAATTTCAAATTAAATTGAATTATATAGTTTTATGTTTGAGTTGACTGATATTCATCGACATTACATAAATAATGTATATAAAAAAAGAGTAATGGTATTTTGTTGTACACCTACAATTTAAAAATAAATGAAAGCCTTTTATATTCAGTACTTATGATATCAACATGGAATATTTATTTATTTATATTTACAACTCTAAATCTAAATCTATTTAATTTTTTTAGCATTCCAACGGCTTCAGTTAGAATTATTCTTAATTGATATTGAGTAAATTGGTTATTGAGATACATTCAATATTCAATTGTTCTAATAGCTATTAAAATACGTGTATCTAGAACTGTTTTGATGAGCAGGCAAGAATTGATTATTTATTTTAACTAATAACTTCATATTCAATTATTGTAGACATATCCATTTCATAGCATTCCAAACTGTTTCAATTAGGATTTCATTTCCATTATTCATGGCATTATTTTTCATTTGGATTGCTCAGACAAGTGGATAAACACGTAGACAGGAAATGCTTTCTGTATTATGTTTGTTGCACTAACAAATCGGCCAAGCATTTTCCAGCATTAAATCAACAGTCTTTAATAGCTCTCAAGCTGTAGTCGGCATCAAAGTTGTTGCCCCAACTGGCTTGTGTTGGCATTCTTGGGAAAATACTTGGCTAAGCAGCAGAACAAACAACATGTCTGCGTTAGAGGGAACTAGGGAACAGGGAGTGGCAACTGGAAGTGGGAACAGGGAATGGGAGCTGAGACTGGACCTGGCACTGAGTTCTGCCTCGGCCTGCTTGTGATCGTGTGCATTTATTTCGTTTATCAGGTGGTTTCCCAAACGCCTTAAAATAGAATCTGTTGTTTTCAATGAGCGCAGAGAGCGCTCGTGAGCTGCCTCTCTCGCTCGCACTCTCTCGCGCCTATGTGGGCCAACTGAAATAGCCGGCAAACGCGGCTGCAGTGCAGCATGCCATGAACGCACTCACATCTCTCCCTCTCTCTATCTGTATCTTTCACTCTCTATCGCACTCTTTGTGTGTGCGCGTGTGTGCGTGTAAATTTTATTTTTAATTTAGCAAAACTCAAAAAGCGCTGCACACCAAAATAAACTGTTACTCATGTGGGATGTGTGCGTCGCCTTCGTTTCGTTTCTGTTTTTAATTATTTACAACAATCGTCTATTAATATGCCTACGTGTATTATAATATGCATGTACTACATGTGTATGTGTGTGTTTGTGTACAATATTTTTGATATGATTCGCATATTTGTGGCGCTGTGCTGAGGCGACCTGTGCCAGCTTCGAATGTCAACGCGGCGTATGCGCTATTTTTGGCCTTGTTGTTTACGCTTTCGCTTGCGCGCTCTTTGCTGCCATTTTAGGGCCAATGTTATTGTTATTGTTTTGGCGCTTGCCTCGCACTTGAGTATAAACAAATCAAAAGTCAAATTGTTTACACACACACACACATAGAGAGAGAGAGAGAGAGTAGAGGTTTTCTTTGTCTGTGTGTTGCTCTGAAGAACGCTATGAAAATCACTTAACGGCAACATATGTTCTGCTATGCAGCAACTATTGCAACAACAACAACTACAACAACAATTTATTGCTGCAATATTTCTGCACTGCCCGCGCAACTCGCATCGAGCATATATTTTCAGATAAAAATTTAATTTTACCGCCTGCCAACTAGGAAAAACTCATTTTCGCAATTTTCACTTTTACCACACACAAGCTGCCTTACCACGCCCCCCGCCCGTTTCCCCTGCTCTATTCTTGCACTTCTTCTGCGCAATAATAAAGCAAAATGCTGGCAGAGAGCGGCAGCTAAGTGAACTTCCGCGTTCCCACTGGGACGGTAACTAACTATGGCGTCATCAATTTAAAAACGTGCCACGGGAGGAAGAGAGGGAGGGAGGGGGCAGAGGCGACTACAGATGATAAGAAGCCAAGGCACAGGTCGAGCGAGTTGCAGCGAGAAAAGTTTGCTGCCATTAACTGTGGTGGCCCAGCCTTCCCACGCATGCAGCAGCAGCAGAAGGTCATTATGTTTATTAGTTGCACTTAGTTAAGAATATTCCCCGTCCTCTGCTTACCTCCTCCACCTACACCCTCACCCCTTTCCTTTCTATCCACAACATCGCCTGCATCTCCACTCAATTTGCACTTGCCGCACAAATGCGAATTTATTTCCGTTTATATTGTGTCATGTTGGTAATTTTAGCACACGCTGCGTATACGCAATGCAATCAACATAAATTCAGCGCAGTGTCAACGGCAGCCACAGTGCGCTGCACGCTGCGAGGGTTGTCCGAACACATAATTTAGTTTTATGTTGCTTTTGTAATTGTTGTTGCTCATTGTTGCTGCTGCTGTTTCTGTTATTACTGTGTTTGTTGCTATTGTGGTTGCTGCTGTTGCTGCTGGTGCATTCTTTGAGCTGGTCTGGTGTTAAGGCCAGTTTCTCGACTCGTAAATTATGTCAGTCGGCCAAGTCGACAAGTGCAGTTCGCACATAAGACTCTAAGGAGGGGGAAAGGGGAGGAGGCAGGGGGGGTGCAGTGTCTGTTTAGGGTGGTGTGGTGTCTGCTTAGCGACACCTGTCTAGTCTTTTGGGGCATTGTTGCGGCTTTATTGATTTCAGCTTGGAAAAACATAAACAAAAAACATAAATAAATTGGAAAATTTGCTAGACGAACGCTAGAGTCGGGACGCAAATATACTTTATCTGCGCAGGGTAAAGAGGAACCTTCTTGTCCAATTTGGTTTTTTTAGCTTTTATCAGAGCTGACATCTGTGTGTTCACACAGACAGACAGATAGGCAGACAGGCAGACAGACAGACAGACAGACAGACAGACAGGCAGACAGGCAGACAGGCAGACAGGCAGACAGACAGACAGGCAGACAAATAGATAGACAAACAGGCAGACAAATAGGAACACAGGCGGACATGGCTTAATCGACTAGGAAAGTGATCCTAAGCCAGAATGTAAATACTTGTACGGTCTGCCAGGCCCCTTTCTGCATGTTACATACATTTGCAGTATACCCTTTTTAGATCAATGGTCGAAGAGCATAAAAACCAAAGCAAATTGCAAACTATGCTTGAAAACTGAAAGAATTAAAGTCAATACTTTATGCTCATTAGAGCTTTAAGAGCCAAGTCATTAGCAGAGATCTCGTAGTGCAAGCAATCTGCTAATCGCTGCCTAATCCAGTGCACAAATCTCGACTCTGAATAATGAAAAACACGAGATAATTATTTGGATTACAAAATGCTGTTGGCAACACGCCAAATGCAGCAGGCAGGCAGCACATTCCGCACCCTCTGCACCCCCCTCACTGCCCTGTTCAGGTGTTAATATGCTATTTGGGCTGTGCTATAATTTCACTTATGACCTTAGGTTTGCGAAGCCCGAGTAAACATTTAAAACTTAATTATGCATCGCACATTGTTGCGCGCGTTACCATCGGGCGGCCATTGGGCGTGTGTTTCATGTTTTCGCATACATTGCCAACAATGTTTGTCCTGCCAGCTGTTCCCCTCTCCCCCTGTACTCCCCCCGTGGCAGAGCTATGGCCGTGCATGGCCATAGATAATGGCGAACGACCGCAAACACAAACAAAGCGAAGGCGCAAAAGGGCGATGCATGCATCGAGGACGAGCAGAGATATGCAATGCTGTGGTGTGTGTGTGTCTGAATAAGTATGGCCCATGCTGCGTTACAGGCCAATAAAAAGCGGCTGTAAAAAAGTCATTTATGGCTCGAACTACGCAAATGTATGGCCTGTTTGGTTCGGGTAATGCGCAATTAAAAGTGGCAAGTGCATTAAATTAATTTAAAAACTCATGACAATGCATATGCAAATGCCAAAATGCACGCTCGAGGTTCTCACGAACCCCCGTGCCTTCTCCCTCCTCCCACCATCCTGTCTCTTGTGCACAATTAAAATCCATAACTGAATACTATAACCCATGGCCATTAAAAATAGTTGAGGGATTCGCGAATGTGTAAGAAAATCCCATTAATTATTTTTATGCCCCCCGTTGGATATTCGGAAATTATATAATAAAGATCTGAAGATCATAATAAAGGAATAAATTCAATGGTAAACATTTAGCTCACTTCAAGATCTATCGAGATATGATTCAATGAGTTCTTTGCCATATTTATACGATTTCCTTGTAGTGCCATAAAGCGATTAAGAATTGCTATAATATTTCAATTGTTTACTCTTCCTTATGTTGTTCAAAATACGCAAAATTATGGAAAACTACACCCCTTTTGTGTGTGTTTAAATTAAGTTAAACTTCCGCCTGAGCATCGAAGAACAAATATGCTACATACGTTTACATTTGCCAAAGTTGTAAATATTCTTGGGGTTGCTTGGCCTTTTCTGGGGGTTGTTGCTGTTGTTGTTGAGGTTGTTGTTGCTGTGGTTGATCAGCTGTTGCAGGCCTGTGTGTGATAAAGGCCATAAACAATTGTTGATGCTCGCCGAAAGCCAATTAAAATCATGCGCTGAAATGCACGCACACTTCAAAAGGAAGCACAATGAGAAAGGAAGAGGGGCGGTAGGCGGGGCGTGTGGGCGGCGGCCGCATCTAAAGAAAGGCAGAGGAAGAGGCAGAGAGAGTGAGAGCGAGAACGCGTCGCATAAATAGCACAAATGTCAGCAGAGTCGTCAGCTGGTCCATAAAGCATTGCTGCCTACACGGACACACACACACAGACACATAAAGAGAGAGAGAGAGAGAGCGTGAGATACACGGTCGTTGTCGTTAATGTAGCAAAGCCAAAAATGTAAAAATAAAACAGAATTTGGTTCATTACTGAAAGGCCACCTTGACGTTGTCGCTTGAACTCACGCCAGAGAACTATTGAAGGGTGTTACGAAGGTCCTCTTAAAACTGAACCGACCCGAACCAGATAGAGTCCCATTCCCTCCCTTCACCGAAACCCCTTCTTTTATACTGCGGTCTGCAGCCTCTTGGGCTGTCATTAGAGCAAAGTGCGCACTTTCCCACCATCTCCCCTCCCCCTGTGCTGTTTGTTTACTTTCTGGAATTGCCAACAGATAAACAAATTATGCCCCCAACAAATGGTTTACTACATCACTACGACGAGGCGACCTTGAGTCTCTGTTTGCCCATAAACGACGACACGTAATCCTAATTGAAACTGTGTAGAGTGTAAAGTGAATTGAGATGCGGCCCCTCGTTGTCTGGCCTTTCTACTATATAGTTGTCGCACTCTGCTCGTTATTTATCTAACATATATAATCGATAAGCCGTTACAGTTGAGGAATAATTATCGCCAATGTTTTTCAACATTGTACTGTGTACCACGAGTAGTTTTCACGAAACGTGAAAAACTCTCGTTGCTTATTTATTTATTGCAAAGCGACTGTGGGACTGTGGAAAATGGGCGAAATTATTTCGCTGAAATTGTGCACTTTTCACACGAATCCAGCGAAACTACGTGTACAAGTTGTACTACTTATAGCATATATACGCCATATACCATAGGAATAACGTAATATTGTTGCGTTTCAAGTGTTCCATTTGATTGATTGGTAAGTGCTACTGAGAAGTGGCTGATTAGGCAATTACTCTGGAAGATGTCGGGAGAACTTTAGTAAGAGCAGAAAAAAAGGCTACCTTTCGGTGCAAAAGGTTTTACACCCTTGCAGGTTTTAATCTACTCCGATCGTTAATAAAAGTGGAGAATTTAATTATATTGTGTGTACTCTTTGGCAATAATAATAACTCAATAGGTGAACACATTAAACTATTTATGAAAAAAGATTCTTTTTAACTGATTGTTCCTTTTGAAAACTACGGGATATAGTTGTCCGACTTTAATGAAATGTAATAGGTATACTTGGAATACTGTTTAACTTTGATTGGTATTGATAAGTTAACTAATTCAAAAACACAATTCTGCCTTTCATACAAAATCCCTCATTTTAGTCGATTGCTCCCACGGCAGCCATATGTTGTCGTAGTCAGATTTTGATGAATTTACATTGTATATTTTTTACATAAAAGACTATCGATGTAGTAAAATACAATACAAAATCTTGATAAATAACAAAAGTCGGTCGATAGTTTGTATGACAGAAATACGATACATTGGTCCGATCCGACTAGTGTGCACTTATTTACAGCGTTCTGCGATTGGAATCGTGTGTCCCAATATAGCTTTGAAACTGAGAGACTAGTTTGCGTTGCAACAGACAGACAGACACACTAGCAGACGGACATTCGGAGAATGTAAGACGGATAGACGAACAAGGTTATTTCGATACCTCTGTTGATTCAGAATAAAGAAATATATTTCACAGGGTCAAAGATTCGCTTCTAACGTGCGTTACAAACTTTTTCCAAAAATGAATAAACCATCTGCATGAGTAAAATTAAAGCCAAAGACAATTCAGTGTTGGAAATCTCTTTAAATAAAATCTAAAACTTGACCCACTTTCTTCAGTTAACGGGGTATTTGCTAGTCGCAGCACTGTGCTGCCTGCTCAGCTGTTCTCTGTTTGCATTTGGCGGCAAGTTGCAAAAAAGTTTTGCCCAAAAATTTCGAGCAGAAATATTTTCCTGACGTCTTTCTGTGCGCGCTGAACAAGTCGGGCGCGTTAATTTGAAGGCACTTCAAAAGCAGAACAAGAGCACGAAAAGGAAAAAGAAAAAGGCACAGTTATGTTTTACTGCAGAAGACAGAATACTCTGTCCGTGAGGCGACTGCGGGATATGTCAGTCAGTCAGTCAAAGAGAGAAAGAACTTTTTAAGCAAGTTGATGATGAAAATTGAAGCTGAATTTGATTGGGAAATTGCGCAAATAGTTGATCGGAAAGTGAGCGTGATGATTGCTATATAGACTCAACTCTCT
Organism: Zaprionus davidi; assembly: GCA_018903715.1. NCBI lineage: Eukaryota > Metazoa > Arthropoda > Insecta > Diptera > Drosophilidae > Zaprionus > Zaprionus davidi. The sequence continues at coordinate 1,395,890 of JAEIGL010000009.1, read as the reverse complement.
GAAAGGGTATACGAAGAGAGGGAGAGAGGGACACCGACGCAGTGGGACGCCAAGGGATTTAAAATGTTTGCGCATTTATGTGAAGATGTCAAACACACGAGCGGCAGTTGGTAATGAACAAATGCAAAGAAAAAGGAAAAATTAGTTTTCACTTTGGCAATTGGCCCAGAAAATGCGTTGACACTGGAAACGAGGCAAAGGGAGACAGCAAGACAAACAGACAGAGAGGGAGAGAGTGAGAGAGACATTTGTATATTTATTTAGGTGTAGCAGCAATTAGACGTGTCATGTCCAGTTAAAATAATAATCAACATATTACCAAATACCGTTGAAATAATTAGAGAACTGTCAGGAATTCGCTTTGTCATCCGGAGTGAAACCCAAGGCAAATAACCAAAAAAATCAATTAAAAGCAATTTTAATAGAAAGCAAAGTGTTAAATCAACAAAAAACAAAAGGAAAAGAGAATCGTATCTTTTCATGTGACTGGGGTCAGTATTGGTCAGACTATATAGTATATATTGTGTCTCTGCTCTGCGATATTGTTGCGATTATTGTTGGCCAGCACGGCTCGGCTTGTTGCCAAGAATAGCAAACGATGGAGACGATATTAGATTCGCCAGCGAAGCCGCACTGGGACCGGAAATGAGAATTCAATACAATAAAAATTATTGAGTTGTATCGAATTTGGTCATTGTTGTTATTGTTGTTGCTGTGGCAAATTAATAGATAGATAACAAAAGGCGGCAGGCGAAATGAAAAGCGAGAAACGATACGAGAAAAGACATAATAGAAAGGAAGCCACGAGGAGGAGCTGCAACAATAACAATGCGTGCCTGCGTTGGCAATAAACGAAATTAAAAAAATAATAATAAAGTATACTTATGAGAAGGGCAAGAAGAAGGGAGGGAGGTTGACAGGAAGAGAAAGCATGGATTACACAGGCCCACAAAAAATAAAAAGTTTCATGATCTGGGTAAGCGGCATATGCAGTTATATGTATTTTGGGTCACTGAATCCGAATCCGAGGTCAGAATTTCGCCATCACGTCTGGACTTCGACATAACCTCACAAAACTGAAAAACCTTAAAATATCCCCCAAAAGATAAAGAATCCTGATCTGAGCATGCGATATATGTTTTATCATGTATTTTGTCCTTCTTAGTCCGAATCCGAAGTCAAAATTTACGTAGCACGTCTGAGTTTCGACTTAACCTCAAAAAACTCGAAAAAATTTTGGAACCCCAAAAAATAATGGGGGGTCATGATCGGGTCATGCGATATATGTTTCTATATGTTTTTAGACCTTCCGAAACCGAATCCAATATCAAAATCAGCCAATCACGTCTGCATTTCAACCTAACCTAAAAATTTTTTGAAAAATTTCCAAAATTTTTAATTTTTTTGATAATTTATTACTGCATTTATGCTAATATGTGAAATTACGTATTTAGTTTATGTTTTTTATTCGTTAAAATACAGTTTTGACGTAATAAATCAGTACTCATATGAACCTATTCAGAATACTGATAAAATAATGCTCAAAAGGGGGTATATTGAAAAAAGAAAGCTATTTTTATATTAAATTTGAATACACCCTAATCCAATATTAAAAAAAGGTAAAAATTTTGGAAGTTTTTCAAAAAATTTTTAGGTTAGATTAAAATTTATTCGTGATAGGCTGGTTTTGATATTGGATTCGGATTCGGAAGGTCTAAAAACATATAGAAACATATATCGCATGACCCGATCATGACCCCCATTATTTTTGGGGTTCCAAAATTTTTTCGAGTTTTTTGAGGTTAAGTCGAAACTCAGACGTGCTACGTAAATTTTGACTTCGGATTCGGACTAAGAAGGACAAAATACATGATAAAACATATATCGCATGCTCAGATCAGGATTCTTTATCTTTTGGGGGATATTTTAAGGTTTTTCAGTTTTGTGAGGTTATGTCGAAGTCCAGACGTGATGGCGAAATTCTGACCTCGGATTCGGATTCAGCGATCCAAAACACATATAACTGCATATGCCGCTTACCCAGATCATGAAACTTTTTTTTTTTTGTGGGCCTGTGTTATGAGGCAAACGCACAAAGGGCGACTTAATTGAAATCGCCTCAGCTGCTGTGCTGCTGCTGCTACTGAGGCTTTCCAATTAATCCAGCTTGGAGCAGGAGCTGGAGAGATTTCTGCCAATCCATAAGGATGAAATGTTGCAACACTGGCTAACCCTACAACCCCTCACCTACACGCACCCTCCCGTTGCATGGCCTTCGCTTGTGGCATCCAGTGCTAATTTGAAGTTATGTGCGCGCTGATGTAACCAGAGAGAGAGAAACAAGACTGAATCTGGTTCCGGCACTGGCTGTGGGCCATCTAAAGGGCATAGGTGAAGCCACAGGAAACCAGGGAGAGGGGAAAGGGAAGTGGGTTGGGTTCGGGCTGACACAAGGGCACAGGCATAGACAAAGAGTGGAAAGCCTCTCGCATTGCGGTTAAATGACTGTATAACAAGCTCAGTGGGGAGGAGAGGGAGGAAGTAGGGGGAGAGGGAAGAGGGGAGGTTAGTTGATGCGACTACATCAGGGCCCAAGTCCTTGTTAAAGTTACTGAAGCGCGCCCAGCTAGAGATGGACCCAATCTGCATACAAATGAAATGCAAATCTCATTCGACTTCATTGCCACAGCGTGTCACGCAGGCACGAGCACGACTCCAGCTCGCATCTCAAAGCTGCCTCAGCCCGTGGCGGTATTCAGCCTCAAGCGACAGGCTTCAGCTTCAGCTGGGAGCTGGCAGCGACCTCGTCAATGCATCTTGCACCTTCAGCTGTCGAAATAGCCACATCAACGACACCGCAACACGAACTTGAGTGCACGCGCACCTGCCGCAGGCAAGCCAGGCAGGCAGGCAGTGCGAGCGTGAAACGTGCAACATGCCACAAGCAAGGCGTACAAATTGCCAACAAATACACACACACACACACAGACACACACGAGCAGCGTGCTCGTCGTTGTCGTATCCTGTTTCCAATTTTCATTCAGTATCCGAGAACTTCCCGTGCGCACGAGGCGGCTTCGCGTTCTCTTTCGTTGTCGTTCGCCTTCGCTGGTGTGGGGCCTAAACTAGGTCGTTGCTTGTCGTACAACTCCTCGACAACCTCATTACGAGGCAAACGTACCAAAAACTGATGACGTCATTGGTCGAACTGTGCGCTTTGGCCGCTCGTTCGTCAGCAGAAGCTGCGCAGCAAGTGGGGGAGGTGAATTGAAGTAAGGTGCCAGTGGGTGAGTTCAGGGGATGAATGAGATGAGTGTGGAGTGGAGAGAGGCTGCTGGGAGTCGTGATGAACTATTCACAAATCCTCAATAACTCAGCTCTGGCTTGGCCAGCAGATTGCCACATTTATCAATTGTTTATCGCGGTGCAAAGATCGACGGCAACTCACACAAATCAAACGAGAAGCCCCAAAAAGGTGTTGGTGAATCGCGCGTCCTGGAAGGACTTGCGCAAAGAGAGCAAGAGAGTGCCACATCGAGAGAGAGAGTTGAAGTATGCGAGACTGGGAGTCGGCGTCGTTTTCAGTGTCAATGTGTTGCTTGAAATAACTCGGCCAAAAGAAGTAAAACAACAGAAAATTGCAGTAAACAGTAGAAAAGGCGAGTAGAGTAGCCAGGACAACAAAGTGAGTGGACAGAGGCGGGGGGAATAGAGATAGCAGAAGTGGGCAGAGAAGATAGAGTGGAGAGGGGGAGTGTGGGAACTGGGGGAGAACACGCGTACCGCTGTAGGAATTATTATTATTATTTGCTTTCATTGCTGTTCGTTTTTGTTTGGTTCCTGAGTGTGTGACTCGTTCTCCTTTGTTGTTGTTGAAGTGCTCTTTGTTGTTGCTGCTATTATTGCCCCTTTTTGTTGTGCTGTTGTTGTTGCTTTCTCTATATATGTATTTATTTTACGATTGCTCTTAAGACCCACCATAAGCAAACGTATCCTGTTTCCAAAATCCCATCGACACAAACACAATTGCTGCCGTATGATTATGAGTAGCTTATCTTTGCTTGTGTGTGTGTGTGTGCATATCAAAAGCATAACAAAACAAAATCTGCGCTAATCGCATTTGAATTTTTTTATTATTTTTCACAATTTTGTGAAATGGATTTAATTTCGTTTTGAAACGAAAAGCGACTGAGGCATCTCAGGCAGGCTACTTAACATGCTCCCCTCCTGTCCCTGTCTCCGTTGGTTGTCCTGGCATCCTGTGCAGGCATTAGTCGCCTCAGATATGCATACATACATATATACATATATATATAAATATATATGCGTATATACGCCCCATTATATGCTTACGTACTTATGTAAATCCGACTTTTTCTTATTTGCATGCAAATGAGCCCCCGTTTCGCATTACAATATTAAATTAAGTATACGCAACGTAAGCTCAAACTATTCGCGTCCTGTAAGAGAAATATATGAGAGGGCGATTTATGCAATTTTTTTAATTGCCAAACACAACTGTAAATATTCATTGGGATTTAAAGTGAGACTCGCATTAAATTTAATGTTCGATAAGCCGCAGAAATTGCCCCAAAATCAACACGCACAGCACTGCGCACATTTGTAAGCTCATTTGTTTTCCATTTTGCCCATTTTGACGAGGGATCTGCTCTGCTGGGGCTGACTGCTTTCACGGCAGTTAGTCAAGCGCGCTTTTCCAGGGTTTTCCTGTCCTTCCTTTCTCGTTGTTATTATTGTTATGAATTTCAATTTGTTGTTGTCTCAAGGCCGTTGCAGGAAATTAAAGCGCCCAAATGTGCGTAACACTTTTTGCCCCACTTGCTCACATTCCCCTTCAGCAATTTCTCTCTTTATATGTATATACTGTATATATATATATGTTATATATATGTCCTGGGTATACGTGATGTGTGTTTTAAAAGAGAATTGAGGGGGGGACTTTAGTTTGATTTGGTTTTCAATTTCCTGTTACGCTGCCCGGCTCAGCTCTGCTCGCAATGAGCTCCATGGAAATTCATTAATGCCCCAACTAAGCTGTTAAGCCCAGGGCTGCTCCGCATATCCACACATATATCTTCCATCTGTATATGAATTGCTCGCCTGGCTCGACTGGCTGGCTTTTAAGGCAATTTAATACGTTTTCATTTTGCAAAGTCCTTCCTCACTTTCTCTCTCCTCGATTTGGCGACATCTTTGTGCGATTCCTTTGTGCGTCCTTCAGCCATTTTGCGTTTTCCATGCGAGTGCGTCTTGCCACGGTTTCTTTCACGGTTAGGCGCCAGTCAAATGTGGTTGACGCACATCCCGGGGAGTGCGGAAGGGAATCACTCACCCAGAACTGAATCAGAGTTGCAGAGTTGCAAGCCAAGTTGCCGCCGACAGAGTAGGCAATTGTGCGGCAATTGTTTTAAGCCGTTTTGGACTGCAGCCAAGTGGCCAATGGTATATTCACATCTGATCCACATACGGATGCATATATAGAGCGCATAAATAAGTATTAAAGTCAAATGACTGCGAGAGAGCAAGAGCAATAGAGAGAGGGAGAGTGATAAATAGATGAGGCAGTCAGTTCCGCTGATGACGTCACATGCCACACAAAAGATCACAACGAAGACGTCGTCGTCGTTCATTCGATCTACTGCCTGCAGTGATTTTTGTTTTGCATTTGTATTTGTATTTGTGTTTTGTATCTGCTCGTTCACTCGCTCGCCCCGGGTAAACAAATTGGGCTGCGTGCGCTCATCGATTTTTATGAGTTCAAAGATTTACTTCGTGCCGCATTCCTGCGCATCGCATCGCATCGCCAACAAAGATTTTTGCCAAAATATTCGTATTCGTATTCAAACGCATCCGTATGCCAGAAATCGGTTTAAATTAATGGCGTAATTTGTTCAACGCACAGCGACGGCATAGCTAAAAGAAACAACAACAACAAAGAGTCGATAATTCAAAAACGAAAAGAAAGTGTATCGGAAGAAAACAAATTGGAATGCTGCGAAAGCATCATGTGGATTATCCTGACCAAGCGAAATACCATAGAAAAGTGGCTGAATAATATAGAGAGGGACAGTTGGGAAATGATTGACTTTCTACGTGATATCCCAAAGGGAAAGTGACAGAATAAGGCGACAAAGTAGAATGAGAAGGGAAGGTTGTCATTTAATATAGTTTTGCTTAATAAAAGAGAACCGTAATGAAGACTTCATTTAAGGCTAAATCAACGCTTTTAAATACATATATCATAATAAAAACTCAATACGCTGAAGAAGCTTGAAATTCAGCCGAAGTTCATTGAATATATCCATATTTTTTCTTCACGGACAACCATGATGAATGCTTTAGTTAAATTATATTTACAAAATTTAAATACAGTTAATATTATCAAGATTTGAACCTTTCTCTTCTGATAAAGTAGCTTTAAAGCTCTGCTAAGGCTCATTAAAGTGTTCAGTTAAATTCAATTACATTTTGTTGTACGTCGATTTAAAGAAATTTTTTAAAATTATTTTAAAAACACATTTCATCTGTGAAAAACAAATAAGAATAATATTTGGACAGTGAGATTTAGCGATTTTTTTGTGAAGTACATTATCTTGCTAATGACGCTTGATGTTTGTTTTGCTGGACCTATATCGTTTATAGTCAAGAGTATTCTTGGTGCATAAAAGATTTTAAAGTTCAGTTTCATTTCCTCTAAACCTTTATTGTGTTAACAATTTAAATCACTTCAATCCACATCTACTGCAGCGTCCCAACTACCCTTTCAGATAAAATAAAAGGGTAGCTGAACTAATGAAAATGGACACTGGGCGCATTGAAAGATGCCCTGCCTTGCTAACGCGGCTAATTGCTAATTAAATTGCAATTAAAGTGAAGCTTTTCGTAAAAAGAGGTTGTTGTTCTACGCCTTCTTGGCGCACTTTCCCTGCTCCGATCAAGACACGTGCCAGCAACAATAGCAGCAACAACAACATCAATAATAACCCGAATAACGGTAACTAGTTTGACTTCCCTTGTGACTTTAATTGTGAATAGGCACGCGATTAATCTCAGCGCATTCGAGGCCCGCTATTTTTAGCCGGCAATTAATCTTTGGCGGGTTTTGTTAGTGGCCAATGGGCGAAATGCTCATATTGCCAGCGGGGGAGACGATATGGAATTTTAAGTGATTTGCAGCCGCTGCGACCGGTCATTATTTATTTATATTTTATACGCCAAATCGTACAATATATGGCCAGATATATAGCGGGACGTGGCACACGGGGGATAGGGGAAGATAAAACAAATAAATAGTTTTTACATTAATAGAGGCGAGATCGCACTAAAAATAAACAAATCAACTTGGCCAGCATTGAACTTACAATAAAGAGAAAGAGACCGACAGAGGAAGAGTGTGTGTGAGAGAGAGGGAGAGAGAGAGAGAGAGAGACTGGGAGTGGGCAGACATATTGTTGTTGCTGTGCGCTGTCAGCCTTGCCCAGGGCCATTTATCATTATCAGCCACAGGCAGCTGAAACATTTCATGTGACATCAAATGTTGCAGGTGTTTTAGAGACAGACAAACAGAGAGGGACAGATAGAAACAGAGAGGGGGAAAGGGATAGAAGGAGAGATCGATGGTGGCCATTTGATTAATGTACAGCGCAATAGTTGGTGAATAAATAAAAGAAAAGGCAAATAATGCGAGAGAAAACAAAAAGCAATTCGAGTGCATTATAAATATTGTATTGTATATTGTATCTACCTCTGCAGGTGTGCCTCTGTGTGTGTGTGTTTGTGTGTGGGAACGTAGGTGTGCGTGCGTGTCTACACCTTATTAGGCCAGCACACGCACAGCAAACAGGTTAGCAGAGGGCAAGCCAGCCGAGCACTTGCATAGAGAAGTGGACACAAATAGAGAAGGATGAGGCAAAGAGGGATTGACAGAGAGAGAGAGAGATAGACAGACAGACAGATAGACGCAGAGACAGACAGGTAATCGTGCCAAGTCTGAGAGGGAGAGAGAGAGATAGCAATGGCCATAATCGAAAATCAATAATCCATATATGAATTATGGCTAACGGTTAAAGTGGTCACTGCAGCGTAGGTCGAGGGGGGAAAAGGGGCAGGGAGAAGGTTTCCCACCGGGTTGCAGGCAGTTCGTCCGGCCAACGGCCCGACATTGTTTATGAATATTTCATGCAACTGAAATGCGGCAACTGCGCAGTTGCCTCTCACAAATGTCACTGCGAAGTTTTGCTAAGCTGAGGCGCCTTCTAATTAATCGCACGACAGTCCAATTCCAGTTCCTATAGAAGCAACAAGCGAAGCGTAACACTCTCTTTCCGTCTCCTCCCTTTCTCTATTCTTCCCTGTCTCTCTCTCTCCCGTAAAAAGGTTAATGACACCGCCGACTGTGTCGCCTTGATGAGGGTTCATTCATGCGAGCGCATCTGGCGGGGCACCTCGGCAAATCGGTTCTTGTCATTTGATTATGTCGAACATATTTTTCGAAAAATTTAATTAATTATGCAAATTGCTTGAAAGTTTTCACTGCAAGCTCCGCCCTCGCCCCCAGCCCCTCGTACGACTTGTCAAAAGTTCAACGTAAGTTTTTCATAACAATTCGAAAAGTTATAATAACTTGGCGGAGGATTGGAGCATAGAGAATGGAGCACGGAACTGCACGGAAGTCCTTCGAAACTATACGGAGATTTGATGTTCACAGTGAACTCTCATTGAGCACGGGCAATAAATCATTTGGGAGTCTTCTTTATAGGCAAACCTGCAAGCAAACTCTCCCATTTAATTAGATTAAAAACGCTTGACATTTTCTTTACTATTGATTTTGTTGCTAGGGGTGCAAGGGAGAGGGTAGGGGGGAGGGTGGGAGAAAGGCTGCGACTGTTGCCGAGATGACGCCATGTTGCTGATGGCGCATGTGGCACGGGACTCATAAAAACCGCAAAAACCGCTGAGTAACTCAATAAAAGGCTAAAACACGCAGAGGGCAAATGCGGGCGAAAGTATGCTACGGTCGCCGTCGCAGTCGCAGTCGACGTCAGCAGAGGCAGCGCGAGTGCAACAATTGCGAGCGAGCGCACATTGAGCAGATAGCATGAATGCACACACACACAGAGAGAGGTTTATATAGTTCATACATGGCTTACATAGGCAGCGACCCCGCCCACGTTGGGCGCCAAGGCCAAGTTGGGCGCAAGTTGGTCAAGATGTTTGCATGCCATCGGCCAATAAGTCGAGCTCGGCACGCAAAAGCAACCAAAACAAATGCCATACAAAAATTGGAGTAACACTGTTTCAATTTTCCATGTTCCTCCAAGTCTAAAGCATTTAACCCAGTGCCCAATTCAGGCACTACATGTGTGTGTGTGTGTTTCTGCGTGTGTGTGAGTGTGACTTTCTAAATTTGCTCGTAGCTGCTAACTAAATTAGACCAATTGCCAATGGCAGGGCAAGGGTCAGCAGCTGTGGCAGCAACTGCGCCAGCAACGGCGTCGGTGGCGGCGGATGTAGTTGCGGCCGGATGTGGCAGGCAGAAAGAGAGAAGGGGAGTGCAACTCGCTGTACGTGCAAGGAGCGGCACTCACACATAGAGACACACACATACACACCTTACGCTGTACATGACCCAAGGCACTGAGTTAAGTGTTGAGGTTAACGCTGACGCATTTGCAGCTCAAGACAAAGGCAACAACAGCAGCAGCTGAACTGCAAGTGAGAACAACAACAACACGTTGTACAACAACAAATATACTTAAAAATAAATGCACTTGACTTGCGAATTGTTTGCAGTGAAATGAAACGAAATGGCGCCCATAAATTTAGTGGAAAGTCGACAACGAGGGCCCTTAAAAGTCGGCAATAAATGTTTTCCATTTGCCGAACACACAACTGACACGCTTTTCCATTGCAATGCATTGCACACAGTCGACAACAAGAGCATGTATTGTACAAAACTCCTGCATGAATGCATTCATTTCAGGGCAACAGTACTGTACTGTATTGTACTTGTTTCTTGCTATACTCACTATACAGTAATTCATATCATTCAAACGTGAGTACACGTTTGGAATGCCTGCTGTGAATGTGGAACGTTTTTAATTGGGTTCCCAAATGGTCACACTAAAATTGACTGCCAACTGAGTCATTTCATATATGACAATCATTTTTGTTATTTCAACTTTTGAATATAAATTAGTTTCCTAATATTGCTTTACTGTTGTTGCCTCCCAACAACTTACAACAATCATAAGGACACTAACCATAACAGATTGCAATAAATTTATGTTACATTATTACTACAATATTCCAATTGAGTATAGATCACATCCATCAATAAGTCAGAAAAGATTCAATATTTGTTATTATAGTAATGAAAGTAAATATAAATAACTTTGAATAGCATTACAAAATTGTGATTTACTTGAATATAATATAAATAAAAGGGTCTAATAAGTACAGTTCTAGAGACATAGGAAATTGCATATAGCTTTTTTCATGACAACATATTTGTACTTTTTACTAATATGAAAATGTTGCATGCGTTTAACGTAATATTCACTCACTGTACAGTACTATTCACAAAAATGCCATACTCAAAAGTACTGTACTCACTATCAAATGAATAAGTAATTTACAAGACTGGACACCATACAACATCCAATCATTCCCGTTCAGAAAGTATACTTACTCTCTATTTTCTAAATGATTCATTTGGCGTGTTGAATGCATTCATGCAGAAGTCTAACAAGTACAGTGCTCAGTTTACAGTGTGTACAGTGTACACTATCCTCTCCATTGTACTTATTTGCAATGCATTTCTTGTTGAGCTACGCAAATGCAGTCGCGTCTCTCGCTTTTAGCAGCTAAGTGGAATTTTGGCACTTGAAATATGTCGGAGAGTGTTGCAAAGGAAGTCCACACTCTCCAATTTCCCTTCCCATCCCCTGGCTGCATATTGAGCCAGCGGAAACACTTGCCCATAGGCAATAAACTGAGTGTGAAGTGCACATATTTTCTTGGCTTCGAGCTTCAAATTGCACTAAACCAAATTGATATGGAAAATGAAAATATAACTTAACTGCTTTATGACTGGATTTAGTTGTATTTTCGCTAGATTGAGGAGTCAGCTCTGGCTTTAATGATGTTAGCTTTAATTTCCTGCAGCTGCCTAATGAGTTACACGCTGTTATTTTCTCTCATTGTTTGCATTTTCTACTGGCTGATTTTCAATTAGTGTCGAAAGCAAAGAAATCATTAATCACAGCTGCCACGCCCCACGCCCTCTGGTGGGCACAAATTTTCAGCTATGTCATGCGAAATTGGCTAAGCGTGAAATTGTTAAGCAGCTTTTTAATGGCAATGGCGACTCATTAGGGATCTACGCACGAGGCTGACCCCGAGACCGAAGTAACCTGAGACAGACTGGTCACTTTCGTCCTGCAAGGCTGATGGGCTGCCACGCCACCCTCTCTGGGGGCGTGTTATCAAACTATTTATGGGCAATTAAGTCTTCATTTTGTAATTTGTGCATACGTGTGGGCAAATTATGTCTTAGATTTATGAGCTGATATGTGAGAATGTGTGTGCTACTTCTATGTGTGTGTGTGTGGGTATATACTGCATGTGTGTATGTGTGCATGGGCGTCGTAGTCATAAATTCTAGCACCATTATCTGCTGGCACTTTATGACAACGGGGGGATGAGCTGTCAGCTGAAATTACCCGAAGGACGCGTTCGCAATTAATTTGCTATTTAACTTTTACTTTCACTTGGACAACTTGGGAAAAGAGAGGACAGCAGAAGGAGAGAGGCGGCAGCACGAGGGGGCACGCGGACTCAACAGGTTCTCCAAGGTGAACCACTTGACTTATGCCTTGTACTCACACACACGCCACTCACACTCGCACACACTCTCCAAGTCAGAGGTTAACATGTTGCATGTGGCAACAAACGGTGGCAACACTATTTGCATGCAGTTTATACTCATTTTGCGCGAGAAATAATTGCATAAAGTTTTCGAAACACGCAACACAAGTGAGAGGCAGCAAACGAATCCATGTAAATGTAAAAACCCAACAAAGCTCAACAATGTTGTCAAAAATGCGCACAAACTCGCGCACGTGTCACATTTGTAATGCCAAAGTGAACGTTCCCTGGCTAAAAAATAACAATTTAACCCGACTCAAATCGAGCAAAACTATATAATTTGCCATATAAAAATGATTTCGTCCTTGCATGCCAAGCCGAATCTGAACTCAAATTCAAATGAACCCAAAGTACTCCAGGCGACAGGCAACGCTGGCACGCGAGAGCATTGTGTATATTCGAAAATATCCTGCATTAAGGATAATGTAGGGGATTATCGTATATGTTGCTTTGCCAAGTAACTCATGAATTTGAGATATACTTGACAGGTAAAGCAAGGGGTTTGAACTTCGTTGGAATACAATTACGAGTATTCGAATAAAAAATACATCATTATAAAATACTTTTTAAACAGTAATAAAAGTTATTTATTGGATCGTAACTCGATGTATTCTACTATATGACAATAAATTATGATAATAAGACCCAAATTATCGTTTTGATAAAGTAAAAAACTTATTTGCCGGACAGACCCTAAATTATCGTTTTGATAAAGTAAACGAGAGCAACAGTCGCGCAAAACGCGGCAGTGGGATACCCTTCGACCTATGTTCCCGTGTAGTTTAATTTGTTAAATTCATACACATATGCATATGCACATGCTTTGAAATTAATCCCGACAGATGGCGCTCACACTTCACGCTCGGCCGCCACCCTTGTTAGCTGGCAGAAGTACTTGGTTTTATGCTCATACTTTCTTAAATAACTTCTGTGTTTATTGTCCGATCAGATTGTCATTTGAAGACTACGTAGATATTTCATTCAGCTTAGTATATGTTAAAGTCCAAAAGTTGTATCTTTTATACAGCGCTTACAAATTGAGTTCAAAAATTAAATTATTGATTTGTGACGGCGGTGGGCGTGGCACCCAACATTTGAAATAAACTTGATCAGATTATAGTACACAAGAGTCTTCCTGTCAAATTTGGTAACTCTAGCTTTTATAATAGTTGAGATCTGTGCGTTCACACAGACAGACAGACAGACGGAAAGACGGACAGACAGACAGACATTGCTCAATCGGCTTGTGATCCTGAGCAAGAATATATATACTTTATGGGGTCTCCCACGCCTCCTTCTGCCTGTTACATACATTTGCATAAAGTTAGTATACCCTTTTTTGACCATTTTGAATGGTCGAAGGGTATAAAAACTTATTTGCCGGACAGCACGCTAACGCCGGTCTTTTTTTTTTGCGAGTCCCAAGCTCTTCAGCATTCTCATAGGTCTAGTTGGCAGAAGCAGGCTGCGATGTCTGTGCAGTCTGTCACTGTATCGGCTAGTGTACCATTCGATATGCTCATTTAATAGGTTTATAAAATAAAACATTAAGTTATGTTTATAAGGAGTTTTTTCACATACTAAGTTTCTTCGCCATCTTCTTTTGAATGTCTGATATATATTGTATTAAATATTAAACCCATAAAACATAAATAATTAAACGTCTTTAGTGTAATATAAACTTGAATACTAGTTTTTTAACAGAATTCCTCACTTTTAATGAGAAACTAAGCGCATCTGTTACATTTCAGAGTTTATATTGAACTGAACTTAAAATCTATTGCGGTGTTTGTGAGACGCAACGCTGTTAAAACCCTCCCAGGATACTATTAGTTATTTGCGACCCTTGCTGACCCATGTTTCGCAGGCTCAAGAGGGTATACCATAAATGTTTATAGAGCGGTCATAAAAAGAGACAAATGACCACATCATATGCCGATCAGCGTGACGCTTCATAGTCTTGGTGATATCAATGCAATGCAAAGTGGTACAGTGCAGTGGTTATTCATGATTATGCTAGTGCCCGAACGATCATTCCATCTTTCTCTCGCGCTGCCCTTGGTTCGTTATTAATCTTTGCCAGTCCCTTGCTGTGTATTTCTCTTATTCTTTCATCTATTTCCTTTCTCAGTTTTCTACCTATTTCTATAAACTCTCTTCTCTCTGTGTCTCTAGAATAGAGAACTTATATCGGCTTTGTTTATTTTGCCTTATATTGTTTTCTCTAGTTCTATATTCCTTTCTCTTCTTCTATTTAGTTTGCCTTCTATATTTCTCTCTATTCGCCTTCTATACTTATCTTTCTCCATATTATTCAACACAACTTTAAACCTGAGCAAATTTTCACTTGACTTTAAAGAGTAAAAACCCACGTAAACTTGATTAACTGGTCCCCGTTTTGACTGACCCAAATGACAATAGAAATAACCATAACTCTTCCCAGGCCAGGCTGGGCTACGCAAGGCAGGCAAGGTCAATGCGGCACGGTTTTTATCTATCCACGTTGCAATTCATTGCATTTTGCATTGCGCGCTTAATTAACATTTTATGGGTAATTCGTGGAGTGCGCAAACAACAATGGAACGCAGGCCCTACGCTTATTACACAATGCATTTCCGTTTGGCATAAAAATTCAAATTTGATTTCAATGCGGCAGAAATTGCGATTTAGGCAAAGGCCAAGCCGGAAAAACAAGCCGAGTGTGGCGACCCCAAAATAGCCAGTGCATACTTTACGCTCCACTTTTGCATGTGCCTGTGTATGTTTGTGAATCCGAGTGTGTGCGTGCGTGTGTGTGGAGTCAATGCGGAGTTTTGCAATCGAATTTCTGCGCTGCCTTCGGCAATTGCAAATTAACCACAATAAATAAGGGAACCAAGCGCTGACCTCGTTAGCCTGCCCTCCCCTTCCCCACTCGCTTCTCACCTGATATCGGTGGTGAAATTTGAACTGCATTCGCGCACACACATGCACACGCACCCGTTTACCGCTATTCGTGTGCGTTGGTGCGTAATTGTGCTATAATTGCATTCAGCTGGCGTCACTGCCCCAAAAAGTATGCTATGGAAATTGCTCTGCGTCGCTTTTATCGACATTTATCGACGTTTATTGGGGTATATCTTATCGGGCGTCAACAGCTGTTGATTTACAGCCCAGTGCGGGGCGTGTCACTGACGAGGCAATTGGAATTTACGGGGCTTATCGCAGAAACTAATATATTCGCTGATCGAATTTCAATTGTTTTCCATCTCACTCACTCTCTCTCCCTCTCTCTATCTTTGCAGCTTTTTTCGCACACACACACACTTAGAGCCTATTAGAGACCCACAAAATGCTGCCAATTTTTTGCCTGAACCAGTCGCAGTTCGTTACAATACCCAAATAAGTCCCCAGCAATTAACTGTGATCATAGCCTAAACACGCAACAACAACAAGAGCAACAACAACAACAACAAGAGCAACAACAACGACCAGCAACCAGCTTACTGAACAACGCCAGATAAAGACAAGGAAGATAAGAAGAAGCAGAACAAAGAGCGAGCCAAAAGTGAATCGTGCCAGCAGCTGACCACAATTTATAGCATATTTATAGCAGATCTTCAGATATATCCGAAAATTGAAATCAATTGCGCACAAGACGCAGGCCAAGAGCAAGGCAGAGAGCGGCAGCTACACAAGAGGGAGAGAGAAAGAGAGGAGCTAGCGGCAACTCTGGGACGACGCGGTGGTCGATGTAATGACAACAATTGACGCGATGTAGCGGTAAGTATGAGGCCGGCCAGAGAAGAGCAGAAGAGGAGAAGAATTGGGGCTAGGGTTTTGGTATTTGATGGTCAATAAATCTCTCTAACGATTTCCAACGGCACATGGCCAACTGCAGCAGACTTATGGTCGGCGAACGCGACAGGGACCGTGAGGCGGTACGCTGGGCAACGGGTGAAACAACACCGCTTCAAAACAATAATGGAGTGTTACAAATGGTCGGGCAATTGCATGGTGGACAGGCTGCTGGCCAACAACAGCAACAGCAACAACAACAGTCAAAGCAACAGAAACTGCAACAGCAACAGCAACAGCAGCAGCAACAGGAGCAGCAGCTCTACCAGCAGCAGCAACACGAGGCAGCTGCGCGTGGACTACAACTTGCGAGCGCAGCCGACGGCGGCGATAATCAGCCCTATTACGATACAAGCGGTAATGTCGACTGGGAGAGGGCGATGGGAGCCGGTGGAGCTAGTGCATATGGCTGCGTCAGCGGAGCTGTCACAGCAGCTGGCGGCGCTGCTTATAACGGCAATGCAACTGTTGCCGGCGGCACTGTTATCCTCAACAATCGCCACCTGGATTATGCTGATGGCAGCCTCATTGCTGGCCCATCCGCCGCAGCAGCAGGACCGCACCCAGCAGCTGCTGCGCTCGGCCTGGGAACTGTTGGTGCTGGAGCACTTCGTGTCACTGGGGCAACGACAGCGGGCGGCGGCATCGGCATCGGTGGCATCAGTGGCATCGGTGGCACCGGGGCCATTGGCAAGGAAGTTCGTTACGCTCCATTCCCAGTTACATCACCAACGCATTCAAATCCCACAACTTCCCAGCAAACTCTTCTTGCACAGCATCAGCAGCAGCAGCAAATATCACTCGTTGGTGGTGCGGGTGGTGGGGGAGCCGGCAGCGGCATTGGTGGTGGCAGCATTGGCGGCCCCAACCCCGGTGGCAGCCTCGGCGGCGGTGTTGGTGCAGGTGCGGGTGCGGGTAGTGTTGGTGTCGGTGTCGGAGGTGTTGTTATGCTGCCGCCGGCAGGAGTTGCCGGTGCCGGCAGCAATGCTGGCATTAGCCATAGCAACACAA
Source organism: Zaprionus davidi (assembly GCA_018903715.1). Taxonomy (NCBI): domain Eukaryota; kingdom Metazoa; phylum Arthropoda; class Insecta; order Diptera; family Drosophilidae; genus Zaprionus; species Zaprionus davidi. The sequence goes on along the minus strand of JAEIGL010000009.1, from coordinate 1,379,093 downwards.
CTGGCGCTCTGCAGCGGACACATTCCAGATCCATGTCCTCCATACCGCCGCCGGAGCCGTTCATGATAGCACAATCGAAGCAAATGAACAGCCGCGTCTCCATCAATGTTGGCGGCGTTAAGCACGAGGTGCTCTGGCGCACCCTGGAACGTCTGCCGCACACGCGCCTCGGCAGGCTGAGGGAGTGCACCACCCACGAGGCCATCATCGAGCTATGCGATGACTATTCGCTCGTCGACAACGAGTACTTCTTCGACCGCCATCCGAAGAGCTTCAGCTCCATTCTGAACTTCTATCGCACTGGGAAATTACACATTGTGGAGGAGATGTGCGTGCTTGCGTTTAGTGATGATCTGGAGTATTGGGGCGTCGACGAACTGTATCTGGAGTCCTGTTGCCAGCACAAGTACCATCAGCGCAAGGAGAACGTCCACGAGGAGATGCGCAAGGAGGCCGAGTCGCTCAGGCAGCGTGACGAGGAGGAGTTCGGCGAAGGTAAATGCGCCGAGTATCAAAAGTATCTCTGGGAGCTGCTCGAGAAGCCCAACACCAGCTTCGCCGCGCGGGTAAGTTCAATCAGTTGCCAAGATCGCAGCGTCACCTTCAATCTATCTAAATGTGTCTTATCCATCTAACCAACAACTATATATATATTCGTATCCGTTATCCGTATCCGTATCTGTGTCAATGTCAAGTGTCCAGCGTAAGCAAAAAACAAAAACAAAAACAAAAATGATAATCTAAAGAATTCCCTTACCATTTCCCTCCATTTTAGTTGTGTCGTTTTCCTGATCCTAACTTTCAGTTACAGTTATCTCATATATGTATATCTATCTATATCTATTGTATACCTCAGTTCGATTCCGTTTGATGCGTTCTTTGTTCGCCAGTTTCAGTTTCAGTTCCCGTTTCTGTTAACGATATCATTTATATAGTTCTGTACATCGATCTATTATTATTTTTACACTATCGTATTGCATTTAGCGCGGCATTTGCAGCACACTGTAAAATAAAGTTCACTACAAAGCAGAACGACAAATAGTGTAAAAATAACAAGAACAACAACTTCGAAAACCGTTTACCATGCTGTACTATAAACTGCCTCTATATCACAACCACTCCTCTATATATTTCAATATATACCATATACTATATACATATTATATATATATTCCTATTCTTAAGACTCTACGAAGCCGCCAATTGCCAATTTGCTTTGCGTTTGAGAAATGCCTGCATTGAAATTATTACAAAACTTACTATAAATATGTTCCTAAAACAATCTTCAATGTGTTTCGTTATCGATAACCGACAGCAATCGATAGACTGCTTTGTTACGTACGTTATTTAACCGCTAGCCACTGCCAGTTTTGCTGCCGCCGCTGAAGCTGACGCTGTATATATACTATATAATAATATCAGCCCAAATGTTTTTTGAGAACCAATTTTACATATTTTGGCGCCAGTTCAATGTTGTCACTGTGACTCTGTACAGTTTTATACCCTATATTCACACTATATATACGCATATAAACAAAGCCTGTCAATACTGTCAGTTCATAAGTTTGCTAACTCTCTCTCTCTATCGCTGTCTCTCTTTCTCGCTGTGTATATCGATTGCTTTTGTGTTGGGTCCACGAGACAGCGCCAATATTCAAGGGCAGCGCCAGCAAAGTACAGGGCACACTCGTACAGGACTGCCAACCAGTTCAGCTCAGCTCAGTTCAGCTCAGTTTAGTTCAGTTCAGTTCATATCAGTTAACGTTCTCTAATATTCATATCAGGAATAGAAAATGTTCCATTGACGGCCCCGAAGAGTATGCCGCACTTTTGTTTTGTTCATCTTGTTTCGTTGCGTTTATCGTTACACTTAACTTTTGATCTCTCCCCCAAAACTCTCACCGTTAAGTCTCTTAGTCTCACCAAATGATCCGTTTGTTTTGTACTTTATTTCTGTCTCTCTAAGTATTGTGTCACTAACCACCGAGTTGTCGCTAGAATTTGAACAACAATATTTGATAATTATCGCAAAAAACAAAAAACAATATCGAAACGACAAACTAAATTGTTTACTAATCGTTTTCTAATCTAACTTTTTTTAATCACACAGTTAAATTCTATCTATAAATACCTGCCAAATTTTTATAGCATACGTATATATTATATATATATTTTAATCTCATAATTGTTGATGATGATGGTGAAGTAATCTCTCTCTGTTTATCTCTAATGTTTTCTTACTCCCCAAACAAAAACACCCTGTAACAATGTTTGGGAATGGGCAATAAGCGATATGACCAGGCGGCAGGTGTGCTGTAGAAATCCTCGAAAATATTGTAAAGAAAAAGAACTCTGGGGAGAAGCGGCCAAAATCGTGTTGTAATACATTTCCATTCTCCATTGAGGGTTATCTCATGACCACTATACCCGGCAATGGGCCATAGCTTCTTGGCCTAGCGACACAGACTCCGGCCCCAGACTCTTCGAGCGTCCCTCGCTGACACTGTCAGGCTGTGCTGTTAGCTGCCATACCGCCCCGCCCTCCCTTGTACCATAAACCGTCTCTAGCTTTAGCCCACTCACACATCTATAAATATATCACAACCACACTCTCTCTCTCTCTCAGTTTGGCTTCAGCTTGTAATATACAGCCGATAATTTGCCTCTGTCCCCCTTAGCTTTAGCTTTAACACAGCGACCGAGAATGGAAATAATTACAACATCTTTGGGTGCATCTCTAATAATTTTTCATTCGATTTTCAGTTCCTTTTCAGTTTCCTTATGTATTTTTATTTTAACTCAAATTGTCAGGAATTTTTATTTATTTTTATTTTCTAGATTAATATTCTTGTATTGGCTGAGAAAAAAGAAATTGCATTATCACATGTCGTAAACCTTTTCAAAATAATTTAAACACATTATGAAATATTAAACAAATTGCTTCCAAATTGAAGTTTAAATTTTTAACACATATTTCACTATTTTAATTTCTGTTATGAATCAGCTTAACGCTTTGAAGATATATTTCAACTGCTTCTTTGATATTAATCGATCGCAGTCAAAATTTCCCAATAAGCCAATGCAATAATTGAAACTAGGATAATAAGAAACATAACAAACCTTTTTATTTTGTCATTTTTACAAAGGTAATGAAAAATTTCCAGAGCTCTTTGCCAGTTGTACTTTATCAATTTTTATTTCAATTTTTCTTCAACTACTAACTAAAGTTAGGAGAGGAAAATAAAAAAAAAAATAACTTTATTATTTTGTATGTTTTTAGTTTTTTTAATACTCCGCCTAAACACATCCTTTTTTATACGAAAAAGATAAATATGAGAACCAAAACTAAAGACAGTATAGAGTGAAGAGTAACATTTCGAAATACTCAGAAACTACTCGTCGTTTTCTCCACGTTGAAAGAGACAACTCCATTATACCAATATACCAAAATACCATTATACCAATACAAATTATACTCAAACTGGTGGCAAGGAAAACGCGCTCACAAGACAAACATTTGCCGTGTACAAAACAAAATTTACATACAACATATTCTCAGTTCTTTTCCGTCTCCTTCTTTCGTAATACACGCAACAAAAACAAAACACTCAACAAGATAAAATTGAACTCGATGTTTTATATTGTGAACCCTTTTGTGTTTCCCATTTTGTGTTTCTTATGCGGCACGATCTCTATATATACCAGCCATCTATCGTATATATAAAATCGTACGTTCTTCGATATTTCTCGTATTTGATGTCTTCTTGTCTATTGCATTCGGAAATCTACCTATAACTTACTGTTGTGTTTTAACGTATTCCTATCATTGACATTGATTGTTGTATCTATTGGTCTATTGGCTTCTTCAACTACTACTAATACTACTACTAATACTAAGTACCTTCTATCGAATCATACACACACACACACACCAACCAACCAATCTACTAATACAATAAACGTCTGTGGTGCTTCCATGTCTGAATACATCAATCTCTCCATTGGATTCCCTCTCCGAAATAGATAAAGCCAGTGAAAGCCTCATAGTACTTTAGTTTTCATTAACCTTTTCAGTTTGATCGTTAATTCTCGCAGAACCGTAACCACAAAACAGAAAAGAAACAGAAGAATATATATGAAAGCATACTTGAAATATTAACCCACCAAATTTGCTGCATTTGAATGCCTAGTATAGAATGACGTAGTCGGTTATACTGAATTCTATAGCCAGTTTGTATCGAATTTTGTTTGTTTTTTAGTGAGTCGAACAAAGTATGCGAACCAACTCGTGCACCCCGACCCCCACAAGAGCAAAAAACAATAACCGAATACTAGAATACCAAATACAAAGTACTGTATACCGAAAACCACAAAATAAAACCAACATCGCACACCAAGAGTAGAACCGATAAACCAATTGCAAAATCCTGATCAAATATTTAGTCAGCTAGTCCTGTAGTGCAAGAAGGTGCGTTACTTTGGCCCTTGCCCATATTTAATTGAATTCTCACCCCCGTTGCACCTGCACACAAATACACCGAAACACACTCACACTACACAAGCCAAAATCTAGTTTAAGCGTACGATCCACGTGGCGTATCCGCACTTTACAAAACAATTGAATGTTTTTTCATTTTATTTCTAATTTTCAATATTGTCTTGTATAGTATATAGTTCTGTAAGTCGGTTATGTGCGTGTATAATACAAAATACCATACAAATTATACTACTATTTTGTCCCTGACTTGTTGCCGCATGAATCTCTTTTTGAATTTTCAACATACATTTAGATATTTTTTCCGTTTTGTTTTCATTTTCTTTTGCCACATATTTTCCAGTCCACATTTGTGTTTTGTACCATAAACTTGCCCTATTTTGTAATTCAAGTGGATTAACCAATGACTACAGGGAAGTTAATTCAAATTTACGCCTGTAATATAATATATATAAATTTGATAATATGATTTCTTATTTTGTTTTCTTTAACTCAGATGCTTCAGAGTGTGTTTTTTGAATTTTCCGTTTGGCTTTTGATCAATCGTAGTGAGTTTGTAGAACTTTTCTTGAGGCAACACGCTTTTTAAACCAAGTAAATCTGTTGAGCCGGGCTGTGCTTCTAGTTGTTGTTATTATAAACTTATTTTTAATGAGAAAATCCTTTTGTTTTTCCTTTAAATGTAACTAGCATAGTTTAGTGTAAAGCAAACTGCCCTAAAGTTGCGTCTTCAAGCTGCGCCCAAGTTGCGTGTTATGCGTATTGCCATATCATGTTTTTCTTTCAACTTCCTACTGCCCCAACAGCCTCCCCCAAGCCCCCGCCCCTTTCAATCATGACTGAGCAGCAATGGTAGCAGTTCCAAAATTCGCACAACCCGAACACGTACAAATCAGCTTATTGTTTATCAAACATCTCCTCTCCAATGCATTCTGTTCAATCGAAAATGAAAAACAAAAATGAAACCAAACGAAAATTCAGTTGAAATTTAAAAACTAAAGCAAAGTATATTCTAGTAGATCATGCATAGCAAATCATCTCAAGTAGTATGTTGTACCCAATTCTTCCTACGTCCCACAACACCCGTACCACCCCCGTTTCGCCCACTACCCTAATGAAAATTTAATTAACTTTCCCGAAGTTTGAGAGTCAATCGAAAGACCACTTTTATTGCAATTGATTGTGGCCAAGTAGTGTATATACTGTAGCCTCTTAGGCTCTACTCTATTTCTCTCTATCTCTCCCTATCTCTCTCTTTCTTTCTCTGTCCATCTCTTTCTCTCTCCTAAATCTTTTTTTTTCTCGGATCTTTGAACTGTATTTTGTCCACTGAACTCATCGTTTGTTCTGCCAGTTGCTAAATGAAAGCACTTTTTGTATGATCTTTTCTTTCTTAGACTTCATTTTGGTATTATGATAGAACCTAATTTCGTCATCATGTTTTCATTCACAAGTTTATCGTTATTTCTTTGTATCTAATTTCCTTTACGTAATGGTTTCCCAAATATGTTTCCTATATAGAATATTTATCCAACTACTATTCGCCTACTTATACCGTGTAGTGTCTCATTTATATAAACCAAATTCAAAAGTAAACTAGCATCTTAAGAAAATCAAAGACTGTCCGTGAATATCTCTCTTTCTAAGTCATCTTCCCGTCTCCCCCGGGTCTCCGTACCATGCAAAATTGTCTTCATTTTCACGTATTGCTCGCAAATGAGGCGAAACGAAAGTAAGGAGAAATGCGTGGTTGCGTACAGTGGCCTACTATGGTAGATCTGGACACAGCTCTATTGTGCCAATACTCACACATACACACAGGCAGATACACTCATATACATACACACACGCGTTCGCAGTCACATTCAGTCCCATCTGCATAGACAGTCATGGTGTGTGTTTGTGTGGTCGATGCGATGCGATGCGAGGCACTCAACTGTTAAATAAACCAGAAAGCAATTTTGTCAATTGTTTAAAAGGTTTTCCAATTTAATGTTGTGTCAGCTGCAGCTCTCCACCCCCTGCCCTCAAGTCATGTGTCAGTCTGCACACACACACAAACACGCAAAGAGACACCCGAACATGCCACACACTACACATTGTAAGAAAGTGTGACCTAATATGGCAATCAGATTATGCTCCTTTCCATATTTGTGCATAATCCTCTCTGACTCTCTCTTTCATCTACACTCATCCCCTCTCTATCTTTATCGGAATGCCGTTGGCATTGAAATTGAAATTGCACTCGATGCTGTCAAAACATTTTGACATTTGGCACTTCAGAATGCAAAATAGATAAGCCGAGCCCCCAATCCGCAACCCTTGACCCCTCGAGCCATTGCAGCTCTTCGTAAATTACATGAAAAGTAGTTTTGAAAAAAAAAAAACAGAAACCTATAAAACCGAAATTATTTATGTATTTTCTTAAATTATACATTGATTTCTATGACCTCAAAAATAATTGCACACAATTTGAATAATTCTCTCTGCCATGTCAATCATTTTAAATTATTATACAGTATATATCTCTGTGAATGCGCAATTATTTTATGGTTACTCTGGTATGATTTATGGTTTCCTTATGATTTGATTAAACTTGATTTGATTCCCATTAGTCTCTTAAGTACTCGTAATTCCTAGCTCGTTTATGCATTGGATTTTCTTTGTAATATGCTAGTACGTACTTTCTTTCGACCCATATAGTGCCATATGCCATGAGTACAACTACTTTGTGTACTCGTATTTTCCAATTATCCAATCTCATGGACATTTTAAGTTTCTGTACTCATCCGTTATACAATACTCCGTTACAACTTCGCCAAACACAAAGACAGCGAAACAAATCACAACACAAATGTAGAACAAAGCGTCTTGTCCATAAAAAAGCGAAATTGATTTTAAAAAATGTCGACTGCAGACCCGATGGTAGCGTCCTTATTAACGTAGACCCGCCATGCCCCACCCTCCATATAGAGTACACTGCTAACCCCCCTCCACCCTGAGCTAACTACATATCAATCTTACACTTTCTCGGCCTTTCCCTCTGTATCTCTGTCTGTCTACTCAATGCGTAGCTTGTAATTGCGTAAATGTCTTACGTTTTTGTGTTACGTTATGTATTACGTCCAACACAGAAACACTTAAGAACAGACACAGACACACCTACTCACACACACTAGTGAAGCTGGCACCTCTGTGTTCAACTAAGAAGCGCAACGCAGAGATGCGCTAACCGCTAAACCGAACCCCACCCACCCACACAAGACACGCCACCCACTATCAAACCTAACCTCAAACTCAACCACACTTAAACCACAATCACACGCCACTCAACCACACATTGCTGACATGGAAACACGCCCACACTTAACGCGAGACATTTATCGAATGCATCCAGTCGCTACTTAACTTTTCTGGTAAATTAACTGTACCAACAACTCTCTCTCTCTCTCAATTCTATCTCTCTCTCCCTCTCAACGAATACTAACTCACCGAAAGTGACTAGGCAACAACACCTGAGTTTTATTTTTATGTTAAGTCTGATTTGATTTTATGTTGAAATGTTTGAGTTGATTGTTCAGTTCGTACGATGAGGAAGGATTGCAAATGATATACTTCACATATAGTACAGCAGCCTTTGATAGTACCATCAATGATAGGGAAAATACTTATATCTACTTATATATAACCCAGCCAACCCGATAAACGAGTGTACCAAACCACCCGATAAAGCTAGGCGTCAATTGCCCCCCAAAGAGCGATGAACAACATCTGTGAAACGGTTTCGAAATTCCTCCTCCCCAACTCCAAATCTCCAGAAAAAGATAAACTAAACGTTTGTTTCGCTAAGCTAACTCAATGTTTGCTTTAATCGTCTAATCGAAAGATTATCCAAGTACCCTCACAACGATATCTTAACTAACCGAATGGAGAAAATGAAAATTGAACCGATGAAGAGACACAACCTAACGAGAATGAAATGAAACAAAAAAAGAAATGAAATTGATATCGTAATCGTAATCGATATCGATATCGATATCGAAATCGAAGCAAGTGCTCATTGTTGTAACTCTGTGTGTGTTGATTAATTAAATCTATAGATATCTTATACTAGCTTATCGTTGTGATGTTGCTGTTGATGATGGTCTCCGACAAGTTTCGATTGTTCTTTATTGTTCACAGGTTATCGCAGTGATATCCATACTATTCATAGTCCTGTCTACCATAGCCCTGACGTTGAACACCCTACCACAACTACAACATATTGACAATGGTACACCACAGGATAATCCGCAATTGGCAATGGTTGAGGCCGTGTGTATCACGTGGTTTACCCTAGAGTACATACTTAGGTTTAGCGCCTCGCCGGACAAGTGGAAGTTCTTTAAGGGCGGCCTTAACATAATCGATCTATTGGCAATACTCCCATACTTTGTTTCGTTATTTTTATTGGAAACGAATAAGAATGCAACGGACCAGTTCCAGGATGTGCGCCGGGTGGTGCAAGTATTCCGCATCATGCGCATCCTGCGAATCCTTAAGCTGGCCCGTCACTCAACGGGCCTGCAGTCGTTAGGCTTTACGCTGCGTAACTCATATAAGGAACTCGGTCTACTAATGCTGTTCCTGGCCATGGGCGTTCTCATATTTTCTTCGCTGGCATATTTTGCCGAAAAGGATGAAAAGGATACAAAATTCGTTTCAATACCGGAAACATTTTGGTGGGCGGGTATTACAATGACAACTGTTGGCTACGGGGACATCTATCCCACTACTGCACTGGGAAAGGTTATTGGTACTGTGTGTTGCATATGCGGTGTTCTGGTAATCGCTTTGCCTATTCCCATCATCGTTAACAATTTTGCTGAATTTTATAAGAATCAGATGCGACGCGAGAAGGCCCTCAAGCGACGCGAGGCGCTCGATCGTGCCAAACGCGAGGGTAGCATTGTCTCCTTCCATCATATCAATCTAAAAGATGCGTTCGCCAAGTCCATGGATCTCATCGATGTGATTGTCGACACAGGTAAGTGGCAAACTATCCACAGTATCTCGTGCAGAAACGCAGCAAAACCCCAAACTAACCCAACTGTTTTGCTCGAGATCTGCGTCAACTAACCATAAATCTGTGTGCTAAAAAAATAAATTATAATGATATCGATAATAATACCCTGTAAACTGTAGCTTTAGCTGTTGTGTATGCCTCGCTTTGCTATATTAGAGTAGTACTGCTCCTCTCTCTCTCTCTCTCTCTCTCACTCTCTCTTTTCTTTTCCTATCCTGTTGTAAATACATTCTCGTAGTTCTTAGTTTGTATCTCGCTTTCTGTAATCTTGATTTCCATATGCCGCATGCCTTCGCTTGTTTTCCCCTTTTCAGTTTTCTCTTTCAGTTTACTTTCAACAGTCAAAGAAGGCGTGTAAATAGTGTTGAAAATCTATAATAGACTGCCATGAGATGATAGAAATTTTCGGGCAACTCAATCAAATTATTATCGTTAAGTAATCTTACGAATCTTACAATCAATTGTTAACTAGTTAAGCAAATTGAATTACTTTTAAGTTTTTGTAGTCTTTAGGCCTTACCCTGCCCAACCCAACCTTAATCTGCCACCCCACCTGCTCAACTCAGCAGTCGCCTAAAGCCAAAGCGAACACTTAACGCTGTCGGTTACAGCCAGCCACACTCCAACTCACACAGACCTTTCTACTTACACACACACAAATACACAGATACACGCGTATTTGAACTACGGTCAATTAGCCAAATGCTTTTGTACTTAGCGCGTTTAAACAAGAAATTAGTGGGGATTTCACTTGTACAAAGCCCAGAAGCGCACTTGCCCCCACACACACACACAACCACAGGCATACACACTTACAGAGATACTTACACCGACACCGAGACACTCAATACGAAACACGCCCCACACAGTTTTTTCCCTCTGATATGCCGAATCTGCTAACATTTACGTAAACCTCTCCCCCCTCTCCGTGTCTAATTTTAGGCAAGCAAACAAATGTCGTACATCCGAAAGGTAAAAGACAAAGCACCCCCAATATAGGCAGGCAAACCCTTGACGTGCAAAGCGCTCCAGGTGACTAACAGACATTGCGTATACGTAGCGTATTCAGCAATCAACTAAGCAACTAATCACCCAAATTTAACTCTTAACTCTCCAACTCCTATTCGAACTCAACTCTTTACCAGTTGTAGTCTTTGCCTAGCGCTTACGTAGGTCTTAGCCACTCAGTACACCCACCTTAACTCGAATTTTATCGAACTCTTCAATCAACTTTATTGCTGTAAATATCTTTTTAAACGCAATGCACACAGGTCAGGTATAAATATGTAATCTAGCAGCTTACCTAGCAGCTTGCAACTCTCTTTCTCACAGGGTTGTCTACCTAATCTCTTTATCTCCCTTCGCCCGTAGACAAATTTGCTGAAAGGATATCATATTAATAATTACGATTTACCAAGTCCCCAATGTATTAACGAAGAGATTTGTTGCTTTTGTATTTGTTTTCGGTTATGCATTGTGCGTAAATTTGCTTATCGATCATCAAATTAGTTTTGCCGCCTCCACCGCCGTCGTCGATGTCGCGACAAAATTCTTGTTTTGAGTTAATGCTCCAAGGCCATTCAAAATTTAAATGCTAAGCTTGATTTTGATCCAAACTGTTTTTGTCACCAACTATAACTATATATACAACATAAATACATACATAGCAAATTTGAATGTTCAATCTAGAGTTGCCATTTCGAATTTAATTACAGTATATACATATCAAAGTAAATACATATATACGAAACAATATACAATATATATAAACGAATTGAGTACATTTTAGTGAATTTTCAAGTGCTGATTCCATGATCAACCAACAACCATCCTATATACGTATACCATATGTGCATATTATACAATATATCTATATACTCGACTCATTCTCTTAGACAAATCGTAGTTTATAATTTAGTTAAATGAACTAGCAAACTGTAACGAAAGCCTGGGATAGAGTTATTTGAAATTGATACACCAGATACGAAATACAAAATACGAAATACAAAATGGAAAGAAAGAAATAAATTGAGAACACTCGATAATAAGTCTATCCTGCAAGCTGTATCTGAAGTACCAACCGAGCTTCAATCTATACCAACAACTTGTTCTTTTCTCTGCTCTTCTTTTTCTACTTTTCTACACAATGTTAACTTGTACCCGAAAAATAATCGAAAACAAAACAAACGACATATTCCATATCACTCAATCTTGAATACACCTTCACACACACACGTATACCACACACTCATACACGCACCTTGGTTGCCCATTTGAATTTCGTTGCTAATCACAAACAACTTTCTAACCAATACGCCCCGGACTTGAAACCTTCTCCTCCTTCGTCTCCTACTTCTCCTGCCCATCGCTCTGTCGGCAGGCGAGAAAAACACGCTGATTGAGTCGCCGCCATTGCCCTCGTTCGGCACACCACGTCGCCGTGCACTCTCGGCTCGCATACAGGAGCTCAATCGCAGTCTGCTGGAGGAGCGCGAGGCACAGCAACAAAACAGCTCCAGCGACAACGAGGACAGTCGTTAGCTTCAGAGGTCGAGCAAACACAGCAACAACAGCCCGAACCCAACAACAGACAACCACACTTTGCAAAGCAGACAGAGCCAGCCGTCTTACACTAAGCCTAAACTAAATCTAGCTAAACTATTTGAAGAGAAGCGTCAAGCTAAACTGTTATTGTATATGTAAATTAGACGATGCAACTTGTTATGTACCAACTAAACACACACATACACCTACACACACAAAGTCCAACACACACACAAAGAAAGAAACCATCTAGTCTTAGCCATAGAGAATTGTTATTGTAAATGTGTATGTGAGCAACCGAGTACTTCCCTAGCTAATCCAGTTACAGAGTTCATAGTTCATATAGTTAGTGCTAGTTTAGAAATTGGCTTCCAGTTCGCTCGATAGAGGACGGCGCGCAAGCCTTACACCCAATCAAAATTATGATGATAAAACGATGTACTTCCGTTAGGCGAGGCTATCGAAATTAAATGTTGTGATTAAATGTAACTGCTTCTAGGCGCCATCCACACGCACACACACAGACGAATACACAGACAATGACACATCACCTACTCTTCATTCACGCCCATACACCCACACACATGCACACACATGCCGCTGCTTGTAACGCAAGGCTCGCACATTGCGCATACGCAACGTTGTGCAGTGCGTGAAGGCCTTCTTTAATTTTTTCGTTTCGTCTGTACGCCATATTGAAAGTTTTGCTAATTGTCACATTGCGTTGTACCCTGTTTTCTGTTTTTAGTTCTGTCTACTTTCCTTTCGAACTAAATGCCATCAGCACTTGAAAATACCATTGAAATGATTGTATCGATATTGATCCATCGATATGTACGATCGATTGCCTCATTCGGATTCGCAGCTGCTGCTCAAATTTGCTGATGTCTGCTGTAATTAAAGTACTTTGCACTTTTTCAGCTGATTTAAATGATGTTTAGTTAATTATTATCTTGCTTTTTTCCCTCCCATTGAGTACCATGCAAAACTTTCAAGCACACTCGAGTGGCGTGCCTGTGTGCATTTGTGTGTGTGTATGCGTGTGTGTGCGGGAGTGTTTGTGTAACTTCCACTAAGATCGGAGTGCGGGACCAATGCACAGTTCCCATTCCAAACCAAAATGCTGACAACACGCCGAATTCCACTCCAAATAAAACGTTCCATACAATCCGCGTATGCACAATTTTAATTTAGAATATATACTATATACTTACTACTATTAGCTATTAACTAGGCCTATATCTAGCGAAATATATATGAATTCCCCAAGCATTTGTTGAGCACAATAGTCAAAAGAAGAAGAACAAATAAGACCATCTAAGATGAACTCGATCTTCGGCAGACCGAAGCCTCCAGAATGCCCTGGGAAAGCGTTGCCAGTGTTCCCAGCTTTACCTACCAAATCTAGTTTGCACAACGCCTGCATCAGGGACAGATTAATTAAGAATCCCTCCAAAGTTGCAGATATTGCAGATAAGGACAAATTGTAGTGCTGCTCCAAGTGGGTTCCAAGCTCCAGCCACAAATTGATATTTATGCAGCAGAGTCAGCCTTATTTTTGAACTTAGTTGATTGTAGCCGAACGAGACTAAGCTTAGTTTATAATTTAGTGCGATCAAAATTGTATGTAGACAAGGAAAACTATATATACTATATAGCATATACATGCATACAGATATATGTACTCAATAAACTGATATAAGCTACAAACTAATACTTGGCAAATTGATGGCGAAATGTTCCTACAAAACGCATAAGTCAAATTCCAAAAACAATGAAAGCAACTAAAACCAAAAGCAACAATATAAATAGCATAGTATATATACAGACATATACAGAAAATATATATATAATATTAACAATTGCCTTATTTATAGCATAACGCGCTTAGTTTGCAGCAACAACAAATATATACTTTAATGTTTCTTTCCCGAATGGAACAATAAACTCGAATGTACTCGTAAGTCTACTATGTAGTGCGATATAGTACATGTACCATGTATTTGCCGATCGAGCACGAGCGAAAGTTCTGTTAAGTGTCTGTTAAACCAATGTAGAACTAAGCTAAATGCGCTGAGCAGTTCAATAAAGTTATTTACAAGAGAAATATATATATATATATATGAAACCCATATGTGAATTACCAACAAGTTCCTTAATGATTTTTCTCTTCGTTTATTTTATGGGATTTCAGTTCAGATCGATCGGAATTCAGATTGAATTGTAAAACTCTTGATTTGTTTAAACATCTTGTGATTGTTCAAATATTTCTATCATTCCGCACAGTTCTTAATTACATAACCAATCGAATCCAATTGCGTATCGCAAAGCGACCAAATCAAAAGCCTTTTACGTGCCTTTTTCAGGACTCTTTTATAGTTTCTCCCCTCCAACGTCATATTTTCTTTCGATCTGTATGTGTGTCTTCTCCAGCGCGCCCTTTCCTACTACTTTATTTTCCTTTTTCTTTACTTTCTGTACGTCTCGGGGCGACAGAGGCGTCTGCTCGCCCAACACGCTGCATGCATCAGTTATCTACCTATCTATCTTATCTACCTATTACCTATCTATCTGCCAATATATCTACATTTGATCGTGTAGAACTGTATGCTCCTTACGCTCAAGCCATGTATGAACTACAACAGCAACAACAACATATACTACCTATATATTTACTGTTACTCGTACTAATCGTAACCTCCAATACGTATTGTGTCTGTACTCATTGTATCTGTACTACTGTAAAGCTCTCCAACTTTGTGTGTCTGTGAACTAGCAATAAAACCAAAACCTAATACGCTGTATTTCATTTAAAAACAAAACACTTTGTATCGTTGTCTCATGCCAAGCGATAATCAACTAACCAATTAAATAACTAACTAACTAACGATATATACTATATATTAAAGCCGTGTTCTATGTTTGACAAGATTTGCTTTCGTTGTGCGCACCTCTGTCAAGCCTTGAACTTTAAACTTAAACCTACTGCAGTTCTATTTATATATTCATAATCCCTGAAAGCAATAAGGTAAAGAGCCAAAATGATCGCTCAACTAATCTACGCTTCTTCTTCATTCATCAGAAAATAGTGCAAAGATATATTTCCATTTAATTTATAATTTTACATTTCGATAAACGAGAAAAAATCAACACCAAGAACTGTTTCTGCTCCGCTTACTCATTGCCATTCTATTTATCAACATATGTATGTGAGAAGATATTTGTCAATCGTTTTGTGTTCGAAACATGAGAATGCGTAAATGACCATGAAATGTGCTTTTGTTCAGCGATTCAGTCGGTTCAATCTATGTATATCATATCGTACATCGTACATACATACATACTTATAATTGACTTAATCGTACTCGTACGCAATCGCCATGTTATATAAGCGAAATGAGCCAGTCTTTGTCTCGTGTATTCATTTGTTTTGCCGACTTTGTTAAAGCAAAAATCAAATCAGAAATCAAATTGCATATTAAATTTTTGTTATACAATCGCTCATAATCATTTAATCGGACACTTAATGAATTATTTGGAATCTGTAGCAAGAAATCTAATTAATTGTGATTATATAAAAGTAGAGATATGAAACTGTACCGCAACTCAAATCGTTTTGTAATTGATATAGCAATATAGTACCTGAAATATTTCTCACAGAGATCTCTCTGACTCCGATGCAAAGCTTACAGTTATTATAATTTTGATTACTTCAAATTGAAAGTCAATTTAAGGAACTGTTTTCTCAGTTTCATAAAGTATATCATAAATTTACTTCGTAGCGTGTTGCTTAACTGCTCTCAGCTCAATTAACCTTTCATTTTCGGCAGAAAAGCGCTCTCTCTCTTTATATATCTCTCTATATAAATATATCCCCTAACTGTTTATTGTTGTGCTAACTAACCAAGCAATTAGCTAATAGCTCACAGTTAAACCTTATTATAGTCTCACAATATATATACAAATAAATGTTGTTCTTAACACACATACACACACACCTACACTAATACACACACTCACACACATACTCATTGATTACTAACAATACTAAATGGTATTTAAATAGGATTTGCTCAAGTTGCGTTAACTATTCGTGTATTCAAGACACATGCCTACATACTACTACCACCATATGTATTACTACCTATAATCGTCGTACTGTTGTTTTACTATATCTAACTGCTAGTACTAGTACTACTAACTGCTCTACTACCCGTAACTATGAAGTTCTTAGTCATCGTCATTAACCATCTTCGTTGTCGTCATTATCGTTGTCCACGTCGTCGTCGTCGTTCTCGTTATAACCGAATTGCATTATCCATAACCATATTAATCGAATCGTATAACGACATTCATAAAGTGCATATCTCTTTCTTTTATTCCTTTTGATTTGAATCTCATCTACAAAACGAAAACCCAAATCATAAAAACAAAAAAATATAAAACAATCAACAAACATGGCGCCTGACAATTGCAAACCGGCTAAACAAATGCGGCAAATATTGAACAATCCACGCTCAAATGAATCAAAATAAATGTTATATAATCAATAATCGTTTTGAAAATGGCGACAAAATGCATTCATGGCTTTTTGCGTGTGCTACAACTACGACAACAACGAAAACAATTTCAAAACAACAACAACAACTTCAACCAAAATAACAACAACAATAATCCCCAAAATAACAACATACAAACACTACCCTAATGTGTCGCGTTATTTAACCCAATTCACACACACACACTAATGAAATGAAATTTTCTTGTATAACAACCTGTTCAAAAACCAAACTGCTCCCTAACACATACACATACCAACATACACACACATACACGCACACACATACGCAATACAGAAAAGCGCGAAAGTCACACACGATCACTGAAAAATTGGCACCGTTTAACCCACGCGCTACGCCGATCGCCCACAGGACACAATCTCTCCCAAACGGACGGGGATGGCAACAGCACCGAAGGCGAGTCGACCAGCGGTCGCAATCCCGCCACCACGGGTACTGGCTGCTACAAGAACTATGAGCACGTAGCCAACCTGAGGAATTCCAACATGCATCACGTAAGTCTCGAGAAATAAATATCGCAAACAGAGCAGATGAATGTTTTTCAAAATATTCAGTTTATATCCCGGTACCCATAGGGTAGAAAGGTATTATAGCCTTGTGCAAACTGAAAATGTGTCCATAAAAACTATGTATATTTTTAATCAGCATCAACAGCCACAGTCTGGCTGACCATCCGTTTGCAATTCTAGATCTGCAGAGTCTTTCTCCCCTGATCGTTATTTTACTAGTTATATATAATGGTGTCTAACTTTGATTGGTACTTACAAGTAAAGATATTTCTAAAATCAAAACTGGTCTTGATACAAAAACCTTCATGTTGGCCGATCTTTCCCAAATAACAAAAAATTAGCCGATAGTTTATATGACAGCTATACGATAATTTTGTCCGATCCAGCCCGTTCCGACTTATTTAAGGTGTGCAGCAATATAAAGCATATATGCCAAGCTTCATTAAAATTCTTTTAAAAAAGACAGACGGACGGACGGACATGGCTAGTTCATCTCCTATTACCTTTTGATGTTGATTCAGAATATATATACTTTATGGGGTCGGAGATATATCCCAAGGTGCGTTGCAAACTCATGGCCAAAAATAATATAAAATGTCTAAGTATTGCAAAGCAGATAAAGTTTATTTTAGATTTTGGTCACGCCCTCTTCCGCCTCCGTAAATGGCTAAAAGCCGAATTCCAAGCGTAATTTGGATGCAGTCAATAACCATGAACTCCGAATTGACTTCTGAAAATTTATTTAAGATCGGATGATTAGCATGCAAAGTATGCAACACAAAATAAGTTAAATATAGAAGTTATACTCTTTTAAGAAATCGTTTTTATCAGGTGGGTAGCGGGTACGAGTACGCTCGACTGTAACATTATAATTTGTTGCAACATTTGATTTTATTTCTTTAATTCATTCATGATACACTATTGATATTGATTTATAAATCACAGAAGATTCTCTATTTTCCATCTACCTCACAAATATTTCAAACTCATGTACAGATGTTTTATGACTGCGATTGATTAAAATTTTAAAGAAAAAATTCCATTTGAAAATTTTTGGGGGCTACATTTAAAAATACCAGAATTTATCTCCATTCTAATCTAGACCTTCTAGGTGGGATATTGCAACTTTATCCTTGAAATAATCTGATTTTCTTTTAGAAACATTTCGTCTGTAGTTTTTCCAATATATTCTGTTTTTAAATTTGAACGATTTAAGAAAATCAAAATTTTTTCTAATTTTTCTATTTAAAACTTCAAAACTTTTTAAAAATTTATTAAAATTATTTTTTAGCTTAGAATCTTTATAACTTCAGAACCTCAAAATTTTAATAATTATTGATTCCAAATCGATTTATATATATCTTCAAATAACCTACACGTATAATGAAATAGTTCGTTTGTAGCAGAAGTGTCGAGAGAGTTCCCGATCCGATTTTCACACCGATTTTCGTTTCCGATTTCCGTTTGTCTGGAAACAGAGTCTACTTAACTGATTTCCACTGACTTCTTTGCAACCTCCATACAGCGACGCGGTTCCAGCTCTGAGCAGGATGCAGTGCCGCCATATAGCTTCGATAATCCCAATGCCAGACAGACCTCGATGATGGCCATGGAGAGCTATAGACGTGAACAGCAGGCACTGCTCCAGAGCCAACAGCAAC
Source organism: Zaprionus davidi (assembly GCA_018903715.1). Lineage (NCBI taxonomy): Eukaryota > Metazoa > Arthropoda > Insecta > Diptera > Drosophilidae > Zaprionus > Zaprionus davidi. The sequence continues at coordinate 1,360,239 of JAEIGL010000009.1, read as the reverse complement.
TGCAAATGCAGCAGCAACAACAACAGCAGCAGCAACAACTGCCTCAGCAGCAGCTGCCCCAAGCACGACAGGAGAAGACGGTGCAGCTGTCTGCCGGTGGGATTGCCAACAATCTAGCCATGGTAGCTGCATCCAGTGCAGCAACAGCTGTGGCCACCTCAAGCAACGTAGCTGGCCAAGAAGAAGGAGCAGCAGCAGGGACATCGTCACAGGCAGAGGATGCCATGACCATAGCGTCGAACCAGAAGGGACTGCCCATACAGATGATGATAACGCCAGGGGTAAGTCCGGGAGTCGGGGCAGTGGGAGTACCGACTAACAAGCCGAGTGCTCGTACTTGTATATCTTGAATCTATCTTAATGTTTTCGAAGTTCTTAAAACGTAACTATATATCGTATTAGTAAATGTGAAGCCGTTAACTGGAGCTACAAATTTTAACTATAGTAAACTATCGTACACACTTATATCATCTATATCGTTATTCTGTCACCTCCTCGTTTTGGGTCTCAACTATAAGAAAGTGCTGATCGCATCCATCATTTCAGTTTCTTCAATTCCCCTTTGGGGCTTCTTTTCGGTTCGATTTGTCTCGACTTTACAAAATGCTTCATACTTTATTTACACATCACAACAAGGAGAACAGCCTAGCCAAATCATACCATACCTTAGCATAGTTACTTACCCAACATGCGAGAGCTATCCCTAGCTATTAAAAAGTTCGATAACAACAACACATTTCAACTTTTAGATTTTACGGGGACGCAGTAAGGAGGTACATCCAAAGTATACACAAAAAACTCAAACTACTCTCTACTCTAATGCATACTACTTGCCACTGCTACTCTACTTTAATCTAATCTCTTTGCCCAATTCGATAACAATTTGATATTATTGTAAAAACACTCGATAAGCTAAAAGACAACCATTAATAATTTTCATCGGATTGATTTTCTGAGGCTGAACAAAATGCTAAACTTTTCTTTATTATCTGATCTGAAAGAAAAACGAAATTCCAGCTATTCTATTTGCATTTTACGAATGTCTACGAGTTATCGATGTATCGATATACGTATATCAGTGCATAGAATGCTTGAGAAATATGCATAATGCTCGAACTACATATATATAATATATTTTTGCTAGATTTTCCATTTCTTGTCTTGTTTATTTTCTAATTTTATAATACTTTCTTCTTTGTATATTCTACAAATTTTGACTAGACGTAGAATACAAATTTTAGAGATGTGTAAAGTTATAATTTATCATTAGAAGAGTTGCGAATTTGTAACTTAGAGGAGAATAAAAGACGATCGAATAGTAATTCACGCTAGACTAATTCCTTCTAATGTTGAAATTCTCTTTTAAACTCGAACATGAATCTCTGTGTAATATATGTTATTCAATTCGAACTATATATGTATATTATATATTTTAAGAAGTTATTAGACTCATTTGGTTTTTAGCTACTTAGTTGGGGCTGCAAGGGCTTGTAATATACTAAGCTATTCCTTTTTCAGTTCTTTGTAATACCTTTAACCTTCTTTACCTACGATATGATATGTACAGTATGCCTTATCTGCGCTTCTACTTTGTTACCCATTACCAACATCATCAACGATCAACAACGAGGCCAACACAAACTCCCCAAGCAGACAAGAACACACCCGAAATATATCTTACATATTATACAAAAATATACATATCTTACATATCAAGAAAGGAGAAGGGGTAAAAAGAAAGTAACAAAAAATATACTATGCATGATGTAGGTGAATCGGTTGGAATAGTTCTGATGATTTGGACATGCGTCGTGCAACTTTCTCATGCTTCTGCTGCGGCTTGGCAATCTCTTCGATGTGCTGGCTCGTCTCAGCTTCATGGCCCGCAGAGCCCTCGTCCGCGCCTGGTTGCCGGATCGGCGATGGGCCGTGTAGAGGCGGCAGTGTGACTATGCCAGGAACGGGGGTGGGGCAGTCGAAACGTTGCAACGGCTGCCGCAGCTTGTTGAGCAGCGCATGCAAATCGACCGTCAGCTTGGGCTGTACAATGCCCTCGGCCGCCTGCAGACCGACCACCTGAGAGGACAGCGCATCCACATCCTGGCGAGCAGCGAACAGCAGCTGATCGTGCGCCGCCAATTGCAGCTGGGCAATCTGAGCCCGAATCGCTGCCGCTGCAACCTCTTGCTGAGCATTGTGCAACGTCGCGGTTATGGTGCGCACATGGTTCGCTGAATCCTCGAGCTGGGATTGTGCAGACGTGGCCACCGCCTGCGCCTTGTGTATTTCAGTTGCCTCCAGCTGCACGCGTGCCTGTGCCACATAGAGATGTTGCACCAGCTGCCGCAGCTCCTTGCCCCGCTTCTCGGCATCATCCAAATCGCTGTCGGCCGACATTTGTTGTAGCTGCTGTATCTGAGTCTGATAAGGCGACTGCTGGGCCATTTGTGGCTGCTGCTGTTGCTGTTGCTGTTGCTGTTGCTGTTGCTGTTGCTGCTGCTGTTGCTGCTGCTGCTGCTGGGCATTCGTGTGCAAGTGTGTATCATATGAATTGGACAAGCACTGCGGGGGAGGGTTGACATTGCTGGCAGAGCTGGAGGAGCTGCTAGAGCTGGGGTAGACTGGGCAAGGAATCTCAGGACTACTGGTAGCGCAATTGGGGCCGGCGTTGCTTTGCAGCCCTGCATGAGATGAGGCGGAGGGTTACAGGTGGTCATGTGTGGCGAACTGGGCTCACCTTCTTCTGGCACTGAGTCCCAAATCTTGGCATTGTACTGACGCTTCACGTGAGTGCCCCCATGATGCTTGTACATGTTTCCGCAGTCGGAGCTGCTCCGTTTGGCATGGGTCGCGTGGGTCCCTTCGTGTTTGCTCATCATTCTGGGATGCTGGTGAGTGCTGCCTGCACGTACGACGATAAACAGCGCGACTGTCGGGACGACAGCAGGGTGATTAGCTGCCCTCGACAGGGTGACTCGGTTGCGGTACTCACCAATCCAAAGCAGATGGCTTAGGCGCATTTAGAGGACATTTAGAGAAGTTCATCTAGCTTGCCGACGAAACGTCTAGTTACTTCATATATAATACACATATATCTCTCTATATCTGACAAGCGATTTATAGTTGTTCTGACAATCCCGATATATAAAAGCATTTCCCACAAACCCTTGACAGTTAAAACAACAGCAAATACACTCATCATTCACGTTAAGGCTCCCGGAAATGTACAGAAAGCTTTGTGGCATGAGCATGCGATGTTGGTGAACTTGATTGAGATATTGTTCAGCGATATATGTAATATAAAATCCATAAAGATAACTCCTTAATCCGTTTATCGTGTCTGCGCCTGCTGCTGCTGCATGCCTTGTCTCTTCTCAGTTATTTTGTATTTTCCCTGTTGTATTCCGATTTTGCATTTACATTTTGCCAAAACCCTAAACCATTACTTATAGGAAGTGGCCGAGTTGCGCCGCCAGGTGGCGCTCGAGAACCTGCAAAACCAGCGCATGGACAATCTGGAGCAGGATGTGCCTGTGGAATTCGAATGCTGCTTCTGCACAACCAAGGTAAAATCGACAACCACGACAATCGATTTATCCCCCTCCTAACCGGCTAGAGAACCCACTCTCTGTATTTAATATATATACTATAAAACTCAATTCTAACTCATCTCAAAAGAACTGTATTGTACCAAACTGTTCCCGTTCCTGTATTGTACCATAATCTGAGTTGATTCCTTCTTCTGCTTTCTGTGTAGTCCGCATGCCTCTTTCTTTCCCACTTAGCATTGTTTTGGGTATTTTAATCTAACCGCACTTGCACCTTATGTATGTTTTCTTTATTGTGTTTGAAATTGTAAACTAACCGCAAAGCACGCACACCATCAACTAGTACTGCATAGATTGAGAGAGACAGATACATAGCTCGAGGACTGATCAAATTGGAGTATTGCGAATTACTTAGCTCTCATGCCCCTGACGACCTGCTTCCATTGTAGCAGCTTCTCGCACAGTCCCGCAAGTATATCGAGTCCGATTACCAACTACTTGCAGTCCTATCGATAACCGATAACCGATACTGAAGCGCAGTGTGTGCTCGCATTGCAGGATCGCATTTGTGTCTTCCACGACAAGGAGTATAGCATCAAGAGGCTGGCACGACCGCCGCCATCGCCGAAAAACTATCTGGCACTTAAGCGCATGATCGAGGAGGGAACTATCGATATCTATTATCTGTGATTGCAGTCCCCGGGTACCTGATGCACCCTGTGACCTGTGATGTATCAAGTGAAACCGAAGTTTGTCTATTGTGTTTCTCTTCAACATTTTAATTTCTCTCTCTTGATGCGTTCTTAATTTCCTTTTGTTTTGTGCGTGTGTGTGCGTGTGTGTACAGCGAATGTGGCAGCGAAGAAGAGAAATATGGCAATTTTATGTTGACTTTGTTTCTTTTTCATTTCTTTTTCTTAAAGGGTTTGCCAGGATGTCAAGGCGAGTGTGTTCCATTGCGTGCAAATAGCGTTTAGAACAATTTCTTTAGAGCTTGAGCTAAATCGACTGCAGACAGACAGCCTGTCTGTCTATCTGTCAATAACGACGAATACACTAATATGAACTCACATACACACCCACACACACCTCACACCCAACCATACACGCCCAACTACACGCTACACCTAGAAATTAGTTATAAACTGAACTCATTGAATGTGCATTACGATGTATCGAAAAGAAGATTACAAATTGAAATTACTACAAAAACAACGACAAGAAAAGAGAAGATAAAAGTAAATTAGCTATAATAATAATTAAATCAATTACATAACTTACTCGTACTACCTACCATAATATTCGTGCGTGACGTGAAAGCTAAAGAAAGACATAGCAAATTCTAAGAATTTAATTAATTTACTTTTACTCAACACATTGAAAAACGAAAACGATAAGGAAAGAAAGAGGAAGAAGAAAACCCCCAAAAACCAAAGCAGCATGTGTTACTATCTTACTATTTATTATCCATTATCTACTATCTATTACCTACTATCTATCTAGCTATGATCTATCGAATGTTTCTTTTAGTCTAAGGCCTTGAGAGAGATGAGTTGCAAACGATTCTTTTCTACACTAAGCACAGAATTACAATTTAGTTATAATCGAGTTGTTTGTTCAAAACCCTAGCGAAACTTAGTTGCAAAGTAAAAAAAACCAAATTCATATTAAATTAATTATCGAATTATTACAATGTTATCGAAGAAAAGAAACAAAACTCAAAACAAAACAAAATAACAACAAGAAGAATACAATAAATAAACAATTGATTATTGATTTCAACTTTTAATTAGCACTTTTCAATTGGCACTCAACTTTCTTCTCGTATTGCTCGCCTAGAAAACCCAAGCAAGAACAAAGCGCAGAGAACGATTTTCATTTTAATTAGCCTTATCATTTTGTTGAGCCGGAGAGTCCCGCAAACACTCTTGAGCACCCCGCCGAGACCCCCCTCCGACCGACCCGATGGGTAAGTAAGACCAGCGACAGCTCCGGAGATTTTCTCTTTAAGTTTTTCTTTTTTTTGTTAAGTTTTTCTTTTTCCTTTTTACTTTTCCGTTCTTCTCGAGATTAATTAAATTAATTGCGCTCGCGCTGCACGTTTAACTTGATGCATTTTAGTTGCATGTTCAATGGTCTTGCGAAACAACAACTACAAAAACAACTACAACAACAAGAGCAACTTTAAGTGCACACGTTTTGTTTATTGCGCCTGATCTCAGCCCGAACTCAGCCCGGTCTCAGCCCGATCCAAGGCTGATCACTCACCTTTAACCCCTCTCCCACTTCCCCCCCTCGACTGCCTCTCATTACTCTCCCGCACTCACTCTCTGCCCTTGCAGGACTTCAAGGAGTACACCGATGCAGAGGGCGTCATCTCGCTTCCAACTTCCGACTTCCACAAACCCATCTGCCTGGAGATGCGCATGGCGGCCAGCAACTATGCAGCCGCAGTCGCTGCCGCCGCTGCCAGCCGCCAGGCCAATCAGTTCGGTCTGCTGGCCCCAGAGCCAGTGGCAGCGGCAGCGGCGTCGGCGCTAGTGCAACCCACGCTCGGCGATGTGGTGCTACTCCCTCCAGTCTACAGCAGTGCCAGTGCCAGCGTCCTCTTGCCCATCATTTCGCAATCCTCATCGACATCCTCGTCGTATGGCACCACGACATCCACCACGATCGCACTGCCCCTGGACGCTGTGGCGCAGCGATATGGGGCACCCATTGCCAGCAACTTCAATCACAACTACAACAACAACTTCAACACGACGACAGTGGGGGCTGGCGGTGCAGCCAATGGGTTGCTGCTCTTCGGCAATGGCAACTATGCGGGCCTGGGCATCGCCATGGGCGGTGGCGCTGGCAGCAGCAGCAACAACAACAACAATGCCGATCTGGCCAGCGTGGACAGCTCGGACACGTACGCCAGCTGCCAGACGCATCCGTTCCTGTCGCAGGGCGACCTCACTGCCGACTTCAACGACGAGGCCTGCGCCCTGGACATTGATATGGATAATTTGTATATTAACCCGCTGGAGAAGGAGTCGTGTCGCAGTGGGAACATCAGCAGCTCGACGGGATTCATTGTCGGCCTGCCGCCCACAGTGTCCACATCGGGTCTGTCGATGCGGGCGCAGGTGAAGAAGAGCGCATCGGGGGATACAGCGCTGCGTAATTTGGCGGCCGGTGGACTGAGTCCCCTGGACGATGTCTATCAGAACTTCGATGTGCAGGAGCGCGGCAGCAGGGTCAGCCTGAACGAGAACTCAGTGCCAAAGCATCGCAAGACGCGTTTCCAGCAGAGTTTCACAGCCATGCGAGGGCCGAGCTCCACAAGTTCCACGAGCCAAGCCAAGCCGCGTGCACGCTTCGAGGACACCAAGTTGTGCGACGACAATGTGCGCCTCGAGGAGCGAATAACGGGTGCAGGCGCATCCGGCGGAGGATCGGGAGCTAGCACCAGTGCCGGAGCTGTTAGCGGCAGCAAGAAAAAGCGCTCGGCCTTTATGCCGGGCAAGAGCATAGCCACTGCCACCAAACTGATCAATCAGCGTTTGTTTGGCATTCAAAATGCGGGCGCCAAAGGTGAGTGGGGGTAGAAGAGTAGGATGGGGCGGAACTAATCCTATTTCTTTGCATTCCACAGCCAAGTTTGAGAGCAAGCATTCCTCATCGATAGACTCGATCGACGCATCGCCCAATCTGGAGCATCATCGACGCTCCAAGTCGATACTGAAAAACAAGTCTGATGTCTCACGCGTTCTGTCCGATCCCGAGAGTGAGCGACTGTTGGCGGACAATATGTCAGGCTCGGGTGTGTCCGACAATGGCACTGTCATGGTAGCGTTCACACCCCCAAGCACCTTCTTGAATTTTTCACTCACTCCCTACTTCTTCCATTTGCAGGGCGAGTCTGGCAGCGATTACTCACCGAATAAATTACCTCATTCAGTTTTAGCTAAGTCAATATCCCCACCACCCCTCAGGCATCGCACCCTTATGCACCAGCGCTCTGGTCCGGCGACGCTGCAATCCAAGCCAACCAAATTCCAAACCCCTCGCTATCCCGAGGAGCAGGCGCTCCGTCAAGTTAAGCCAGTTCTGTCGCGCTCCTCGGCAGGTGGAGGAGCACAGACGTCTTCGGAGGGGGGCCGCTACGCTGATCCCAGCGGAACGCGGGACAGCAGCCTGGGTGAGTAGACACTCTCAGAGTGCAGAGTCTCTCCACTCTCTTTCCCCTCTCTCAGCAACAACAACGATAGGAACATGTACAACAAACAAACAAACAACAACAATTCTCTTCTATTCTCTCCTCTCGCCGCTCAACACGCATGCTCTCTCTCTCTCTCTCTCCTTCCCACTCTAGTAACCGTCTTCGACGCTGCCTTCTGAGCAGCCCGAGCTAACCCACACTACTCTACTAACCCAACCCACCCACAGACATAGAAGGAGGCAAGGCAAGCCAGCCACGATGGAATCATAGAGGATCAACCTGGCATATGTATTCCCGATCTAAGCACTTGTTACGCCACAATCACCCTGTAACCCTTGTACACCCTGTACACCCGGTTCACCCTGTAGACCTGCGTCGTTGTTCACTCTACTTGCAGCTGGTAGCTTCTTCTTCTGCGTTCTGCGTCCTGCACCTTTCCATATTACTGTCGTAATCTTGGCCTACAGACACAACACACACATACACACTCTCACACACACACACCAATACCTGCAGCTTTCTGTATAGCATATAACGTACTTTGCAGCACCTCTGTGATAAGTGATTCTATTTAAGAAGATTCCTAACAGTTTCCCTTCTTCAAACAGACTCGGAGACGACCTTCACCTCGCCCATTCGACAAGCGCAGAGCCAAGAGGCGCCAGCAGGTGGAAAAGCCCCGGGCAAACCGCAGAACAAAACCAATGCGGAACCTGCAACCGCCAACGAGGCAGCAGATGCCGAGGGCGATGGCGATGGTGACGGCGAGGGAGAGAGCGAGGCAAACGACGAGCAGCGCGCATTGTTGCAACCACAAAATGCCGACGAGGCTGCCGGAGGCAGAGAACAGGGAGGCAGCTCCTCGTCGGCGGCAGCAACAGCAAGCGGCGGCAGTTTGGGCGGTGGGGCCACGTAGCAATTAGTGAACGCACACACCAAGAGCGCTTAGTAGTTATTGTACTATACCAAAAGAAACGTAAGAACCTATGGGAAAATCCAACACAAAACACAACACAAGAAAACTCAAAGTGATAGCAAAGTTAGCGAAAATGGAATGTGAATTATTTAAAAGCAATGAACAGTATCCTAGTCTAGTCTTGAGGTGCCGAAGCGGAGCGTTGAATATTTTTACAAAACCGAAACAGAAACTGAGCCGTAAAACCAAAAACCAAAAACCAAAAACCAAAAAACCAAAAAAGCAAAAAACCAAACACCAAATGTTGCGATGCCGCGCAAGACGTACAAAACAAACCAAACAAAAGAACAAACCGATGTATAGAGAAGAGATGAAGAGAGGAAGATGCAGAGAGAGAACCCTCAGAAGAGCAAACAAACAATTTACATGTACATATACTACATAGGAACCCTAAGCTAATGCTAATGCTATGAACAAATCTATCGTAAATGCAACAGAAAGTGCAACATTTATTTACAGCTTGCAGCAAATAGAAGAAATCACCAGAAGAGCCTAAAACGTTAGACAGAGAGAGAGTCAGAGGAAGTGAGAGAGGAGATAATATTCATATTTTAAATGCAACCTATATATACACATACAACAATACAAGTATATAGTACTATATATATACACTCACCCCCAATTGATTCAAATCGCGGCATATTCAACAAACTAAGCTAAAGCAAATACAAAACAAAACTAATATTATTTTTTGTCGAATCTCGCAACAAAAGACATCAGCCGATTTATATACTATATATATATATATACTAGACATATACACGCTAGCTAAATCGATCGAGGAAGGAGGAGAAGAAAGAGAAAACCAAATGTAGTTAAATCGTTATGCAAAGTTCGTTTATATGTATGTATAAGGGTAATAAGGCTTCTTGTTAGTGCTGATTCCTGATTTCCCCCCACACCCAACTAGTTGTAGGATTTAGAGATATTTACGTGCGTAGAGTGTGTCCGCAATTCGACTATAGATTAGTTCCGATGATAATGAGACTTCTTCCTGAATTACCTTTGATATTTCTCTTTGGACTACACTCTCGTACAAGTCTTTTGTTTTCGCTTTGAGCCTATAATTAACCATCGTCTTAGAGAGTATGATCTGTACGTACGTAATTGACTAATTGAGATTGTTTCTGTGTAGTAGTAAATGTTGAACATTAAACGACTCTCCCTGCCCCTCCCCCTATGAATATGTTAGGCTTATATATATATTATCGATTTTGATCTGTTGAGATATTGCATAGAGTGATATGTTGTGCGCCAGTCGCAAACGCTTTTTCATGTGTGTGCGTCCTATGTGTTAGTTGAAAGTTAAACAACCCAAGTACTTATAAAGTTACAAAATCTATTCGTAATATTGTATACCCCAGTGGAGAATATTAAAGCTATCTCAGTCTAGGTCTTGGTCTACGGCAAGCCGTGGCAATTATTCCTTTGTCCTCTACCTATATAAGCAATACGTTTCAGCATATGAGCACCTAAGTCTAGTGAGATATCCCCTTCTAAGTTGTCCCTGATTTCCTCCTGCAAATATTTTGTCAATTATTCAAGTATCGAGAGAGTCTTATGTGTTGAACATTGTTTGTCGTGTGTTTCCCACTCTGATTTCTGGCCCCGAAGCATTCCGTGTTGTACTATGAGATCGAGTTGAAGTAGTAGTTTGAGTTGGGTATTGTATGAAAGAAGTCTGTTAACTAATTTAAATTCGCATTTGATAATATTCTGAGCTAAGCCCCCAGCAAAACAAAAACAACCTATTTATGCCAGCAAGGTTTTACGCTAAACCAATAAATTCAAGCATTTATTATGAACTAATTAATGACTGCTCCTAAGCGAGTGAAAAACAAAAGATTAAAATTAATTAAAGTGAATAAATCGTTGTGAGCAGAGCGGAAGAGAAGCCTCGATGTGTCCAGCATGTTTCCAGTTAGGTTTGATTGGTTGTAAACCAGTTAGAATGTCTTTTTTACGAGTCCTCTGAGCACACCTAACGGTTCTATGTAATTTTTCGAAGCATCAGTCAAAGGCGAGCGAGCATAAATACGAGGAGAAGCAGAGAGAATGAGATAGAGAAATGAATCAAATGCAAATTAGCCTCTTAGAAACATATCAGTAAAGGATTACGAATTCACTCTCTCACACAAAGACACTCAGATACACACACACATACACATGTATACACTGTAAATTCACACATCAATTTTATTACGAGAAGCCAACAATCTCAACGTCCGCTTTTTCAACTTGCAATCCGAAAAATCAATGAATCAAAGAATCAATGAATAATACGAAATAGGAATCGATAATATAATGCCATGAATTTGAATTAAACTATGTACTTGTATGTATAATTAAGCACATAAGGAAGCTATAATTAAATTAAATCAAGCATCGCTTCGTTTCGTTTCGTTTCGACTCGTTTCGGTGAGCACTGGACACATTCCACGCTGTGTATACTTAATTTGTAATTAGTAAACACATCTCGCAGGATAATGACTTTTGTAAATATTTATTTCACACACACTCACACTGCGCCGCCGTTTCTCATCACGTTCTCCTAATTTAAGAAATGGAAAAACGAGAAAATGGAAACCAAAGAGAATAAATATTTATAAATAAATAAATCGCACTGCAATTTTTATACAAAAATCGTTTCGGTTCGAAATTGTTACTATTTTTCTAAATTATTTTTAATGCATTGACATGAACATGGAATAAGTGCAAGAAGAAGAAGAACAACAAGAGCAAGAACATGAATGCAAAGTGTTATTATGTAATATTTATTATTATATTAAAATTATTTACTAAATGATATGTACATTTTAACGTAGTCTGTCAGCGACGATTGTAAATCAGCGTAAAAAGGAATACCATTAACAGAAACAGAATTCATAAGCAAATTCAAATCGTTAACATAAAAACAAAAGAGAAAAACAAATTTATTAAAATATATTTAAAATAAAAACTATATTGAGCGAAATACCATGGAAATACAAATAAATCATTGGGCAAAATTTACAATTTCTGTCTTGTTATTTTTAAAAGATTATGGGAAATGCTCTATAGGGACATTTTTAAACTTTCGAGAGCTTTATTTTCTAATTTTTATTTCATTTCGAACTTATTTTATTCAGCTTTCAGTTACTTAGCTTTGCGTTAAAAGCTTTTACAGGGTTGCCAGGTTGGGATATAATTTTTTAGCTTATCGCAGACCACAACCTTTCTCCCTTACAAACAATTATTTTGCAGGTGAACTAATTACCAGCTAAAATAGCTTGTGAATCTGTTCAATAATTAACTTCAGCCTAACACGTAAGTGGGCGTTACCTCAAGACTCATTGGTATTACAAGTGTCCAGTTTTAACTACATAATTAATAGTAGTAGTAGCCACGCCCCTTTAATAACCTTATAAAAGGCTGATTGGATCAGTTGGTCTTCAATTAGGCACGATGTACACACCTAGCGAGGCTGCAGCTCTAGAGAAGCGCAACTATCATCGCATCAGGGAGATGATTCGTGTCACCTACACCGTGGGCTACAACATGAGGAAACCCAGACGACTTGACTGGGCTCTGCGATTGTTCGTATGGGATAATTGAAGGTATCAACTAATCTTCACTTTGTTTTCCTTTGCTTTCTTTCAGTTGGAGTGTTATTCTACTCGCTGGAGGCTTTGCCTCCTTCTACGGCCACTGGCAACTCTTCATACGCTACGTGTCGGATATACCACGCATCACAGAGGTTGTCTATCTCTGCTAGCTTATTCGTATTCTTATTGTAATAGATTCTTCTCCTTTGCAGACCATTAGCACGGTCTTTCAGTGCCTGATGGCCATAATGAAACTCATATACTTTCTTATTGCTCCTCGCAAGTTTTACGTGTTGTTGCGCCGTGTCTGCAGCCACGAGTTGCTACTGCAGTGTGAAGTATTTCCTCTAGTTTCTGGTCAGACATTATCTACTCTGCAGTTCCCACTGTTCTTTTCATAAAGCCTTTACTTTCTTAAAGATCTGCCTATTGCTGAATCACTGCGTCAGCAAGTTGAGACCATCATGAATCGCTGCTGGCTCAGCACGCGTCGCCAGTTGTTGTTCTACCTGTTCACCTGCACTGCTATTATCTCCAACTACTTCATCACTTCGTTTGTCATTAATTCCTATCACTACTTTACTCAGCCCCATGGGAACTATGAAGTTATGCTGCGTGAGTTTGCTTACTAATAATTAAGCCATTTATACTAACTGAGATTTTCCCGAATTGCAGCTTTGCCTTCTTTGTATCCTGGTTGCATGGATAAAGGCATGAAGTTTCCTTACTACCACATCCCATTGTTCTTTGAGACCGCTAATCTGTATATCTGTGGCATGGGTAAAGGAATTGTGTTTACTGATACCCTTTAATCTGTTTACCTCCACTCTTCCAGGCACCCTCGGCTTCGATGTGCTCTTCATTGTACTCTGCCTGCACGGTGTGGGACTCATGGAGACACTGTGTCATATGATTGAGTGCTCCACCTCGCAGCTAATTCCACGAGAGCGTCGTTTGGAGTACCTGCGCTGCTGCATCTATCAGTATCAACGCGTGGCAGCGTAAGCCCGCAGCTTATATATAACCTCAAATTGCCTCATCATTCCATCCCTTCTCTCTCTTTATCTCTTGCAGCTTCGGCCTGGAGGTGAACAACAGCTTTCGTCACGTGATTATTATCCAGTTCATGTTAAGTCTCTTCTGCTGGGGCCTTGTGCTCTTCCAGATGAGTGTCGGATTTGTAAGTAACATCCTCATGACATAATCAGGGTCTAATAACCTCTTTTCCGAGTAGGCCACTAGCATCACCACTGCCCTGCGCATGCTGATGTATCTCGCGGCTGGCGGCTATCAAATCGTTATCTACTGCTATAATGGCCAGAGCTTCTCAACAGCTGTGAGTTTCGAATTGGACTTTTCATTCAGGCCTTCTGTTAGTCAGTGAGCTCTTTTCCTGCTTTCCCATTGCAGAGTGAGCGAATTCCGATGGCATTCTATGACTGTGTTTGGTATGAGGAATCCAGGGAATTCCGACAACTCATCCGCATGATGATAATGCGCACCAATCAGAGCTTTAGCCTCGACGTTTCCTGGTTCACAAAAATGTCTCTACCCACTCTGATGTCGGTGAGTTTTTCCAATAAATTGGCCAAAGTTTTATCGAAGTCATGAAGTACCTTTGAATCTTTGCAGATGGTTCGCACAAGTGGGCAATATTTTTTGCTGTTGCAGAATTTAATGCAAAAATAAATATATTTTTAATTAAATAAAACTACTTTGCTGTTAAAATTATTCAATGTTTTATTTGCATAAGTTAAGCCACATTTCATCATTGCTTATCTGACAGACAGATACATTTACATTCTGATAAAGATCCCACGTGCTTATCTCAAAACAAAACAAGAACGACAATGAGAAAACCGATCGCGCTCATGGTGCTTCGGGTGGTAGCATTGTTTATGGTTTGATCGCGATTTGGGCATCTCCGTCCGTCTGCCTGTCTGTTTGAACGCAGAGATCTCAACGCACCTTATGAGACATTTCCGACCCTAAAAAAATATATATATTCTGAATCAGCATCAACAAAGGGAGTTGAGCCAAGTCTGTCTGTCCCTTGGTCTGTCTGTTGCAACAGAAGCTGAACGACACCATATTTGGCATTAAGATTGTTGTTTATTGTACTAAGGTTGAGCTTACAATTCGTATTCGATTTTTGAGCGACTTATTAATGAAAAAACTTTAACTGTTAGCGTACAGATGGATGAATTTACCATCTTCCAAATTGCAATGCAACACAACAGATTGAAGTTATTGATATAAATGTGTCCACAATTTTATGCAGTGGCGATTGGGCCCCGCCTGCACAGCACACACTGCGGCCCACTTAAGTCATACTACATAAACTCAATATACTCTGTTCCTCAAATTCGAACAGATGCAGGGCATAAAAAATATCGATGAATGAATGTTTCGTCCTAATAAGCTTTTACTACAAAGCTTTTCAGGACAAGCTTTGTAAGATTACCAGGCTGTTGAAATTTTAATTTGGAACTTAGCAAGGACAGCAACCAGTTAAGGGTCCTGTACTACATTTACCACTAAATGCCTGCTATGCCTGTGTCTGAGAATCTCTTGAATAATTAAGTCCAGCTTCACACGTGAGGAGGCGTGGCAACCCCTCTACATAATTTTTTTTTTTTTAAATATATTTTTCTTTATCTTTATTTTTATTAAGTCATACGGAGAAAATCCAATACCCCCTTTGTGTTCTTTTTATCTATTAATTCTGCCCATTTTTTGGCGCGCCTGATAACTAACTATAGTTAGCGATATCTATTTTGTTTTTATGTTAAATCTGTATTTTTTAAAAACCATGCCCTCCCCCGAGATTCGAACCCGGAACCCCTGTATAATAGTCAAACGCCTCAGACGACTCAACTACAGGGGTCGGCTCTACATAATTAACATAAGTGAATCCCACGCCAACCTGCATTGGCCTTATAAATGGCTGCGTTGGGCTGAGCTGGTGCTCAATTAGGCAACATGTACACTCATATCTAAGCTGAAACACTGGAGAGGCGCAACTATCATCGCATCAGGGAGATGATTGGCATAACCAACACCGTGGGCTACAACATGGGGAAACCCAGACACAGTGACAGGGTTATGCGGTTGTTCGTATAATGAAATAGGCGAGTGTCTTCCTAACTTTACTTAATTCTCTCTCTGCATTTCGCAGCTGGAGTAAAGCTCTTATAGCCGGAAGCCTTGCGTTCATCTACGGCAACTGGAAGCTTTTCATCCGCTTCGCACATTCCACGCATCAAGATTTCCTTCCTATCCTAGTAGACTTTTGTTACTAAATCTGCCTTCCCTAGCCAATCGTAGAACTATGCTTGGTGTTGTATTTATTAATAACCTTATACAAGGGGACATAGATAGTAACGACTTGCTTAGTCGACTACACTTCTATGTCCCTGGTAGAATCACCCGTAATTATCTTCCTCTAAAACTTTCCTATTGTAGCTCGAATTATGCCCTGCATGAGCCATTCAGGGTATTATGTTCGGACTATAATAATCTATATTACATTGTATCTAACAACAACAATAATTCTGTATCTTGCTTAAAATTGTTTTTTTTTTTACTTTTAAACAGTCGACTGACCTTAGTCCGACTATAAACATTCCCTCCCACCTGCAAGCTGAGGATGATGCATGCATACAAATCGTTCTCTCGTTGCACACGATTAGCATCATGTTCCAAACCCTGTTGTCCATTGTGAAGCTGCTCTACTTTTTGCTGGCACCGCGGAAATTTTAAGAGCTGCTGCGTCGCGTGTATCGCCACGAGCTGCTGCTGCAGTGCAAAGTGTTTGGAGCAGTGTCCGGTGCGAGGTGCCAGGCGCTTACCAACTTGACAGCCCGTTATTGTTGTTACAGATCTGCCCATTGCCGAGTCGCTGCGTCAGCAAGTGGAGGCCATCATGGATCGTTATTGAGTCAGCACGACCCGTCAATTGTTGTTATATCTATTCAGTTGCATCTGCATTATACTGAACTACACCCTCAACTCTCTGGTAACCAATCTCTACCGCTGCCTCAGCCATCCGCATGACCAATTCGAGAGTAATCCAAGGAGCAGGAGATAGACATCTGTAACTGAGTTGTTACTGTCCTGTAGGCATGCCTTCGCTGTATCCTGGCTGGATGGACAAGGGGTTCAACTTCCCCTTCTACCGCATTCCCATGTGCCTAGAGAGCTGCAGCCTCTACCTCTGCGGCATGGGTAAGTCACGGACTGTTGCTTCCAGTGGACCCCGCCTAACGTCTCCTTATTCTGCCGCCAGCAGAGCTCATGGAGACGGTGTTCCACCTGATTGAATGCTCCACCTCGGAACAAACAGCGTGTCGAGTATCTGCCCAGTTGCATCTATCAGTGTCAGCCGTTGGCAAGGTATGAGTGCTTTCGTAATCCCTAAGTTGCCTCGTCATTGCGCCTTCCTCCTTCAACAGCATCGCCCGTGAGGTGAACAACAGCTTTCGGCACATGATAATCATCCAGTTCATGCTAAGCCTTCTCTGCTGGGGCTCAAATGAGCATCGGCTTTGTAAGAATCCTCTTTTCCCCTTAAGCGCTGTAACAACCACTTCCGTGCGCATGCTGATGTATCTCGTGGCTAGAGGCTATCAAATCGTTATCTACTGCTATAACGGTCAACGCATCTCAACAGCTGTGGTGTCCTTTGTTCCTTCTCAATGAGTCCCTTTGGTTGCCAACCAACTCTTCTTTTCGATCTGTATTCAGAGAGAGCGCATTCCGATGGCATTCTATGACTTGTTGGTATGCGGAATCCAGGGAATTCCGACAACTCATTCGCATGATGATAATGCGCACTAATCAGAGCTTTATTCTCGTTATATCCTGGTTCACCGAAATGTCATTGCCCACTCTGATGTTGGTGAGTTTGGTCATTTGAATAATTCACCAGTGGGAATCCCTGGACTTTTGTGTGTATGGTTTACCTTGGCAGATGATTCACACAAGTAGACAGTATTATGTGCTACTGCAGAATACAATGCACAAGAAGTAAAGACAAGCAGGGAGGGAGGCAGGCATAGTTGGACAAATAAAATGCCAGAAAACTGTCACCGGGAACGTGTAATACTCGAATCCATCAGACAGACATGTCTGTCAGTCAGTCAGTCAGTCGAAGACTCAATCAATATTTACTCAGCCGATGGGGTCAGTCCTGGACTGAAGGGCACGCCCATTTGTTTTGATGGAGGGGCGGCTGGCTGATAATTCATTTAAGGCATTAAAATAATGAAATTGCCAGCTGATAACGAGCACGAGCCAGAGCTAGTTGCCATTGATTGCGAGGGAGGCGGAGCTGCCACACTCGAACACTTTTCTAATCAATTTTATATATTTATCCTAGACGGAGGCAGCGCAGCTCAGGCAACTCGGCCACTTGCCACTTTGGGGCACTTTGATATCGTCTTCATATTGTGCTTTAAATGGGCCAGCCGCCTCGCGTCCATAATTGCTACATAGTTTCATTCCCAGCACGGGGACAGGAGATGGAGCCGAAGCTCAGCTCTTGAGGCTGTCGGCGCCAAGTTCCTCCCTCCGCCTCTCCCTCTGCCCTGTGCAATATTTGTAATGCATATTCGCTGTTAGTTGGCACAGTTGCTTTTGTCCTGCTATTTTTCTTGGCAGCCAGTTTTATCTTTCTGGTTTCGCTTTAATGCTTTTCTGCCTCTCTTCTGCCTTCGTCTTCCTCTTGTGCTTCTGCCTCGTCTTTCTTGGCTCCAAAGGACATCTTTTCTCTGCTTGTCAGTTTATTGAGGCGCATGAATATTTTACAGCCTTTTGTGTATTTGCCAGGGCCCCCTGTGTGTGTGTGTGTTCGTACATATTACTTACACTTTGGCGGCATGATTTGAGAATTTATTATTATTCCGTTATTTTTCTCTTCTTTCTTTGCTTTGCATTATGATTTTTATTGAGCAGGACAGCGATACTTCTGCCCTACTTCGCCACAATGCCTTTTGTTGCGTGCGGCATTTGCATGTTTCACCAAAGGATTACTTTAAAGATACTTGGAAATTCATTTGCAAATCACAAACATGATTGAGAAAATCAACAAGCAAATCCCTTTTCCGCCCTCCCTCTCTTCATAACTCTCAGTGGTTTTCTCCATTTTAAGGCTTTGTATTTTCCTAGAATTGAAAATCTAATAACTTCATCAGCATTGCTTGCATTTTAAAAAAAATTCATTGGGTCTGCTCTATGAATTCTTTATATGATTTACATTTCCTGTCGTCGTGCTGGAAAATTGAAGGAAACTTGCTTAAACCACAACAGCATATCATGACAAATTAAAGACGCAGGCGAGCGCACACGTGCGCTGAGTTCGTTTGTCATAGGCGCACACCTTTGATGTCGCGCGGCAGACGTAGCGTGTACGTAATTTAATGCACAATAAGACGCCTGTAAAATAAGCTTCTAATTATACATAATATATATAAATACAATCTGTATTGACGAAGAGACAGAGACAACAATAGAATAATCGCAAATAACGGATGTGGCAAGGGCACAACATAATTACAGACAAATCTGCACACAATGCGCTCTCCAATGGGCAAAAGTGACAAAAGCTGAATCGATTTTAATTCTGAGAGTGCTAAATAATTGATTTATATTCCGGTAGCGTCGGTATATATAGCTTGTCGACCAATTTTCTTGATATTATGGCAGGCAGTAGTCCAAATATATAACATCACTTTACTCTCTGCAAAGAGGTCTCTTATGTTTGCGCACGTAGCCGGAAACTATCTACATATTGGCGCACAAATGGCAAACATATTGTTTGTATTCCCCGGAGGTGGACAGTTCCCCCTCCCTTCTGCACAGGCATTGTAAGTAGCCCGAAGTTCGCTTTTTACCATTCACTCACAATTTGCTTAGCTTTTGTGTTCTGTTTGTGTTTCCGTTGAGGTTGTGTGCGTGTGTGAAAGTGTGTTCCCATGGCAGTTGATGCGTAATCAGTAGTAAATTCGTTCATGTCCCTCTACTTATGGCATACGAATCAAGCATACAACACATATTGCGTAGGGTGGTCCCTTTGCACGGCATTCGGCTGCTGCTGCTGGTGCTCTTTTGCAAGTCTCTTAGTGGGATTGTCTTGGCCATAATGGAATTAATATGTTTTTACTGCCTTTGATCAGGCCCAAAGAGCCGTGCAGGGACGAGGTATGTGTGTGTGTGTGCGAACCTTTTGACTTTATAGCGAGTGACCACTGACTCCTACTCAGTTTGTTGGGGTGTCCCACAAGACTTTTGATATTTCATTTGTAAATTTAAGTGCCTCCTTCGACGTGACGTGCTCAGGCACGACTTCGCTTTCCTTCTGCCTGCTGCCTTGCCCTGCCCCTGCGCCCTGCAGTTAATGAAGCGTGATTTACAATACATCAGGGCTCGAGAGCCTTAAACCGTTTTCCCTTCAATCGATTTGAGGGAATTTCCGTAGCTGGCTTAAAGTTTGTGGCGGCTTTAAGGCCAAACATCGTTTGATGGGATTAGTTTACCATAGGCAGGACTTGTTTGATAGCCAGCATAGCTCATAGTCTGCCTGTCTCTCTCTCTCTCCCTCTCCCTCTCTTCCTCTCTCTCTGTTTAAAGCCTCAACAAACGCTGCGAGAAGTGCCGAAGTTGGCCAAGCGGCAAAGCACACACAAAAACACAAACGCCACTTTCGTTCGGAAATGCCAGTGGATAAGGAAGTGCCAAAATGGACTGGCATACCACGATACAGCGCTCTTGTGTGTGTGTGTGTATTTTTTAGTGTGTGCACATATTGAGTGTGTGCGAACGAGCTGAGTGTAATTGCTAAAAATATGCATTTCCAGGCGAGCTGCCTGAGGCTGCCCAAATCCTGCCCAAGGCAACGCTCCGTCTACGTGTCCAGTTGGGCGAAGCATTCACTTGCATTCCACTCACGCCCAACACAAGCCCAGCATACCCAACAATGGTGAACAAACGGAACCATAACCGAAATGTGAACGAGAGAGGCCTGCATTGTTAACTGCGCCCATTCACAATGAAAGGCGTTTGCAATGTGAATGTGAATGTGTATGTGAATGTATGTGTGTGTGTTACTGAGTGTATGTGTGTGTGGGGATGGGTGTGTGTGTGTGTGCATAATGGAAGGCACTTGGAAATTCCACAAGGAATGTGCAAACGCAATAAGCAAGTTAGTGGCAGTTTGATGGTGCCTGGGATAGCCTGTAAATGTAAGCGCATCAAAATGTAGATGACTTTGACTTCATATTTGCAAATATGTTTATAGTGATGTTCTTGAAAGTGTTATTGCTATAGTAATGGCATTTACTACCCAATGCAACAGGATTCTAGGGGATAGTTACACAGTATTTTACATCATTGGACATAAGTGACGAGAATACAAGCATATTTCCTGTTCAGTCAGTTCGTTTCTTTTTAGCAGAGAGAAAGTGAGTGAGAAAGATGCAGAGACAGAGAGGGAAAGCCAGGGAGAGAGAAAGAGACAAAAAGAGGGAGGTTTAGAGAGAGACAGAGAGCTAGAGAGATAGAGGCACAGAAAGTCAGAGACAAAAAGACAGAGAGACAGATAGAAACAATGACAGACAAACAGACAGACAGAGAGACAGAGGCACAAAGGGAAAGAAAATCAGAGGAACAGAGAGAAAAGAAGAGGGACAGAGAGACAGACAGACAGACAGAGGGATAGAGAAACTGAGGCACAGAGAGACAGACAGACTAAAAGACAAGAGAGACAGAAAGACAAGAATAAAATAGAAGACAGAGAGACTGAGAGACAGACAGACAGAGACGTATGAATACAGAGAAAGAGACAAACACCGAGTAAGTGTGATAGAGTTATGAAGAGTGATACAAAGTAGAGATCTTGCAAATACCAATCGAACCTGAATTCCACACCTAATTCAAAACCGTGAAATCTGCAGGGTATCAGTAAATCATCAAGCTGTCGTATTCGCATAGAAAATATTTTGGAATTTAATTTGTTGCACTTTAATCTGCAGGCGCCGCCCAGTCGTCGCCTACAACGAAGTCCTTTCCCACAGGCCCGGACGCATCTCATTTTATTCACAATCTACCCGACGCGACTCCACGTTCCTCTTCCCTCTCTCTCTCACCCTCTCTCTCTCATTCTCCTTCTACCACACTTTCTCGGTTTTTCCTTTTTTAATTTCGCTCGACTTACCCATGCGAAATGGCACTTGATGCCCTGCGCTGTGTGCGTAAGTGAGTTTATATGCAATTGTGTGCGTTGGTGTGCCTGCGGGTGTGTGTGTGTGTGAGTGTATATAGTGTAACTATAGCTGCTTGTAGAGCGCTCGAGTTCCTTGGGAATTAACGCTAAGCTGCTGGTACCGCGCATTGCCGCTACTTCGCGTTTTTCGCAGTTCAAATAAAGAGTGAAGCAGGAGGGGAGTGGGCAGTGGGACAGCAAGCGCAACAGCAGTAGCAGCTACATCCACATACATCTCAATTGTTATTTTAAGCTGAGCGTAACAAGAAGGTAATGCAAATACGCGCCCTGTCGCGCCGCAGGAGACTTTATGCAGATCAGCTGCTGTGTGTGTGTGGTACCTCCCTCCCGTCCCTCACTGAGGTGTTTGTGGGTGTAAGTTAAACACTTCAATTATTCAGGCAGTTCGTGCTGTAGTTGTAAAATATTTAATGCGCTTCACAGCCACACTCGTGCATATCTCTTGTGAGATATTCCTGCAATTGGCATCTGCCTGCAGCGCCCTCAACTGGACTCTAATCGATGCGTTTAGTCTGTAAATTGTACCTTAGAATTTACCTTTAGCTTTGAGTCGATGCATCTGTCAGTTCCTTTAGCATTCGCATGCCAAACAGGCTCCTCTGCCATTGCAGGGCATCAATCTCGACTTAAGGTAAATATGCAAATCAATGCAGCCGGCAGGCAGTCAGGCAATCACGTCAGCCCTTGCAGATATATATATAATATATACTGTATTTTTATATATGTATATGCTGTATCTGTATCTGTATCTGTACAGCTGAACAACGGCTGACCTGCCTGCATTTCAACAGCAGACGCCAATTTCCTTTCGCTTGCTTATCTTCCCTCTCTGCCTGGTCGCATTTTTTGTGACGTCTTTATTGCATTGCATTTCAATTTGTTTCCAACTCCCCCTCTTCTTGCTGCGGAAATTAAGTTGCAATTGTAAAAAAGAAATCTATTTATATATTTTATGTGTAAACAGAAGAGTGAAAAGCCGCACAGAATTCTTCCAATTGAAGTGCTTCCAATAAAGGGGGACAGCAAAAACAGCCTGAAAAAGGCTGTTTTTTAAACACAGCAATAAAAGTGTTATATGGTTTTAAAATTTATAAAATAAGAATGTTTTTATAAGTTTATTTAATTAAGGGAAGCGAAGAGGGGAAAACTGTGTAAGCTATGAGATAATAAAGAATTTAACGTAGGCTTTCAATATTAAAAAATGTAAACAAATATCTGAACACAAAAGCTGAATTTGTGCTCAAATAAAAAAATTACTATGCTCTAACGCATTTATAAATCAATCAACAGTATATTTATTTATTAAATAGAAAGGGAGTTTGAAATTTGAATAAAGTGTATTCATTTTAATCATAATATTTATTTTAGTTATACATAATAAATATTATTGTAAATAATTCAAAATTTTAGTTTGTAATTGCATTTAATTATAATTAAAAAAGTTAAATAATTAAATAATTTAAGAACTAAATGATTAGATAATTAAATAATTAAATATTTACAAAATAATTAAATAATTATAGAATTAAATACCTAAAAAATTACAGAATTAAATAATTAAATAACTAATTAATTGAAAAATTAAATAAATTAATATTTAAATAATTAAATAATCAATCAATTAAATAATTTAATAATTAGACCATTTAAAAAAATTACAAACTTGAATACTATCTGCTTTCTATCTCCATAAGAAATGCAAATTGCCAATCTTTACACTTCCAATTCAACTGTTTTTTTTTGTTTTCACTCGCTGACTTTAAGGGATTCCTGCCAAACACAGAAAAAATGGAGAGAGAGATAAAGAAAGCTACAAAAACATTTCGAGAATGTCGTGCAAATCCGCTGGACGCATTGACTCAACGCGACATTATGTCGACAAATTTTTTTTCTGTGCGCTATTGGCGGCGGCTTTTGACGTCAATCATCACATACTTTGCGCTGGCATTTTTCAATTTGCCCAGCGCAGCTTGTCGCTCGTTGCGACTTGTGAAAATAATTCAATAAACCGCATTTTTGCATGCGTCCAAAAGCGGCAGCATTAATAATTTTAATGAAAAACCAACAAATGGACGCGCAACCGGCAACAGCATAAACAAATGACGCGTGGGCAAGTCACACACACACACAAACCCATTTTCACACTCACACAACTCTAGCTGGGGCTGCTGACGCACAAAGGCAGCAGCCGCCATTTTGTACATTTTGTAGTCGGCGGTAAATTTAAGTCATGATTTATTTGCGCGAATTTCCTTCCTCCTCCGCGCGCACTTGATTCATTTCGATTTCATTACGATTGCCGTGTAACGGGCAATTTAAGGGCCTTTACAAGAGAGAGGGGGGCGGGGCAGTGCACAGCAGCCGACGCAATGTTGATTAATGACGCCATGCACGGCACATGTGGAGGCAGCAGAAAAGTGTTGCCTACTTTTTGGGGGCGGCACACGAGTTGCTTAATTGCTGATCATAAAAATTAGCCAAAACATTTGGAACACGCCAAAAAAGGGAATGGGAATGAGAAATAGGAGACTCAAGGCAATAGGGAACTTAAGGCCACGAGGAACAACTCAACAACTCAAGTGGCAGCTGCCCCGCTGCCTGGGCAAACACTTTAATCTGCTCCATCTGCGGCAATTCGGTGTAATTATGAACACGCCGCGCCGTGTGCTTCAACTAAGTGGCGAAAAATTGAATTTATAACAAGCAAAAGTTAAATGTCCTGCTCCCCTCCTACTGCCTCTTCACATGCTGCGTCTTGCTGCCGCTTCCTGCACGATGACTTTATAGCAATTTAATGTGCCCCATTCTGTTGAGAGTTGTGAAAAATTATATTGTGTCTGCTCCGTTTGCCACGATACAGTGAAGTCGAGCAGAGAAAACGCGGTAATTTGTCTGCCCTTCATCAAATTCATCCAGCTTCCATTCCACCTCATCCACGTATCCCACGCCCTCGACCTAATCGACCCACGGCCCACGCATTTGCAAGCAATTTGTTAAGGCGCCGCGCGCGAAACCCGACGATGATAAGTCAGAAATAAGTCGGAGAATTCTTTCTCATTAAATATTTGCATCGAAATTGTTGACATTCGCGCCAGAAAGGTTGCCCCGACCCCAGATTTGCCCATATTTGAACAGGATGAACAGCCGAAATGTTTATTTTTAAATGAAACCCTCGCCAGGCAGGATGAGAGTGCGGAAAAATGATTTGGTGCCGGCATTAAATATATTCTTATAATTCCATAAAATGTAAAAGGAAATTACCTAATTAGTTCTCAATATGGAGAAAAGCTAACTTGGGTTGGAATTGGGAAGGATGCTCCCTTGTTCAGGTGTTCGTTTATTTGCACACATTTTCTTTTAAAAACTTCTTCTCTTTGTGTGAAGGGACTTAGTTGAGTGTAAGCGGATTTGGCTGTTGAATGCAACAACCCTTCAAGGTGGCGCCACATGCTGCATCAAGTATCGATTAGGCAGCCTCTCCATGTAATGGATGATGACATTGACCCGGGCTCGCCTCCGCTGAGGCCTTCCTGTCTTGACATATATTAATTATGCTGCGGGTCAGCGCTTTGTCTGCTGACCATAAATTAATAATAAGTGTTGTGAATGGGCAGGGGCTGAAGGGAAGTAGGGGAAAAGAAGGGGAGTGAGTACATGTGTGTGTGAGTGGGTTCAGTGTACAGTAAATTAACTAATTATCTGCATTATTCATGCGCGTGCTGGCAATAAAATTAGGCAATGGTATTTCGAATTATCAAAATGAACAGGCTCTCACACGCACCCACACATGCATACACACAGCGTAACCAAGCAACTGTTTTACATATTCATTATACGCATCGACAAGTGGGCGAACACTGCGCTCAGCACTGTAGCTACAGCTGCCTGTGCCTGGTTTTTTGTTCCATATTTCCTGTGCCGGAGCTAATCTGCGGGCGGCTTTACGTATTTGTCATGCCACGCCCCAAACGAGGAATTAAATTTAAATTGACTTCGAATGCCTGCAGCGCAATCACAGCAGTAAACAAAGGAAGTTGCGCCAGAACAGCAAGAGAAGGCAGGAGGAGAAGTATCAAGGGAAGGGGAAGCAGCCACGTCAGACATTTTTCTTGCGCTCGGCTCACTTAATTTTCTCTGCTCCAGCTTTGCTTACATTTGATTTAGCTTTTTTTAATCTCATTGCGGCGCACTCAAGCATATACATATGCACAGTCTCCTCCCTCTCTCTCCCCTCCTATTTCACGACTCCTCCATATGCAAATTGCTGTCACTTGGTGGGCTGCGTCATCTGCGACAGTTCGTAGACTGCACAGGGCAATGATAAGCTCGAACGAAGACGGCGCTTTCTGCTAACGCATTCATGCAAATCTCAGTCTGGTGCTCTGGGCATGGAATGCTGACTCACCTGACACCCCTCCACCTCCGCCCGGAGGTGTTTCCATTGTTATGCGGCCTGTTCAATAACCCGTCAGAAGCAAAGGTACAAATCGACTTATACATTTCACACCCAGCCCCAAAAAGAAACAACTCTGACACTTTTCTGATGCCTCCCACTCCCCCATCCACGTCTCATCAGCCAATCCCTTGACTATCTGACCTTTTCCCAACGCGCATTGGAATTCTCTCGCTTTTGGGAATTGGGTTCATGGGAGGTCAACAAATGGACGTCCATTTCGCGTCCCAGTTTATTCGGAAGCGCACAAAAGTTTTTATTGTTAAACGGAAACGTTTTTGTTGCGCATTCACAAATATTTTTGCTACATTTGTTCAATGATGAGGACAGTCTCTTCTTGCTTCTCTTTGTTCTCCTCTTTCTACAGTTCTCCCCACGGCAAACGCTTTGGGCATTTTCCTGAATATCTTTAATTAATAATGAGCAACAATCGTCAAAGAAATTGTGATTGAGCAAAACAAGAAAGATTTAATGACATCATTGGAAAATTCTATTTAATTGCAGCTGCCTTTCTGCATATTTAACCGAACTCATTACGCAATAATTCATAATGTTATCAGATATTTAAATGAATTAATGATTAATGATTAAATGCGTATTTTATTTGAGATTTTGTTAAGCAATATTTAAAATATTCATCAGTTATATAAATATGTATAGCACATATTTAAAGAATGATGTTAATAACCAACATTTAATAATTTTATTAGCCAGTAAAGGGAAAATAATATTAAAATTAAATGCATCGTTAATGTTTGATTTTATGAAGCATTGTTTTTTGATTTCATTAGTTATAATTTTATAAGTTATTTAAAGGCAATCATAGTTTTATTATTAAATGTGATTTTAATCAATGGTTTAATAATAATTAAAAAATTAATAATATAAAAATGAGAGCAACAGTATAGCGACAGTGGGACACCCTTCGGTCTATGTTCCCGTTAAAATATATACCTGAATGAAACTCTCTACCCTTTAAAATAAGAGCCGACTACGATAAATAGAGGGGTGCCATAACTCTTCCTCAAATCAAACCAAATTTGGAGTCTTTAGCTCTTATAATAGCGGAGATCTTAATGTTCATATAAACGGACAGACGTGATCCTGAGCATGAATATATATACACTTTATGGCATCTCCCATGCCTCTTTCTGCGTGTTATATAAATTTAGCACGAAATTAGTATACTCTTTCTTGACGGAAGGTCGAAGGGTATACGTATGAATAATTTTATTAAGCAATAATTAATAATTTCATCCGAAATTTCAGTGAAATATATATAATACTATAATTAACGCATTTACCGTTTTAAATGTCAAATTCAATATGATTTAATGTGCGCAATGTCAAATGAGTTAACAACGCAAATTAAATGTTTAATTCGCACACCCGTTAATCGGGATTACGATATATTTCCGCACGGTACACACGGCGTAAATACATAATTATTCGAATAATGAAAAATGATATTTTACTGGCGGCTTTTAATTACACTTGCCAATGCAAATGCGCCGTAATTGAATTGCGCTCGGGTGCCTACGCTCTGCTCCAAGGAGGATGTTCAGGTCCCCACACTCGCATAAAGCCTCAACACTTGCCTTTTACGTGGGGATGTGTGTTTGTTTCTGTGTGTGTGACTGTGTTGGTATGTGCCCTCGTCCTCGTTTAGCGCATAATTTTGAGCGCTTCTCACCCAAGGCTCTCAGTGTCTGCATCCGCATCCGCATCCGCAACGGCATCCCGCCAAACGCGTCTGCTTTATACACTTCACTTTTGCACTTTTGTGTTGGCTTGTTAAATATTAACGCAATTTCACTTTGGCCAATTACACTGCAACCCATCCGCATCCTCTCCCTCATTCCCATCCGCTTTCGCATTCGGAACGCTTCTCTTTCGCTTTTATGCAAATGGAACTGGACCAAAGGCGTTGCAAAGGGTGTGGGAGGAGCAGTGGCACCGGAGGGAGGAGGAACTGCTGCTTTATGGCTTACTTCAATTCCTTGTGCAAATTGTAATCGAAATCGATAAGCCAAAGGTTGCTCGTTAACTTTTGCAAGGCATAAAATTTTTATGCGCATTTGCATTTGGCTTCTTCTAATTTTTTGCAAGCCATTTATTTACCCGCGCCGCACCTGGGCAACAGTTGGCCCAGACAAACAAAGGGGAAGTAAGAGAAAGAGTAAGCGAGGTTTCGCCGTGCCCGCCACTTGACCGGGCAACACGGGCAACAACAAAAATGACAAGAATCGGCAGCCGTCGTCGTCTATGCAAATGCAAACAAAACGTCGCAACTGGCGCGCAAGGTGAAAGTCCGATTAAGTTTGCTTTGTGCGAATACCAATTGGATGCGTAATTGTTGTGTTCTTTATTAAATTTTGAAAGTATTGCAAATTTAATTTCAATTCAGCGCGAACAGCGCTGAATCGATACATCGATATGCGAATGCACTCACGCAAGCGATCAGCTGGAGCACGCAAACAAGTGATATCGATACATCGCTAAGTCACGCACGCCAGCGATCAGCTGTGATCTGCCGCTAAAATACTAAAAAATACCAAACAGCTGAGCTGCGCTGCTTTTGCGTTTCAGCTGTTGCTGCTATTTTAGTTGTTGTAGTTGTTGCTGCTTGTTTACGTCGACTTGTGGACTTTGGTTTCCAGCGGTTGCAGCGCTTCGTATTCCGCCATTACCGGCAAAATTGTGAATAATGTTTAGATTAAACGTGAATAAGAGCCGCCTGGGCGCCGCCACCATGGCTGGCGCACGCAGTGCAACCACGACGACGACGCACGGTAATCACTATCAATACCTGCAGGAGTCGAAGTTGCCGACACTGTACTTCCAGCGCTCGCTGCCCCGACTGCCCATTCCGTTGCTAGAGAAATCCTGCGAACGTTTCCTGGCCGCCGTGCAGCCCATACTCAGTGCGGACGAACACAGGCGCACGCAACAGGTAGTCGAGGAATTTCGTCATGGCGTCGGCATGGAACTGCACGCACAACTCAAGCAACATGACGAGGCCAACAAGCACACGAGCTACATATCGCAGCCCTGGTTCGACATGTACCTCGCCGATCGTGTTCCACTGCCGCTAAACTACAATCCCCTCGTGGCCGTCAAGAACGATTCGCGTCCCGAATATCAGCAACAAGTGGTGCGTGCCACGAATTTGATCATCAGCTCTCTGCGTTTCTGGCGCTCACTGCAGGCCAACAAACTGGAACCGGAGGTGTATCACATGAACGCCAAGAAGACTGACACGGCGGCCTATCGACGCTGGATGACCGTCGCCCCCAAAGCGTTCGCCACCTACGCCTCGTACGCCTTCAAGGCGTTCCCCCTGGACATGAGCCAGTACAATCGACTGCTTGGCACCGCCCGCATACCACGCCTGGGCAAGGATGAGCTCGTCCAGACGCCAGACTCGAAGCACATTCTGGTCATGCGACGTGGCAACATGTACGCCATGAATGTGCTCGACAGCAGCGGGTACATTGAGAGTGCCAGTGTCATACTGGGCCGACTGCGTAGCATTCTGGAGCAGGATGCGCGCAGGGAACCTGCCAGTGTGCCTCTGGGTCTGCTCACGGCCTCACAGCGCGACACTTGGGCCAAGACGAGGGAGCATTTCGTGAGCAGCGAACGGAATTCGCAGCTGCTGCAGCGTGAAGTGGATGCGGCGCTGTTCTGCATCTGCCTGGACGGCGAGGAGGATGGTAGCTATGACGAGGCCAATCCCGTGCTCCTGCTCAAGAATTTGTTAGCAGGCAAGGCCACCAATCGGTAGAGTAGCAAATTGCATTGGATTGTCGGGTCAAGGGTTGCGACTAATTCCATTTTATTGCCAGATGGTTTGACAAATCGATTTCACTGCTGATCAGCGTTGATGGAACGACCGCTGTGAACTTTGAGCACTCGTGGGGCGATGGCGTCGCTGTGCTGCGGTACCTCACGGAGATCTACAAAGACACGACGGAAAACCCACAGGTATCGACGAAAACGCCGCACACCTCCGCCGAAGGAGACAAGGTTAACGTGCGTGCCTTGGACTTTGACATCGACGATGCCACGCGGGCTGCGGTCGAATCTGCATACGAGGAGAATGCCAAGATTATGGACAGTCTGGACATGAATGTGCTGCGCTATGCTCGACTCAACAAGGGCACTTGCAAGCGACACGGGCTCAGCCCCGACTCGATTATACAGCTCTCCTTCCAGCTGGCGTATCGTCAGGCCTTCCAGCGCTATGTGGGCACCTATGAGTCTTGCAGCACCTCAGCCTTCCGGCATGGACGCACCGAGACGATGCGTCCTTGCACCATGGCCACCAAGGCATTCTGCGATGCACTGCTGCAACCCGCTCGATTGCAGCCAGGTGCCAGCGAACTGCGATCTATGATCGACAAGTGCAGCAGCGTGCATGGCCAGCTGACCAAGGATGCTGCCATGGGGCAGGGCTTCGATAGACATCTCTTTGCGCTGCGTCACACAGCGCAGCTGCACGGCATGCCACAGCCAACGTTCTACGAGACTGAGGCCTATCGACGCATCAACTACAACATCATTAGCACCTCCACGCTGGGCGCTGAAATGGTCATAGCCGGCTCCTTTGGGCCGGTGGTGAAGGATGGCCTGGGTATCGGGTGAGCTCAATCAATATCTTTGACTTTGTCTTGCCTCTACTGATTTCAATTTCCTACCCGATGCAGCTACTCCATCCAGAAGGACTTTGCCGGCGCCATTGTCACTTCGTACAAAGGTCAGGCCGAGGGCAAGCAGTTCATTGACAGCCTGGAGTCGGCATTCGATCAGATCTGCACCGTTATCGAGCGCAGCAGCCCCAAAGAGATAAAGAACTAGGAAGGAACACAACGTATCTAAAATTTAGCATAAGTTTTAAAGGGTCCAATTGAGATTAGCATGCAATGTTTACACACACACACACTACTCTATTCCAGATTATACAGTTTGCTTTTTACAGAGAGAGATAGATAGATAGATATACCTTATACCTTATACCTTATATAGATACTTAACCATTTGTTTGGATTGCTATAAATAAACCGTGAGTGTTCTTCTTTTTTGGGTATCTGCTTTAATTGGCGCTTGTTTTGTGTGAAAAGTTTGCCGACTCTAATTTCCCTTTGCTTGTTTTATGATGTCCCAAAGCCATGACAATCCCCTGCCCCGCCCTCAGCTCCGCTTTCTGTAGCACACCTCAATTTGGCATGCAAACCCAAAAGGGAAGTAGTCGCTGATTGAAGGCAAAGGCCCGAAAACTTGTGACAAAAAGGGAAAGTTCATTTGTGATTTGCTGCCACAGCCACATGTCAACTGCGACTCTGGAAACTTTATCAGGCAAGCAACCGCAATGAACCCGCCTACCTTCCACACTTACCCTACCTGCCCCTCCACTTCCCCACTCCCCCTCTCACTCACCACCACCTATTGTCGTAAAATGTGCTGACATTATCAGTTGATTTATCGCCAATTTTGTTGTCAACTGCCTTTTGGCGCGACAATACATAAACAAAATTTCAACAGGGTCTACAACAAGGTGCAAGGTCCCTCCTCCCCTACCCCTCTTCTCCCTCCTCCTCCTTCCTTTGCGTAGTTGAAATTAATTAACTCGCTTAAGCTTTCGCGTTTCTTTCGCTTTTTTTAGCCGATTTACACTTGATATATGGCACATTTATATAGTATATGTAGCCAGGGAAGGGCACGGAGAGAGGGGGGTGGGGCAGGTTGAGCTTTACTGCGAGCTATTTAAAACACACGAATAATCTCGGTCCATGGCGGCGGCGTCGAGGTCATTAAAACGACACTTCCTGAGGCGACTGTGGCTTGGCGTGGCGACAATTAAAAACGCATTAAAAAGCCGCAGTATCATCCGAAATGTAGGCGTGTGGGCGTGGCAGAGGGCAGAGACCGTGGCTGAGGTCTGCCCTGGGGTCGGCGTGTGTATGATAAATGTGCGGTCGTACAAGGGATTTTAATATTACGATATATAGGATGTATAAAAGGCACACGCTCATTAAATTACTTCAGCATGTCCGTCTGTCTGTCCGTTCCACTGTCCGCCAACAGCCGGCATGACATATCCTTCTCGTAATCGGGCAAGAGTTAAGTTCATAACGCATACGCCATGTGCTACATAATAACATGTCGTAACGCCTGGGCTTGCTGATGAGCACGCTCGACTGCAGCCCACACAGCTTTGGCTCGTTAAGGATTGGCGGCAAGGGAGGGGGAAGTTGTAACCACTCGAGTAGGCCATAAATTAACGAGCCGCATACAAAATCAATATGCTGGCGCTGAGTATAATTGAATAATTTGTATTAATTTGCAATTTTACACGGGGCAAGCTCATTAGGCGGGATAGAAGAAGGAAGAGAAGGAAGGAACAAGGGAAGCTGCTTCAGGGTGAGGTAAGGTGCAAGCCTGAAGTCGACATTCGATCAGATCCGAAGAAGCACAGGAACTAAAAAGAAACTAACTAAACTGAGCTGAAATTTAGCCAGGGGGCAACAGAGAGAAAGACAGATGCCGAGCAGACATTCAAATCAGTCTGTGCTAAGCAAAAACTTTCAGGCCACGCCCCATTACGCCCCACTTTAAGGCACTCTGCCTCGTTTTGCCAATTTCCCTTTTCAAAACTCACACGACGAGCCTTCAATTTGCGGCTGGCGAGATAAAAGTCAGTTGAAATTACCGCAAAGTCCGCAGTAACCACAGCAAACAACACGTTGCTGCCTGCCGCTCTGCTCTGTCATCACATGCGGCGTATGCGCAATCTGAGGCGGGCAACGCCTCGAAGCAATTGCCAATTAATATGGAAATCAGTCAGGTCATTTATTTGGCCAAATGTGGCTGTAAGCAGCACATTAATTAAATGCTTATTATGACACTGCCTTAGGAATTAATTGCCTGGACATGTGGCACGTGGCAACAGGAGCTCTCTCTGCTGCTGCACTCTCAGTGCCAAATTACGTTAATTGCAGAGCCCGCCTGCAAATTAACCCAACATAAACAGGGCCCATAATGAAGGGTCAGGCAAGGTGAAAAAGAAGGAGGGTGATCAGGAGAGAGAAGTCTATTGCAAAAGTGTAGCATAGTTTTGTGCGCTGCCTAGGACGACTTTAACGCGCATTGCTATTAACTTTTAAGGCCTGTCTTTGACTTTAAGTGGCAATTCCCCTGTAAAGTGTTTAAAGAGGGGATTTGGTAAGGGGCAGGGGCAGCGTCTGGGGTTACATGTGTGTGATTGCCCTGGCCAGGTGCTGCCTGGCTGCCTTGTCCTTGTGCAATTAACATAAAATTTATGAGCAATTTGAGGCAAATGTCTGCGCAGCTGGATGAGCAGCATGCCCCCGACCAGGAGGGGAGAGAGAGGGGTGAGCAGAGAGGGGAGAGAAGGAGTAGCTAAAGGAGGCGCGACATTCGAAACGCAATTTAACGCAGCTCGTTTAGTTAAGCAACAACACGAGCAACAACTCGGTTGGAGTGCGGAGGCGTGAGTGTACTCACCTTGTACTCACAGTGCACTCACATTTAGTCAGTCATTTCACTTAATTGATATGACCCACAGGCAGCACACACACGGCAAACATTTGGCCAATAAATATTCGCACAGCAATTCAACGCCAATTCGAGTGATTTTTGTTTGTCCAGCCTGAATAGTCTATATATATATATAGTATATATAGACTTTGCCTCAACATAGACTGTTGCTCTGGTCTACGTCAATTGCAGGTCGTCGAACGAGATTGCATTTTGGCCGCAATAATTACCCACTAATTATTTATAAAATAAGCCAAATAGAAACAGAAAGAGAAACTCATTGAAACACAGCGGAAACGTAATGAAAATACACACGACCTGCAGACGTTGTTGGCCTGCAGACGACAGCGCAATAAATTCTATAAAGATTTCTGCTTAAATATTTGTTTGCCAATTTATTTCAATGTTAATGCGGTCTCTTTCGCTCCCATTGCGGCATGGCAGCCTGCCAGCCAGAGGGCAAAGCGGTAATGTGATAAAAGTCGCATAGTTTTTGCGGTGATTGACGGTGCTGAGTGTTGCCTGTAATTGAGGTGGTAAGTCTATCAACAGGACTTGGGATAGGAACTCTAATTAATTCCACTTAAGTCGAAGTAAGTGCATCAGTTTAATGCAAGAGTAAGTCTGTGATATTAACTTCAGAGGTGCTTACTCTGCTGGGCATGTCCACTTGTTGAATACCCTCGAAACAGTTGTTTTTACGGTACTTACCTAGCAGCGCAGGCTGATGTTGCCAGCTGAGTTTGGCAACTAATGTTGATAAGCACAAAATGTTGCCTGCTAAGCAATTATAGTGAGCAACAAATGTTGCCGAATGAACTTAGCAACAAAGGTTACAAACAAAATTTCTTTAAAAAAGAAATAATAAAAAGAAGAAATAAATAAAAATATTATTTTGAAGAATTCTTAAGAATTGTAAAATATAAAGAAATAAAAAATAATGAATTATTTATATTATATGATAATACAAGTAAAGAACGAATTAAGAAAAATTAAGAAGAATAAGAATAATTATAGTTCTTAAATTAATTAATTATTTCTTCATTCTTCACTATGATAGTAACTTAAAAATTATGAATGAATATAAAGTATTCTTCTTGAGAATCAAGAAAACTGAAAAATAACAGTAATTAGTTTAAATTAATTAAGTAGAGATCTTGGAATTTATGAAACACAAAATGAATTCTTAAAAGTTAGAAACTTAAAGAAGTATTCTTAAGAAATAAAAAACATTGAGAAGAAAATTAAAAAAGACTTAGAAGAAATCTTGAGTGAAACTTGATCTGTCCAGGAAATACTTATGCCAATACTTCATGTCAAATTTTGTGTATCTAGCTTTTATATTAGCTGAGATCTGTGTGTTTATATAGTTCTACTAGTCCGTCTACGAACAAACAGACAACAATGGTTAAGTCGACTTGGCTAGTCATTCTGAGCAACAATATTTACTCGTTATGGTGTCCGGATTCCTCCTTCTGCTTGTTATATACATTTGTTCATATATTTTTTT
This sequence comes from Zaprionus davidi, assembly GCA_018903715.1. Taxonomy (NCBI): domain Eukaryota; kingdom Metazoa; phylum Arthropoda; class Insecta; order Diptera; family Drosophilidae; genus Zaprionus; species Zaprionus davidi. The sequence goes on along the minus strand of JAEIGL010000009.1, from coordinate 1,325,121 downwards.
TACAAACTAAGTCGAATTGTTCTTCATTGTATTGACTTAGTTGATAGCATCATATGTTGCTTAGCCTTTTATTGCTCAGCTTCTTCTACTGTTCAGCTTTGTTGCCCTGCATGTTGCAGCCACTTGTTGTGTGGGGCTATCTCTCGTGCGTAAACTTAATTTACATGTTAGCCAGGCGTGCGTGGGTGTGTGTGTGTGTGCAACTAGATTGTGATATTGCCAGCATGACAGTAGGACAATGCGCAGCAGCTTCCTTGTTCGGTTCGGTCGGGGCCGACTTATCCGTGACTTATCTGCTGCGCAATGCGGAAGAGCATAAAGGAAGCCATGAAGCGTTTAACGTGCTTGCGATTAACTCGCTGCAACTTGCAAGGACTGAGGCAATTAACTTGAACTACAACAGCAGACAGGCGGATACGTGCTCGCACACTCCCACACATACACAGACACAGTCTGTCATAGACAGAGCTGTCGCACATGTCGTATACGTGTTGCGAGTTGCGCTTTCTGTATGTGGCACACTTTTATTATCTTTTCGTGGCCACCCTTTGCAGACTGACTTGGTTTATCTTCTCCCCTTCTCTCTCCCTCTTCCGCCTTCCCCTCCTCCCTCCCTCTGCCAGCCTGCCTAGTTTCCATGCTCTTCATTCTCATCCACGCAAGCGGAAAAGGCATAAACCGAGAAGGCCATAAGGATGCCAGAGGATGTCAGAGTTGCTGTTGGGTCTACTTACTAATTCGGTTAATGCGTCCTCCCCTCCCTCTGCCCCTGCCCCCAACTCTAGCCGAACCTTTGTTAATTCAATTTACAGCCGATGTGCCAGTTGCCTTTGCCTTTGATTGCCTTCTAACGGGACAGTGCGGGGGCACAAATTATAATTTATTATGTTGCTGAGAAATTTATGCATTAAATTTGCATTCCCACAGCGATTTACTCGCACGCATGTCAGCTGTGACACGTTTTAAACAAGCCAAAAAAAAGCTAAAACAAAGCGGGAGGTGGCGGGGAAGGCAGCAGGGGAGGCATAACGAATCGGCGCCAAAAAGTTTACCAATTCGTGGGGCATCTCGTCTCGAATTCCAGCTTGAAAGCCCAAGACAAAGAGAAGAGAAGAAAAAGAAATGCGAGCCAAGGCAAATGGCGCGAAACGAAACCGAAACGAGAAATGTCAAGCTCAACTAAATTTATATATACACACACTAACGTGCGCTGCCATGAAGTTGTAAGTGCCGCATACCCTGTAAGTTTAATGGGAGAGAGGGGTAGCTGCTGTTTAAATTCATGAAAAGAAAAGAAAGAGTTGGATTTGCTCACAGCCAAAACTAAAGGGTTTCCACTTGAAGTAGACACTCTTGACTTTCTCTTTCTACTTTCACTACTTCTTCTACTCTCTCCTCTTTCTCCTCATCTTCTTCTTCTTCTAACCCATAAAAACCTTTGCCTTCAAAGTCCATAAAATGCAGCTAAATAAACTATAAGGGCATGCTTGAGAGTCCATCACATGCTGGCAGGAACATCCCTCGTATTCTTCGCGTCACTTCCTTATTTTTAGTGCCTAACCTCCCTCTCCGTCTCCCACTCCCTCTTTGCGTCTTATTGGCGCTACGCAAATACGCTTTCGTATACATAGTTTCATTTATTTTCGCGCATGTCCTTAGTAACGAGCTGGCAATGTGCAACTTCAAAGCGACATTTGATTTATGGACAATGGAATTGCGTGCAGGCACAGAGATGAATCGGAGGGGAGAGGGGGGAGAGTGTTTGCCGCCGACTTCAGCAGAAGTTATGATGACTTTGGGGCGTGCCACACCCCTCCGCACAGCACGCAATGTACAACGTAAATTTATATTTACCAAAAGGAGCTGGAAGTAGGCACAGCCTCCTTAGCCACCCCCTCCTGCTCCACCTCCTGGTTCAACCTCTTAACACGTCAAATGCGCCCCTCGTATGCTTGGCGATTTTACAAGCGAGTGCGGCGTGTGCGGCAAATCTGCAGGCTGCGCAAATAAACAAAAAATACGTTGACCTCTTCTTCTTCTCTCTCTCGACTTGATGCCCTTCCCTGCGTCTGGAGCAATGGCATCGCAATCCTGAGCTGAGCTGAATCGCGCAAGGCATGCAATAATTTTCATTGGCTCGTCTGGATTTTCCACACACACACACACAGACAAAAATACACAGACACAAGGGAAAAAGCTCCATGGTAACCTTTTTCCCACTTGGCCGGCGCCTTTGTTGGCCAAACGTGCGAAAGTAATTGCCAGGCCTCTCCCTCTCCCCCTCTCCCACTCTCTAGCAAGCATATACTATGTAGGTCAAGTGTCCTGTATTTGATTCGCGTAATTACAGCGCGAGTTTGTCCAGGGGGAACCTGTAAACTTGAATTGGATTTCGCATCGTCAGCTTTGTGTCGTTTCGTCAGTTCCCCTTTTCATTTCACCAGCTGCAGCTGCAGTCCCAATGCAACACACTCTGAGAACAGGGGGCAGAGGAAAGGGATGGGGAAGTGGCTGTAAAGAGATTGTCAAAGTTTTATAACCACAAGTCGCCGTTGCCAACTTCTTCAGAGTCGCCAGAGAACAATGACGCGCAGAAATAGAAATAGCTGAAGCCATAGTTTATATATAAACTTGGCACACAAGGAGCTCAGTGCGTGGCAGTAGAGGGAGGTAGAAGGAGAGAGCGGGAGGGGGATGAGGAAGAGCAAGTGGCAGTGGGAAATGGCCACGTCATCGTTTGGTGACCAACATGCTTCGCTTGTCAGCACGCCATTGTTAATGCCAGAAAGTGTGTTGTGTTTTCTCTGTGTGTGTTGTGTTTACTCTATGTGTGTGTGTGTGTAAGTGTGCTTGTTTTGACATACACACAGTATATCGCTTGCGATAACATTCAAAACTTTTGCCATTTGCTTTGGTGCTCGAACGCGTATACAAAATATTACGTATACGCCCCCATTCCTGAGAGTAGGGACAAGCACAAGCAATAACAAGAGCAAGAGCAACACGAGTGCCTGAAACAATAACTCTTGCCTCTCGTCTGGCAAAACATTCAAGTTGATTAGTCGTTTAATTTAAAGCCGAAAAAAGGTAATTAATTCCAAGCAATTTAAGCACGACGGGAACGATGAAGACGGCTAATCAAGCCTCCTTCCGCCAGCACCTTCTCTAGCACAACCTCTGCGCTATTTTTAGCCAGCGAAAAATGCTTGGCAATTAGCATAAAATGGCGATGAATCAATGTGCAGGCGGAGGCCCCCAGAGCAGAGCAAGCGTCCCTAAAGATGCCGCAAAGCAGGCGCCTCATGGCAAAAAACTGCGCAGAATTGCGTGGGCCAATCATAAAATCCAAGCCAAGGGGGCGTGCCTTGCCACACGCCTCCGAAACTTACATAAATCAAAAGGAGGAAAAGCCACAAATAGGCTATTCCAAATGTGCAGCTACTTAATATGCCCAAAACTCTCTATACAACTAACGCTGCAGGCTATCAAACCCAGACAAAACGGACAAATTCGTTAGAATTGCAGAGCAAAAAAACAAAAGAAAACAAAAGGTTTTCTAGTTTTGAAAATAAAGGAAATAGTGGTGAAAAATGTGATTAAAATGTGGTAAAAATTTGGTTACAAATGTTAGACTTGCGTGGTTCCAGCGAAATTTCCAATTATATTTTGATATACTATGCCATATTGCACAACAGAAAGACTCGCTCTCCCTCTTTCTTCTCTCTCACACTGTTCTACTTCCTTTCAATGGTTCATTCCCCTTGGTCAATGAAAAAAACAGAATATTATTTTGTAATTCAAATTTCCATGGAAAATGACACTGTCCAAATAACTTGATACCACTCAAAGCAAGCTAAAAACATCTGCACTTCTGGTTCAAAGCTAAGCAAACTTCTAACTTCGTAAGAAGTGAAAACAAATCCTGTTTTCGGTTAAGAATGTCTTAGAATTTAACTTTATATAATCTTAAATCAATCTTCGACAAATTTTTTTTGATTTAGCTTGAACAACAATGTTTAAAATGAATTTAAACCTTCTTTTCAATAAGATAATGAAAGCAAATTCAGAATTAATACATCAACAAATTTAATTCAATCTCATTTTTACTTCATTATATTTATTTTGTTTATTTCTTGTCTTATTAAATAAATGTTGACAAGTGTCGCAACAATATTTAAATATAATAAATAGCTTAATATAATTGATTAATTAATTTAATTCAAATTTATTTATATAGAACTTTTTATATTAATTCCCCTTATAAAGAACTAATTTATAAAGAAATAAAATTTATAAATTACAGTTTTGAAATGTTTAAAGAATAGGTATTTTGAATTTTAATTGAATTTCAATTTAAAGAATGTTAATTAAAAGTCTACAAATATCTTCAACTTTTGCTTGACCAACAATTTATAACATTAATCATTCAACAGAATATCAAAATTTTTAAATAATATAAATATAAATAAATATAAAATAATATTAAAATTTCCATTTTAACTTAAATTTTTTAATATTAAATATATGTAATTTCACATTTAATTGAATTTGAATTTAAGTCGATTTTAAATTAATTAAATAAATAAATATAGTCAAACAATTTTTAGATTCCTAGAACCTGTTCTAAGCTTGTAATCTATTCTACGGGTAATTATCAATTTTTTTTTACCTCACTAATCTTTCTTTGCTTGCAGCCAATTGTCCACTCTATATACCCCACAGACAATTCCAATGGAGAGGGTGTACATAACATGCCCATGATTATCAATATAATTTTTGGCTTTTGCGGCGACTTTGACATTTATTTGCGAAACGAATTGAAAATTTTAGCGCAACATGACAGCGCCGGGACAAGAGAGAAAGCATCCGCGATGTCGGCAATGTCCTGGCTAGGCACAGTTGGAGTTCGAATGGGTAATTAAGGGCAATGCCAGGAACAAAGGGAGAAAGGGAGGAGGGGAGGAAGGAGAAGTCGTCAAAATGGCCGACGCCATGTTATGCATATTTAAATTGGTTTTATTTTCATACTTTTTGACTCGCCTGACCAAGGCAACCAAGGACGAGGCAATTTGGGGCGCTGCGTGAACATAACCTACGCAGGAAAAAAGCATAATGAAAATGAAAATTAAATAAAAGCCAAAAATGTAATGTGCGTCCAGCGCAGTTGCGTGCGAAATCATGGCTGCGATTAAGTGAAAATGAAGCCTGATTAATTGCCCAACGATTGCGTGGCTTGCTACCCCTCACCTTGCCGCACTTGCCACATGCTGCACGCCAGATTAATGCAAACAAAGGGGCTAGAAATGTCATATTTTACGATATTGTGTTGCCCATTCGGTTCTCTGTTATTGTTGAGGACACGCATTAAAAAGTGCTGCCCAAAAAAGTGAGTAACAATTCCCATGCCAGCAGAAAGTGCCATAAAATCTCATTGCACTCGCTTCACAAAGAGCCCCAGGGAGGGTGATTTAGACAGGGAGAGAGGGCAGAGATAGTAGGAGACAGCTGACTCCTTTGGCGACCACAAAATTTAATTAGCTGACGAAATTCTGCTCCGGTTTTCGTCCTCTGCCTCCCACAATTAGGTCCGGCAATTAGACTGGCAGAGATAAGCGTGAAGCTGAAGAAAAGAATGCAGACAAGTTAAGCAAAGTATGAAATTATTCAGTTGCCGCCTACATTCAACATTAATATATTTTGACGCCGCTTCGTTCTGCTTTGTTATTCTTTTTTTCCGACTTTCTCTTCGCTGCTAATGTCTGTTTAAATTTAAAGCAGAAAGTTTACATAATTTAAAAGCCACAGCTGCTGCTGTTAACATTCTCTGTATTCAGCGAAACAAAAGATGCAAATGGAAAATGTATGTAAACAGCTAATTCTGCCCTCAATTAACATGAAGCGAGCCGCGTCGACTGCGCTGCTGCTGCTGCGTCTAGTCCGGTCTTTCTCCACAAGGCTAAATAAGTTAGTCGCATTTAAAAATATATTTTTCAATTATCTATTGAAGTTGTTAACGTAGGTCTGTAATTATGCAGCGGAGTGAGTAAAGAGCATTGCCCTGTTATCTATTAGCACTGACAGAGCTGACGCGTTAATTAACATAGCAATTAGCAGTGGTCTCAGTTTAGTTGCGCTCTCACTGTTAATGCACGCTCAACAGCTGTTGCTTCTGTAAGCTTAGCATATGATCTCTTTGCCCTATTCTTTTAATTAACATGGGAACGTGCTGCGCTGCCTCAGTTAACGTAAACTCAGCAACAGTTTCCGCCATATGCTGATCTCGCTCCTTTTCATCTATGTACATTGAAAGAGCAAGCAATTATCATTTACCGATTGTCCTTTAACAGTTTAAGGGCTTTTGCGTATTTCATGTTAAGCAGCTCATCAATTAACACGTGATTGCCACTTTTCATGGCACTTGCATAACAAACACATTTTGTGGTTATTATTCAGTTTGGCTTTATGGTTTTACAACTTTTTAATGTCTAATAATCCTCTAACTGAACTGTTAAATAATCATAATTGAATAAACACAAATTCAAAACAAGCCATAAAATAATAAATAAGAAAGGAGGCATTCAATTTGTGTGGATAATAAATAATGCATGGCCAAATTCGAATGCGAATAAATGTAGGACACTCACACACACACAGACAGCATATACAGCAAATTCGGCAATCTTTACGGTCACTGGCCAGAAAATATTGGCTTAAAAGCTTAGCCCGCTCATGGTACAGGTCATAAAACCCTTGACAGCTACACTGACAACAACAAGAGCAACAAAAACAGCAACTACAAATACAACAACAACAATAAGGGAGGCAACAACCGTAACTGTGTGTCAATAAAAGTGTCAATCAAATCAATGGACAGGCAACAGTCAACCATTTTTCATACTTGCACAACACTGATAGATGTCTGTGTGTGCGTGTGTACTTGTGTGTGTGTGCGATGTGCCTGCTGTTGCATACTTTTGTGAACGGACGCCATTTTCTGTCAACGAGAAAACACACAGCGGCATTTTTTCGTTACATCGAAGTCCAAATATCCTTACAAGCTATCATGTATTTTTTTGCAGTGTATAAAAACAGAATTGAATTACATCGTGATTGGCATTTCTTGCTTTAACTGGTTCCTTTTTTTAGTACTGCCAGGATAACAGCTCGTGTAAATTAAATGAATTTCTCTCTTTTTTAATTTTACACTGAAAATGTATATCCAATAAAGTAAATTAAAATAAATGTTCATTGGGTTCATCGATAAAACTTTGCACTCAACCTAGATTAAGTTTTTGAATCTGCACTCTGTTAATGAACAGAGTACTGAGATATTAACATCCTGCTGTTGTTTGTTGGCATTAAGGGAAATGTAAATAACTGCACTTCTGCTGTTACCATTACTTAAAGCAACAACGTCAATTCTCACTTTCTGTCTCTCTCTATCAGCTGATGACATTCCCAATAGAGCGCAAGCCAGTGTAAATTAACATGTCAAACAATTCCAATTATATAACAATTATTTAACAATTGATTACAGCAACAGCTGTTCTGTTAGGTGATCCCTCCTACAAATAGCTAATCAGCGTAGATTAGCATAGAAATCCGCTGTACTTCTGCTGTTAATATAAGTATGCTCTCAGTTTACTTACGCTGTTAATGCACAAATTAGCTGCTGATAGCAGACCATGTTATCGGCCTGCGCTGTTATTGCTGTAACATAGCTAAGTACTGTATCCTGCAATGAGATACCCTAACTAACTCAAACAAAACTAGTTGTGTGTTTAGTTGTTTGCTTCGCTCTTCGATCTTGAGTTTGCTAATTTGTTGTTGTTGCTGTTGTAGATATTGCTGTTACTTTTGTTGTAGTTATTTTGGCTGCTCACTCATGAGATTTTTATGTGGCATTTTGGTTTTGGCTGTTTCTTGGGGCTCGTCTGGCGTCATATGGAATCTTATTAGATTTTTACGCTCTGCACGGCACATCAACTGTTCATGATGTTGTCGTTCTTGCAGGGAAATGGAGCTGAAAAAGTGCAACTGGCAACTGACAGCGGGCAGCAGCTCAAGCAGTTTGCCGTCTTGGTCCCCTTGATATGCAAACAACAAACAGGCAAAGCGACAACGAAAAAAGAAAACAAAAACCAAAAACTGAAAACCAAAATAAAATCAGCTGACGGCTGCCAGGATTATTAATGACAAATTTCCCGTCAATATGCGGGGAGAAATTAAATGGAGTTTCGAGCAAAGAGTACAGGCAAACAGGTGTTAAGCACGCCCAGACAGACAGCACATTAAATGTACTGCTTGGCCTGAGTTAAGCAGCAATTTCAAAGCAATATCCAATATCAGTCCCAGTCCCCCTTCCTGCCCCTGCCCATTCCCTTTCCCAGGAATATTTATTGTAGCGCGTGCTTGGATTGCCAAGTGCGCATAAAAATCACTCGACTGCGACAGTTAGAGGGAAAATTGAATTATACAGCGGTATTTTCTATATAAACATGCCATAAATTGAGAAGCGCATACGAAGTAAAGCAGCTCGCAGTGGGGGGAAGGGAGCTGACAGCAGACTTGAGGGAAGTGTTGCAACTGTGGCATTTACTCAACGTTTCTTTCTGTCAATCAGGCTAAGCAGCAGAGTGAAATGCAAAATGCATAATGCAAACAAGCACTTTACCAAGCTGCAGACTTAGCTGGCTGCAGCACTGAGGAAAGACGCTGCAAGCTGTCACAACCTTCGGCAGCTGCTGTTGCCCTCAGGCAGCTTAGCCCCTTAAGGGAAGTATACAAAATATTACTTTGCCCTGACTAGCCTAAAGCTGAGAAGGGCACAGAGTGGAGGACCTTGTACTCTCCTCAGTCTCTCCTCTGTCTTTGTTCTCTCTCTCCTCTGTGTCCCCTTAGTCTCTCTTCTATCTCCTCCCGTGTCTCCTATGTCTCTCCTCTGTCTCTCCTCTGACTCTACTCTCTTTTCCTTTGTCACTCTTTTACATCCACTTCTTTTTAAAACACTGTGCACTTTAAACTTTTGCCACACTTGGCGTATGTGCTATATACCTTACAACTCTTAATCGCACTCGCTGCGTATGCGCAATGTCCCTTGCACTCTGTATCGTAGCTAGTGCACACTCTACCTCTATATTTTTTGCTATTAATTGTTATTTGACTCAAGTCAACTTTGATGTTTGTGCCACATAAACAGCAGCGTGTCATGGCAACACTGGATCAAGGCGACCAACCCCAAAAACATCAACAACAACAAGAATAATGAGCGATTTGCACGCCAAACATCAAAGTGCTTGCGGCAAGCAAGTTGGTGCTGCTGCTGCTGCTGACTGGCGAATCGAATCGATGCGTAGCGGGAAAAGCGTTGGCCATAAATAACTAAAAGCTAATACTGAGCGCCATCGCGTTAATCACCCCAAGTGCTGAAAATCAAATACAGACATCGACCAAGGCGAATCCTCCCTCACCGTCGCTACCCCTCTCTTTCTCGCTCTGCACTACCCTGCCTGCTTCACCATCGTAGCCCGCTTTAATTGCGCATTAATGTTTATTGCTTGGCGGAAGTGGCGCCATTTCCCCCTATTTATCTGGCTCTCCAGCTCCAACTCTAGCTAAATCCCGCAACTGTCTGTCTGTCTGTGCAGGGAGCTTTGTTTTTGGCATTGCCCTATGCCCTACGCGCGCACAGGTTGGCTCAGCTACGCAGCAAAAGGCCATGGGATAAAGCAGAAGCAGCGGGGAGTTTTTTTTATTTAGCTGTAAATCAGCCAGATTTTAAATAAATATTGAAAAACAATGAATAGACATATTCCCGTTTTGAGGACTATATTCAATTTTTATACTAGAGTTGGAAAATATTATTTTTAAGGAATTCAAAATGGTGGCTTAAAAAACCTTATGTGCATAACGAGGAGTCCAATACAGGACTTTATTTTTATTTTAATTTTTAAATTTTTTTGATCATTCCTGAAAAGTAATAAAAATTGTACACAAATTTTTAATTTATAATTATTAATATTGATGATTTCTGGAAGGTAATAAATTTCCTCATGTACTAAATTTTTAGCATATCGAAACTATGTGCGTAATGAAAGTTCAAAAAGAGAAAAGTGACTTAAAGCACTTTAACCTAACTTAAAAATTATAAATAAAATAATTAAAGTACTAAATTTATGTTTGGGATGTAAAACAAAGTATAATCTTTTCAAATCTTTTCATTTTAAATAAAGTAAATCAGACGCTAGACTCGTGAAAGTACCGATATATAGGCGTTTGCAGTGTTAACCATTATTGCATTTGCACTGCAGCATGTGGGTTCAAGACGCTCCTATTGGGAAACTATGCATCAGACTGAAAACTCGTTTTGCACACATATAGTACAAAAAAAGTAAAACAAAAAACAACTAAAATATTGAAAGGTAAACTACCCTCAAGCTAGCATTATAAATGGGAAATATACATAAAATAAAATAATGCAAAAATCACAAAAATTTGTTACTTCCGTCCTTCTCTCTCTCTCTCTCTCTCTCTCTCTCTCTCTCTCCCCCACCCTGTCTCTCTCTTTCTCCCAGTCTCTATCTCCTCCCATTCTTTCTCTCTCCACCGCTTCCAGCGGTTTAGAAATTAATATGCTTTACGTGCTTTAGTGCCAACTGTTGCATACTTTTCTGCGCAGTCGAGGCAGAAATCGAAGCTCGTTCGATATTCAATCGCATTCACAATAGAGAGCGAAAAAAGGAAAAAGACAATTGTAAAATGAAAGAAAAAGAAAGAAAAAATAAAACTAAAACACAAACTAAACTAAAGCACAATGCAGAACGCATATAAAACTTAGTTTGTTTTGCGCAACATTTTTCATATATTTTTTCCAACTCATTTCCCGTTTAGGATTTTCTTTGTCTCCCTTCCTCTTTATCTCCCTCGCTTTGTAAGTGTATTTGCGCTACGACAAACTACGCATAGTTATGTTTCCTTTCCTTATTTCTTTTCGCCCTTTTTTCTGTTCTTTGCTCCGTTTTGTTTCATTAATTCTAGTGGAATTTCTTTGTGTATTTGCTGCCCCACTAAGCTCGAATGCTTCCGCCTGTTTCCTTTCCCGCTGCCTGTGCCGCAATTTATGGAGCTAGTTGCGGCTGCCTGTTTCCGCCGGCACAGCACATTGGCTTTAAGTTTAAGGCTTGGATTAAGAGAGACAGTCAGTGAGAAAGAGAGAGGGGCAGAACCTTGTGACCTTACTCGCTGCGATAACGCATTGATTTGCTTGGCTTGATTCCCACACACACAGTAGGCCAGGCTCGCTGCCAGTTTTCAGCTGGTTTATAGCCAGTTTACGGCCAGTTCTCCATACAGTTTCAACTGTTCAGTCATTCTACACATAAAGTTCCGGTTCAATAAGCAGATTCAGATCCACATTTTACAACTGTAAAATGGCCACAGATAGCTACGAGGTGAGTAAAGTCTTCCCTTCCCCACAAGGTCTTCCCTTTCACCCTCTCCCGCTACCCTGCTTCCTACCACAGACCACCTCCGTCTGCTCACGCATCTCCCGCTTCAATGCACAAGTCGAGCAGCATCAGCAATGGCAGCGCATCAATCCCTTCTCCCACTTAAGCGTGCGCGACATGCCGCGTCCCAACTACGCCAAGGACCAATATGGCACAGCGCCCACGGGCAGCCAGTCCTCCGAGCGTGCACTGAAAGCACAGGTGCAGACTTTGCAGGAGATGCTGCAGCTGTGTGAGCTGATACATCAGGAGGGTCATCGCATCGACTGGGAAGATACCTTGCACAGGAGCATTAAATTCGGCACGCTCTTCGAGGTGAACAGGGGAGGACACCTTACTGTTTATCCTTTCCCTCATCCTTCCGCCTTCCCTCCCTCCCATAGCTGTACATCCACATCTCGGACAAGCTGCTGGGCACACTGCTTTGCGCTCGTCGCCACAAGTACATCGACTTCCAGGGGGAGACACTCTTCCAGGGGCGTGATGACGATGAGCCTGTGCGACTGATGCAACCTTACAATGAGCTGCGCATCGAGATTCTGGACAAGATTAAGAAACTAAGGAACACGGTCACCGAGAAACCTCTAGAGCAGCACCCAGTCCCCGCCTCGTCGTAGTCGGCCGGATCTGACTCAACTGGAACTGGAACTTGTGTTGGAACAGAGGCAAGTGGAGGGTACCAAGCACGCCTCCAAGGTCACTGACCCTTGTCATGTGAGTGTGTGTGTGTGCGTGTGTGTGCGTGTGCCTTCCCACAGCACGTGCGCATCTTCTCTAAGCCCTTTACACTTAATTGAATTAACAATTTGGTTGCCCAAAGCTCAGTCGGCTAAAAACTTGGAAGCAGCAGGCGGCAAGCAGCAGGCAGTGCGGATTTGCCAGATGACAGCCGCTTGAGGAGCTCTCCTAGGGTGCCACCGTTGCCTCGTAGGGAACACCTGCCCTGGCTGTCACTTGGCGAACTTGGCCGACGTCGCCGCCGACGCAGTAGCAGATCGCATTTCAGGCAATATACCAAAGCAAATAAATAACTGAAGCAGTATATTGCCTTCTCATCTATCTCTGTCCCTCTCCGTCTCTCTCTCTCCCTCTCTCTCTTCGTTCTCTGTGTGTGGCAGCTGGCGCAGCCCGAGAGCTGCCAACGAGGCGACACACTTCAAAGCGACCTCGTGTCGCAGTGTTGCCAAATTATTTCGCTTACGTACAGCGTATTTACATATGTATGCGTAGGTGTGTGTGTGAGTGTGTGTGCGTATTTGTGTCAATCTCATAAGTCATTAGGTCTGTTATTCATGCGGTGCGCACAGTGGATAAGAAAGGCAAATGGGGAACTTGAACTGACAGTTGAGTGGTAGGAGAAGAAAGGAATGGAAGAAAAGAAAGCAGGAAATGGTAAAGGAGAATCTAAAAATGAATAGAAAGAAAGGGAATAAGGGGAAGAAAGGGGAAACTGGGAAGAATAGATAGAAGAAAATGAAAGACATGATGGGGCAGCTAAAAAAAAGAGGAAAAAAGGAAAAAACGGTAGAAGAAAAAAAAGAAAGTCAAGAAAGAGACGAATGTAAAGAATGAGAAAAAGGACGAGACTGAGAAGAAAGGGATGAGATGGGAGAAAGAATAAAGTGAAGAAGAATGAGAGAAAGAGAAAACCGAAAAGAGTGAAGAGTATATAGAATGACTATCGGTATAAACTGAAGCGGCTTAATTTTAAAATTTCGAGAGGAAAGAACGAAAATTAACAAAATTATAGACTAATCACTAAAACTCATACGAAACCAAACATTTCCGATATTCACCTATCTTTTCTAATAGATTGCATTTAAAACAGCAAATGATTCATACATTAAAAATATCAGTACACTTTTTGTTGTTCATTAACAATGAATGTTTGTATTTTGAATAAAATTAGTTACTTCTCTCATTCGCTTGATATTGAGATCAATATATTTGAGTTTCATATTTAGGTGACAGTTCAGTCAAACTCATTCTACGTGTTAAGGTTTTTGCCTTCATAAAACAAACAATATTTGGTACCTTCTTTAAGACGGAAGAAGTGAAAAGGCTTACATCTCCGTCCATTGTGTTGTTTGCCCTTCTTTATCCACACGAATTGACTCATTCCATGGTAATTTTTAGTGTAACTAGTTAGTTTTTTTAGGTATAATCAACTAAAAAGAGGTCTTAATCATAGCAGTCATTTCAAACGTGAACTTAATAAAACTGCACACTTTCCATTTAAATCATTCGAATTATTGTATAGTGAGTTATGAGTGTAGTACAAAATTAGTACAGCACATTACTGTACATGTACGATATAGTTCCCCTAAAATTAATTCATTCATGAAGGACTCTATTTTGTACAGCCTCATTTGAAATACTTCCTTCATTATACGCATAGAAACTATCGATCTATCGCTCTCACTCAATACGCAAATGAGGCCCACTGTCATGGCACCCTGGGCTGACTAGAGACGTGCGTGCGCGACTAATGTACCGTTGATTTGATTTTACGACGAGCTGCTCAGTAACTGCCTCCCCTCCCCTACATTCCTTCAATCCAACACATTGTCTCGTAATTTTTGTGGCCCACGCGATTGCTTTCACATTTGCGAAGGTAAATTGAACTTGGTGGGTGGCATGCGTCGCCCCTCTCGCCCTTGCCCCTTCAACTCCTCCCTTGGGTGCACCCGATTCAGCGTGTAACATGCGTAATTTATGTGTACGGCAGAGGCGGCATGCGGCGCATGGCGTAGGTTCCCGGCAACAACTGCGGCACCCACACGGCTTTAAAGCGGACAGTTTCTACTGCGCCTTCCCCTGAGCCTCCTTTTAGGTTTCCTGCGTCTTGCCCTGTTCTGTCCCTGCCTCTTCCTCTCGTCCTTCTCCTGTTCCTACTTCTCCTTATACTTATACTTCTACTCCTCCTCATACTCCTGCACCTAATTCAGTTCCGTCTTCCTCTCATGCAACAACTCCCAATTGTCCTTATGCTCTCACTCCTGTTCATACACATTCTCATTCCCCGCCTTGTCATTCTCCTCTTCCTTTACCTCCTCCTCCTCCTGCTATGCCTCCTCCTGTTGCTCCTCCCACAGCATGGCCTCAATCTGACATGCGACAGCCACAGCCGACAGTCGATGGGGGAACATATAGAAATAATTGCAGGGACTCTCCTGTTCGATTTCAGAAATATAATTACTATGAAAAGAGGGAGAGAGAGGGAGCCAGCAGAAAGAACATCGAAAATAAACATGTTTCCGTTTTTGGCAACGGAATTTTTTATGCAAATGCCTCGACACGGATCGCTGCGCAGAACTTCCGTTAACCATATTTCGCAGTCGACTTCGAGCGGAAGGCCAAGGCCCAGGACACCAGGCCCAGCTCGGAGCAGCAGCAGCTGACAGGGTAGCAGAGGGTGCAGAGGGGGAAGAGGGAGCCACAGCCAGAGCCAATGTCGAAAACGAAAGCAAAATCCACCAAATGGTCGTGCCACACAGTCAATCCCCTAAACATGTGTGGGCCAGTGAGGGAGGCGAGATTGGAGTGCGGTGACGACAGAGAGGAGAGGCGAAAGAGCAGTGTATATAGAGTAGAGAGAGACGGAGGGGAGCAGAAGGCAACTGTGCCCTACTGCAGGCGCTGATTGCTCAGCTCACAAATTGTTGTCGTCCGCTTTTTTGCGGTTCCTGATGGCCTCCATTGATCCTCCCCCCGCGGCGAGGCCAAATCACAGTTACACACAGAACAGTTGTCCCCGGCCAAAGGTAAACAATACAATTGGTCAGCGGGGGGTGCGGGATGAGTCTCTCTCTCTCTCTCTCTCTCTCTCTGTGTGTTTAACTTTTGACTTGTGCCCGCAGGCAGCACAGTTCCAATTCCATTCACATTCCCCTACTTCCCCTTCCCTGTCACAGTCACAGTTTACTACAACTTTATTTATTTTTGCGCATATTTTAGCCCCGTTACACGAGGCCATATGGCAGCGGTGGCCATACCGGCTGAGCATGCATACAAATTATTGATTTGCCCACTTTGTGTATCCCCATCGAGGGTGTCTCGTGGCGAGTCCTGTCGAGTTGAGTTGAGTGTTTGCTCTGGCATTGAATAATGTCGTACATCACGCCGGCGATTGTAGCCAAAGTAGTTTGCGGTTAATGCGATAATAATGCTTCTTTGGCTAGCCGGGGCAGATCTATTGAATATGTCCCCCTCCCCTCGCACTGTCTCCTCCTCTGTCTCTATCACTTTCAGCCTTTTCTTTGTTTGTCGCTTATCAAATTCACTTTCATCTCTTTGTGTTTGTCATTGACTTATTGATATCGCTTAAGTTGCCTCTTCTTTGTTATCTCTTTCTCTCTTTTACTGTCTTTCTAACTATCTCTCTCTATCTCTCTCTCTCTTTCTTCTACATATCCCTCTTTTCCTCTCTTTCTCTATCTATTCTTCTTTCTATCTCTAATTCAGCTAGTTTTATCGCCCTTCTGATCTGTTTTTTAACCTCTTGCTCATTTGATTTATCGTTGGCCATCGCTCTCTCCTTCTATCCTTTTCAGTTGATGCTATCTCTGTTTATTGCAGCTTACTGTAGCTTTCCTTTTGTTGGCGTTCCCTCTGCTCTCTGGCTCTTTCTCTGTACCTCCGTCCCCACTTTGCCTGCATTTCATTTCCTGCCTGACTTTAAATTTTCCTTCAAACTGCGCTTGCCTTCTACTTCTCCTGTTCCTTCTTCTCTTCTCCTCCCTCCCCCTGCTTCTCCTCCTAGTCCGTTCCCCAACTCCCAGGCCCTTGGCTCGGGCTTTCTTTAGAGACCCGCTTGGCTTGGATTTCCGTCAAAACTGTTAGCTGATTTATGGCCACTTTGCGGTGCCTGTCGTCGTCAAAGTAAAAGTAAACTGAGCACGCAGTGCACATCGCGCGCTTCCGTTTCCGGCCCGCGCTGCCACTATCAGCTGAGCTGCTCTCCCATGCTCTGCTCCGCGCTGCTCTGCTCTGCTTATTTGTTGTTGTCCTCCCAAAGGATTTAGCTAGCAAGGTGATAAGCTGTTTTTGATTAGCAACACAAAAGGTCAAAGTTGCCGCATGAAACAATGCCGAGTTGCCGCCATTGCGATAGATGGAATGGTTACTTAAGTAGCTAAGCAGCAGCATGGGGCAGTCGATAAGGCCAGGAACAGTAGCAGAGAGAGTGCGATAGAGAAGGAGAGAGTTAGGTTAGGAATGAATGGACAAAGGCAGAGACTGTGGAATGGGGCGAGCTCATTAGAATTTTCAGCATTTGCGCAGCACAGCAATAAACATCAAAATTATAGACACATATATAGATAGAAACAGAGTAAGAGAGAGAAAGTGGGCGGGAAAGAGAGAGAGAGAGAGACGCGGATAGAGGAAGAGGCACTATATCTATATGTTTATTTCCATGTATATCTGTGCTAATGGCTGGAAATGAAGCGCAGTCGCGCAAAGTGATAAAAGCGCTGCCAGCGACTACAACTAAAACAGCAGGAACAACAACAAAGGACTACAACAACAAAGGCAGCAACAACATGAGATACAACAACACAAACAACAATGACAGCTACAACAACCACAGCAATAATTACAAATTGAAGGCCAACAGGCCGTGCAAAAAGTTTACAGACGCCGCCGTGGCCACAGACACCAATGACGCATGTGGCAGCTATGTGTGGCAAGGCAAGCTGGCAAAGCCGCGCCGTTACTTGCAGACATTTTGAGACCGGCCAAAAAAAAGTCATATTTCTCCCGAGGACATATATGAGGACAAATATGTTATTTATATCATGTGTTATTCGTTATGTCTCTCGATTATCGTTTTGGGTTTC
The DNA here is from genome assembly GCA_018903715.1 of Zaprionus davidi. Classification (NCBI taxonomy): domain Eukaryota; kingdom Metazoa; phylum Arthropoda; class Insecta; order Diptera; family Drosophilidae; genus Zaprionus; species Zaprionus davidi. The sequence goes on along the minus strand of JAEIGL010000009.1, from coordinate 1,307,774 downwards.
TTCTTTTCATTTGGAAACTAAAACCAGGCTAAAGTTTTCTAAATGTGCCAGCGATTCAGCCCGCACTCCTTCACTTCCCCTCTCCTTCTCTCCCAGGGGTAGTTGCGGCCAAGTGGAAAGCCAACTGAACCGAGCCCAAGCCGACGACAATGATGGAGCAGTTGGCCAGCCAAGTGGAACCTGCAGCCTGCAACAACTTGAGCAGTTTCTTTACTATTGATATACACAGCCACGCGCACTTCTCTCTCTGTCTCACTCTGTGACTCTCTCTGTCTCTCTCTACCTGAGCCTTTAATGCGTGAATAATAGAGAAGAGCCTCGAATGAAATATCACTTCGAGTTGCTCAGCCTGCTGCACTGTGTCCAGCTCTGCTTGCTTCTCTGCCTGTTTCTCTATTGCCTTCTCTGTCTGCTCTTCCCACTCCCCTTCTACACTGCCCTCTACGCGTTATTGTCTTTGCGCCTTTATAAATTGAGTTCTTCTGTGTATTTCACCTGCTTCGATTAATCAATTTTTTTGAATTACGTGTCAACGTCAACGTATCGTTATGCTTCACACGCATACACTGCAAAAAATTGTCGTATCATTATCACACTAATCACTTGTCAATTTCCGCTTAGTTGGCTATATAAAAGACCATCTTTAAAGAGCTTAAAGGCACTTTAATATCAAAGTTGCATTCACTGTGCTGTCTTGCATCAGTTCACAATATCTTAAATAATACAATTCATCCTAAAGAACTTAAGTCTTGCGTGCTCATACACTGCAAGAAATATTAGTTACTTTAGCAAAATGAATGAAATGAAGATAGCGAATTTATTTTATATATTACGAATACTTTCAGTTCCTTAAGAGTAATGATATTCAATCTAATAAGATGGTCATTCACTAAGAAAAATATTGGTTTACATAGCAAACCTAGCAACTGGTGAATTTCTTTTAAATATTCAACAGTTTTTAGTCAAAATTCATGCAGTTCCGTATTGTAACTTTCATTGACATTTAATTGCACTTGTGTTCGCAGCAGATTACTGCTTAATAAAAACATTTAAAATTCACACATATTTTCATTATTATAATGTTTAAGGTTGACATTTTATTTAGGATCTGCTATATAAATCTATCATCCAATAGTTGCTTAGCATAAGAGTTAACAGCTGTTAACAACAAAGACCTAAGCAGTTTAAGAATCTGTTAATTTTTACAATCGCAACTGTTGTTGAATGCAGCAGCACAAATAAACATATAACAATTATTATTATTTCAAACCCTTCCCCTTTGGAATTGTTACTTATTCGGAATTATTACTTTTCATAAATGTATCATTTAGCTACATCCACTTTAACTCTCAACATTCTGAGTCTATTTTATGCAGGTACAAGTTTCAATTTATAGTCCCTTCTCTCAGTGTGCCGTGCAGACCTCAACACACTTGCTGTTCATCCATCTTGCCACACATCTTGTTATGACACTTGTCAGTGCCACACACACACACAGAGAGCTCTCTTCACATTGTCTTTGTTGCAGTGTAAAACACAACCACTCTCATTCAAGGCACCACGTCCGGCGGCAAGACCACCCAAGGGGGCCAGCAATCCACACAAGCCCACGGTGGCATGGATGGCAGGCCAGATGGCATACGTCCGCCGTACCTCCCCTACCCTTCGGCATGGGCAGTGTCAGCATGCGTCTGACTACCACCTGACCCAATTTCCCGGATCATGTCTCTCAGCTTCAACACGTGTCACCCCTTCCTCTTCTGTTCAGCAAAACACAGAACACGCCTGCTGCACTGTTCAAGATTTCACGCAGAAGAAACATCTGCTGCTCTGTCCGCACCCCTCAGCCCAAGAGGCCTTTGGCAAGCATCTGGCGGACCAAGGGCATGGATATAGGGCATCGCACCATAATCGATATTATAGCGGTACGGTCGGTGGTGCCCACAACTGGCCACGGGTATTCCGTGGGGTGGCGAACTACCTCAGCCACTCGGCTTGTCGTAAAGGCACTAAAGGCAGGACGTCGCCCCGGCCACACCAGAGGGGTGCGGCTTCACATCCTGCTCACTGTTACCCCGGTGCGAGGCTGAGGGCATACGGAGGTTTTTGTTTTGTACGTAGGCAACTCTATTTGGAGGTTAGAATCGCATGCCACCTACGGACGGTAGGTATCTTAAAGATTTTAATTCCTACCGTAATGCGCTCAAAAAAAAAAAAAATTGTCTTTGTTGCAGTGTAATTGCAGCTGCCAGTGCAGCTCCCCCTTACAAGTGAATTTGACTATATGGCACACGCGACACATTGCACTAAAAAAAAATAAAAAAAAAGGAAAAAAGAGAAAACAAGAAAATAAATAATAGATTTACTCTCGTGCCTCGTCTGCTGAGCTGCAGCTCGTCTGCATCTCAACTTAAGTCAATTTTCTTGCTCGAGGACAAACTGAAGTGCCTGCCCCCAACCCCCTTCGCCTCTTCTCTTCCCCTATTCCTCTCATTCTCCACCACCCGCTTAAGAGATATTTCAGTTTATCACGCTTCCATCTTCCCCTTAAAGTCCTTCCCCCAAGTCAGCTTCGCCGTCCGGCCGTAAATCTTGCCCGGCAGCTGGAAAACCACTGAATGTGTATTAAGTTTTCGGTCTTGTGGTCTCACTTGCCAATAAATTCCAAGCCGCAGGACAACCTTCTCCCCTCCCATTCCCCTTCCCCTCCCCTGCACGATCCCACTGTCTGCTGCTAGGATTCACTGTCTCTCTGTTTGCCCCGTTCGGTTACTGCTGCTGTGTTCTGTAATTGTGTGAAACGACCGTTTCCAATGGCGACACTGTCCCTCTCGCTGTCTCTCCCCTTCCCCTCTTTTTCGCCCTGTTAAATGAAGCGAAAATGCCAAGGTGATTATTTCGCAATTCCCCGCTACGCTCGGCAATTTCAACTTTTACGCTTTTGTCCATTTGAAAATTAAAACTTTAGCGAAATTAGGCGACGCCAGCTGGCAATGACTCGAAGTCTGAAAATAGCCACTCCTGCTACATCCTTCCCTTCTTCCCACCCAAGCGAATAAGTGGCACATCATGCAGCTAGCTTGTTATGCTTCGCGTATGTCGCACACACTCGTAAAACCGGAAGAAAGACCAAAGGAGTGAGAGTTGGGGCAGCCTAGCAGGCGCCACTTGAGCCACGCGTTGGCAACAGGAAATACTAAAACTATATTCAAGAATCTAGTGGTTTTCTTGTGGCCACCATAAGTTGGCCAGGAAATGCCGCATAATGGCAACCAAAACAAGCTAAAATCCTTGAAAGTGGACGAATCGACTAAGGAAATACCCTGTAGCAGCAGTTTCAACTCTATTGTATACATAATATGAGCACATAACATTTACAGTGTACAGAAGTTGGTCTCTGTTATGAGTGTGCTCTTTTAATTACATAGCCATACAACAATTTTATATCTTTAACTTGATTAACAGCCTACCATAAACATAAACAGAATGAACGCAGACTAGGCTGACCTGCAAAACTGTTCAGCGCACTCTTGCTCGTTCTCCCTTACTCTCTTAGACAGTATGCTTTGATCTTCTTACTGATAACAGACTGCACTGTTTAACAGCATAATGTAAACAATAACAACAGCAGTAACAACACAGCAGGTCATTTTCAGATTAACAGCCTAATGTAAACAATATCAGCAGTGCACTCTGAGCTTATCAGCAAGTCTAACAGTTGCCGCCGCTTGCACTCAGCTTAACAGACTAATGTAAACAATAACAGCAAGAACGCAAACTTATAATAAGCAACCGTAGCGCACTCTGACATTAGCAGCAATCCTCTTAGGATAGCACTGCAGCCCGCTCATGTCTTAACAGTAAACAATAATAATAATAAACTAAACTTACCTTGAACGCTAACAGCTGTGCATGTTCGCTCGATCTCCCTCACACTCTTTTTAGTTTAACAGAACAGATCAACCGTAAGGTTAACACTTCTGGACACTCTATCTTAACAGTCTAATGTAAGATAGCAGACCAGCTTACCTTCAAGGCTAAAATCTATGCATGTTTACCCACTCGTTAACTTAACAGAGAACATAACCTTATAAATAATGCAAAATATGCACACTTTGGAAATATAGTAATAAAATCAGTTAATTTTTTGAATAAATTATTACAACAAAATTACAAGTGTGTGTGAATACCCCACAGCATCTGCGCTTACGCGGTATTAAGTGAAGCAACCTTTGTGGCAGCCCATTCTCGACCTGTTCTCCGCGTCAGCCTGGACTTTTAATATCTTGCTTTATCTGGCCCATTTTTTGTGCGTTTTTTCCGGCTTTTCTTTTTCCCTGCTGCTCTTCTATGGCTTATCGCGCGTTGCGTGTCGAAACGGCAAACCAAAGCGGAATCAAAGCAGAAGAAGGCAAAAGTAAACGGTGAAGCGATGAAACGATGAGTGAAAAAACTGAAGTAAAATTACAATAAAAATGCGTCAAAGGAGGCTCCAATTGGATTCGAGCGCATGGCGGGGCTTACTCCGGGCTCTCAACTCGATTTTGCAGGGCTTCCTTCCTTCCGTCGGAGGTGGAAAGGTGGCGAAATACGCCGCAGCTGACAGCAGCAGCTAAAACGGATTTTCAGAGAAAAACTTTTGCTTGCATTTCCAGTTGAAAGGAAAATGTGTTATTAAATATAAAGCAAAAGAAAAGCATAAAACTTGCCGACACAGCCAAAGACTTTACCGAATGTGTCATCAATATGCCAATAATAAAGTGAAGTCCGGAAACTTTGAAACATCAATGAAAGACAGCGTGAAACTTTGTGTGTGTGTCTTTGTCACTCTTTCTCCCTCTCTCTCTCTCTCTCTCTTTGTCACCAACTACAATGGGCAAAAGTGCACAATAAACATTAAATTAATTTGCTCGCACGGAAATGCACAGTCGCCTCAAAGTGGTTCGCTCGCTTTTAATATGCATTTCAAACATAAAAGTTGATTGCGTAGCATTTGCTTATAAATAGGAGCAGAACAACAACACAGAACACAACTTGCCACTTTCACTGGTCGCGCAACAATGTTGCAACAAACCGCACACACACACACAGACTGTGTTTCTGTTTTTATGAATGAAAACACAAACAGCTGCCGCAGCCTGGCAACATGTCGCATGCGCAATGCACGTTGCGCTGCCACCGTTGGCGGCCGGAAAATCAAGCGTCGCGTCAACTGGCGTCGACTGGCTGGCGGCGCAGTTGGCTGTCAGCGTTCAACGTGGTCGTGCGCAACGGGCAACACGAACACGCCGCCTCATCTCGCTTCCGTACGTGGACACAACGTCGGTGCTCTCGGTGACGCTGTGTGTTAAAAATATAATATCACTTGCAGCCAGGCGAGCGAGACGGAAACAAAGCAGCTCGCACCTGTGAGAGTGAGAAAGAGAGAGGGAGCTGAAGTGAGCAAGCGATATAGTGTGCTGATATTTTTGTTTATATTACACTCTACACACTGCAAGAGAAGACAACTCATTAGAAAATACGATTAACCAAATTGTTTACCAAAGCAAACAAACAAGTGAGGTGAAAAGTGCTAAGACTTCCTGCGAATCAACAGATGGAACAGTAAATATCAAAGTAAATTAAATAAAATTAACTCGAAGAAGACGAGCAACGAGAAAGTTAAGAAACAAGCAAAACAACGAGATAAATGTGAAGCACAACGAAAGAAAAGAAAACGACAGCGCATACATTTATAAATAAATGAAATAAATATAAACTTATTTACCACGCTACAGTGTATGTATGTGTGTGGCAGTGTCTGTGTGTGTGTTTGGCGTGTGTTCAGCAGCCTCAAGAAATTATTATTGAAGAGCAGCATAAAAGAAAAGAAAGAAAAATATTCGAAAACGTGAAAACAAATCAACAAATTAGCTCTGTCAAAATCGAGCCAAGGTGCCCACTGTGTGTGCCCACAGTTTGTCTGCCAGTGTGTCTGTAACGAGTGTAATATCTCCATGTAAGGCTGGTAATTACCTCTCTAAGTGATGGCTTCCCTCGGCATTGACGGCTGACACTTTATGCGAGTGCGTGTAAAATATGCAAATGACGACTGGGAATTCAAATCCAACACAGGCTGCACATCCACGGAGAATGCAGGCACAGAGGCGGATAAACAGACAGACAGGCAGACAGACAGCAGCAGCAGCAGATCAACAGATAAGGAGACAGTTGTTCGCACTGTAAATTAAATTCCCAAGGTAACCGAATAAATCTTAATAAGCCCATTAAAAAACGCTAACACGTTTCCCCTCCCCACAAGCTCTCTCTCTTTCTCTCTCTCACACACACTCTTCCCTCTCGGTCCCCCTCCACTTAAGCTGTGCGATTCAATAACAATACGCGTGTCTGGCTGATCTCGGGGATTATGACACACAAGGTAGCTACTTTGGGGGAATTGTTGTGGATAGAACAACATTTACCATCTCTACTCAAGCCGTATACCCTGTATAATTAAGCATATACTGCTTAAAGTCTTCTTGTAGACCTTCCCTAAGCAGCTGATCTCAGCAAGTACCTGCGCAGGGTATTTGCTCTTCGAGCAGCTCAACTGCTTGCACATTTCACTTTGAAAAATCTCATAAAATGTTTCTTCAAGTGGCTTTTTATGATGTTTTCTTCCACAACAACAACAGCGAGGAGAAGAAGCACCAGCAGAAGCTGAGGAAAAGAAGATGATGAAGAGTCTGCTTGTAGCAAAAACGAAAGTTCTTGAGATTATCATTGATAAGCATTTGCATATTACAAAGAATTGTGTGTCCTTTTGCGAATCGAATTAGGCTGCACAAGGAGAGAAGAAGGCACAGAGAAGGGAATTGAAAGAGAGGTAAAGAATAAATATAAATATAAATATAATAATGAATTTGAAGAATTCAATTCAAGCGCACAATTAAATGCGTCTCGCGTTGAGGACTGTCATTTGTTATTATTGTGTCTTCAGGCAAGAAAAAGAAGATGAGAAGAAACGACAAATTTCATACTCAAACTTGATGAGGTTTTTTTTCTTAAACTTTTAAGCAGCTGCCTAAGCTGACGATAAACTTTTTGCTGATGTTAATGATTAAATTTGTTATTTATAAGCAAGCTGCAAATTTGCCCAGCTTAATTGAAGAATTTGCAAAATAGATTTCTCAGCTCAGTAAATATTTGTGCGAGCCTTGGCCCTGTTGCCCTGTTGACCCTTTGCTTGACTTGGGCCAAATGTCAATCAACTGTGAATTGAAAGCTGCCTTGCTGGGTTAGGTAAATGGAATTGTTGTTGTCTAATCGAGTTGAAAACGCACAACAGAAATGCTGACAGAGCAGCAATGTGTGGAGTGAATAAATTACGTATACGTATGCGAATGCGAATACATTGGCAAGTTATTCACACTCAATTCTGGACTGGATAATGCAACTTACTTAGTTCCAAAAGGGATGCCACAACATATGTCTGTCTGTGTGCTTGTGGCGGGGGCAGACCTTGTGCCTAAGTGCTGCACTGCGAGTGCTGCCACTTAATGTCGAGGTGATTAAGTATAGGCCGCGTGATACGCAGTGTAGTCTGTCTGTCTGCAGCCTGCGACGTCATTTACATAAACGGCAGCCACATTCAGCACACAAAGTACACGAAATACATTAAACGACAGACAGACAGACACACATAGAGAGAGAGAGCGGGAGAAGAGGGGCTGCTGTCAGGATAATAGAGGCTCTCAGGCATAAATCAGCTGCTTTATGTGCGCTGCAACAATCAAATAGCGCAAATTCACACAATTATCCTGACTAATGTGCGCTGCGAATCCTTTCTGCAGGCGAAGCTCATTAAAAGTAATAATATATATTTTATACAACACAAGAAAATATGTAAATTATCGAATAACTTACGACGAGCCTAACATCTCATCTCCTCTCCTCTCTTCTCTCCTCTTCTTTCATCTAACATCTCATCTCGCATCGCTTGCGAATTTTTCCCAATGTTTCTTTTCAACCAAAAATTGTTCATCTTTTGCTTTGCGCGCTGAGCAAAGAGCCTTGAAACTGTCAACTAAAAATAAATCCCAAGAGTTACCGCTCTCCCTCACTCGTTCTCTCTCTCCGTCTCTCTTTTTCCTCTCTTCCTCTCGAGTGTTTTTTATTATATGTGAGCGGGGCGACATATAATAATTATAATAGAATCATATAGTATGTGCCGCGAACTCAACTGAGCATAGCTCATCGTGCTATAATTTGTATCATTTCAATTTATAAGTATACTGCGTGTGTCGCATGCTCGCAGCGTGCTATAAATTCTTTACAGAGCATATAGCACATGCATCCATAAATTACTGGACTACACACACACACATATGGACAACAATGCCTCCAAATATCGCTGATAACTTAGTCAACATGTCTAGCATATGGCGAGAGAATACAATGGAATTAAGTCGAATAATGTGAGGGGCAAGGCAGCGCGAGGCATAAATTAGTACAGTTAAGCTCTCAATTAAGTAAATTTCTCAAAAATAAATACCAGAGAAGAGGCGCCTCCTGCTGCCACTTGAAAGGGCGCAGAACTTAAAAGTTTATTTGTTTATTAGTGGAGAAACTTTTGCGCTCTAATTAATTTCCATGTTAGGGCATGAAGAATATCACGGACAGAATCAAAGCTATTACAAAAGTTTAAGCCGAAATTAATTAAGCTAAGCAAGTGAAAAACTTGTGAGAGGAGAAGAGAGAGAAAAGAGAGGGTCAAAGTGGAGTGTTATGTGTTTTGTGTGGGATTAACCTGAATCAGGCAGGTTTTCCCTTCCTCGCTTGGGCTTCATCTGCACTTACATCATTGATGCGACTTTAAACTGACTGCAATAAATTATGCGCTCTTTATTTGCTTTTATTGCAACGTTGTTGTCGTCATTGTCGTCGTGTTGGCGCCTGCTGTGTGCGTAGGGTAAACGTGGCTGTTTCCCATATTTAAATATTAAGCATACGCCCAGTGGTAGCAGCAGACAAAAAACAACAGACGAATGGGAAGCACATGCCAAAAGTCGCACACCCACGCAAAGAGCAGGAAATGAAGGAAGGGAAAGGAGGAAAACAGGGCAGAGAAGAGAAGGTGAAAGAAATGAGAGGGTAGAAGAGAGGGAGAAAGGGGAGCGAGAGAGACAGTAAATGCAATGCAGACTGGCAGTCGCCTCGTTAGCCTCGACAAAAACTTTCATTGCACTGTCCACACACATATTCACAAATACACACTCAGACACACACAGGTTTCATTTTTTGCCAGCTGACTGTAATGGGACTGCTTGCAGGACACGTTTCGAATGCAAATTGCTTTCTAAACAATTAAGTTCAATGTCATTTATCGAAATGAAACATTAATTGCGCGCATTGTCACCGTTCTCGCCTTGCCACATGGCGTATGCGCAATGAACTCAACGTGCTCGACAATTAAACCTGACTGCCCCCACATACACACACACACACACACTAATTGTTACGACATTTGCAAGTAATTAGGGGCGAATTATGCATACACACCACAACAACAACATTTATTCATCTGAATTTATTGCGCTCATTTGTACCAGTTAATTTCTATATCAAGTTCAAGTCGGATGCTAATTGGGTGGATGAGGCACTTGCAGTCGGTGTCACTTTACCATTGATTTTCAAGCGGAGCACAGCCTCAGTTTGCCCTCAAAAGTTGCCAAATTAAAAGGGAAAATAGAAAAGTCAGTCGGAACGTCGCGCAAAGCAAAAGGCAAAAAGGCGAACACAGTTTTCCATGTTTTTCTTTTTGTGGCAAATTGAAAAAGTGAGAATGAAAAGCAAACAGGGTTGGCAGGCAGCGGAATGGACGGCGGAATGTACGGACTGTTGGTCAAGCGATTGCGGCAAGTGGACTATGGAGCATGTGGTCAGCTTGCTCTGCCGGCACGTGCGAGTCGAGTCGAGTAGAGTCGAAAAGGGTCTCGGGACATTAAAACTAATTGACATTATAATTGCGGCAGACCCAAGCGTGGGCTTGACTGGCACACACACACATACATTTAGCATAAGCGCCTTAACGGCACACGGGACAAGGGACATGGGACACAGGTCAGAGCAGAGCTCCAACCTCGGGCTGAGGTTGCTCCCTCATTGGCCTGGCGACACCTGCTGAAGCGGTTCACTGCGTCAGCTGCAAATCGTTGGCCACTTAACAATCCACTAGACAATAGCACAACCAGCACAGTTACAGCTACAGCTACAGTTACCGTTAGTCGCTGTCGTTACCGTTACGGACGATTTACTGCAGCTGCTGCGATAACAAATGCTGCAAGCAGAACACGCATACGTCATGTTGAACGCGGCAATGATTCACTGGGCGCTCTTGTTCTATGCTGCAACCGCGCGCATATTCCCCCTAGCCATCCCACTAGCCACACTCCTAGCTACCCCTCCCTCTGGCCACCCCTCCCGCTTACCAACGTCACCACAACAAGAACATTTTCACCATTTGCTGCTCGATTTTTGTGGCGACCACAAATCATGCCGCATTCGGCATTAAGCGCAGAGCACACACCACACGCCCTCCCCTACACCTCGATGCCATGTGTTATATTGATTTGATTATGCGATATGCGTGCGGATTGTTTAGCAGGTCGCGTATATGTGTTTTTTTTTTAGAATGTACGCGTGTTTTGGCGGCTTTGTTTGCCTAATTGGTGCCTAGAGTGGATGAGACCGAGGAGTGCATGGAATTGGGATTGGGGAGGGAAAGGGAACACGAATGGAGAACAGGGAATGTTGAATTTATAGCCATGAGTGTGTGGGCTGTGGTTGGTGGGGGGAGGAGGGTTTTGTGTGTAACCCACTGTGATTTGGGGGCACTTAGCTTTGATTGATATTTGACAAGGTGGAACAACAGATAGACAGACAGACAGAAAGTAGCTGAGTATCTGCTGTGCGACAGGCAGACAATGTCTTGGGGACAGCGACAACTTATGGAACTAATTAAAGGCACGAGTGAACCTTATATTTCATTTAATTGAAGTCTCTTTGTGTGAGAATCCAGATGAGAATACTTATTGGTGTCACTGTTACTTGAGACTTTTCTTTCTTTTATTTCTGCTTCCGATTCGCATAAATTTTTCGTTAATTTGCTTGATTTTCTCTAGGTATAATAGTTGATTCATATAAGTGATAATTAATTAATTGAATATTAAAATTGTATTGATTTTATAGAAATGATTGTGGAAAATAATGAATATATAAACAATTTGCAGCTGTTCTTCAGGCTTATTTACAGGGCAAAGAAAAGCCTCTCATTCTTTATTTAGCGGAGATTTCCTTTCAAAACTAGAAATTATTACATTATTTTGCAAAATATCAAAGTTATATATTTATAGAACATGTGTGCAAAAAGATATTATATTTTGATCCGATGCATAGTTTTTCAAGAGAAGAGTCTTGAACACACATGCTGAAGTGCAAATTCATAGATTGTTAACACTTTGAACGCGTTTATCTTGGAATTCTGTTTCACAATTACGTGATGCCTGATCTAATCATTTGAAGTGTTTTGGAAAGGAAATACTTTAACGTACGGCCCAAAGCTAAATTTAGAAATGTATGTAACGTATTTATAATTTTTAATTGAGGTTAAAGTGAAAAGATTTCGTCAAATTCACTTTTTATTTGTTTTCAAACGTTAATTACACACATATATTTTAATCGATATGCCATCAATTTAGGTTTGGGACGTGATAAATTTTTTTAAAAATAAATAAAAATAAGTTTAAAATAAGTTAAAAATAAAATTAATTTTATTATCTCTCAGCAATGATAAAAGATTTTCAAATCTGTTCACTAAACTCTGCTCAAGTCACGTATCAACTACGGCTAAATAAAAAGAATCTTCGCTTAATTGAATTATATTAAATTCCCAGCTCTGCACAGCTTTCCACAGCAGGCTTATCTTTGAATATTTCCTGAAATTAATGAGCAAAACCACAAGCAGAGATTGCTTTTGGCAGCGCGATGATGCGATAGCAAAGTGCTGCCAACAAATCACGCATACGCCATGTTCAGCGCGCGCGTCAATGATTCACTGGTTGCTATTTTAAATTGTGATTGTGCTGCAAGCACACTCAGAGCAATCACCCTATGCGGCTCATTCCTCTCTCTCTCTCTCTCTCTTCCCTCAATATTTATATTCGAGCACAAAACTCTTGGCCAACATCATATCGATTTAAGGTAGCTGGCAATTTTCCCGCTAGTATTTTTATGTCTCTTCCCCGCACTTGACAACAGCTTTAAGTGCGTTTAATATTTTCCCAACAAGAGCAGACCAAGTGCGGGTCAGGACAATTGATAAAAGAAGGCAAACTCTTGGCACGCTTCAATTGTTGCACAAATAGGCAAGTTTGTAACAAAAGTTTGCGGCTGCTAAGTCACCTGAGCAACAACAGGCGCCAACAACAACATGAAGAACAACAACAAAGTGCGACCTGTACTAAAGACCTTCCATTTTTCATTTCCTCTTTTGCAGCTTAAAGTGTCAGCGACGCGTGGAAACAATAGCGCAAGCAACTGGCAGAAACTACAGCAACAACTTCCAACTGACAGCAACTGGCAACAGCAACAACAATTCGTAACTGGCAACATTATAAAAAAGCAAGGCAGGGCAAAGTGTGAGTGCCACAAGCGCTTAGGCAGCGTCACGCAGTGCGACACAAAGTCAAAATCAGCACGAGTGAAGAAGTAGAAGGAGAAGTAAAAGAAAGAGGAGGAGAAGACACATTGTGTGCAGGTGTGAGCCACAACTACACACACTCGCTCACTTCTAGCTACGATTTATGTGTTGGACAAAAGTTTAGCGAAATAAATGCTTAGTTCCGCAGCCACCACAATTGCCCCCGTCTGCCGGCCGCAACCTCAATTAGTGCAGCACCAGAAGCGCCCATAGAAACACACTCTACATGCGGCTGGAGCAGCCAGTGACGGGCGTAATGCCGCCAGGCAATGGTCTCGACTACGAGAGCATCAGCGAGGCTGACTTCCTTGCGAGTGTCACCGGCGCAGCAGCAACGGCGAGTCATGAGGAGAGTGTGGTCCGGTACGAACTTTCCGATTCACTAGGCAGCACACTGGCCCCGCTGCTCTACGAAGTGGGGCAACGACTGATCTTCAACAACAGCTATGCACCCGTGTACAGTGGAGCCAGTGGGGGGGGAGTCAATCCACTCGTCTACAACAACGACACACACACCGATCTCTTCCCCTCGTACGACGATCTGAGTGAACCGAACTGGACACGCATTTGCGAGGATACATACGATCCGCAGCTGGAGAATAATCGCGTCGAGTTCTGGGTATGCGGCGTACTGCTCAACCTGGTCGGCGTGCTGGGCATACTGGGCAATGTGATATCGATGATCATTCTCTCGCGTCCCCAGATGCGATCGAGCATCAATTATCTGCTCACTGGGCTGGCACGCTGCGACACGATGCTTATTATTAGCTCCATGCTGCTGTTTGGCATACCCTCGGTCTACCCCTACACGGGACACTTCTTCGGCTACTACAACTACGTGTATCCGTTCATATCCCCCGCCATGTTCCCCATTGGCATGATCGCCCAGACGGCGAGCATCTACATGACCTTCACAGTGACACTGGAGCGATACGTGGCCGTCTGTCATCCCCTGCGGGCGAGGGCCTTGTGCACCTACGGACGGGCCAAGATCTATTTCATTGTGTGCGTCTGCTTCTCACTGGCCTACAACATGCCCAGGTTCTGGGAGGTGCTCCGGCTTACCTATCCGCTGCCCAACTCGAACCTGGTGCTGCACTGCGTGCGACCTTCGCCACTGCGGCGCAATCAGACATACATCAACATCTACATACACTGGTGTTATCTGATAGTCAACTACATCATACCGTTCCTCACACTGGCCATACTCAACTGCCTCATCTATCGCCAGGTGAAGCGAGCGAATCGAGAGCGACAGCGACTATCGCGATCGGAGAAACGAGAGATCGGGCTGGCCACCATGTTACTGTGCGTCGTGGTGGTCTTCTTCATGCTGAACTTTCTGCCATTGGTGCTCAACATCTCGGAGGCATTCTACAGTACGATCGATCACAAGGTGACCAAGGTCTCCAATCTGCTGATCACCATCAATAGCAGCGTCAACTTTCTAATCTACATCATCTTTGGGGAGAAATTCAAGCGCATTTTTTTACTCATTTTTTTCAAGCGACGCCTGAGTCGTGACCAACCCGATCTTATACACTACGAGAGTTCCATATCGAACAACGGCGACGGCACCATAAATCATCGTTCGTCGGGCCGCTTCTCTCGCCACGGAACACAGCGCAGCACCACAACTTATCTGGTGGCGACAGGCGGAGGGGGCGGCAACGGCGTGGGCGGAGGAGGGAGCAACTCGTTGAACAGTGTGAGACTCACACAAGTTTCGGGATCACCAGGTCTGATCAAGATCAAACGGAATCGCGCCCCCTCGCCGGGTCCAGTGGTTTACTATCCGGGGCCGAGAGAACTGCAGAGATCCGTTTCAACCAGTAACTCCACCACCAACAATAACACCGCTCTCGGTCTCGACTGGACTGTGGATGGCAAGAAGCTTGGCCATGTCTCGTCGGGCTTCTGAGCTAGCCGCACGCAGTGTATATGGAATAGTAGGGTATGCGCTAGTCGACTAGTCAGCAAACAAATTGTAAATACCAATGAAATTATTTAGGAATAATCGTAGAGATCGCATAGATCGTATATATAATGGAAATGCTATATATAGTGTGTGAAACTAAGCGCGCCAAGCGTAGCGTTACTTTGTGATAAGCGTTAAGTGTTACTCTCTCTTTCTCTTTCGCTCTCTCTCTCTCTCTCTCTCTCTTTTCAATTATAGATCTATCTGCTATATATAACCTTTAAAAAGTACAGCAAAGTAAGGTAGCTTACTCTGAATATCAAAGTTCTAGTCAAATATTTCTAGGTTGTATTTCTGCTTCTTCTTAGAAGTCGTGGTGTTACTTGTCTGCAACATGTATATTACTTATCTGTTACTTATCTGTTACTTATCTGAAACCTGTCTGTAACTTGTCTGTAACATGTTTTAAAATGTCTGCAACATGTCTGCAAAATTAAAATGCCAGTAACATGTCTGCAACAGTATTATGCCATTAACATGTCTGTAACATGTATGTAGCATGACGGCAACATGTCTGTTACCTGTCTGTAACATGTCTGTAAGATGTCAGTAACATCTCTGTAACATGTCTGGTTCAGTCTTTTAGATCTTCTATATTAGTAAAGTCACTTCTTCCACAATTTCATTATTTTTAGAAGCAAGACTGACTTCTGAGAGCCCCGATTCAATCCTTATGCCAGACTGAAGCGACAGCTATAGCTAGCTTTATTTAAATACATCTCGATTCATATGAATACTACGAATACTATGTATATAATTAGTGTAAACACAAAGTCCTCGAGCTGCAGCAACGTATACGTCCTCGACTTGTGATACTATGCGACATAATTCACGAAAAGGTCCCTTCCTCCACAGCAGAGTTAGGATCCCACAGCAATAACATAAATATTTGCAAAGGGGGCCAAAGAAAGCCCAAAATGCAATTGAGTAATTTGGCAATTTGCTAAGAAATTTCTTGGGTCGAGTATTACGCAACTTTGCTGTACTTTTGAGTTTTTTTTTAATTCGCAGAATCCGCAGAAGGGGGACCTTTCGCCCCTTCCCACCCTAATTACTTATGGTTTCTGTTACTCAATCAATTGAATTTGCTCTCAATTTTTCACTAAATTTAGTTGTAGAACTTTCCTCATTCTTTGCTCCTTCTATGGATTAATGCCCACGGGGCACGAGGCTATGCTCTGGGGGCAAAACTTTTATTTATTAACGTCCAAGTTTTCGCCTTTAATTAAATAGACTCTTCCACTGAATTTTTTAACAAAACTTGATAAATGATTTTCCTTTCATCTGTTTTGGCTTCCCTCTTCCTTCTCGAAATTATTGAAAAGTTTCTTTCGTTCTGGTACCGTTTCGTTTCGTTATCGATAGCAGTTCATGTTCTGCAGCAATCGGACTACATTGGGGTCTGGGATGCTGCTGCAATCTGTCAAGTTGTCAGTACGAAAGTTGAAAAGTTTCCCCAAAGTTGAGTCGACAAGAAGGCGATAAATTCGATTAAATGGGTTGCGTGAGGCCCAGGCAGACAGCAAATACCAAACAAAACTCAAGTAGCTCAATTTAACAGTCACACACACACACACATAATACTCTGTCTCTCTCTAACACACACACACTTACACCAATTGCTATGGTAAAAGACATTTTCAGGTGTTCACAACATGAATTTACTTAACTTACCTCCCGATAAACGAACTCTGTAAATATTTATCGTACTTGTATGATATATGCTGTTATATGATATTTGATATATGGTATATAATAAATTGTATCCGGTATATGACTAATGCAAAGCATAACTAAGAAAAACACGAAAAGATTATACTCGATAAGTCTAGTCTGTAAATCTTTCCCCCCCTCCCTTAAACTCAAGTTAAAAATTTGCTCGAGATGAATTCAATAAATAAATAAACAAATATATAATATATGTTTCAAGAAGAGTATTCTTTTAAGGGGGGTGTAATCTATGCGGGCAACGTAATTTATTTGCATTTTAATAGCCTCCCATGGGGACACGACACCGAACAGAACGTCATAGTTAAAGTTTACTGTGATTGCGATGAGGGCATCGAGCCAGTCTAATGGCCACTTACAATTCAATTTATAAGTCCGGGCTGCAGAACTGTGAACTGTGGACAAATCTCTGAGGCGTAGTGGGCGTGGCAGGTAAGCCCATAAGCAGCTTTACGCATTTGCCTATGCGGAGCACGAAGTGGAGACTGGAGTGCTCACAGTTTATGTCAGCAACAAAGGAATTCCTATAGCACTCTGCAGATGGAGTCGATACTAAGCTGCCTATGGAGTATGGACTGCAGTATACCCTGTAGAGCGGCAGATAAGGCAGTAACTGCAGCATACTCCGCATTAAGGGAAGGCGGAAAGAATTTACCTATCAAGCATCGCAGTCAAAACACGTAACCAATTAAAATACTGCAATTTATGCGCCTCATCCACACACACAACAAAGACGCCTAAGTATTTAGGCACGTATTCGCTAACGCCACAAAGTATGCTATGAAAATTTGCCGCGCTCTGCTTGCCTTTGTTGTTGCTTTATTATGCTCGCCGCATTAGAGTGTCGCTCGATAAAGACAATAAATCAGTTTGGATAATGTCAACAATAGGAACACAGGATGGGAGCGGAAGTAGAGGGGGGCGTGGTCTGGATGCTATCCCTGCGTAGAGTTATTTTTAGTGTTGATGACTTTGTGTGTCGGAGCAGTCTAAACAGTTTGATGTGTTTTTAATGCCAGCGGGGATTATCGCGCCACCAAGAGATGATGATGATGATGCGTTGATGTTGTCCAGCTTTGTTGTTGCTGTAGCTTCGGTTCGCATCGGTTCTTGTTGCGGTATTTGTTTGACAAATGATGCAAGGCACAAGGAACTTGTGCTTTGTCAGGCAGCACGCAAAGTGTTGACCCCGTCATCGAGTTGGCTAATTAATTAGCCGCCTTTGTCAGTCTCAAGCTCATTCACTCACTCACAACATTGACAAGCTGCCGAGGAGCTTCAAAATTTAATTAATGCCAGAGCCAAGTGATATAGCGAAAGGAGTACGTTCCCCTTTGGAACTTTACCCGCAAGTTTTCAGAGCGCTTTTTGCGTAAACTACTTGCGAATTAGTAAGAAACACTCGACTGGCTTCGCTCATAAGTAAGTACGCTGGCAAATTCCCCAGGCTCTACTTTATGCCAAACGAGGAGGAAGAGAAGCCCTTACTATCTGCCGTTGACGATCTTAAGCGCCCAGCGGCTTTGAGTTTAAGTGGTAGGCGAGTCGAGGAACTGTCAGCCGACAGGCAGGCAGGCAGGCCCAGCTCATATAATTAGGTTTGAACGCTGGCAATTACAGCCCCAACCAGCAGCCACGCCCAACTCGCCCATTCCCTCTGGCCTGGAGTAGTTCACAATAGTATGTGTGGGTTGCCAGAGTTGTGGGCTGTGTTGTTCCTGCTCACCATAAACAATCGCTTGGCACAAACAAAGACAAAGACAATTTTCGGGCCAGCTTATTGGCCTAAAAAAACAGTCCCGAAATAACAATCGAAAGTAAATTGCGAATGTAAATTTTGCTTAACGAAATAATGCTACAACAAGAACAAATTCATTAGATATGCCTGCAAGAAGAGTTGCCTGAAAGTTTCCAGGCTTTGTGCCAAGTTTAAAGTAAGAAGTTTTCTCTTAAAGAGCTTAAATTGTTTGCTCTTTCTCGACACAATGGAAACAGTTGAGCCATAAGTTGGCTAAGCACATATTATTACACAGCACACATGCCCATATACGATGCGAAATATGTGCGATATGTTTGCTGTGCAGGCATAAAAGAACACAACAGCAGAGGCGCGTGGTGGGCACCTACCCCGATAAGTATGCTACACATTTTGCAGCCCATATTTTTAATGCCTCGCGCAGCTGTCGTCGGGCCCAATGCACAACGCGCAACGCGCTGCTGTCCAACGGTCACTGGAGAGCTTTTCATTTCCCGAAAACGCGTCGTCTGTCCCTGGCAGCAACAACGAACCCTCATTCCCAAGTGTTGCCTTAAGTGCTACACGGCTGCGAAGGAAAAAACTCAAGCCTGGTTAGAAGAGCAGAGGAGAAGCAAAAGGAGCACGCGGCAATGTGGCGACTTGTTGTCGTTGTCGTCGTCGTCATCACCACATGGTGCTGACAGTGTGTCGAGTTATGCGGCGAATGCACTTGTTCAGCTTTTGACACGCCACTGATGCCAGCCACAGGCAAAAGGGGCGTGGCATGGACACCACAAGCAGGAAAAGAGATGAGAGATAACACGCATGTGAATGGATTTTCATTCTCAAATATTGATTTTATGCACAAATCGAGCCCCCAAATGCTAATTTACAATTTGTATGCAGGCAAAGCACGAACAGGAGCAGGAGCGGAAGAAGAGTGAGAGAAAGGAAGATGAAAAGGAGGAGACAAACAATGAGCCACCTTACGAGGGTCGCTTGCATGTCATTCAGATTGAACTAACCAAGAAATTGCTGCAAATGAGCCAGGCTCGGCAAATACACATCCGGCACCTGGGGCAGCTGCTTGGCATCGCCGCTCTTGCGTATTCGTTCCACATCCTTCAGTGTGCTGATGCCAGTGCCGACCAGCATGGACTGAAAGCCACTATTGTAGGCAAAAGCAATATCGGTGCGTAGACTAGGTAGAAAAGGGAAGAAGAGACTTTAACTGAAAACTCATTTCCGATTAGTTTCGGTTCATACTTATCGCCAATCATGAGCGTTGTCTCCGGATTGATGAGGCCACAGCTCTTGGGCTCCTCCAAAATGAATGGATTCGGCTTGCCCAGTATGAGGGGCTTGCGTCCGCTTAACGCCTTGATGGCAGCAACCATGCCACCTGCACCGACCAGCACACGTCCAGTGGCAACGGGATAGGCCCCGTCTAGGCAGGTGGCCAGAAATATCACACTATCATTGTCTCTGAGATAGGCACAGGCCCGCATTATGGTCTGTACATTGAAGTTATCGTCCTTGCCCACCACAACGGCACCCACCTGCGGATCCACCTTCAGTTGCTGGGCAAACTCATACATGGGTACATTAGGCACTACGGGCTCCAAGCAGAAGGCACAAATGTTGTTCTTGCGCAGCTCATCCTTTATGACCGCATCGCCAACCACATATACTTTTCTGTTAAAGTTCTTCGATTTTAAGTATTTGGAAACAGATTGTGCCGCAGAGAATATATGATTCTCGTCGACTTCGAAACCATGGCCGATCGCACGCTTCATCAGTGTTTCCGTCGTTTGGCTAGAGTTGTTCGTCACAATCATAAGAGTGCGTCCCATTGACTTTAACATGTTAAATGCTTCCACCGCCCCGTTTAATGCCTTGTCGAAATTCCACAGTACTCCATCAGCATCGAATATCACCGTCTCCAATAGGTCAAACCATTTCTGAACCCGCTGTTTGGGCTGTTTCATCAGATTGGTGCAGGTCTGTTTGAACATTATGTGGGCACGAATTACTATTTCTAAATAGGGTACAATGTTGAAAACTAAATCATGGACAATGAGACAAATTCCAGGAATTTTTCATTGATTTATTATTTAAAGTAACAGAAGTTGTTAATAATGAAGTGAACGGTACAATACAATTTTATCTTAATTATTATAATTAGGGTGAACCTACGTGGCAAATGAAACTTTTTGTCATTTGTGAAATTAATAAAGAGGTCTTGAACTAGAGTGACCATATTCTGTTAGATCTGCAATTATGGGTTACCATGAGTTGAAATTAGATCTTCATGGAAATTGATTGAATAAATGAAAAAACTCTCTATAGACTACAAGGGTGACCATAGTATGGTATGCCTTAAACGATATTGAATAGTGTACTTTTAATTTAGTACTGAAAAAAAATTCTACTAATTTTAATTGATATTTTGCATCAAATGACATTAGTTGTTACTGATAAAGTTGATAGTAAAACTTAATTCTAAACAAAAAATACAAACGCTACAGTCAGGAGCTAACTGTATAAGGCCATGGATTATCAAAGTATACACTAGGCAATAGGTATAGGTATGAATTTCTAGCGCGTACCAAATTTCATTACATGTACTTGTTTTTGATTTTTTGTGGCACGAACTAAGAATGCATATTGCGTCTTGTGGTTTTGTCTAATGTCTCACCATTTTCGACGACTGCGAGAGATGTTCAGTGGCTGAGTGGACTATGTCCCAGACTCTAACATCAATGATATTGAGCGTGTCGAGGTTCGATTGCTGCCAGCGATCATCATGTAAAATTCTTTTGTATTTCATTTTTTTTAAATAAATTAAAAGCTCAAAAACATTAAAGAGGGGCGGCGGAGGTAGGCGATTTTTAAGTTTTAGTTATGCAATATATGTAACTTAGTTTTCTTTCGTCGGTACACAACAGCAACTGCAAATCTAATTGTACATATGTATGTATATACAATCGTGCAATAATGCATGTTGAAGTGGGACGCCAATACATACATGTGCATATGCTGACATGTATGCATGGGTGTCCCACTCGCACATTCATAACTTTACAAGGGCTTATGATCTCTGTTATTTTCTAGCATTCTAATTGCAAAAGATTGAGAGCAAAACAAAATAGGAAACCATCCAATTGGAATCTTACTGAACATGCAAAGTCATAACAGACAAAATAAAAATTTAATTTGTTTGACTGTAACTATTCTTTTAGTTTAATAGAATAAAATAATAAACAATTTTGTTTGAAATTTAAATTTAAAATAAGAGTTTAAATTTTTAAATAAGAAATAAATTGTTAATTTTTGTTAATGAAAGTTCGAAACCGCCTCAACCGGGGGGAGTTGAACACACACACTCACTCTCTCGCAGCCGTTCGCCACTCTAACCACTCGACCATTGCCTCACTGTTTGGTCTGTCGGCAAAGCTGCATTGTGAACCAATTCTGTTACCAAAGAATTCAAAATAAAAAGTTTAATAAAATGCTGTGTGTCTGACGCTAGATTTGAACTTCGGTATGCTTGCGTAAATTAGGTATGCTTAAGTATATATGTTCAATGTGAGTTTAATTCATATCATATCTCACTTATTTATAGTCCGATTTAAATGAAATTTTCACATAACGTCCGTGGCAAGATATTTGTCATATAAGATATACAACTTTGGTTGGTGAACTAATATTGTAGTTTTTAAATAGTTATTACTGATTTACAGAGGCGGGAAAGGGCCTGTCCAAATTTAAAAAAAAACTTTGAGACACTGCAATATATACGTATGTTGCTCATACAGACAGACAGACGGACAGACAGACATGGCTCAATCGACTCGGCTACTGATACTGATTCAGAATATATATAGTTTATGGGGTCGGAGATGCCGCCCTCTGCCTGTTACGCACATTTCCGTTCCGACAAACACAATAGACCATGAATTTTTTTAAGATCCATGGCCTAAAAATGATAAGTAAAGTGAGGTCAACATGGTCAATTAAACTTAAGCAAACTCCAATTAGAGTGACCATATAATGATAATCTCCATTTATGGGTAAAAATGAGTTGAAAAAAGATCTTAATGGGAATTAATTGAATAAAACTTAAACTTAAGTGATCTCCAATTAGAGTGACCATAATGTGATAATCTCCATTTATGGGTTACAATTAATTGAAAAGCGATCTTCATGAGAATTAAATAAATAATAATTAAATTAAATAAAATTACTCTCAATAGAAATACAAGAGTGATCACAATGTGGCATTTCTATAATGAGTAATAATAATTTATTTCTTAGCTACATTTTTAAAATATCGTATTTTTACGATATACCCTATTCAAGTAATAATTTAGTACATTCGTTAGTTCCGAAAACGATTCTCTGACTATCCATTCCTGGAAGGTAAAAACTTCAACAAATCTGATAATCTACTCAGATACAAATCTGGCACTTGCTGGTACATTCGAGGCTTCTTAGACTCCTGCGCCGCGTAAATGTCATCCAAACTGTTCACTCCAGTTCCCACTAGGAGTGTCTGAAAGCCGAAATTGTAGCCAAACTGAATGTCAGTGGACATGCTAAGGAAAGAGCGATATTAGTCAGGTAATCTTTGGAATATACACAGAACCACTCACGTATCACCCACCACGAGGGTACGATCCGGTTTGATGATTCCATCGCGTATCTGCCTCAATAGCATAAAAGTGCTTGGCTTGCCGCAATTAACAGCTGTTCGATTAGTTACTGCCTCTATGGCCGCCACCATGACGCCAGCCCCGGGATAGAAACGAGTCTCACTCGCCGGAAGTCGTAAGTCACGATTAGTGGTCAACAACAGAATCCGCGGATTCTGAAGGTAACACGCCGCAACAGTTAGCTTAAGTATGCCAAAATCAGAGTCTACGCCCACAGCCACAGCGCCCACATCTTCATCGAGGTTCATCATCTTGACGTGCTCCCTCATCGTGGGAGCCAGCAACTTGTCCTCCTTCGTCGTCACCGACTCAATACCCTCCACCTTTAGCTCATCACTTATACCCTGGCCGCCAATGACATAGACCTTCTGTTTAAACCTGCGCTCCTTCAAATATCGGGCGAGGGCCATGCTGGACGACAGCATCTCGTTGTCGTTGATCAACAATTCCATTTGTTGGGCCTTCTTTGCCAGGAGGGCACACGATATCGCCGAATGGTTCGTGCATATGAAAGCCTTCTTGCCCATCGCACGCAGTGCATTGAATGTCTGCGGCGCCCCCTCGATTGCCTTGTCATGTAGCCACAGCACGCCCTCCGCATCGAAGATGATCGTGTCGAAGGTCTTCAGCCATTGCTGCACACTAAACTTGTTCAGTGTCAGCAGCTGGCATACTCCCTTCCTGATCACCATACTGGGCATGAGTCGATTCATATCTGTGGTTTAAAATACAGAATTTTATGGCAAAATGTATATGTACTAATATATAGTATTTATAGTATTTTCTTGTCTACTCAGGTATGTCCACTCTTAAATACAATACAGCTCATACACCATGAAATTTCTAGTAAGGCTTGCTATGAATTTTGAATACTTTTTCTAAATAAGTTTTATTTTCATATGTGTATGTTACATTTTTTACGGAATCATCTGACTAAACAGAATATTTATTTTTAAATACATATCGTACTAGTTTTAAAAATGTCTTAGTATTAGAAAATAAAAACATTAAAAGATTATAATATATAGTAATAATAAGCTTAAACCCTAATTAGAATTTACATTTAATAAATAAGTAAATTAATAATGAAATAAGTAAATCTATAAATACAATAGAAACAAACCTTCGAGACAAACACTTTTTTATTTTTTTCTTATTTTTTTAGAATTTAGAATCAGTTAATGTTTAAAATGATGACATTCATAGAGTTGTTGTCCCCAGGAACATGAATCCAGAATCCCTGTTTAGTTGTAAGTGTGTAGATCATTGAAATACCTGGGAGCATCCCCGCACCCTTAAGGATCTCAAACACTGGGTCTACTCATCACCACTTGATAAAGCCTAGAAGGCATGTCGAGGAGGTGATGCCCTTTCAGTTGGCGAACCTGAGAACTAATATATTAAAGGTCAGCTGGTTACAGTGCCTCTCAATTCTTTCTAGTTGTTTGATGACGAATGTGCTGACTTCTTAACTTACTAGGTAGTGTTTGGTTCCTTTCTTAGTACAGAGCGCTTATGATATTCTGATGCTGCACGCCACAACTGAATCCCGTATGTCCACATTGACTTCACAATAGTTTTATAAAACAGAACCTTATTCTCAAGACTGAGCTACAAACTATAGCCGAGGAGCCACCTCGGTTAGATATGAATTAGATTGGCAAAGGTTGGTAAGACTCAGTCTGATGTAACCAAGATTCGAATCCAGCTATCCTTAAATAACCTAGCTACTTTCAAGCCTAGAACTAACTGGTTATCTGTAAGCAACCTCACAAATAACCCTAATATATTCAAGTAAATTAACATAGAATCACTCGACTATTCTAAATACAATTTATCTTATATATTAGGCAATATCTCTGCCTGTTGAAGAACTTCTGCCCTCCAGTTGCAACTTTGTGTGTCGAGGAAAGATTTTCGAACAAGTGTTAAAATCTTTTCAAAGTTGACTTTGACTTTGACACTGGGCGGAGCAGGTGCCCCTAATTCCTCTTCTGGGATCTGGCTGCAAGCAAAACAGAGGCGCATTTAAATCACAGAACTTTGCCCGTTTCTACGGCTAGCAACGATGCAGGCGACGCGAGGGTTGCCCCAAAGTTGCGGTTGAACGGTTGAGCCAACTTTTAATTGAGCGCAATGAAATAGCTAACTGGAATTGCAAATCGCGGCAAGACGGAAATGGACACAGGAAGGACGCTGCTCTGGTCTACTGCGCCTGACAGCGTCGACCCGTGGCGCCAATTAAAATGGCATTTGACTTTGTTGTTGCCAGAGAGAACTCGAGAGGCAACTCGACAAGAAGGCGAAAAATACTTAAGCCGTAGCTGACACTTGTCCAGTCGCACCTTGGCATAAATTCATTAAAACGTGTTTGCCCAGTGGCTATTTGGCCTTTTTTTGGGGTGCAGAGTGGGGAATGCCCATAAATCTGCCGCAATTTAGGGGATTTCTCTCGTGTCAAATGGCCGCCAGCAACGGCAACGGGCCCGCAAATAGCATTTCCGGCGGTGAAATTCCAAAGCGATTTCCAAAAACAGCGCGAATTAGCGCACCACTTGCAGCAGCTTGTTAGAGGAAAATGCCAAGAGAAAATTCTGCGGAAAAATTTCTGAAAAAAGCAGCACAAAAGTGGGAAGGGAGAAAAAGAAATATGCAAATTGAAGCAGGATTCCTGCTGTTGTTGTTGTTGGGTTTACAATCTGATTTAAGCTTATGAAAGTTAACTTCATTTGAACGGGAAAGTGCTGCAGGTCAGCAGATCAAAAGGGAAAGAGGGAGCGCCAAGGAATATTCCATTTATAATATAAACTACATACCACAAATAACCCTCAGCTGCCTCAGTTAACCTCAGGAATTTACCTTTGCCAACTTTAACGAATTGCCAAATAATTCGCCTTGCGAATGCGAATGAAAATCGCTTTCCTTTCATTTTCCACTAGCCTGGGTTTTCCACTCAGCATGTACTGCGCCTGCAAATGCATAGGCAATGAAAATGTGAAAGCATTAAAATGGGAAATTCCCGCAATGGAAAAGTAACAAATTAAATTTTCCAAAAAGAAAACTTTTCAGCTGTCCATTGAACGGTGCTGTAATTGTTGTTGTTGCTCTAGTTGTTGTTATTATTTTTGCATTCATGTTGTTGTTCTTGTTGCTGCTTAGCCAGTTGTCAATAAGCTAGTAAGCCCCGTCAAAGCCCTAAGCCCGAAGCACCGTGGCAGCGAGCGAAACTTTTTTATTAAGTTTACAGGAGCAAGTTAATTTCTGCGGCGCGTGTCGGGTGTTCCTGCTCCCTCCCCTCTTTTCCCTGCCTAATTAATACCTCGCGAAAACTTGTACAAAAGCTCAGCAGAATTTCACTTGATTTATATGCTAATTGCCCTTCTGATTACAATGCAATGCGGACCAAGGCGGCTTAGGGCGGCATCCGATGGAGTAAATGGAAACAAGTTGAAATTATCGAACGATGGACGCATAAATCATGCCCAGATACCATCGTCATCGTGCTGAGTTGTAATAGCCCCCGCTCGTCATGCTCCCCCTCTGTCTCTCTGCCTCTGCCTGCCCTCATTGACTGATGACCTCAATGAGGCAAAGAGGCGCCTGCAGTATTGCAACTTTATTGCCATTCCTTGACAGCATTAAAGCACTCAATGAATAGCGGAAATGTGCTTGATTCCAATGAGATGTTCACCCATTGTGAATGAAGACCAGCCAGACAGCAAATACCCTGTAGGTTGAGGAAGCAACACGCAACAAGGCGAACAGTTCCCCAGTCAGCTGTGCTCAGAAAGAAACCTGCAAATTGCTCAGCTTAAAGTAAAATTTAAATGGAAAACTATTTTAGAAAATAATTCGCAGCTTCACTTTCAATTTCCCTCAATATTAATTTGAATATGTCACAGCGTTCACATTCCTGGGCAACAAATGCAAGCGGTAATCGATTTGGATTCGCTTTGTGTAGCGTAAATTCTTCAGCCTGAAGTGCTCGGAAAAATGCCAATCTAAACGACTACAGTGCAGCGACTACACTTTGCTGCATAGTTGAGTCAACTAAATGGCAATCAGTGCACAAAAGGTGAATGCAAACGATGAACGAGCTTCGCTTTGAGCTGCTGCTGTGTCGCACCCTATGGAGTATGTGCAATTTCTATGTAAGCGACATGCCAAAAGGGGCGTGGGGAGGGTCAGAGGCGTGACATTTACCATTGCGGTTTATACCTAAATGTGCAGATACTTAAATAAATTATAACACTTTAAACATTTGTCCGCAATTTGTGCAGAATTCAGCAGAGCAAAAATAAAGGAAAACGAAATGAAAATGAAATATTATATTTATTTCTGCATGGGAAAATATTAACAACAGAAAAGCTCACTGCATTTTTCTTGATATGATTTTTTCATCTGAATTTCGAGTTCTCAAATTGATGAATATTCATTTTGTGCACTTTATGCGTCAGAGCAGAAAATTGAAATCTGATTGCAAGACGAGTTGATGGATTGCATTTTAAAAAGCTATAATCGAGTGTCCAACACACTCCCACACACACATACACATACATCTAGTGCAAGGTAACTTGTGTGCAATCCGTGTATGAGTTGACTTGCAGATTATTTGCATAGGCAAGGGTAAATTTGACTTGTCTGGACTTCTTCTCGGTGATATTCTTATGGAAATCCGATTTAATTGTTAACTTTATAATTGTTTTTATATTCTAATTGAAGGCCAACAAGACCATCACCACTAACGACTTCATGATAACATAACATAAGAAAGAAACATAACAAACGAACTGCGGGCACAGCAGGCGAAACAAGAAGTAAACGAGCAGAAAACATGTACGTGAATATAATGTGCCTGCATGCAAAGGGAATTGGAGGAATCAAAGTGTATACAGATAGGAAGAAGTGAAAAGAAAATCAGAATGAAAGTTACCTTCGGCATAGCGAATGTTTTATACCCTTGTCGATTACTGTCTAACTTTGATTGGTACTGATAAGTTAGTTTTGTTTTGTGGTCCGATTTTGATGCTATTTTATACGCATTGTATCTATTTATATAAAACCAGAGAAACGATACAGTCACGTTCGCCCTCTAATATGTACCCTCTGCCTAATTTTAGAAGAAGTTCAAATTACTTACAGCACAAATTATTTTACCACAAAGCATGTGATATTTGGCTCACCACGGCAACCATACGGAAACTGCAGATCTTCAGCAATAAATGATTGAGGATCCCTCACGGGGTATTCTTTCCAAACAGAATATCGAACACATAGATGAAGTGCGCCCCTATACACCTCCAAATAAGGAGAAGAAAATGGACGTGGATAGGACACGATCTCAGAAAGAGCCCAATTAGCATTGTCAGGATGTCACTAAATTGGGACCCCCAAGGCAGCAGTCGAGGACAAAGGTGACCTGGAGAAGATCGATATCTCAGGGGCTTAAATAAACACAACCGGGGGAACAGCTAAGCACACGGCACAAAAAAGGGCTGGATGGAAGGCTCTGGTACAGGCTCTAGGTTCCTAAGTCGAATAAAACAAATGAAAAATTAAAATAAAAAAAACTAGTAAGTAAGCAACAGGCCAGCGCCCCGACTGTGATATACCCGCTACGAATTTGTACATATTAAAAAATACAAACGCTACAGTCAGGAGCTGACTGTATAAGGCCATGGATTATCAAAGTACACCGTAGGCAATAGGTTTAGGTATGCTTCTTTTTGATTTTTTTGGCACGAACTAATCATGCATATTGCGTCTTGTGGTTTTGTCTAATGTCTCACCATTTTCGACGACTGCGAGAGATGTTCAGTGGCTGAGTGGGCTATGTCCCAGACTCTAAGGCCAATGATATTGAGCGTGTTGAGGTTCGATTGCTGCCGCGATCAACATGGTGAAATTAACAGCTCAAAAACATTAAAGAGGGCGGCGGCGGTAGGCGATTTTTAAGTTTTAGTTACGCAATATATGTAACTTAGTTTTCTTTCGTCGGTACACAACAACAACTGCAAATCTAATTGTACATATGTATGTCCCCCGTGTGGTTAGAATATAACCACAGTATTTCCCGCTTGTCGTACGAGCCGACTAAAGGGAAGAAAATGGGTTTCCCTAATACCCGGGCTTGTTGAGGGCCAAAGGGGGGGGCTAACCGAGCCCTGCAGATCAGTACCACGGGTTGAGATTTTCTCCAAGACTTCTCATTGAGGTCGGCCCCCTAGTGGGAGTTCGTGGTGGCTGTTGGTGACCCATATCGCGGGTAGAGTCAGGCAGGCTCGACGTGGAGTTGCGTTCTCAACCGGGTGCCGCAACCCAGAGAGCGGCAGAGGTGATGGGTACACCTCGCTCCAAACCAAGGGGGAATGCATATCCAACAGTATGTATTCAAATTGGTACCAAGGGAATTGTGACTTGTCACTTTTTCAATGGGGCGTTAGTACTGCGCTTAATTCAGAACTCGTGTCCCATCGGGGACCGTGAGATTAAGCCAACAAGGCAGGTGCTCACGTTAAACACATCGACATTCATGTACATATGTATGTGTCGGGTTGTTGGTGCCAGGAGCCTCGTCGTCCGTTCGTCCGTCCATATCGGCGTCACTCATGATGACCTTCACCACTCAATTTATAAGCTGCGCGCGTTTAACGAGTCCACTTGCGTCTACTTTGGCTTCTCAACACTTAATGCCTCGTTTCGTACAGACTGCCTTTTGTCTTTTCCATTTTTTGGCATTCCCTTTTCATTATGTCTCTCTCTCTCACTCTAACCAAGCAGCGCAAGTGGCCACGTTCAGCAACAGCTATATCGCTCTCATTCTAGCAGAGTCCCGTTTATAGATAATTCATCTATTCATACTCACACATTGACAATGAATAGGAAAACGAATAACAGCAGAAGGAACATGGAGAAGAAGTAAATAACGACCAAGCGCATACACATTATTTTCGCCCCGACACGTCCATTCTGACATTTACACGACCTCGTGTAAGCTTTTGATACCGAGATACCAGGGTATCAAGATCACATACTTTCATCACTCCTCAATACTATTTCATGTCATTAATTTGACTTTATTAGGTGTAATTTCATAATTTCTTAATTCTGTGAAGGAGCAAACAACTTACATTTCATTGTTGCTGAGATAACTTATTCTATTTTCAAATTCAGTTTCATCGATCAGTAATACATCAGCTTACAACTTATCTTAGCATTATCATTTACCGATTGCTAGTATCGATCTTCCGCCAGTTCACACACACTTAATTATTAATACAATGCAAACTCATCGTCTCTCCTGGACGGATCTCTCTGTTACAAACAACAGGTGATACAGATATCTCTTCGTCTCGCTAGACGGATAACTCTTTATTACTTATTCATCGTCTCACCTCGACGGATAACTCACAATTCATCGTCTCACATAGACGGATAACTCACAATTCATCGTCTCACCTAGACGGATATCTCTCGTTCACAAAAGAACTCATTGGCGGGATTTTCTCTTCATTCAACTATTTCTCTATATTCTCGTTTAACTCATTAGGCATTTCCGCATCCGGCATTTTTCGTAAATCTTCATGACAGTACTTGAACGATCGGTTACTCGTCAACGACTTTAGCGTATACCTGTCACCCTCTAATACTTCAGTTACCAAAAACGGTCCTTTGAATTTCGGATCTAACTTGGTTTGGTGTCTTTCTTCATTTTTCAATAGCACATAGTCACCCACGTGGTGTTTATTAACGGCTGCCTTACTACTATCAAATCTGGTTTTGTCGTAAGACGCTAAGGAATTCATATTTTCTGTCGCCTGCGCTCTAACAGTTGCCAAATCTATTTCACATTCTGTCTCACATGGGGAAACTAACCCAAGGGGTCGAGCCTGTTTGCCAATCAACATCTCCAACGGACTTGCCTCGGTGGCACGAGAAATTGTACAATTCAGTGCAAGTTGAACTTCGCCAATTGCATCCTGCCACGATCGTTGACTTGATTCTACCACTGACAACAAATTTTTCAGTATGCTCATAACCCGTTCCACCTGCCCATTCGCGCGGCTCATTCCCGTAGCAATCAAGTGAAGTTGAACTTTCTGTGATGCGCAAAACTCTGAAAACTTGGAGCTAGTGAAACATCTGCCCTGGTCGGCGATAACGAGATCTGGTACTCCGAATAAGGATATGGAAGATTTCATAGCGTTGACACAGGTTTCGGCATCTATCTTTAAGGTGTGATATAGATAAACAAATTTTGTATAGGCATCGATCTGAACAATAAGATATTCTTTCTTATCGCTCTTGCCACTTAATTTTCCCGTTATATCTATATGAATGGTATGCCACGGTATACTTGTCTTCGGGATAGAGTGAAGTTCTGCCTGAACCTTCCCAGACGATGATTTCACAGTCCGACAAGTAATACAGTTTGAAATAAATTTCCGGACATACTTGTTCATTTTAGCGAACCAGTAATACTGGTACACTTTATCAAGTGTCTTTTGCCATCCTAAATGCATAATCGACTCGTGTACCTGGTTAATTACTGACCATTTGAAAGCTCTGGGTACAACTGGTAAACAACTTGTTCTACCTAGTCTTTGGACCTTGCGATATAGTACGCCTTTTCGCAGATCATACGTTTTGGCGAGGTTTTCGGCCAACTCATCTGACTCCAATTTGTTAACAATTTCTGTTATCTCGGGGTCTAATCGTTGCTCAGCAAGAAGCCAAGTACTTGAAATTTCGGACAGATTTACTCGTTTTTCGGGAATCTTGTTCATTAACTGAATGTGTTCGGATGGTAAAGGATTTCTTGATAGGAAATCGACATGAGCCATACGCTTACCCTCTCTATACTGAATTTCAAAATTAAACGATTGTAAGTAGGCCCACCAGCGGTGAACTCTGGGGGTTAAATCTACTTTTGTGCGAGAAGCTTTTAATGAATTACAGTCGGTATAGACAACGAACTCACGGCCAATTAGGTAATGGCGAAAATGTTTAACGGCATTTACCACTGCCAAGGTTTCAAGCTCATAAGAGTGATATCTAGATTCAACAGAGGTAGTTGTTTTGCTGAAGTATTCGATTACATGGGGTTTACTTTCTATACGGTGTAAAAGTATCGCTCCATATCCACATGCACTTGCATCAGTGTGCAGCTCTATAGGATGTTGCGGGTCGAAAATGACCAAAACGGGCTCATTAGTGAGGATCGTCACAACTTTGAGTCTGATCTCTTCTAGCTCAGCGCTCCATGTAATCTTGCCGTTACCAGACGAAAGTGAATACAAAGGTTTCATAAGTTGGGAGAATCCAGGAACGAATTTGCGAAAGTATGAGGCCAGGCCAATGAATTGTCTAACGCCGGAGACAGTTTGAGGAGGAGGCAAGGAGCTTAATGAAGCTATCTTTCGCACATTCGGGCGAATCTCCCCAGCTCGCACTTCATAGCCCAAATACTGGACCGTTGTTTTGAGAAAACTACATTTAGAAAGATTAAAGGTAAAACCAGCCTTTGCAAGAACATCCAAAACAGTTGTAAGCCTTTCCAAAGCCAATTCCTTGGTGGGCGATACCACCATCGTCCATGTAAACTATTACAAAAGAATTAGCAAGGTCACCAAGTGTATTTATGACTGCGCGCTGGAAAACAGATGGCGCATTTTTGAGCCCAAAAGGCATTGTAAGAAATTCAAATTGACCGTCTGGGGTCACAAATGCAGTATATTCTACGGATTCAGGGTGAATCGGGATTTGGTGGAAGCCACTCGCCATATCTAAACATGTGAAGTAATTTGCTCCGCGAAGTCTAGCAATTTGATCGCTAATAAGCGGTAAGGGGTATTTATCCGAAATCGTGTTTGAGTTTAGCTCTCTATAATCGACACACAAACGGTCGGTGCCATTCTTCTTTTTTACGAGCAAGATGGGGCTCGCAAAGGGAGAACAACTTGGGCGAGCAATATTACACCTTATCAATTCGCTCACTTGCATACGCACAATTTCTCTTTCTTCGGGGCTAAGTCTGTAAGGTCGGCGCTGGACAGTTTTAGTTGGATCAATTAAACGGATTTTCATTTCACCCGTATTTACTCGGGTGTGAGCTATCCCATTGGTAAATGAAGTTGAGTGCTTTTCAAGTAGCTCGATTAATTTAGCTTAACTTAGTTTTCTTTCGTCGGTACACAACAGCAACTGCAAATCTAATTGTACATATGTATGTATATACAATCGTGCAATAATGTATGTTGAAGTGGGACGCCAATACATACATGTGCATATGCAAACATGTATGTATGGGCGTCCCACTCGCACATTCATAACTTTACAAGGGCTTATGATCTCTGTTATTTTCTAGCATTCTAATTGCAAAAGATTGAGAGCAAAGCAAAATAGGAAACATCCAATTGCAATCTTACTGAACATGCAAAGTCATAACAGACAAAATAAAAATTTAATTTGTTTGACTGTAACTATTCTTTTAGTTTATTAGAATAAAATAAATAAACAATTTTGTTTAAAATTTAAATTTAAAATAAGAGTTTATTTAAAAATTTAAATAAGAAATAATTTGCTAATGAAAGTTCGAAACCGCCTCAACCGAGGGGAGTTGAACACACACACTCACTCTCTCGCAGCCGTTCGCCACTCTAACCACTCGACCATTGCCTCACTGCTTGGTCTGTCGGCAAAGCTGCATTGTGAACCAATTCTGTTACCAAAGAATTCAAAATAAAAAGTTTAATAAAATGCTGTGTGTCTGACGCTAGATTTGAACTTCGGTATGCTTGCGTAAATTAGGTATGCTTAAGTATATATGTTCAAAGTGAGTTTAATTCATATCATATCTCACTTATTTATAGTCCGATTTAAATGAAATTTTCACATAACGTCCGTGACAAGATATTTGTCATATAAGATATACAACTTTGGTTGGTGAACTAATATTGTAGTTTTTAAATAGTTATTACTGATTTACAAAGGCGGGAAGGGGCGTATCCAAATTTTAAAAAAAACTTTGAGACACTGCAATATATACGTATGTTGTCACAAAATTTGATGACTCTAGCTCTTATAGTTTCTGAGATCCAGGTGTTCATACAGACAGACAGACGGACAGACGGACAGACGGACATGGCTCAATCGACTCGGCTACTGATACTGATTCAGAATATATGTAGTTTATGGGGTCGGAGATGCCTCCTTCTGCCTGTTACGCACATTTCCGTTCCGACGTACTGCCACGCCTCTTTCTTCCTGTTACATTTCTGGTTGGCACAAAGTTATAATACCCATCTACCCTATGGATAGCGGGTATAATATATTAAAAATACCGTTTCAGTAAGTTTTTATGCCTTAGAATTTGCTTGTAAAGGGTTACATGAGCGAATTCGAAATTGATGTAATATTTCCAGGGTATGGTCAATTTATTACATATTTTTGGTTCATGTGAACATGAACCAATAGAAGAGTGGAAGCAATATTATGGTTTCGGTTTAATATATTATTCGTCTCGCTTTAAACACTGCTCCAAAAGTCTGGCACTCTGGGCCTTTAATTGTTTTCTATTTGGTATGCTCATCATTACCTTTTGGTAATCATCATCTTGTGCTGCAGCTTCCTGATCATCAGCGATTTCTGGGACAATTCTAGCTTTCAGCAATTCCTGCTCGTATTTGTCTTTTCCTACTGCTATATCTTCCTTATTTATGTTCAGCTTCTTGTAGGCGCCCATTAGCTGGTATACCTTGCGCTTGAGAAGTTTCATTAATTTATCAACTGTGTAAAATACAAAAAGAAACAATGAAATATAGTTCAAGTTTGTCTTTCAGCTTCACTTAACGGTCCTCTTCGTAAAGCTCTGGCGCTGTGGCGTACATATTTAGCATATCAAACTTTAGAAGAGGGAACCTCAAATACGAATTGGGGTAATTTACATGAACCATTTGGGGCGAGCAATCAACGTATTTCAGAATATCGATTAAACTCCAAAGAATATGTCTAGGATAAACAAAATAATGCATATTACAACTTAAGTGCTTTATTTATTTATCAATATAACTTTTATTATAAACACTTACCGAATCAGAACATAAATGTGTGACCGAGATATAACTAGATGCTGGGATTCCTTAGCAAATTCTTTATCAGCCTTTAAATATTGTTTCAATTCTCTTATGCGTTCAAGACGACTGTAATGATGAAATTGTGTGAAAAAATTAACACACAAAAACGTACACTCAACAATAATATATCATGAAAAACTGTTCTAACTATATAATATTATTATAATATATTTTTATATGTTTTAAAAAAAGAATTGCAGGTTTCAAACAGGATTTGTAATTTAATTTGTTATGTAAACCAGAAATTTAAATGCTGTTGATTAATTAATTACTTTATTACTCTGCATTTCTACTGCAAAGTAGATACAGACAAAATTTCCCCATTTGTATAACAATTTCAAACCACAATTACTTACTTGACTTCCTCTTCGGACAAATTGTTTACCAAGACTTCCTTCAGCAAACTGCAATAATTTATCTTGTTTTTCAGCGATTCATAAAGTTGTATATTTCTCTGTATAGTGCACATCCAATTCTCACTACTTTCCATTTGTTGACACTATGAAAAAATAAAATTTAGTTGGTCAAGTTTTAAAGCTGTCTTGATAAAACCATATAAGATTTTTTGCATGGAAATAAAAAAATAAAAATTTTGATAAATTTCACTCCATACTGTCGAAATGTCAGAAAAAAGAAAAAAAGTCATAATTTGAAATAAATTTGATCTGCGGAGAATGTACAGGGACCATGACAAATTTGGAGGGTCGAGCTGTTAGCTGAGATCTTAACGTTAAACAAATTCTGACTATTACATACATTTGCACAAACTTGGTATTCCCATGTGCAAGTGTAAACACATTCGTGTGACTGCGGCAATCCTGTTCGGGCTGTGCTTTATGCTTTCGTTCTGTGCAAAGCAGGAAAACCTATTAGACTTTGTGCTTGCTTGCTCCACGCAAACGCAATTTAAAAACGCAATTGTATGGTTGGGCACCACTGCTTTAAATTGAAAGTGTTGACAGAAAGGGCTAGATCGATTCCTCTAGTGTTACTGATTCCGAATATATGTATATTATGAGGTCGGAGATGTCTCGTAAGCGAGGGCAAACACAGGAAAAGAAAGAAAAACTAAATACAGATAGTTAAGGAAAACGAGAGCAACAGTCGCGCAAAACGCGTGTAGCTGTTCCCGCCCTTGTTAGCTGACAGAAGCACTTGGTTTTATGCTCATACTTTCTTAAATAATTTCTGTGTTTATTGTTCGATTGGATTGTGATTTGGACACTACGTAGATATTTCATTCAGCTTAGTATATGTTAAACTCAGAAAGTTGTATCTTTTATACAGCGCTTACAAATTGAGTTCAAAAATTAAATTATTGATTTGTGGGGGCGGTGGGCGTGGCACCTAACATTTGAAATAAACTTGATCTGCTTATAGTACACAGGACTCTTCCTGCCAAATTTGGTAACTCTAGCTTTTATAATAGCTGAGATCTGTGCGTGCACACAGACAGACGGACAGACGGACAGACAGACAGACATGGCTCAATCGACTCGGCTTGTGATCCTGAGCAAGAATATATAATATATACTTTATGGGGTCTCCCACGCCTCCTTATGCCTGTTACATACATTTGCACAAAGTTAGTATACCCTTTTTTGACCATTTTCAATGGTCGAAGGGTATAAAGAGTTGGTGAATTAGAGTTTAATGGAGAGATAGAGTAAGAGAAACGAAGCTAAAGGCTGAGTTTGAGTTCGGCGAGATAGAGTGGTGAAGAGAGACAGCATAATAGTTTTGTTATTATTTGATAATGGGAATTGTACTGCGACCCAACAGATCTATTGAACCCCAGCTGAGCTTAAAGTTCTTAATAAAAATTTAGATTTTCCCAAGGGTGATTAATAGTTCGAGAAAAGGAACGACTAAGTCGTGCCTTCTAAAAGTAGATCGCCACGTTCTGCAAACAACAAACCGTAACAAGTCTTCCAACCATCAAGTCCCTGAAAGCCCTCATCCATTATGCCCGCCCAGTTTTTAAAAGGAAATTTCCCATTTCAATCTATTAAGAGCACTTCACACCCATTTCCCCCAGAGCTGTCACACAATTTCTGCCGCTAACTGTAGCAACTGTAACTGAAAGCTGACCGCGTGTCCAACTAACGAACCCTCTCCCCCTCCCCCGTACCCTGTCGTGTTGATTGAACGCTCAAGTTGCTGCGCGATAATATTTAATATTTGCTCACTCGCATATCGCACAGTTGGCACAGTTGGAACGGCACGGCCAAACCGCACGCAACGTCAATCACGGTAATTTATAACGCGAACCGAGCGCAAACTTTAATCCGTAATTTCCGCCTGCTATGGCGAGTGCAACCGTTTTGGCTACCAAATGGATACATATCTGAATGCCGTTAAGCCAACAACAGCGACAACAACAATGACAACAACAAGAAATGTGTTTGGTTTAGCTTCTACTGTTGTTGTTGCTGTTGCCATTTGCATTCGTGTCCGGCGGCAACTGGGCACACAAAATGCCGTTCATATCATAAATCATTTTAGCCACACACGAAGGCATAGAGGGAGAAAGGGAGATAAAAAGGGAGAAGGAATGGTAAGGTTGATAGTCCTGGCTGTGATTTAAAGGCAACCCGTTGCAGTTTTTCCCTCGTCCAGAGCTGAATTCTGTCGAGTGCTTCAACTAAGAGAGTCCTCTAAGCAACACAGAGAGAGAGAAAGGGAAAGATAGAGAGAGCGACTGCGACGTCATGTCGACTTATCTAATCAGCGAACCACACGCGCGTACCACATGCCGTATGCGTGTTAGCGACCCAGTTAATGGCAATTTAATAAGCCAAATTGTCTTCCTATTGCGACTTGTTCGCTTTCTTCGTCTTCAGCATTTCCTTTGGCCTAAGTCAACACATATCCGCATCCGCAACAGCTGCCCCGCCCCGTTCCTCGCCTTATTCTTTGCCCCACTCATCGTTAATCAATTAACTTTGGCGCTTTCTATATGATTGCTCGCAAGTATTGATAAGGCAACCTCGCTACGCGCTGTCACGCTCCTCTCCTCTTCTCCCCGTCCCGTGCGTCAATTTAATTAATGATCGAGTGTCAACAGAGGACCTAAGTAATCTGAAATACATTTTATATGTAAACGCACTTACGGCAGCAACACAGGCATATTGAATTTCATTTTGGCCAAATCGTAATTGCCGACGCGTGGCCAACTTTTCGCCAAGGCAACCCAATTCGGAATTCGCGATATGCCTCAAATAGAGGAGCAGCCTGGTATGGGTAAACTTTATCGTCAGCCTGTTGTTTACAGTTACAGTGAGCCAGAGCCGGCCATAAAGAGGTCAAGTATGCATAGTTGGTGAGGTTAATAGGTGCTTCTTAGGGTGACCGTAATTAATAAGCTAAATGTTGCAAGCTTTTAAGTTGCCTTTCTCTTTACTCATTTGCCTTCAAAGCTATATAGAAACCATTTCGATTAAGTGGTTGGGCGTATGTTCTACAGTATCCTAAAATTTATACAGCATGGTCACCCTAGAGTGACTAAACTCTTTAAATGGTCACCCATGTTCTCATTATAACCATTTCACACTCATTTCATATATCGTCAGTTTTCTATAATTCTAGGGTAACCCTCAGCGCATATGTTATTTGCAGCTCAATCGGGACTGCTACAACTACAATCCGCTCAATTAAGTCCACACCTCTCTTGCAGGTGCAGTATCACAGCCAGCAATAACTAAATCGAGTGTGCTTAGTTGGCAAGGTTAATAGCTAAGTCTTAGGATAACCGACATGATAAAGCAAAAACTTAAAAGCTTTTAAGTTGCCTTTATTTTTACACATTTGCTTTAAATAGCTTCTTCTTTTAACATTTCTTCAGCATGGTTGCCTTATAGTGACTAAACTCTTAAAATGGTCACCCGTATTTTCATTCGATTCATTTGTAGTTCTGTATCAATATGATATCACTTTCATTCACTTTGCACTAATTCTAGGGTGACCATCAGCGCATATGTTATCTAGAGTTTAAAGAGTAACTGCTACTGTTATAACCCGCCTAGTAATACTATTGTTTACTGAATATGCTTAATAATGCGAGCCTCCGAGTTTCCTTATTTAATTTTCTCACTTAAATCGATAAACCATTTGAGCATATGGTCTTCCATTAGTCATCTTAAATTTCATTAGCATAGTCACCCTAAGATGGCAAAATTGTAAAATGGTCACCCAAATTTTCTTTCTTGTTATTAAGTTCTGTATCACCTTTATATCAAATCACTTTGTTTTTATTCTAGGGTGACCATCAGTGCATAACTGCTTAACCAATAACTGCTACTGCTATTCACTTCAAAACATACTCGCAGCCCGCTAAGCCAATTAAGAGCTCTTTATTCCGCTATTTATAAGACGAGGCCGCCTTTAATTTAACGCCTTATAAATATTAACGAGCCAACTAGGCGAACGCATGATGCTCGCCCCACTCAGTGCAAAGTGGCGTACCCACCCTTCCAGCGCTTTTGTTGATCATTTTTCTTAAAGCCCCCAGCATATTAATGACAAGTTTATAGAACGGCAGAACGGAAAAGCGGGAACTATCGAAAAACTTACTGTACTTGGCCAGACAATTTATGGACTCGGTGCATTTATCTTGTAATTAAAAAATAGAAAACCCTTTAAATGCTGATTTATATGCGACACAAGCGACGGCGGCGGCGCCGCACAGCAAGAGCTCTACGAGAGAGAATACCCTGACTAATGTCACATATTTTATGACCTCAAATCCTCCCGCCTCCTGGGTAGTATTGTACATACGACCCATAAATACCACAAGCAGCACAGTGCGCATAGTAAATGTCAATCCGGCATGGAGTTTATTGTTGAGTCATCTGAACTGAATCTGAAAAGAGAAGAGTCATCTGAACTGAATCTGAAAAGAGAAGATGTCAAAGTTGAAATCGCAGCAGTATATCATAGATTGCCTGGGGAAAAATAGCGTGGCAATGGAGTCTTCGTATGGAAAAGTTTTTTATAACTACAGATATCGCAATGAAAGTCAGGAGATATATCAAATGGGGTGTGTAAATGTAGTTAAACTGTACACCTACGTCTTATTAATCTCAATAAACCTTTGCTCCATTGACAGTATGGTGTTTGTCAATGCTCTTTAAAGTGCAAGCTATTTGAACTGCATGTTCAATTTTGCTGCCAACTTTGGACTTAACTTGCAGAGTAAAAACCCTTTCCTTCATGCTTTTTAATGCCAAACTGTAGGCAAAACTCGACTGTGCACATCATGTGGCCTGGTGGCTTTGCTAATGCACTCGCCACTTAATTGTGCCATAAATTAGAAGCACTTTATTTGGGCCCTCAACAAGGCGAGAAAGAGAGAGAGAGAGAGATATAGAGAGAGACAGAGTGCCGAACTGCCGCCTTTTTCATTGGAAAATATTCGTTTTCCTTGTGCATATCCCATGAGAAGCAACTCGAGCTCCTTCAAATTGATGAAATTCTCGGAAATCGGTTGTCAATTTACATGAATGAATTCAAAATTTACAGCGAACTTTCAATAGAACTTGTTAAATTTAGCAACACCTCTTCAAATTTGATTACATTTCAACAGCACTTTATACATATGTAGGTTCATTACAGCATATATGTTTGAACTATACATATATTATTGCAATTGTATTGGGCGTCACGAAATCAATGCACAATTTACGAAATAAAAATATTGAATTTTTGCCTTTTTGGCAAACATGAGCTTAATTAAAAAGTGCTGTTTGTTTTGCTTATCATATATCTATATATATGTAGTGGAGTATGCACGAACTACAGATGCCCTGTAGAGGTAGAAAAGGCAAGAAACGAGAAAAGAAGTGTGAGGAAGTGAAGAAGTCGTAGCTCCAAGTTCAACTATCTTTTAATGCACTTCACATGTTGTTTTTCAGATATGTTTATGGCTCCCGTTTTACAGGGTATGTGATCAGTCAATTCCTCCATTTGTGCATTTCTCACGCACAAACTGTTGAATACTTAATTGAAAAATTTTATTTGTTTCACTTTGGTCACGAACAAATTGCGATTGCGCAACGAGAGCAAAAGTTTTTCCAGCATCAGCAGAAGTTGTTGAACCACAGCACCACCTCACCCCTCGCCCTCCTTCTTGCCCCTGCCTGCCAACCAATGGCGCAAGTAATTAACAAAGTTTGCATATAACGTGTAGCATGGCAAGAGAATCGCCAATCTATCGTATTGGTGGCCAACTGACCGAAGGCGTCGCACGAGTTCAGCATTTGCCTCGTGTTGCAAATTAATTGGGCCATAAGGAAAAACTGTTGCACTCGTTTATAGCGTGTTTTATCAGGTCCAGTAAGTTGCCAACTAAGTTTCCCAACTTCTCACTTGACTTTGTCTCTGATGTCCCTATCATAGCGTAGAACTGATTAAACTTTCAGCGTACGTTTAAAACTTTGTCGCATCGCATCGCCTCGCGCTGTTTTCCTGTCAGCGTGACAAAACATTTTTAATTTGCATATCTGCAGGTGTGCTGCAGGTGAGGCATGTGGGGATAGGTGGGACAAGTAAGACAGCCCACACACAGCTCGACGCTAACAAACTACATGAGCCGACAGATTAAAAAAAACGATACGAGGCGTGGCAGGCGACCATGTCAAATGGCAGGGACCCGGCTCAGGTTCAGGTTCAGGCCCAAGAACCAACAACAACAAGACCAGCAACAACAACAACAAAGCACAACATTGGCATTGAACTAATGAAAGCTGCAGGCGCTGAAATTCCAACAGCAGGCACACTAGACAAACCCCCAGAAACCTCTGCCCCTCCCCTGCACGATGTATGTGTGCCATGCCAAAGGGTTATTCAAACAAAACAGACATATGTGTATGCTCATATGTGTGCATAAGTATCTATCTAGCTTCGTTCCCCTCCTCGCCTTTCCCCTCCCCCTACGTGGCTCCATGTGCGACAATTTACGATGGCTGCTGGGATATTGACTGTCTGACTGAGTCCCTGACATCTTTCCGCACTCTCCCATGCCCATCTGACTGCCGATTGCCCATTGAACTTAAATTCTGGATGCGCAACAGCAGCATATAGCTTCATGTCTCTCTCTCCCTCCCCCCACACTCCCTCTGCTCCCTCCCGCTCAATTTCCGCGACTGTAACGTGACACCAGGGACGGACTGTTTGAGCTGCAGCCACTTGGGCGCGGTCCACGAGTTGACCGAGGCCGAGGCGTTGATTTCCTCGGGGATGGGAATTTGAGTATGGACACGAAATTGATTTAGCTGCAAATAAATTCCATATTTTATCGCAGCTACAAATCAATATTGAAGTAAAAATATATATTACAATTGAAGTTTAGGCTTTATGGCAGAGTTAAAGCGTGATTTATGTATTCTCAAGAAAAATGAGCACATTTTTTTATTGTATTTAAGTACTTTATGCCGAAGCTAAGGCGTGATTTATACGCTATGACTAAATATTGGACAAAAACTGTACAAAAAATTACAAATAATAAATATTAACTGCTCGATCTAAGTAATAAAGAAAGTTAAGTTTAGAATCTTCAGTTTTTAAACCTAATTATGTTATAGAAATATTCTTAAAATATAAAATGTAAGTTTCAGTTCATCGCAGCAAAAGAAGCTATAAAATATTTCCTCTCATCCTTACCCTAAATTATAATTACTGAGATACATTAAAATACCTTAGAAACATACACAAAGAAGAAACAAACAATCTGCTTGGCATGACATTCAATTGACAACAGTCTCTCCAGCGTCCAACAAACCCAATAGCCAAACCCATTTCTATGTAGCTCCATTTACGAGCAAATAAAAGTGACACACCTCAGACTTGGTCACACTAACTTTATCCCCCAACACCATTGCCCGTTCTTACACCAGTTTGTTCTCAAATATTTAACAACATAGACCTCATTCTTCTCAAGATAACATAACAATAATTATTAAGTTACTTAAAACTATTTAGATTGTATTGTAAATAAAGGAGCTAAATAAATTAATTTCGTATATTACTTGCAAAAATACCAAGTTTTAAGCACAATTTAAGAACTTAGATAATGGGAATAATTTCCTTGCTGCCTGCAGACCATATATCTCTCTAATTCATAAGCTTATCACCACCTCAATCCTGAACCGCTCCTGTCTCTTTTCTAATGCAGACGCCAGCAGCCATTGCTATTTCGCTAGTCGTTCATAGTCGCTATTTACAGTTTATTAGCAGTTGCCATCATAAGTTCTATACGTTTTAAGCTGCCCCAGCGCACGAACGACTTGTGGTCTTTGCGCTCCAATTGTGCACACTAAACTCGCTACAGGGGCTTTAGTAATTTAAAAGCTTGCACAAAGCTGCTTAAAACACGACACAAGTCGTTGGCATTGCCGACACTTTTGAAAAGTCACAATTCCCGCACGAGTCACGTAACAGACAAACGAACCGAAAGGGAGAGCAATATAAAATAAAATAAAATTATAATAATTGAAAGCGCGAACAAAGTTTTTTGTCGGCTGCAACAATGGAGAACTTGGGATGAAATTCCCTTTTTTATTATTTTTCTGTCGTTTTTATTTTTATCAAACTTCATGTGACACAAATCAACTTGACCGTTATCATAAGCCCCCGTAAAAGGGTCATACAGCGGCGCAAAAGGCGCTTTATCGGGGGCGCCATGAAAATGCCAATAATAATTATAAAAATATTCGCAGACGTCTATAAAGGTTACCCACATCAAAAGGGACACCCGTGGGAGTTGCCTGTAAAAAATAATATATATTTAACTGAGCTAAAGCATGGGAAACCACATGACAAGGCATTGTTTGACAAGAGTTATGACTTTGCTGAGGTAAGCCGTAATGCAAATACGCTTACCATGCATCAATCTTGCTTTAAGTCAGTTATTATTGCATACTTTTTAGGGCTATTTCCTAACGGGAGGTTTCTGCGATCATAGTCGTACTATACAGTATTCCAATTAGAATATTATCATTGTTCTACAGCTGATAGAGCAACTAATCAAAGTCAACATAACTTATGTATCATAAGGAAGTATTATAGCATGTTTTATGGCACCTTTGGCACTGTATATTGCATTAGAACTTGTTAAACATTTGTTGCAACATATGTATATAGCAAATTTTATATCATATATTATTTTTTCTAGACCTTATTGCACGTTTTATGGAATTCTTTTCAAGGGCTAGCAGAATACAAAGTTTTTATTGTTCAAGTGCAATTGTAACACATCTCTCTTCATTTATTTTATACTAACTTTCTATCTCTCTGTATTTCTTCCCATAACTAAAGAAGACACTGCAATAAGTAAACGTTTTCAATGAATTTCTCCATTTATTCTGCAGCATAAAGCCAAAATTATTTGATTCGATTCCATGTCACATTTCCTTTTCAATTACGATTGTTTTTACTTCGACTGTTGTGTGTGTACAATTTCTCAGTTATTTTATAGCCATTGTGTGGTTATCAAGTTTTCTTCTCTTTACCCATTCCCCCACCTCCCCCCCCTCTCTGTCTTCTTTCCCGTAAGCTGCTCATGTGATTGCATTGTTCACTTGGATTCAATTTAAAGATGCGATGCTACGATTTCGTTGGCTTCTGTTCGTATCGATTTTGCTGACATTTCAACAGAGAAAACGATGCAACTATCGTCCCTCTCTCTTTCT
Organism: Zaprionus davidi; assembly: GCA_018903715.1. Taxonomy (NCBI): domain Eukaryota; kingdom Metazoa; phylum Arthropoda; class Insecta; order Diptera; family Drosophilidae; genus Zaprionus; species Zaprionus davidi. Next base: position 1,263,056 of record JAEIGL010000009.1, on the reverse strand, counting down.
CTGTCGACTTTTCAAATTGTCATCGTCATTAAATGACAATTAGTTAGGGGCTGGCAATGTCAACAAGCAAAAGGCTACTTCGATGGGGATTTGTCTAACAGGCAAATGACCCCTTGCCCCTGACCAACTCCTACAAACTTTTAAGCGGAAACACGCGACGCTACTTGGACTGAACTGACAGCTGGCAGACCGCTCCACCCTTCCTGCCGCCTGCTACCCCCCTTTCTGTCCTGTCCCGCCTGCTTGTGTTTTTGAAGAAATGAGCAAAAATGAAATTGACTTAAGCGCAGCTTTCCGAGGACGACCAAGACGAGCCACCGTCCATTAGCCATGTTCGAGTGCGACCAGGCTCGATGCTGGACTGGAGGCAACCGCGTCATCGACACTGGCAGCCTCTGCCTGACTGCTGCTGTTATTGTTGCTGCTTAGGCGAGCCTCATTGAGTGGAAGACGGCGCTGTGCTGCGCTTAAGTCAATCAGCTTAGTTCAGCTCGTGTTTCCCTCACGTGCCACACCTCCACCCTCTCTCCCTCTTCTCTTTGCGTTGCCTGTCAAAACTTGTAAAGCCAAAGTCATCCGGTCGCGGCTGTAGCAATGTTTGCTATCACCAGGAATGCCCCAAGCTGACCCGAGTTGCGCTTTAAGGAATCCGCATCTAAATTTGCATACCAGGAACTTAATATCACAGATCTATTGAAACTGGCTATTTATAGTAATCTCTCTCTCTTCTCCTTCTCTTTCTCCCTTCTCTCCCTCTCTCTATATATCTATCGCTTTCTCTGTCCATCTCCATAGCTGACTTAGTGGCAACCCACTTAGGCAGACCACAAAAAGTGCTCTTAATGCCAGCTGCAAAGTTCTCTCGAATACGCACACAAACGTATAATGTGTGCCCTGCTCTCTGTTCCCAATACACACACCCACACACCCAAATACCTCTACATATACAAATACTCCATGAAAAACACACACAAATAACGACAAAGTTGAACCATGTTTGTGCTTTTCTCTTGAAATATGAACAGTTTTTATGGCAATCCGAAGAAGTTGAACAACAAATCCGTGTAGAGCTCTATACGTAGAATACCATTCCATGGGAGAGTTTCAAAAGCCTTTGAAATGCACTAAGTTAATTCAATTTCTATTGTAACTAATTCAATTGTTGTTTAAAGGACAACAATGACAAGAATGTGAATAATAGAGCTGGATTCCATTAAAGATAACCTGTAGTGGCTAGTGAGAGGGTTGAGTATAGGAATGTGAGTATGTATTCTGTAATACAGATCCAATTTCAAGAAATATCAACAGCACGCGAACTTAGTTAATGCAATAACGAGAGTATTTAAAGCAGTGTGGGTGAATTTGCGATAATTAGCGATAACTCAGCTTAGGGCATAAGTAGACAAAGATGAGCATATTACAAGAACTGTTGGAACTTCGATATTGGGCCGCTTCGATAATTTTCGCTATTGATAGTTCTAATCCATTGTTTTATTGTCCGAATAATTAATATTAATATGAATACTTTTTGGTAATGTTACGCTTACACATGATGTGTTTCCCATATTTGGTAATTATTCTCGAAGTCGAATTCAAGTTGTCAGAAACTTCTCCACGAATATTTTTCGACTAGCATTATTTAAATTTGTCAAGCAAATATGTGTTTTAAATTTGCCATTCCAAGTAGTAAATAGAAATGCGGTATTAACGGTATCGATGTTTTGCGCTGAGACTTATAAGATATTATCGATACTATCAACGATTTTTTGACAGCTCTACACCTTACCTAACTACGTTTTAGCAATAATAATGATAAATAATTCGATAACATAACTTAACTTATCCATAGGCAAAGATATGCTAGTTTTTAATAACTAAACGCTAACTTTTGATATTAATCTATAGCCGATATATAAATAGACAGACATTTCCGCACATACCCAGCTTCGACTTCGATTTCAATTGACAATTAAAATTATACAATGCCAAGGACCCCTTTATTTACTTAGCTCAGCTCTAATTGCGATAATTATCGATAATCCAATAACATAATTAAACTTATAAATAGCCAAAATTGAGCTCATTTTACCCAATTTCGGTTAAGAACTTCGTCATGAACTTCTATTAAACACAAATAGCGCTTAAGCTGCCGCACACGTGCGACATCCTTTTTGCATGCATGTGTGCGTGTTTTTATGTTCTCGGTTATTACTCGGTTATATAGTATCTCATTATACAGTTGCTTGCTCTAGCATAGATATCTTTGCGTGAGATTATAATTTGTAGCACAAATCCCGAGCACATTCCACAAACTTAACTTAGCGCCAACTACAACTGTTTATAAAATGAGCTAGTTTCGCATGCAGACAACCAAGCACACACACACACATACTAACTCAGTCCCTTACACAGTCCTTCACACACTCGCACCCAGTTAGGGCACGCTGTTTTTCGCACAAAACGTGACCATTTACATGGGTTTGTGTGCAATTGCTTTAAATGCGAGTGCTTATAATACCCTGTAACAAATGAAACGAATATAGGGGGTATGTTGACTGCAGGGTATGCTATAAAACAGTTTCTCAGACAACTGTTCTTTAACTTTTATGACTATAGTTGTTGTTAGAACAGTTTCAAATAGTGTATCTCATAGATTCTTTTGTCGCTACCTTAGCTACCTCGTTGTAGCTTTGTTATTGTTATAGGTGGGTACCGCGGAAGTTCTTGTATTATTGGCAAGTAAACTTGGCTGTGCCTGTGCCCTGCACCCTCCACTGTCTCCCACGTGGCACCACACTGCAGCTGCGCTTTGGAAATGTCAGTGAATTTGCGTGGGCTGCCAACAGAACTGCAGCAATGCCAAGGCCAGCAAAGGTTATGGGCCAGCATACAAATATATATATGATGTGTGCAACTGTCTTTCTTTTAGCTATACGACCGATATGTGATATTTGCGCAACGATGGATTTATGTAACATTTTTCCTTATTTCATGAATCACAATTTGCCGGCGACCGGAAAAAACCCTTGACGATAAAACACAAATCGTTTGTCTGGGATGCAAAAAAGAAAACAAATTACGGGGTAAATGAGGGGCGAGAGAGAGAGAGAGATAAAGACGAAGACGAAGAGGAGGAAGCAGGAGAGGCAACCATTGAGAGCATATGCGAGGCGAGTTGATGACATGGCCAACAAATCGTAAATTCGATAAAGGAAATTAGAAAGGAAAGGCGTAAGAGGCGACGAAACGGGCGCCGAAAAACAGCGCAAACAATGGTAAGAAAAACTGTCAATTGAGTGAAGAAAATGTAAGACAATATAAGAAAATAAATAATAATGTGCCGTATATAGAACAGAAAAAGGTATTGATAAGTTCTATATGTATATATATATATATATACAATATATAAATATATATTTAAAACATTTTTAAATTTTATTAGATATAAAGTAATTTAGGTTTTTCATAAGCAAAACTAGACAAAAAACAATACAATAAATTTTTAATTAAAAAAAGATAAGATATTTAAACTTTCTAAAATCATGTCATTTCTCATGCTCTAACAATAATGCTTGAATGGTTTTTTATATGTTGGCTAATCGAAATATGACAATATAAACCAATATTTCTGAAATATTTTTTCATTTTTATGAATGAAAAACCAAATCGAAAATCAGGTATAACAATTTGTATACAAATTATATGTTTGTAAGTTGATTTTAAAAGCAATTTCATTAAATTTAAATCAAAAATAAGTTTCAATAAACAAAATTTATATTTAAATCGAGTAATAATAACTGCAGAGATATTCCAGCCAGTAAGATTTAGAGATATTTTCAGGCAAGACAAAAAAAAAGAACAGCTCTGTTTGGAAAAACGCTGACCTGGCAGTCCTTATCTCTACACATAATATTACCGTACATAAGTCTACACTTTAGTTGTATATACCATACCATACCTAGCCTTGTCATACTATTATTTTATATTATATTATACTGTATTACACAAGTTTATTGCACATTACAATTATTTGTAGAACATTATATAATGATATTCTAAGCTACAACATACTTTACCGATCTATACCTTTGCACTTTATGATATACGTGGCTATATTACACTGTATCTAGCAAAAATATGCTGTACTCTACCTTATTACATAATTTTATACCATATGAAGCCATATTGCACTATAGCATAATACCCTCTACTAAAACCCTTTAGCACATTGTAGTCATACAAAAGTACGGCATATATCTGCTACCTGCTTCTAATTTGGTCGCCCATTCAGAATTTCAATTAGCTTTGAAATCAATTTGCACTTAATGCGATTGCAACTTGTCCGTTTTCTGTCCCGAAATCTACATTGGTGGCCCCAAAGCCTCCTTTGAGCAGGGCCATGCAAATATTTTGCAATTGCAATCGAGCTGTCAATGGGCAACAAAGGCCTTTGTGGCCGCAGATCGCCCACTGTGCGGGGCTCTAAGTGGCTTATAGAGCGGAGTCGCAGATATATCTACATATGTGTGTGGGTATTAAGTGGCTGTGGGTGCGTGTGTGTGTCTTATTGTGTGTTTGGTGTGTGCTTAGTGTCTTGATGTATGTGTGTGTGTGTGGGCTTGTTGTTTCTCCGCATTGGAATTTAATTCAGCTATGAAAAGGGAATTTCACACATTCGATTGAGTATTACGACATGGCGGGGGGTAAAGGGAAGAAGGGCAACCCCGCCATGATTTGAATGGGACTTTGGGCGTGCAAATCGATGCGACGCTCTCTATCTGAAATTGAAAAAACGACACGAACACATACGTAATTTGTTGTTGTTTACTTCTGTTTTTATTGTCGTATATCTCCCTCTTCCTTCCCCTTTCTCTAGGGTATTCGATAATTTGTGGCGTGCAGAGCCATAAATTGATTAGCTTCAATTTATACGTTTCGATTAACGTAACACACACACATACACATGCTCAGTTGACTTTCATTCAGTCACGTAGCTAAATAGCTAAAACTTTTATGAAAAATTAATCATACGCACCGTGCGACAGTTCGCACAGTCTAGACAAGCAATGGCGTCTCGAGAGACAATTGCCCTGACCCGCATTGGGCAAACAAACACGCACACAGAGATTTTGATTTGAAATCACCGATCATATATCGATTTTGAAATCAATATGCGATTGCGTTTACCTTGAACCTGTTTCTGTCACACGGCCAACTCTGTGTGGACAGTTCAAGCAAGTTAAAGGTGCAAAAGGCAAACTACATTATATTATATATAGGTCAAGCCTTGTCAAACTCTGATTAGCACAATTACCACAAAATTACTGGCAATTTGCCAAAGCAATAAACAAATTCGACATTTGCATTCTGCCTGTAATTGAAATTCATTCATGTCTTATCTATAATTATTATCTCTGTTTCTGCACAAAGCGATGCTTTCATTAGATTCCGCACGACAAGGACGACAAGCAAGTGCAGCAGGCGTTTTGCACTTGGTTGCATAATTGGCCAAGAGCAGAGACAAATGACGGCTCTCCCAGGAAAACTTGTTGGCACAAAGATAAAGCAAGCGAAAAGGCGACGGCAGAAGACAGCCGCAGAGTGTTCCCTCTTTCGGAATGGTCAAAAACAGTTTGAATTTTAAATTTTATTTAATTTCCGTCACGAAATTTTCTCTATAAACTCTTAACTATTGAAGCCAGAGTGTGTTAGTTTATATATCAGGAAAACTTTAGAATATTTTGCAGGGAACATTGCCCCATGTAGCTCAGCTACGCACTCTCTCTCTCTCTCTCTCTGTTCTAACTTGATTTGAATTTCAAAATTGCACCGTGAAGAGTGAGAACAATTTAAGCTCAAGTTTCTTGAATTATGCAAGATATTTAGAATACATTAAACAAAATGAACTCTTGAAAACCTTTCAGAAGGGCAGCCAGATTTCTCAGTCTTTTAAAAATGTAAATTTTAGAGTTTTTCTCACTTTTTGCTTGAGATTTCTACAAAAAAAACGAAGAACTATTTTAGAATCCTTAAAAAAGAACACCCCTTACAATGCTTCTAGCTTACTTTCCTCTTATTCGTTCCCTCTCTCTCCTCTTTCTCTCTAGTTTGCTTTCCTCTTATTTTTTTCCTAACTCCTCTCTCTCTCTTGATTTTCTCTGTTTCCTAGGTAAGTAATTAAAGCCAAATGGTGTTTTAATCATAACGAAAAGGGAAAACTATTTAATGGCAAGCAGAAAATGCAGTTTACAAAGCCGGCTACGATGCTCGCTTTGAGCCAAAAGCAGCGTCGCATAAAGGAGAAATGCCCATTAAATTTAACAACTTTTGTAATTACAAAATAGTTGTGCACAGTGGCCCAATAAACGTGTACAAAGCAGGCCTAAGTGGCGGGCGTATTTGGTAATAACGCACACCTAAAACACACACACATGTGCATGCACACACACACACACCTCAAGCACACATAGTGTGGCACACACTAGCAACACCTCTGGATGCCTTACAGATTTTATTGAGACATTATCAGGCGAAACAAATGGGGGACAATTTGCAGGCAACTTTTATGGCACAGTCAGAAAAGGCGTTGCGAATAGGCCATAGCAGTGGGCGTGGTACATGGACATAGTTTTCGCCCCAAGGCTTTTGTATAATAAATTGCAATCTGTTGGAGAAGAGAGTACGAACGGAGGCTGGGACAGACTGTATGTATGAGCGATAACCGTGCGTATACGCAATGTATTTCCAACGTTTCAGTGTTTTGTTCTGTATTTTGGGTGCCATTTTTATGGCTCATATCGACAAATGTCAATGCTGTCATCGTATTTGCTTTGTTTCGCTTTTGTTGTCGCTGTTTACCTTCTAATTCCGACCTATGGCCAGATAAATGCCATTGGATTGCATTATTTGATGTGGCCGCTTAATTAATTAGATCGTGGTATGCAAATTAAATGCGAATCAAATACATTATAATTTTGCCACATTTGTGCAGCTTTCTACCCCCGCCACCGCCCCCCGCCCCTTTTACCTACTTTGTCTATAAAGAAACATTTCCCACAGGCAAACAATGAGAGCGGAAGTTCTACAGGAAGTGTGAGGTGGGGTGGGGTCGAGGAGGAGCTGTTAAATCGACAGCATATTTCGCCTATGCAGCAACATCAGCGACAGGCCACGTCGGCTCGCATGGGTCGCCATGACGATGACGACGAGGACGACCCAAAGCCAGTGTCGTCTCGTGTTTATTCAAAATAAATTTGAAGCACTTAATAAAATATCAGCAGCAGCAACGGCACTGGCAGGGGCTGGCTGCAGTAAGCCACGGGGCAACAGCGTTGCCCGCCAAGTGTCATAGAGGAAAAATGAAAACAGTTTAAGAGCACTGCTGTCAAAGAGCTGGAGGGGGTCCTTCCATGGGCAAACAAGACGTGCGTGTTGTTATAAAGAAATGTTGATATAACACTTAAGGCAAGCTCATTTCGCCGAGCGGAAGCATTGCAGAATATTTATTAAATCTTTAAATTGTGAAATATTACATAGTTTATAATATAAACATAATTTTGCTTTTGCTGTTTGTCATTCAAACTGGCGCCAACTTAACAGCAGCAGTTTCCAACACTAAATTATCGATAACATGGGATGTTAATTATCAGTGGCACTGAGCAAAACCAAAATGTACTAACATAAACGCAGACCAATTTGATACAGCTACAGGTACCTTATATGGCGTGTTTATTTAATAGTTAATATCGTATATACTTTTACAACTATCCCTTATTCTATTTCATTGCTCTTAATAATATCAATGTCTTCTTCCTTGCTGTCATTCGCTCCGATTTTCAACTTCTTAAGCCTTCTTTGCTCTGACACCGCTTTGTAGACGCGATTCTTGGCTTTCTGGAATGCCAAGCGTACATTCTTCTTATAATCATCGAATGTGTAGCCCTCCTTTCTCTGAGATTCTGTATAAAATATGAAATGTTAATAAAAATATAGTTCCTAAATGTGAAGACCGTTTTCACTTACCAAAGAGCGCTGTGTTCAAGTGAATATAGTTGCTTAGGCCAGTTTTTGAGCTGAGTCCCCCATAATTCATTTCCATTAACATACTCTGATCAAAAATACGTCCAATATTTTTAACAATGCCACTTGGATTAAGCAGGTTTTTGAATAGGTCAATCTGAAAAAGAATAGTACATCCCTTTATATTCGATTATATCAAAACCTCAACTCAACTTACATATTTGTCTGGGCTATTTGAGATCTTGATATCAATTTCCTCAAGCTCCTCCTTGTCTTTTATAGGGAAATCATTTGGCGGCGTGGGCGCCTTCATATTTTCGCAAATCTTATCAACTCTTGCCAAAATCTTTGTATTCACATTGAGCAGAAAGTCTACTTTGCGTTCCAAGCTACTCAGGCGACCTGATATATTCTGTTGATCATTCGGACCCATTTCCATATGATATACTCGCTGTATGCGCTGCTGTTCCTCAATCAACTGTTGTCCGTCAACCATACCGAATATTTCATCATCTTCGGCTGGCAAATCGGGACACACTTCGTGCTTTACTGCAATGTTTCCTTCGATTCCAAGTGGATCGTCGTAATCTTCACTTTCTGACTTCTCTTTTGCAGCCGAACGGCGAGGAGTACGCTGCGAAGGTCCTCGGCCAGTCATGGTAGTACAATACGGAACTAATTGTTTTATTTAATTTGATCCTTACCGAATAAACAGTATATAAGATAAATATTTAAACTTGTTAAAGACATTTAACTTACGGTGCAACGCCATACAGCTTCATACAATGTCGGCTTCCTCGTATTAGTTTACTTATTTAAAAGTCTTAGATAATCATGTTGTTCAATAGCAGGCATAATGCACATATATTGTATATTCCAATTATTTAAAGATAATTAAATAGCAATCTATTAAAGTTGTTTGTTCGTATTATTGTTTTTCTCTGCGTACCAGCTGTTTATTCTAGGGTTGTCGCAACTACATATCGATATGTGGCGGTTGGTCGATTAGTGTTACATTCAGCAGATCTTAAATTGGTCACATTGCTCAAAATGTTGGCACGTTTATTCGCTACTTGTCGTTCGTTTTCAACAAATTTTACCAAAAATGCCGTGAATAAGAATCCAGTTGGTGGCAAAAGTCTAGTGGACAGTGTGGCGATAACCAAAAATGGCAAAACCATTGTGGCCTGGCATCCAGACACCCCATTTCCGTACGAACACACAAAGCCGCTGCCACAGACCGTGGAGACGCAAAGTTCTTCGGTAATTAAGGAGACTGCACTACAGACGGCAATGAGTGCGTTTAAAAACAAGCATCCAGAGGTTGCGCGCCAGGAGCTGATGAAGCTTACACACACAACAAAGCACCGTTGGTTCCCTCGATCCCGCGACAAAAAGGCTAAGAAGACGCCCATGGACCGGCCTTACCTATAGAATTACATAAGCGCTTCATAAACGCAATAAATATACGTTTATAAATAAATAAAATAAAAAATAAATACAAATTTATGTTTTATTTATTCAACAATATGTGTCATTAACAAGTATTAGCTTTTGATTCATTCCAAAATGGGTTTTAAAATATACACACAAATACACATTTTAATAACCGAGCTAAAAATCAAAACAAAAACAGCTGATAGGAACAAAGCACAAACATTTTTACAGACTCTTAACATATGTTAGTGGTCTGTGCACCATTTCGAGTATAACAGCACTGGCATAGCACATAAGAAGTTGGGAAAATATAATATAAACAATGATGGATTCATGTTTCTTTGACTTATTAAAACTAATTTATAATTAAATTATCAAATATAATGCAAAAAACATGTTAATTTCAAAGCAACCAGTTCCCCACAATTGCATGCAATGGTATCACTAAGCAATGATTGTTATTGTATTCTGTTAACATTCTGTTAAATTTTACTCTCACACGCAGCCAGCTTCTCTTCTCGTGTTTTCATTGTAGCTGTAACTTTCATAGCGAGCGAACGTATCTCGGAAAGCAAATTATACTTTTGAAAAGTGGGAGTGGAGAGCAAAGAAAGTTGTGTGAATAGAAAAATCACAAAAGTGCAGTGCATTGCTGGTGCTGTATAATAGTGTGTGTGTATATTTTTGTATGAATTGAGAAGGGAAAGGGAGAGAGCGAGTAAGCGCGCTGCTGTGATTTTATTGAAAACAGAAAGAAATTGGAAATATCAAAAATAGCAACAAACCACATAACCTTAATAAATAGGGAATATGTCCACTGTAGAATCTTCCAGTTCAGCGGTGCAGCAGCCACCCTCGTCCACATTGCCAATGCTGGGCGACAATCAAGTGTCCACCATGCAGTTGCAAATGCAGGCGTCGACGTCATCTGCGGGTGGCAGCAGCAGCATGTCTGTGGGCGTTCCACTAGATACGCAAAACAGCGGAGAGCCACCGGCTAAAAAACAATTGCTCGATCCGAATGCAGCGTCCTCCTCGTCGTCATCGTTGTCCGGCGGCAGCGGCGGCGGCGGTGGGGGTTCAGCGGGAACTGGAACCGGAACAAATGAGAAACTTGCCTATCGCATCTCGACGGCGCTTTGCTGCGCCGTCTGCTTGGACTTGCCCAAAACGGCCATGTATCAGGTGAGTTAATTGAAGCCACATTGCCAAGAACAAGAAAAGTATTTTCATGATTTTCTGTAACAAGATGCAAATAATAAACAAATAAGAATAAGTGTGCATACATATGCATGCATACACTCGTATCTGTGTGTGTGGGTGTGTATGTGCATGCGTGCTCTTCGTTGGTGCGTGTGTATTTGTGACAATTCTCTGTATACAAAACAAATCGAGCAAAAGCAAACTCAGCTGTAAGCAGGCTGCCACTCCCACACCCCGCACAACCCGTCACGATGAACGTAGCGCACACAGCTGGCCTCGCTGCTGCACACACACAGAGAGCGAGAGCGAGATAGTGCTAAAGCAGAATAACAAAAGGAAGGCGAAAAAAAGAAACGGTATATTTATTTGCTTGTCTATGGTTACATTTACAATGCTGTTCGCCGCGTTCGCCTTGAAAATGACAATGCCAGGCACTTGCAGCACCACCACCTACCCTTCGTCCTAACCGCTCCCCTAGTTCCCTCCCACCCTACGATCGTATATATGTATGCATATGTATACAAACAGCAATGCATATATCGCGCTCGCTCTTGCACACACACGCTGCCGTTACATAGCATGCAGTTCTAGCCATGCTGCTGCACTTCTATTGCGTTTTAGGTGTGTGAGAGACTACGTCGACGGCGACGAAAGCAACCCTGCTTAATTTCTATGCTCACCCCACACTGACCCCCACCTTAAAACTATTTGCGCAGTTACAGTTACTGTAACGCTCTTTTGCAGTTAACACTGCTATTACGTCATAACTTTTGACGTGTCCATTCTTTGCATGCTTATGTTTATAATACATGCACACGCATACACATATGGATGCGTGTGTTGTGCATGATAATACAAAAATGCAAATACCTTGCGAAGATGCGCGTTATTTACATTTGCATTGTAGAAATGGGAGCCGTTATGTATTCTTCGTTCTGTTCGTGGCCTATTTTTAGCAGCTTACCCGTGCGACCTACGCGGCGCCTCATCGTCGTCGTCGTCGTCATCACCATCCACCACCAGCCCCTGCCCCGCCCGCAATCAGAAAATAAAAATGCTAACAACGCAACGTCAGTGTTTGTTTGCCTTGCCCACACATGCACATACACATTCGTACATCGCCCAATTGTCTGTCTCGCTGTCTCTGGCTGTATGTCATTTCCTCTTCTTTCATTCAATTCGCTTTTCAAACCATATGCATACGCGTGTATGCATGTGTGTGTGAATGAGTGTGAGTGCGACGGACTTCAACATTTTTTTATCATTCATTGATGCTCACGTTCTGTCGTCGTATTTGTTGTCTTACTCAGCAACATTTTTTGTCAATTTGACAGCTTATTGTGCCAATTGATAAACAATTAACGCTTTACGTAATACGTAACTGCGTTAAGAAACACGATTCGACTATATACTACTTACATATATTCTTGTTGATTTCCCTGTTTTTGCTTTCCTAAGCCTTTTCCAATAGTGGCTACGTCGTGTTTAGCTCTCTCTTTCTTACTGTTCTCTTTCTCTCTCTGCGTACTCTCTCTTTGTGCCCCTATGCCTCTAACACGCACACACACACAGAAACTGTGCATAAGTTAAATATAACTGCGTCATAGTTTCCATACAGCAGTTTTTATTTAACTGTCAATTCTGTCCATAGTACTCAACGGTTTAAGATTTTAATTTATTTAAATACCAATAATTGTATTGTTATCAATGTGGTCTATTCTACCGTGCTTCTATTTTGCATTTTATATTATATATACAAATACACACACACACATGGTTTCTTTCCACTCTCGTTTGTTCATATTCACGCGCTCTCTGTTATTGTTTTGCTTTTGCTGCCAGTGCTACCCCTTCACCACTCCGCGTGCTGTCATCTCGTCCGCAATAGTATTGTCCCGCTCGCTCTCATGCATACAGCACTCAACATAGTCAGCTGTTTGCAGTGTCAGTGAGGAAAAACAATTTGGCCCAACATGAAAAAAATACTACGCATTTTAAGTTATTGTTGTATATAATTGGCACCGATTTATTAGTAAATATGTGTGCGTCTCTAGGTGTGTACATATGTACATGTACATATCATGCAAGGGCAACTCTTGAGATTTGTTATGGCCCCAGGTTGTGTTATTGTTGTTATTTGCAGCGCGACCTGTAATCTAAGACAAACTCGTTTTACCAGTTCGGTCCATACCTGAAAACCTGCAAACGTTAGCGTGAGTGTGTGCGTTTCCTTTTTACCTACGTCGCTACGTCGTTGTTTTTCTTCCTTCTTCTCTTCACTATTCTTTAGCTGCCACTTTGCCGTTGACAGAGCTACTTACACACACACACATACACATGCGACATGCATACTCATGTGCATGTGTGTGGAATTATCTCTAACAAAACATCATCAGCTGGGTTTGTTATGTCTGACACGTGAGCATAAAAAAGGCAGGCGAGTGAGTGAAAGAGAGAGAGAGGGAGCGAGAGAGCAGTGCAATACGTTCTTCGATGGAAAGAAGAACAAGTTTAACTTTTTGGATATTTGTTTTAAACAATTGCCGTTGCTGATGGTCCTATCTATCGGTTATCGATAATTGTAGGTCATAAATAACAATATTGCCTCTGCCTCTGGAGCGACAGTTTGGAAGTTCGTTCAACCTCGAAAGAGAATAGGAAATGGGACTGGGAATTGTTACTGTGTATGCAACTGTGGACAGAGACTAGAAATGGGATTTTCGGGGTGTCCTACTCACACAAGCGCGTGTGTAATCTGTATGTGTGTGTGTGTGTGCATTTACTAAACAAACTGCCACGACTGGGACGTGCTCTTATCTTTGGAATAAAGAGATATATCCACCACATGCACACCAGATACACACACGCAAGCGTAAATCCAAGTGTGTGTGCGTATTCGGCTATCGCACATGTCACTCCGTAAATAGAAATTTCGAAATGCAGGCAGAGCCCCGACCAGACCAGACCAAACAGCAGCCCAAAAATGCGTTTTTATCACGCTTCGGCGACGATAATTAACGATACGCGTCGCGTCGCATCGTGTTTCGTCTCGTCTTCTTTCGTCTGTCGCATCGCGTCGCGTCGCCCGCATTCTTTGCCAAAATAGCAAATAATGGAAATTACCAGCCAGAGAACCCATGCCAGACCAGACCTGACCTTTGACTCGACTCAATGGTTATTAGTGCCCTTCGAGTTATCTGCCTAATTGAAGGGAACAAACACACTGTGCCCAGATCCCTGTAATGTCTTATCACTCATACATATTCAATATATTATTTTCACAAATTGGCGTTGAAAAGATAAAAAAAAAGAAAAAGAAACAAAATATTTGTAATCTTATGATTTGCCTCATCATAGACAATAACATCTTTACTATCTCACTCTCTATCTGTCTATCTATCAATCCTAACTATCTCTATCTCTCTCTAATAATCTAATAAACTAGTTAAGTCATTTAAATATTAACATAACAAGAAATTAGCTAACTTTTGTAAGCACACACAGAAAATTTGCAGACACCTTTAGTAATGTAATTAAATATTATTGCTAAGTACAAAAAGAACAAAAACACACAACACACGTTTTAGCCAATTACCATTTAGAGATCGTCGATGCAGTAGTTATTAACTGTTTTTTAATGAACTCTTGAATTGTACTACAAACTAGCGAACTATGAAATGAAATGAAAATAAACCAACAAAGAAACTGATTTCAATAAATTTTGCATCAATTGCAAACTGATGAATTAAAAACTAAATACAAAATAAGCGTTTTTATTTATAAAAAAATCAAGAACACAACAATAATCTGAAGAAACAAATCACACACAAACTTCTCCCACCACCCCTACGCCCAAAACTCTCCATCCATTTCAGATATTCTCTAAACCGAGAGACCCTTCATATAACATTGTCATTATCATTCATCCGTCGTCCATATCCTTTTCGTCCCGTATTCCCCCCCATACACATCTTCAACTTTGCAAAGGCGTATTTTGACTAATAGCAACTTTTTCTTCTTTTTTCTTTAATTGCAGGTTAATTTGTATTCCACATTTAATTATTCTTTAGTTTCTACTACTACTACATACTTATATACCTATATATATTTGTCTTATAAATCTATAGTCGTGTGCCCGAACTAAACCCTCTTTCGTTTCCACTCTGCTCTCTCTAATTCCAGTGTCAAATGGGTCATCTCATGTGCGCCGCTTGCTTCACCCACCTATTAGCGGACGGACGGTATGAAATCAAAAATTGGCGTAAATTAAACACCTTGAAAAACTATTTACAGTGATTTGACCAAACATTATAAACGATCTTATAAACTAATCGAGTTGGTTAATAACAATTTCCTTTTCTTGGCCTCTTATTTCTTCTTGCTGTGTGCAGGCTGCGTGATCAGATTGCCACTTGCCCCAATTGCCGTGTGGAAATCTCAAAGAGCACAGCTTCACGTAACCTGGCCGTAGAGAAGGCCGCCTCTGAGCTGCCCAGCGAGTGTCAGGTGAGTGAGGAAGTAGTGCCTTAACCCTTTAGAGAAACTAATTCATATTTGTCATATCATCTGCAGTTTTGCAACAAGGAGTTTCCCTACAAATCGCTGGAGCGTCATGAACAACACGAGTGCCAGGAACGACCAACGAAGTGCAAATATCATCGCATTGGGTGCCAATGGCGTGGACCCTACCATGACAGTGAGTAAAGGAGGCATCTCAATCTTCTATCTATATCTCCTTCTCTCTGTATATGAATCTTCTTCTCTTGCAGCCAACGAGCACGAGCGCAATTGTCTGCATCCTCAGAAATCTGGCTACGAGGTAATGGCCGCCTTGGAGGCACATGATGTCAAGATCAAAGAGGAAAAGAAAATGTTTAATACGCTCATCGATTTGCTTAGCTACGAAAAAATCATATTCAATGGTGAGTAGATCAAGAAGAATTGTCTAATATACTCGTACATATATCTTGTATCATATATTGTCTAATACTCTGTGTGTTCATTAGATCTTCAGATGAAGCCTTATCGCACAGATGAGTATGTGCACAAGCTGTTCTATGAGACCGCTCGCTTTTCGGCCTTCAATCAGCAGTGGGTGGTGAAGGCGCGCATCAACAACAGCCAGCGGGATCCGCATCAGTCGAACGAACGTGCCATTACCTATCAGCTCATTCTGAAGACCAAGACTAGCACACCCATGAGCATACACTTCTTCGCGCTCAAGGGACCCTTCTCCGACATGAAGGTATCGACTCAAATCTACAAGCACGAGTTTACAGAGACGGTATATATATATATCCATATACTGCAATGTATTCACAACTAATACATCATCTCTTTCTGCAGTGCACCGAGAGTGATTACTATGTGCTGCCCTTGCCTGATGGCAACGGTTCCGGTTCAAGTGAGTGCAACAGAATGCTGGCAAATAAGGGCATCAATTTTCGGTGAGTTATAGCTCCGGTCTTAATGGAGTTCTCTATTAATACTCACTCTTTCTCTCTTTGCAGTTTGTTGATGTTTCTGCTGAATAAGTAGATCCGTTCGTTATAATACAAACATGTAGTACAGATTTTGAAACTAGTTATTTAAGTTTGTTGTTTCTAACTCATAAATGTGCAAAATCTAGGCGTAGTTATTATATAAATACATATATACATATATTTTATAACTTTTAACATGTACATGTACTTTCAAAACTGACTCCTTCGGCCCCCACCCCCACGCCCAGCCTATCCTATCCCCATACAAAACAACAATCAATCACGAAAACACATTGTAACGCGGTAGGTTGTAATCGTAACCTAAATTAGTCGAGTTTTAAGCTTTATATTGCTGGCAAAAGTGAAAAAGAAAATACAAAATGAAATGGGAGAACTAAAGGAAATCGATCCCTCACATGCTTGTGAAGACTTTACGTAAACAGATGCGATATAGTTAATGTTAAGACAGACAGAAAAAAATTTCTATTTTAGTTGAGTGAGCCCTGATTACGTTTAAAGAGAAGTAACCCCTCATACACCCCATTTACGTTTATCAGACACAGCCATACGCAGACAGACGGAATATATACTTATAAATGATATGTGAGAGAGAGAGAGAGAGAAACCATATATCGTGTGTATATCATCAGAAATGCCATTTGAAGAAACTAATTAAATAACTTGCAATAATAATATTATAAACTGGAGAATAAAATATTTTTAAATGATCTCACTGGAATAAACAAATAACACACACACACACAAGCTTGTGCAATGCCTGCAGTTGAGCCATAACATTAATGCTAACATAGATATATGTATCCTGTAAAGGAAACAATAACAATATACTGTAAGAAATACATCACCAAGCTGATCCAAAACTAACAGAGATTGTAACGCCCTATGGCTATGATAAGAGAGAGAAGAAAGAAACAAGTTAAGCTGTTCTCTAGAGTTTAAAGATGATACACAAACAACAACAAGAGCAAAAGCAGTTCTATATATAAAATTGGGTTCTGTTTTAAATCCTCCCCTCAAACAACAATTTACTTTATATGCTTACGATTTACATTCTTATGTGTAATATTTATATGCATCGTTAAATGATAAATTATACAAGCTCTATATACATAATGCATACACACTTATGTATTAATAATATTTCTTAATAAATCAAATAAAAGTGCACTCTGCAGTCTTTTAATTAATTTTATTCTTTATTCGTCTTCTTCCATTGATTGGTACTTATTGCGCAGAAGACTCCCAACAACGTCGTGTGGATTCTTTTTGAAATTCTTATCCTTAATCAGTTTCTCGAAGGATTTCACTTTGTTAACAATCTCGGCGCGTTTCTTTTTGATCTTCTGCTTTGCGCTCAGTTTCTCTAGCGGCGCCAGAGCAGCCTCTTCGCCTTCTGTTTTACTGCGGGTCTTCACGAGTTTGTAGATATCTCCCAGCGAGGGCAGCGCATCACGCAGTGGATTCAGGTCTCCAATCACTTTGGTTTTCTCCCTCTCCTTGCGTGCATTGTCCTCCTTGGCCACCTTCTTTGTTTCCACAAAACGTTTCAGTAATTTTGTATGCTTCTGTGCGGATTTCTCCTTCTTTGTTTGGGTCTTCTTCGGGGTCAGCGTCTTGTGCAACAGTTGCTCCTGCCGGGCTGATTTCTTCATCTGCGCCTGCACCTCTTGTGTCTTTTGCTTGGCAGCTCCCACGGCACTCTTGGCCTTTGATCGTATGTTGCGCTTTGCCATTTGTTAATTAATTTATTACTTATTTCTTTATTGATAATTTTAAACGTTGCGCGAGCGGTGAAGTTTCTGGACGCACGTTGTTTTGTTTTCTACACCGACTGATGTTTTGTATAACACCTGGCTTATCGATATGCTGAAAGTGTTATAAGTGCTATCGAAATACAAGTCACAGCGACAACAGTGACTGCTGGCGCTAAATCAGTGACTTTTTTAAATGGAGTTATATTTAAATATAATAAAAATTATAAAATCAATTAATTAAAAAACAAGCAATGGCGCCTCAGAAACAGCAAGCTAAGAATGACTTATTAAAATAAAATTAATTTTAGGTAACGCTTTTTAAATATTGGGACTTCTTCGATAAGCCGCCAATTCTAAGTTAACAGCTGCTTAACATACGAAATTCCGCTTTTATCGATTAGTATTTATGAACACCACGATGATTTTCGATAATCATATCAGTTCTACATCGCTATTTGTTAGCTAGTTTGCGAAATAAATACGTAAATACGCATATATATGCAGAATTAAGAATTTAATGTTAAATACTGTTCGTGTGAAATTTTAAAATATAAATAGCTATGAACTCATAAGAATTAATTAAAAATAGAACGAAAACAGCATTGGATTTGAAATTACTAACATTTTAACGTAAACAAACACCAGCTATGGAAGTACAAAGTCAGCAGAATAGGGAAAATAAACAACTCAACGAATTCGAGTTCCCCCCAGTTTGGAAAGATGACTCCAAGATGAAAGTGCTGTTCTCAGCATTTCATCAGCGTCACTTTAGCCCGGAAAACTATGATAATAAAATGATGTTCTGGACCGATCTTATAAAGAAGCGCTGCCTACATTTCGGGAAAGCCAATTTCAGTCTTAGGGAACTGCAATTGCAGTTCATGAAGGGGGAACAAATACCTGCTTGTCTGGACACTGTCCTATCCCAGATGGAGCAACAAAAACAGATCCGCCTTTGCAGTGAATATGAATACGATCCATTGGACAGCTGGAGTGGCTGGCTGGTCAACAGTTTTGTAAAGCGCCCTCTATCGCGGAGTTGGCAGAAACTCAAGCACAGCATCATTACAGAGGACTTGGGAGCCCGATCCCTTGTAGAATGGATTCACTTGGAAGCCCTACAAGTGAGTAATAAATATCATACAAATAAACAAATCAATCGAACTTCTTCCCTCAGAGTATCTGCAATGAGATGGACGAGAAAGTGTTGCAGAAAAACCGTGGAAAACTGATGCACTACGATGCTTTTAAATCGGTTTGCAAGAGTTGTGACATGAATATTCATGACAAGTTTCTGCACTTGTGTCTCCTAACGCTTCAGGCACGCAAACTTGTGGTATTAGAGAACAAAGTTGAGGCACACCTTCAGAGCATCCACTTCATAAAGATCCCAGGCATGTATTTCCATCAACAAAGTCGCACAGCATATAGTAAATCTCTTCTCTGCTTCTCTGCAGCCAATGCAAATGATAATCAGATCACTGAAGCGGATCATGCAGTGCACAACCTGGAGATGACTCAGGCCAGTTTGCTAAAACAGCTGGAAGTACTCGAAGATGACATCAAAGCCAACGATGATAAGGCACGCCAGTACGTTAAGGAAAACAAAAGACAGTTGGCCAAAACATATCTTCGCAAGAGGCGCTTGTTGGAGAAGAATCATGGTGTGAATCAACATAGCAATTGTTAACCTTCTTTTAACTATGTATATTTTAATTATTGACTATTGCAGAAAGACGTAGCATTGCACTGCATAACATAGAAACACTTCTGTCCAATGTGGATGAGGCACACCACAGTGGTATCGTGCTTGATGCCTACAAAATTGGCAGTAAGACCTTACAGAAGGTTCTCAATGAATCAGGTCTTAAGTACGACAACGTCGATGAAGTGCTGGCTGATGTACGAGAAACCCTCGATCATCACAGGGAAGTTCAAGATGTAATGTCAAGCAGCAGTGCAGACGCTGCCAGTCATGATGAAGATGAGCTTGAGTTGGAGCTGCGTGATTTGATGAGTGAGACACCAGCAGCCACATCAGCACAACCAATGAATTTACTTAGTAATAACAATAAGCCTGAAATTGTAATCGATGATGAGCATTTGATCGCGATGTTGGACGAACTGGAGGTCGAAGAAGGGTCAATCTCTCAAGCCAGCCATAGAACACTCGAGTCTCTGGAATAAATTCGGAATGCTTACCATTTTGCATGTGAATTTGTTAATAATAAATTGAAAAGGTTCTAGTTTTGTACGTTGTTTGTCGTTATTCATAATGGCTTTATTCTATATCATTTTGTACAAAATGCGTCCTTATTTCAGTAGTTGTTGCTTAAAGGCTATGGCTAGACAAATGTTTCCCTAAGTTGGAATTTAAAAATATAAATATACATACACAAGTATAAGTATACACATGATTTGTTGTATCAAACAGTTCAAACAATATTTTATCTTACAAATAAATAAACGGACATACAGGCCTCACTACGTACATACTAAATATGCACATATAGTATAGATCGCACTTTAGTTAGGCATATTTGAAGCATATCAGAGAAGCAATTTAATGAACGTGTACCTATGTGTCCCTGGGATGTGCCAGCAATCGTTTGCGCAAGGGGATTGTTATGTGTGTATTTGGAAAAGAATTAAAATACTTAAAATTGTACAGATGAAACAAATCAGCACGGGCAGTATCACGATAAATCGCAATGATCTGAAACAAACAGTTGTAAAAAGATATAATCGAAGAAGGGAATATATTACTAGGGTTAAGGTTACGCTACCTTCCGTGCCCCAAGGCTGGGTGTCAGAGATTCAGATCGATGTCAGCCTCCAAATCGATGTGGTTCATTGAGTTGGCCGTGCTATTGAATATTTGATTCTCGGCCGTTGTGCCGTTGCTCTCCGCGCTTTGTCCGCTGGTGCTGGCGACCCCGTTCCGCTTGGATTTACCTAGCAGCCAGGAAGAGAGCACTTTGTCCAAATATTGTATGTTAATATTATGATGATGGATTGGACTGTGTATTGCATGACATCAAGGAATTCATAAAGAAACGCAGCTCGAATACATATCAAATACAAACCGATAAATACCCGTCTCATTGGGGATATTTCCATTATCTGGACAGTACGTATCAATCATAATGATAATAATTGAAAAATTCTAGCAATTATTAGTACTAATGTACAAGGAGGACATTTAGATTGGAGCACCGTGTGTGAAAGGCGTGTCTGTTGTGTATACGTATGTATGTGTGAACGATGAATGATGAAAGTACTTACCACCCGTAAAGCAGAGACAACCCTCATCATCACTTGGAAAATCTCGTCTGGAACTCTTCAGCTTTAGCTCCTTGTTCAGCTCATTTATGCAGCGCTGATAGTAGTCGTAGTCTTTCAGATACCATACGGGAGGCCAGCGATGCTCGCGCAAGTACTCCTGATTATCCTGATGCAGTGCTTTAAGACCCTTGAGTGAAAACTTACAGATTACGTTGTAATTGACGCACAGATACGACATACACCACTCGGCCAATTGATGGGCATTGTGCAGCTGTCGATGAATTCATGAAATCAGTTTGTCACTTAATCAGTTTATTGCATCGGCTATTTTCACCCACCTTGACTGTCTCCAGCAGCTTTAGGCAATGATCCACCGTTTCATTGGTTTCATTTTGTGAAATGATTGTGAGATCTTCGATAACGCGACACTCGATCAAGTTGATAAGGCGCGGGAGGCACAAACGGTTGGCCAATTCCAGTAAATTGAGGCATTTAACCGCTGAGATGGGCGGAATCTGATCAGTGTAGAGATAGCAAAGCAGCTTGTGGAATGTGTAGATGGTGACACCGGGGAAAACAATCTAACAAAACACCATCATCAGTTTGTATTAAAAGTTAACAATTTGTTTGTTCCTCTTACCACATTAGAGTGCGCCTCGCGAAAGTCTCCTAAAAGCATAGCGCGCATCACATCGCAGCGCCCCACCAACACAGCTCGATGGGCCTTTAAATAAAAGAGATCTCTTTTAATGAGATTACAATCTTAAGCATTTATGCTATTACAATGAATATGCCAATACAAAACATCAATTGGTTATCTCCTTAATCCTTACCTTCATTAGGCCGTCATCTAGTTCAAAGGTTACATCGGTAAAGCAACCGTCTCCAATACAGTGTCTTTCCATGCTCTCCTTTATGCGCTGTAAATATAAATTTGATGAGATAAACCTTCTGGGTTATGTCAAGCTGAAACTCACAAGACAAATATGTGGATTTGGTTCATCACTTGGACTGTCCACGACGCATTGTGGCTTGGAAAGTAACATGGTTAGTTGAGGCAGTTCTAAGAAATCGGCAGCTTCCCTTATTTCCTGGAGAAGTAAAGAATACCTTGTTAACCGATGACATTCTCAAAGATCAGAGGAATAGAATTACCTGCAGATTACTGCATTCCTTATCAATAGTGCCGGTGTAAATGAATCTAAGGCATTGATGTAGTGACTGAGGTGAAATTAGTTTGTTTAATGTGACGATTGTTTGGATAGCGCTGACGCCGCGTTGAGTTTCCATCTGCACTAGGCGTAGACTCTGCAGCACAGGATGATGCAGCTCCTTGTGCAAATCACTGGAGCGCTTGGACTCCACCAACGGCAGAGCCTGATAGCTTGATCGTCGTTTTAAGTGTTCCCACATGCTTCTAAGAGAAAGAATTGCAAATAGTGGTTATTGAGCTACAACATACAGAAGTAGTATAAGTTACCGTTGTGTGCGTGATTCGTATCGTATCAGATACTCGGTATCATCATTGAAGTCAGCTATAGTCGCCTCTCCAAACGTTGAGCTGACCATACTCGACTCACTGCTGCTGCGACCACCCATGTCACTTAGCTCCGTGTTCAGGATCCGTTGGAACGTGCTTGAGGCGGCGGCCAGCATGAATCTATGAACAGCAAACTTGGTTGTGCCCGCAACGAGAATTAGGTCGGCGTACGCTTGCGAAAGGAACATATTGTAGATGTCCTGGCGATAATGTCCAACCATGACGGTGACCTCCGGTGGTGGCGGCTTTGGTG
The DNA here is from genome assembly GCA_018903715.1 of Zaprionus davidi. Taxonomy (NCBI): domain Eukaryota; kingdom Metazoa; phylum Arthropoda; class Insecta; order Diptera; family Drosophilidae; genus Zaprionus; species Zaprionus davidi. The sequence goes on along the minus strand of JAEIGL010000009.1, from coordinate 1,240,061 downwards.
GCCGGAAAGGTGCCTGCAGCAATGGCTTTTGCACCTTTTTGAGGTTCGTCATCCAAAAGCGTTGCTGTCGCCGTGCAATCAATGCCGAACGAATGGCATTCTCAAAGACTTCGTTGACCCCAAAATATGTGAAAACGCTGGTCTCGTAATAGCTCACGCCCAGCTCCTTTGCAACAGCCCGGGCCTCATCAGGCATGACCAAATCGCTTTTCAGTGCAGCCCTGTGGATAGTAAAAGTGAAAGGGATTATACAACTATATATAAAGCTCTTGATAAAGGCTGATTTCTATGCAATACTTCATATGATTTCAATACAAAATTATTATTAATTATCTATCATTATTTTTTAGCAACGTACCTTACAAACGTCCCCTTTTCCCCAAAATAGGACAAATAGTTCTCATCGCGGTACATGTACCGCAGGTCGTTCTTGCAACCGACAAGCACGACGGGTACATCTGGACAGAAGCGACGTATCTCTGGATACCACATCATCTTGCAATTGCGTAGCGAGATCGGACTTGCTATGGAGAAACACAACAGCACGACATCAGATCTACGAGAAAGGCAGTAAATATGAATCAACGGCGAAACCCAACGAAAGAAAAGAACTAACCTGCCGTAGGCAAAGCGCCGATCCTTGTCATGATCACCGAATGTGTCCCACAGACGTAAGGAGACGTTGACTCCATCTACCACTTCCCACGATCGCTCGAGTACCTGTAAATCGAAATAAGAGCTGAGTGTGATTAAAGAATCTCTTTGTAGTTTAGTAGATTGTCACTTGCGTCTTTGTATATGCGATACTGATCGATCGCCCACACTGTCGGCACGTGCGTGGACAGCAGCTGAGACAGCGAGACATGTTTGTTGCAGGCTCTGGCACATATGAGGCGCGTCTTTCCCACAGCAGTGTCTCCAACTAAGACACATTTCACCAGCTCTTGATGTGGCTGTTCGTTGTCCATTTTCGGCAATACAACCAATACAATGAGTTCTGTAAAATGAAAACAGACGTAATTGTTGAAATCGTCGATTAAAATGGTATACAAAATATATTAAGTTCTGCTCGTTCCTTGGTTGATTCACCAATTTGTATATTACTCTGTTTATACTTCAGTTTCAGGCAGTTATACATATAATTTTTGGGGTCACATATGCAATTCTGCGGAAAATCATCTGCAAGCCATAAATAAGAACCTCATACGCATTGCGTCCTAAAATGAATAATGAAAGTAAAAGGAAAACGACAACAAAGAGAAAGACAACCCCATTGCGCTGAGCGGGAAGCTTCTTTAGAGTCTAATTGAGCTCAATTGAAACTGAAATAAAAATATCTTCAATCGTTGCAAACAAAAATCGTACTGTCCATACTCTGTAGTAAATTTATGGTACATATAAAACATAAGTTTGTTGTCTTTTTTAAGAATTTGCTATGTGCGAAAGGTATAATGATAATAAAATATATTTAACATTTGAGTATCCAAGGATTTTATAGGGTATTCAAGTGTCGACACTGTCACTAGAACCATTATTATTGTTCATATCTTTGTGTTAAACGTGCCGTTCTGTTCGTTTACCGTTTATTTTTGGATGCACTCAAGACGCACAATAGCGCGGGCACATTTCATAATTATCCGTACTTGTTTCAGCTATGGGAAAGTGAACCATTCATAATGTCTGCACATTGTCAGTTGTCAAGGAACGCATGTACATGAGAAGTTTGCAGGTTCATCAGAAGTGTATTAGTAGTAGAAGTAGAGTATATGTTTGTAGTACAGTAATCTACAAATAAGTCTATAAAATACATCGTATTCAAGAATAATTAACGTGAATATGTAAAACCTATCTTGGTATTATTCTCAATAGATTATGAATGTATTGTATTTAATATTGTAAATGCTTTCTAATTCCTTTGTAATTCCTTTTTACGTTTATTGTTAATACAGTGAAGTGAATTAAAGAGTTGACAATTATAGTAATGAGTTCATTTTAAGACATGACCGGCACCTAAGATGCCCCATTGCCGAGCTTATTGATTTTCTCATTCCATTAAAGAGAGCGGTGTCGTCTCCAGGCCTCCTCTGACTCTCAGGCTCAGGTCAAATCGACCGCGTCAGCGAAATTTTTAAATAAAGCATCGAGTTTTTCCATGCTCACATTGGATGAGTAACTCAGGTTTTCCAATATTAATATTAGAAAATAGTACATTATGCTAACAATACTTTACACAAATTAATTTTAAATAAATCAATTACATTCACTTACACTTTTTACAGACTGTGAGAGTATTTATGAGACTCTAATATATAATTCACATATTTAATTCACGCTAATTTTGATTGATATATAATTTCCTACATATCTACATGAATATGCGACAACGAGAAATATAAATTTGTACCTTTTCAATTGCTTTTTTATTTGTGTTTTGCGTGCTGTTTGCTCTCCCAGTTCTTTATTTGCGTGTTGCACTTATCACTCACGCACACACACAGACGCAGGCAGTAACAGACAGAATTTACAACAATTTGCAATTTTCATTTGCACCAATACAAATACAAAAAAAATCACACGAACTGCGTACGTTTTTTACATTTCTCTCTGCTCTGCGAATGCGTTTTATCCGACTTGCTTGTTTTTCAACTTTTCACATCACACTGAAGTGTGCATATTAAAGATTTAAATTGTTAAATAATAAAATGCAGTTGTTGCACTTTCCGAGTTCGCTTGTGTTCATCGCTTGCACCGATAAATATCTATCGATGAACACAACAGCTGAGTTGTAAGCGCCATCTGCCGGAATGCCAAGCAATACAAAATCATATGGTGTGAACTATTTACGTCCAGCTGGTGGCGAGTGGAGTTCACTATTCCCGCTAGAAAACACATAGTTGCAGCACTAAGCAGCGATGCTTAGTGGTTGAAGCAATTGCGCGCCATCGATTCTCTTTTTTCCGATAAGTGCCAACTAATGTTATCAGACATTTACAGTAAAATGTAATCCCTCTATCCGCAGAGAGGGTGGTGTTTTTCCAATGCTCTTACAAACATGTGAGAAACTGAAAAATACGTTCAAAACTTTAGGGCCTTCTCCAGGGCACTACACAAGCGGACAGAATGTTGTAACTTCTAAAATATGGATGAATGAATTTGAAATAAACTTATGGACAGTTCAGATAAACCTTTGTGCCAAATTTTGTGCTCTTTGAATATCTAAGATCTTGACGTTCAATCAGATAGACAGACAGGGCTCAATTGCCTCGGCTAGTGATTCTGAGCAAGAATATATACTTTGGTCTCCCATGCCTCCTTCTGCTTGTTACATAAGTACATTTGCACATAAGTACATTTTGCTCTTTATTGACCATTTTCAATGGGCGAAGGGTATAAAAATACCAATATGCTGCCGTGCACTTCGCCGTGAACACTTTGCAAACGAAAAATTGACAATATTAGATGATGAATCACATTTTCGCAGATCGAATTGTCAGCAATGCTTTTCGAAATTTTTTTTAATTTATTAAACTTAAACTTATATACTTAAAATTCTTATTTATTTATTAATAATATATATATACATACATATTTACATTTTGCCTACCTAACCGAAGTAGTAATTACAAACATCCTGACACTTTATAACCCTAATACTACCTACGAAACCATTTAACTAATCAAAACTTTTCTCATCTATACTATCCTGGAGGCTGAGTGAAATATCATTGTGATGGCTAAGTACTACTTCAAATGTCCTATATTTTCATTACTAATATTTCAAAACACCCAATCAATTTGAGTATCCATACTAGTTGTGGACGTTTTCAAATCTAACAAACTCTTAAATCCTTTGCTAATCAGAGAATTGCATATGCTCCTACACCCATTAAAGGTTAAATTAAAATCTCCTAACACAATCAACCTATCACCTAATTCACCTAATAGAGTAAATTGCCGAAATAAATCCTGAAATTCGGTTTTAAATAAAGAAGAGAATAGTCTGGAATTTTATATACTACTAGGAAACTTGTGGCGTTGTACCTAAAAATGCCAAACTCAAACACAAGCGAGCCAATTGTTTTTCTACCGCTAAAAGTATGGTAAACTCTACGTACAAGCTCATTCTTTACGTATACTAGAAGACCAGTCAACGGTCTTATAGATTCGAGTTGCACAGCAATTGTGAACCCAGGTATCTCAACATTTTCGTTTGAAATGGAAGACTCCACGAAGCATAATATTGATGAATGAACCTATCAACCTATCTTCGAGATGCAAATTCAGGCTCTGAGTATTATGGAAAAAAATATTGAGGGCAGAACCTATCAACCTATCTTCGAGATGCAAATTCAGGCTCTGAGTATTATGGAAAAAAATATTGAGGGCAGAACTGTTTACTAAATAATCGTAATGAGTACGTAGTAATTTTTCATTCCACAATTTCTCTAATTGAGCTTTTACTTTATCGTTACTTTGAGGCGGCTTAGGAGGAACAAAGTTCCCAATAATGAACAATCCTAAAGCAGTAGTTGCTCTTCTGCAAGCTACGTATAATGCAGCATGTTGTATTCTGGAATTAGCATAAACTACCACGCAATGCCTCCGCCCCTTTGTGTCACTTAAAATAATCACCTAATATTTCATGAAATATTACATACATCCTTTCTAAAGTTCAGACTGAAAATTTAGTCGTGGAAAAATTCAACTTTAAATTTCCCAGAGAAATATTTTCTTTTAAAATTAGTATTTCGGCTGAGCACTAAATTCTAACCTCTTTGTTGCCTATCAAAATGTTCGAGGCCTAAATACTAAACTTTCCAAACTGTTTACTGATAGTATATCTTTTGTCTATCATATTTTAATATTTACTGAGACTTGGTTAAAACCTGATATTGTAAATAGTGAAATCTTTTCTAATAAGTATACTTCTTTCAGATGTGACTGTTTGTCACGATCTGGAGGAGGGGTTCTTATTGCCGTTGACTCAAATCTGTCTTCTAATATTGTTTCAATAGACTGTCTGCCCAATTTAGAATTCGTGTGCGTTAAAATAACCTTAAATCATTTTTCAGTTTATATAACTTGCTCTTACTTTCCTCCTTCCTCAGAATCTTCTTTGTATCTAGAACACCTTTCTTGCATTAAATCTATAGAATCATAACTTTCGGATAGAGATTACCTATTCGTTTTTGATGATTTAAATTTACATCAAATAAATCTCTGAATTATCCTTGTTTCAAATTAACAATTTCATAACCATAAAGGCAAAATTCTTGATTTAATTTTCACTCCTGATACTCACATTAATAACATTTCAAGAACTAATCCCTTAGTCTTTCCTGAAGATCCTTATCATCCTACTTTAGAACTTGTTTAAGAACTGCCGTCCCCCGCGCAAACTGAAATTGTTAAGTGTGTTTCGAAGTCACGTTGCTTACGCAAAACTGACTTTGTGAGGCTTAATAATCTAATTTTAGAACACGATTGGTATTGTTTTTATGCATGCTCGAACTTAGTTACTTGTACTTCATATTTTTATAATACCTGAAGAAATTTTTCGTCGAGTGTGTTCCACATGTATATCCAGCCAAGACTTAAAGTCTTCCATGGTTTACACGTGAATTACTCAAGGTGAAAAACTTAAAATCTCTGTATTATACAAAATTTAAAAATACAGGAAATCCTTCCGATTTTTTCGTAATATTGTTACAAAGGCTAACTTTATTGCTCTTAATAATAAAAGTTATAATGACTATATACATCGCTGTCGTCTTCAATTTGCACGTGATCCTAAGCAGTTTTATAACTTTGTTAACTTGAAACTTAGATCTAATGAATTATGAAAATAATGAAGCAACTAATGATCAGGCCGCTGCTGATCTTTTTGCGAATTTTTTTCAATCAACCTATTCATCTAATACCTGTGATTCTAATCTTTCTATTTCTTGCCCTAGTATCGATGAAAATTCTCTTCTGACCTGCACTTGGTTAAACCCATTAGCTCATCTGGCCCTGACAGAGTACCAGGATGCGTTCTTAGATATTGTGCCTTTTCCTTATATGACCCATTTTTAAGTTATTCAAATTATCCTTAGCTACTTGTAATTTTCCGTCAGTCTGGAAAGAATCATATTCCATCCCTCTTTACAAAAATGGGTCTAAGTCGGAAGTGAAGAATTACAGGTGTATTTCTAAATTATCCTCTATTCCTAAATTATTTGAAAAACTTGTTACTGCCCAGCTAACCCACATGTGGAGGTCCGTTGTTTCACCATGCCAACATGGTTTCATGAAATCCAGATCCTCCACAACTAATCTTCTGGAATTCTTATCTCTTGTTATAAAAGGGTTTCAGAAGAAGATGTAAACTGATGTCATTTACACTGGTTTTAGTAAGGCTTTTGATTCTGTAAACCATTCACTTCTGATTCATAAGTTGGATCTTATTGGGTTTCCTTAAAAATTACTGCTTTGGATTTCAAGTTATTTAAAAAATAGGTCCCAAAGATTTCTTTTCAAACATTCTGTATCGAAGCCAATCTTTGTTACCTCAGGTGTTCTTCAGGGTAGTTATCTGGGTCCTTTACTCTTTAACCTCTTTATTAACGATCTTCCCTCTATTTTAAAATTCTCTAACATTTATATGTATGCTGACGATGTGAAACTTTGCTTTACTCAGTGCAATTGAGTTAAATTTGAAAATATTAAATATATCTACCTCATTATTACTGCTAAACAGATGCATTGCATCATCGGGCAGTGCCGATGGTTGGCATATTCGTGAACGGACAAGGAAAATATCATCGGCTGTCATACAACCCGATGCAATATTATTTAAAGCAGAATCAAAAACTTGATCAGCCCGGACAATGATTGAAAAATTGCTGAAATAAGTCGGCTCTTTCCGACTATTGCACCGCCTACAACAAATTCATGATAGACTGAATCGTTTTTGGCATTGTGCAAGACATGGGTGAAATATAGCTTTTGCTTCAAATTAAGGGATCTAACTATATTAGCTAAGCTCTCTTGTGAAACTAAAGGTGGAAGCTTGATTAAACGGACATTACTATCTTCCTCATCGACATTTAATACATTTAGTTGTGGATCTATTTCAGGCAAAACTCTGAAGCCATCATGTACTAATTCTAGTTCTGCTACCTGATTTTTCCTTTTCAGTTTCTTCTTCAGCTTCTTCATTATATTTCTTGCGATTGTTCTCTACTAAATCCTGATTCTGCCTACAGAACAATTCACAGTAATGTATGACTAAAGCTGAATGCTTATCTCGCCATGGGGCGTAAAGCATTTTCAGCTCTCTGAAATAGTCACTATTTTCTGTATTGACATTAAATTTCGTATACCTAATAATACACGATGTGAGTCTCTTTCTGATGAAGCCACTATAATCGCGGAGAGCGAAAGCTACTGATTCGGTAACCCTGGACACATCGTCGTCAATTTCATCCGTACTCATTGACGACTTCCACATTCCGATTTGCTATATCTATAAAAAGCTGCAAAATCGGCTAGGCATAGGCTCTCTAGAGCGTCTGTGCGCTGAATATAGTGATCTAGAAGGCCTAGGTGAAAAATCTCCCTAGAGTCCTCGGGTAGATTTTGAAGTTGCTGTCTAGATCTCAGCATTCTGACCCGTTTTTCTGGAACATACCAAATGCATACCTAAACAGCAGTAGACGGCTTCCTGAGCGGATATCTCAGTGACAGAAATAAATTTGCTGCCTAAATGTTGTAACTTTTGCTTAATACTTGTAGTTACATTATTATTATCCTTTATCTTCTAATGGGAGAAGTATTTTTGTTTGAGGCATAGGTGGGTATGAAATACAGAATCTACAAATTTGTTTTGATCTAATTTCTCGCCTGCAAGAGTGCCCGTGACTATGAAGTTGATACTCCAAATATGGAGCAACGTCCGGTCAACTAGAATCAGTTGTGATAAACTGATCAATAAAGGACTTGACAGGCTCATTCTTTAAATCGAGCTTGGAGGCATCTTTCAGCCAGAACATGACCTGTCTATATCGAAAATCGAAGTATGTAGCACAGGTCACTGGGTCTGCTCTAAAGAGACGAGCTTTCTCGAGCTACCTCTTCTTCTATACTACTATGCTCATTAGGTTGAACAGCTCACTCTAACTTTTGTGACACAATGTGCCTGTCGTCTTCCGACGCAACGAAAGGTACAGTCTCAGCAGAGTAAAAAGACAACCACTGTTCATTGACAGCTACTTGGTGCTTCTTATAGAGCTCTGAGTTGACTAAATACCGAATTGCATCAGCAACTTTGCACTATAATATATATCTGAAATGCCAAAAAAAGGTAAGCATATAAAGTGACGCGTTTTCTATGTAAATCTGATGCAAAAGTTTGCGTCACATATATGCGAAGAATTTAACATAGATCGGTCTAAGTGTACAACACTGACCACAGATAACGCAAATAACATAAAAGCCGCATCAAGAGATTTTCTTGGAAGTGGGAATCATATTCCTTACTTTGCTCATATAATCAACTTACTGGTTGATGACACGGTGAAGGAGATTTCATCATTTACAAATATTTTAGACAAAGTAAAGAGGATTGTAATGCATTTCAAACACGGCACTTCGTTAATGGACCAGTTGCGAAAAGCCCAGGCCGACGAGGGAATTCCGGAAGGTTGCGTTAAGACCTTGCAGCAAAATTTTAGCACGCGTTGGAACTCATGTCTTTATATGCTTGAATCCTTCTTAGGTCTTGCCAATAAAGTGGCAATCATTCTTATAAAGAGATTCGAAAAATCGAAAGGATTGCCAGAAATACTCTCTACTAATGAGCTAAATGTATGCAAAGATTTTTGTACTCTTTTGAGCCCATTTAAAGAAGCGACAGAACAAATAAGCGGTGAAACTTAAGTTACCGTCAGCATGGTGATCCCATTAATTTCACATTTAAAACAAAAAATGTTAAATGCCAAAGAAATTTCTGATGAGGCGATCGTAACTTAAGAGTCGCTTCGAAAACTAATGGAGAAAAGATTCAAGCCACTTGAAGGAAATATAATATAAGTTAAGTCCTCCTTTCTTGATCCAAGGTTTAAAAAATTTATATTTCGTGCAAGGGACAGTAAATGATATTTTAAAAGAATTGGTTCCATATAAGCAAGAAACACGGGTGTGTCAAAAAATTAAGAATTGTTTTTATAAATTAACTTTAATGACTGGCACTAACGGGAATGTTGTAATATTTTAATTCTTCCTTAAAATATAAAACTAATTAATTTTTGGTTTTTAATATTTCCACCTTTCAGATGACGAAAACATGGATATCTCAGGTGACTTCTTCAAAGCCCATAATAAGTCCATATTAAAAATAGCGAACTTACCTTATATCTAAGCTTGCCGCAATCTACATGTGAGACCGATCCCTTATCGTTCTGGAACTCAAATAAGGCTTCTATGCCAGAATTGTCAAAGGTCGCCGCAAAGTATCTGATTTCTCCAGGAAGTTCGTTACCTAAGGAGCGACTTGCTTCGTCAATCAAATGTGTTGTATGTGCAATGTGTATTTTTAAAATCATTAAAATCCAAGTATTGGAATATTAACTAAGTTTGAAATGAAATTTAAAATATTTTTATTATGTGTAAATTACACATATAATGCTTCTATTTTGATCTTATTAATATTAATTAGAATAAGTTTAAATTAAATTAAAAATAAATTTAATTTGTTATTTACAAATATATGTACATACATCTTTTTATCGTGGGACGGATATATTTTTGTTGGAATTAAAGAAAAATTTAAAAATATCGGAAATATCTGATATATCAAATTGATATTTGTTTAATATATTTAATATTGAGGCTGGAGTCCCTCAAGGCAGCGTTCTTGGGCCTACCTTATACCTCATCTATACAGGCGACATCCCTACAAATAGTCGCTTAATATTTTCCGACTCCACATTTGCCGACGATACAGTTATCCTTAGCCTTTGAAGGTCCCCAATCCAAGCTACAGCACAATGCACTACGCATTGCACCTCATAGACGTTGAGAAGTGGCTCTCTGACTGCCGAATAAAAGTAAACGAGTAGAAATGCAAGCAAGTGACGTTTACGCTAAACAGACAAGATTGCCCACCACTCTTGTTGAACAACATACCACTTCCGAAAGCAGATGCGTACCTTGGTGTACACCATGACTAAAGACTCATATGGCGCAGGCACATTGAAGCCAAAGAAACTCAACTTAAACTCAAAGCCAACAACTTACACTGGCTCATCAACTCTGGTTCTCCGCTCAGCCTAGATCACAAGGTCCTTACTCTACAATTCTATATTGAAACCTATCTGGACCTATGGCTCACTGTTATGGGGCAATGCCAGCAACAGCAATATTGACATCATACAGCGAACATAATCAAAGATTCTGAGAACCATCACTGGGACACCGTGGTACAAAGTGACTTAAATATCCCACCAGGAAAAATACCATAGCAAGCTTTACTCGCACGCCAACCACCTAGTGAGAGGTCTAACCCAGCTCAGCAGTCGTTCCCGTCTCCGACGAAAGAACCTACCAACCCAGCGAAGAAATTTTTAGGGCCGTCTAATCATAGAACAGTTAGAACGAGAGGAACAGTCGCGCAAAACGCGACAGTGGGATACCCTTCGACCTATGTTCCCGTGTAGTTTAATTTCTTAAATTCATACACATATGCATATGCACATGCTTTGAAATTAATCCCCATAGATGGCGTTCGAGCTTCGCGCTCGGCCGCCGCCCTTGTTAGCTGACAGAAGCACTTGGTTTTATGCTCATACTTTCTTAAATAACTTCTGTGTTTATTGTTCGATTGGATTGTGATTTTGACACTACGTAGATATTTTATTCAGCTTAGTATATGTTAAAGTCAGAAAGTTGTATCTTTTATACAACGCTTACAAATTAAGTTCAAAAATTAAATTATTGATTTGTGGGGCCGGTGGGCGTGGCACCTGACATTTGAAATAAACTTGATCTGCTTATAGTACACAGGAGTCTTCCTGCCAAATTTGGTAACTCTAGCTTTTATAATAGCTGAGATCTGTGCGTTCACACAGACAGACGGACAGACGGACAGACAGACAGACATGGCTCAATCGACTCGGCTTGTGATCCTGAGCAAGTATATATATACTTTATGGGGTCTCCCACGCCTCCTTCTGCCTGTTACATACATTTGCACAAAGTTAGTATACCCTTTTTTGACCATTTTCAATGGTCGAAGGGTATAAAAATAATACACTGTTCAGAAAAAACTTGTTATAGTAATATTAAGCGACTGAACAATTCTGGACAAATTTTCAACCGATATTAGTGGCGGAAGTTTAACTACGCGAATAGTTTCTTCTGAATCAAGATTTTGATCACCATTGCCATTCACATTTAAAACATTTAGTTGAGAACTTATTTCTGGTAAACCTAACACTCTGAACTCATCATCTTCCTGACCTGCTTCACCTGTCCTATCCTCAATGTTGGTTTCCATTTCCATGGCCCTCCTAAGCGCGTCTTTTAAATCTTCTAATATATTATATTTCTTAAAATTATTCCTAAATACACCCTCGCAATTTCGTACAAATCACCCTCGCAATTTCTGTCAACATTTGTCTGGTAGTGGACATTTGTGAATCATCTAGGTTAGACGCTAATTTATCTAACGAAGATGACATGAAACGGAAAGAATCTAGAAAACGAATCTCTAAATTCTTTCCATCGGACAATGGAAGAAATTTTGATACTGAAATATATTGTTCCTTATTGAGGGGCACTAGGCTAAGTTGTCCAGGTATGATTGTCACTTGTTTATAACAATTGAGTTTGAGGTTTCAAAAATGTAGACTTTATTTTCTTCTTCTTACGTGGTAATACTTAAACTAAATAATAATAAAAGAGAATAAATAAAGATGAATTTGTGGGCTCAGAATATGAGTCCTCACACCCTCCATACTTTAATGGCGCAGGATCGAAATTAATCCCCCTCGGCCGATAACCACTCGGAACGCGATGCCTTCGACTCGTAGCGTGAATCGGTGGCGTCGGGTGGTGTCGTGGTGCTGCCGATACTGGATCTGATCCTCCAGTAACGCAGGGATGCGTCGCCCTTGCGTATGCACTCGCCACGACCGCGGCGCTTCCACCCAATCTTCTCCGGGCACGAAGAGGTTGCGCGCGATATCTTCTACATCGATGGAGGGGCCCAGCATCTTTTCCATCTCCTGCATACTGAAATGCAGGGTCTCTTCCCAGCCCTCCACTGGCTCTGGCAGTGTCTGGCACTCCAGAAACTCCTGGGTACAGGTATCCGCTGCCATTCCTGGGTCAGTCCACTTTAGGGCTCTGCCTGGGCGGGTGGATGAGATCCCATCTTCGTCAGCCACGACTGCTCTTGCCAGTGAGATGGCCGAGGGTGTGTGCGTGGTAGAGGAGATCTCCGGGACTGATACCGGGTAGGCGCCGGGGAAGTTGACGGTGCTGTTCCTGCCTCCTCTGTTTAAACCCATTTCTTGATGTTGTTGCTGCTGTTGTTGTTGTTGTTGTTGCTGTTGTTGTTGCTGATTTTGTTGTAGTTGGTGATATTGTTGTTGTAGTTGCAGATATTGTTGTTGCTGCTGTTGTAGTTGTTGCTGCTGTTGTGGTGTTAGTTGCTGATATTGTTGTTGCTGCTGTTGTTGTTGTTGCTGCTGTTGTAGTTGCTGATATTGTTGTTGGAGTTGTTGATATTGTTGTTGCTGCTGTTGTTGTTGTTGCTGCTGCTGTTGTAGTTGCTGATATTGTTGTTGGAGTTGTTGATATTGTTGTTGCTGCTGTTGTAGTTGCTGTTTTTGCTGTAGTTGCTGCTGTTGATGTTGTCGTAGTTGCTGTTGTTGTTGTTGCTGAAATGCAAGCTGCTGTTGTTCCATGGCTGCAGCGATTTCATTTAAACCCTTGGTGGAATATACTCCGTTTAAAGTCATTTTTGCACTTATAATGTTTTGTTTTGTTTTCACTTTTTCTATTTTTTTTCGCTGATGTAGCAAACGCACTCTACTCAGTTTCAGGTATTTTTTTATACTAACAAAAATTTGGTCACCGATCGCCTTAATATTGGGGCAACGAGCCATGCTAGAAGATGAGTATACTATGCCCACCCATCTTAATTCACAAGAATTGTATAACAGTGAATAGAAGGACGACAGGTTACAATGTTTTTGTTTACACAATTAGTATGCTTGAGGACACCCTTATCATAAATCATAACAATATCGGGTCTCCCGGAGTGTCAAATATCACGGTTAACAACGCACAAAAGGAACAATGCACACATTAACTTGTTGAACAATGGTCTCCCGCACTGTCAAATATCAATAAGATATCTTGAGTCACACGCTTCTATGCACTGGCGCCTGCGTACACACATTCACCCTCTAACACCTGCACATACAAACACGATCATACATGTTCAGTTTCCCACGCACACGCACACACACCCTCAAACACATTAACTTGTTGAACTAGGGTCTCCCGGACTGTCAAATATCAATAAGATATCTTGAGTCACACGCTTCTGTGCACTGGCGCCTGCGTACACACATACACATAGCTAAGGAAGGTAAGTAACTTAAGTCTTCAAGTATAAGAAGGAAGTCTTGAGTTAACATCGTAGTTGAGCCCTCGTTATCATAGATCAATGAGCTATACCTAGATTTATACCTAGATGTCTCTCTGAATGTCCTCATCTTTTTTTTAAACAAGAGGGAACTTTTCTTTCTCAATATTTATTCTTTACTGAACAGTTGATCGTCGTCTTTGTATGCCATTTGCGACGTTGCTTATTTTCAATCAAATCGTCATTTTGCGGTGTTGGCTATTTTCATTTCGCAGCCCGTGGCCGATTTTGGGCTGTTGGGCTGGGTTTTGATTTCGGCTGCGAAGTTTCTTGTTTCCCTTTCGATAGGACACTTATGGTTTGCAAGGCAAGCCAGGCACTTGTATTGCAAAATTTGCGTAAGGGCATTTAGCTTGCGAATTTCATGAAATTCTTTAGCTAGGGCTTCTTGTTTATGATTTTAATGAAATTGTTAATAAATTGTTATTATTTAAGCGAATGGAACTTCCATTCGAGGCATAAATCAGACTTGCACGAAATCAAATGAACAATCGCGCAGAAAAATCAGCAGGGCGCAGCAACAAATTCTTTTGCTTAAAGCTCTTTTTGCCTAATGTTACATCTATAGCTTATTTATCTAGAATGAGGTTCCATCTTTATGGCGCACAGTGATAGAAATTACCGATTTAGGTGGAATCCATTCAAATTTCAACGCAAAAAGCACTAAAGCTACAGTCGACTGTGATATACCCGCTAAATACCTGGCCAAAACGATTTCTTCGACCGCTGTGGGTTCTGCAATGAAGAGTTCCTAGACATCCAACAAGCCTTTGACAGAGTCTGGCATCAGCGGCTACTAGAAAAAGCCAAGTTGGCGCTACCAGCCAATCACTCGCTCATTTCTAGACTAGAGAAAATTTGAAATCCATTACCAGGGCTTATTATCTCCCAGTCGTCCAATCAAAGAACCTGTCGTAGTAGTTTATAAGTCCCGAAAATGCACAAACTTCTTTCTTACTATTTGGCCTCTTCATATTGTATTGCATTGACCTTGCTCCGTATTCGATGAATGCCTTCTTTATTTACAAAGTAGCCCCGTTAACTCGCATATTGTATTGGTCTAAACGTTGGAATACATTCTTCAGTCTCTTCATGTGCATCTTGTCATTCTCTGCTGTGACCTTGATGTCATCCAAGAATACGGAAACGCCTGGGATATTTACAAATATCTGCTCCATTAATCTTTGCCACTTCGCCGGTGCGCGGTGGCAATGCCGAACATCAATCGCGTTGGCTGGTAAAGTCCCTTAAGTGCGTTTAACGTCATAAGATGTCTATCTGCTGGATGGGCTTCTAGCTGCAAATACGTACTAGACAGATCAATTTTCGAGAACTCCAGCTGAACAATTCTTCGATTGTAGGTATGGGATGCTAATCTACCAATAACTATGGATTTAATCTAATAATCCCCACAGATACATACAGCTCCATTTTGCTTACGCACCACAACAATTGGAGTAGCCCACTCGCATTGGTCTACTTTTTCCAGCAATCCCGCATCAACTGGTTCATCCAATTCCATTTCTACTGCCTCCAACAATGGAAATGCTACACGCCATGCCTTAAAAAACTTTGGTTTGGCTGTAGGCTTCAGATACACAATTGGTAGCACGCAAACTATTTTCCCTGCTGAATCAGAAAATACACGTGGAAACTCCTTTCGCAGCATACCATCAAAATCTGTTGATGTAACTGCATGTTCCGCAACCATTCTCGGCCTAATAGCGGCTGCCGGCTGGAACGCACAATATACAGCTTTGCATCTACTATACTCTTCTTGGATTATTACCTTTACAATCCAACGATTTTCCGCAATAGGTAATCAATTCCGTGTCCGATTTCTATACTTTTGCCTTTGGAAACCACTTCTTGCCAGCCTGCAAGTTTATAATCGATACCGGCGAGCCTGTGTCAATCTCAAATTTGAGAATCTTATTATTTACAATGCAATATTAAAGTTGTTTATTATTAACAATTCCTCCTGGTCAATACTTTGATCAGTATCTGACTGATTTCATTTACTTGGTTGTTTCCTTTGAAACATACCTTCCTCAAATGCTTCCGCAGCTATGACATTTTGTGTCGTTGTACTTGCAATCATTCGCCATATGCGCAACTTAGCCACATCTATAACATTGCTTCACTCTTGCGCTTTTCTTGTTCTCCGCTTTTGTGTTCATTATGTTAATGCACTTTGTTCTTGCTATGTTTATGTATCTCTTATCCACCTTTTTCAGCCGTTTCGAATACTTCTGCCATATTTACCGCTTCTTCCAATGTTTGTCTTCTTTTCCAGCATCCAACTTTGCAAGCGTTGATTTTCCAATCCTGCACCATTTAAATATTCGCCAAAATTGCAATCCGCCGACATGCGACCTAAAGCCACTAAAAATTCAGCACTGGCTTTAGCTTCTTTCTGCTTTCCCATGTTGAATCTGTAATTTTGCAGAATTTCGTTGGCGTTGGATAATAATGCTCTGCTAACAAATTCGTAATGCCCCTGAAGTCCAATTTCTCGGAAGTCCGTGTCGCTCCCAGGTAATGCAACAACACTTTTGTTTTTTTTCGCTTGATCGTATCCATATAATTCATCCTCGTCTCCAAACATTTCACCCAACGTCCAAACGTTGTAATTTTAGGATCGAACGCATCATCATTAAAACAAGTTGTACTGGTGGTCATCATGATCCTGCTGTTCTAAATACTTTAATAAAGCAGAACTTGATAAATAATAGCCGTTTGTACTGTAGAAAACGCGCTGTCTGTTTGGTTTTATCCTCGTCTCCAATTTATTAAATATAAAACCTGTTTACGTTTAGTGTAACATCAAATTATATCATAGATGGAGAAATTGTACACACATTCTTTCATTCTTGTAGTACTTTCCTTACTCAGCTTTTCAGTGCTGCAACTTATAATATATTGCATTACATTTGTGAACTTATCGATGACTATCGTAGCTAGGATAAAACAGCTATATTTGCTGATGATGTCTGCATCCTATACTCTACAACCAGTGAATATAATGGAATACAAGAGTACCTCCAATAATTTGAACGCTGGGCCCGAAAGTGGAACATTGGCATTAATGCACAAAAAAGTGTTAACGTTACGAAACGCCGTAGTACGACACCAGATGTGTTCATAAATGGCGTCTCCATTGAGCTTCAGCGACCATATAGCCAACACAGTCCCTGTGTGCAATGCTAAGAGGAGCAGGTTGTATTGGCTGCTCAATAGGAGGAGCAAGTTGGCACTTCGGTGCAAGCGGATTATATACATACATAAATATAGTATTTATATGCTATCAAATTATTCTCGACAGATGGAGCGCGCGGTTTTCTTGACAATCACAAAAAGTTACTGTTGTGTTTATTGTTCGATCGGCTTGAAATTTGAATGGAGTTTCTTCAATATAATTGTTAGCTCTTAGAAATATTTAAGAATCCTTATCCTTTCTATTTAAACCAAAAACCGTCATATGACAAATAATTTGTATGGCAACTACTCGTTATAGTTGTCCGAAAATATATATGCTTAGTATCACGTTGATATCTCACTAATGAAAGTGAATATTGGATTGTTCCTCACGACCACACCATTGCTTAGGCCACAATCCAGCATTTTTATGGATATGTGGATTCCTTAAAAATGTAATTTCTCAAAACACCTCAAAAGGCGTACTTTAGGACTGGATGATCTGATTAAGGAATAGATGACTATACAATATGTATATAGAGACTCGCTGAACAAATTTTAACAATTTTTTTAGCTATTTTCTAAGTTGAAATTTTTTTCCTAAAACTTCATGTAAATACCACACTCTCTTAATGTTCAAATTATTATAAATACACGCACTAAATAATCAAAGTATTTATAATGACCCTAAAAATGAATATCCATTTCAATTTTGAACGTTTTACATTGGCTCTTTGAAAAGTGAGGAATTTAAAGTTCGGCTTCAAAATTGAGCGCAATGAGGCCAAGTTCTGTGCGTTTGTAAAAGCTGAATTTAACAGCTGATATTTTAAGATTGGACTGTGAAGTTAACATTTGCATAGTTTGATCTATTAATACTACTATTAATACTAAAATTCTGTAAATTTGCATACATATAAAAAACACATTTATGTAAAAAAAAAGCCAAACTAGGTTGAAGGGTATCCTACAGTGTAGTGCGGTCGACTGTTTCTCTTGTTAATTATTTAATTAAAAACTAATAATAAATGTATGTGATTCATTTGGTTAATTATTTATTTCTTCGCTATCGTCATTTGCCTTTCCCTTTGGACATGCCCTTTAGCTGTGTCTGTTCAATTTTAGATTTAGCGTTACATATCTTGAGTATGCAGCTCACGCTTTATCAACAAGCGAATTAAAAATCTTTATGAGCAGAGTTCGCTCTAACATGGAACCTAAGCAGAGACGCATCCAACTTCATGAATTATGCATGTACTTGTGAGTTGTTTACTCCCCTCTCTCTAATCCCTGACTGGATACGTGTTATCACAAGTTCCCCCCGTTATCGGAGCAACACTTGCGGGTGTCACTTGCGAATTCCTCAGCTTTTGCAATTGCGTAAGTTTGCCTGACCGAGACAACGCGTCGTATGTGTAAGGTGGGCATCTATGTATTTTATTCCATTTCGTCCGAGCTTAGCTCGCATTCCAAATCAAAGCGAATCGCGGTCTGCTAAATGCGCCAATTTCAAGTTCAAATCACAAAGCGAATCAATCGATCGTTTGCACATCACTCATACGCAGCATAGGCGACACCGTTGCTGACCTTCCGACAATTACGAGAAAATGTTGCATGCCGCCAATTACGGCACAGCGTCTCTGGCGTATTTTTGGCAATTGAAATGCGCGTGCCACACGCCGCTTAGCGGCAACAAAAATAACACATATGTAAAGAAAGCCGCTACGCTCAGAGCTCGACGTGGAGATACCCTGGAAACGTTTATAAGTCCATCTGAAAGAGAGGACTACTAGATATACTATGTTTATACTGTACATACTTATGTAGACATTAATGACTATCAAATACCCTTTAAATAATATTAAAGTCGTTGCAACTGCTTTGGTTTATCATAAATGTTACCTTTCTTTTTGCTGCAAATCGATACTCCCTACACTCTGGATTTTCTACAGGGTATGCAAAGTGTTAAGCAGTGCAATTTGTTAGCGAGTGCATCACCAGATGCGATACGCACTCGCATGCCTTAAATTGTAGAACTGGGCCAAGCAACGCATCCCTAAACAGGGTGTCCATCCGAGCGGGTCATCGGATCGGTCAGCCCACGTTGACATTGACACTGATCGCATTGCGCTGTACGCGTGTGTGTGTGTGCGCTGTTTAGTCGTGCTCCCCCGTGTGTGTATAAAAATGCGGAGCATGCATTGAGCTTCGTCACACGGCGAGACGAGTTCGACGACAACGTGCGCACACACGTAGCAGACTGAGAGACGTGGAGTGGAGCAACAGCAACAACGAGTGGCAGGAACCGAGTGAGGCAACCGAGGAAGGCAACTGAGGAAGGCAACTGAGGAAGACAAGTGAGGAAGGCAAGAAAGGAAGGAGAGAAGGGGAAGGCAACCGAGGAAGTCTAGCGAGGATCTGCAGCTGTCGACGAAGCCGAAGATGATGTGCCGTGTGCTGCTCGTGCTACTGGCGCTGGTGGGCGCTGGCCAAGCAGCGACACATGTCAACATATCCATAGCCCAGCAGCCTGCAACCAATCCGGCGGATGTTAGCTTTGTGGACGGACGTGCACCGGCAGAGCTACGTGCAGGTCCCTATCGGCCGGAGCAGGACAACGAGCAGCGCTTTGCACGGCTGCAGGAGCGACCACAACAGCCGGCAGTACAACAACAACAACAACAACAGCAGCAGCAGCAATTGCCTATGCAGCAGCAACAGTTGCCAGTGCAGCAAGAACAGCAGCAGCCACAGCAGCAGCCACAGCAGCAACCATTGTCACCACGTCAGAGCCTGGGCCTGCAGCCATCCGCCCTGACTCCTGCCAACCACAATGCCAACCAGCCACAACGCATGGGCCGTCGTCGTGTACACAGTCGCCGCCCTGCGCTGCACCAGCAGCCGCCACACAGCGGCCAGTTCCGGCAGCGCAACCAGCAGCTGCGCCAGAACCAGGAGTTCGAACGCTACATTCAGTCGTACCACAGCCACGGACCCTCTGTGGAAACGGTGAGTGGCAGTTGCAAGTGGGTGACAGTTAACCCGAATCCAATCTTCTCCTGCAGGTCTTTGAGTCATCCCCGTCGCCTCAACGCTACACTCAGTCCGTGAGCTCCAGCTCAAGTAGCTCGAGTGCACTGCGTCCTGAAGCAGATGCAGATGCGGTGTCCATTGGCGGCGCCAAGTCGCAGCAGCTGCGCACGTTTGAGCGCCAGGTGGCTGCACCTGTGGCGCCACAAAGCCAGAGTGCCAATGTGCAGGAGCAGGCACAGGTGCAGGACAGCATCAAGCCCATCTATGAAACCTCGCAGGCGCCCGCTGTTAGCTCCAGTTCCAGTTCCAGCTCCTCCTCGAGCTCAGTGAATCCTCCACCACCGCCAGTAGCGCCCAGCACAGCGCTGCCCAACGAGGCCAAGCTGGGAGGCGGCAGCTTCGAGTCCTCCTACGAGCCCGCCTACAATGTGGACAACAGTTACAACAGACCCAGCTACGACCAGGCTGGATTCAGCTATGACGACGTGCAGGACGATTACCAGGATCAGTATCCACCCGCAGTGGATGAGAGCTCTGGCTACGATGACTACGGCGAACAGGCTGGAGGCTACTTGCCCCCACAGCGTGGCTATGTGGCTCCTGCCCAGCCACGTCCCGTGGTCACCAAGACCATTCAGATTGTGCAGCCGGCGCTGAAGGCCAAGAAATACGAGGTGCGTCATCCGGCCATACAGAAGGAGTTCTACGACATCGAGGAGCGTGTGGTCATCAAGCCAGCAGGCACTTTGGTTGTGGAACTGGATCATCCTGTGGCCAAGATACCCAGGGGAGAGACCCTTCTACCCTTGGGCCATCCACATCCCGCTGTGGCAGCTGCCTACAACAACAACAACAACAATCGACAGGGCTACAATCAGAATGAGTACAGATCTGGCTACGACCAGCCGGATCGAGCAAGCAGCGCAGCCAAGGAGCAGTCGCAGGTGACCACCATCGGTTCCAGTGTGACCACCATGCCCAGCTACGATGCTGCGCCCAAGGGAGACTTCGTGGAGGCACAACTGCAGCAGCAGCAGCCACAGCCCAGCGATGCCGTCGACGCCAATCGACAGCCCCTGGCAGCCCCTTCATCTCCCCCTTCTCAATCCGGCTCCAGCACCAGCATCACTGCAACCGATGGCAATGGAAATCAGTTCCAAATCAGTCGCAAGCATTTGACGCCGAGTGTGATCTCTCGCCCGGAGCCAGAGCTGCAGGACTACGACTACGGACGCAGCGAGGCAAGTTACCCCTCCCAGCGTGGCTATCAACGTGCCGGCAGCTACAACCGCCAGCCAGCGTATCAGGTGCCCCCCAGCAATGATGACTACTTCAGCGGGGAGTTCCTGCCCAATGCCAATGCCGGCAATGTGGAGGCAAAGCCAGCCCGCCTAGAAGAGGCGCCTCCGCGTCCACAGATCATCAAGCACGAGCACAAGATTCATCTGCCTCCATCGCAGCACAACATCTACCTGGGACGCAGTCGCCAGCCAGCCCCGAAGGAGCAGCGCTTCGTTGGCGAGACGCCCGCCCATGTGGCGGAGCTGAAGCCCTATTTGCGCAGCCATGTGGGTCCCACAGTGGTGTATGCCAAGTCCGTGAACAGGGCAGCAGCTCCAGTATCACCCGCAGTATCTCGTAGTGGCTACTATCATCAGTCGTCGCGGCAACGCAGTCCTCTGGCCGAGGAGCTGGAGTACAGCGTGCCCTACTCCCGCATGCGCTACGATCCCAAGCAGGATTCCGCTCAGTTGGTTGAGGCACCTCAGCCCGTGGTGCAACCCAAGGAGCAGCAAACGGCCAAGGCGCAAATCCATCTGCAGATTCCTCACGAGAATGAACGGGATCAATCCATTGTGGCCACGGCGACGATAAGTCCCCTGAAACCCGACTGCGATCAGCAACAGGAACAGCAGAGGGAGCAGAAATCCTCTCGCCTACAGTTCCAGCGTCTGGTTGAGGCCCCTGCTGGTGGTGCTGCAGCTGCACCTGCTCCAGCTGCCGCTGCAGTGCCCACCACACAAGCCACGCCCACACCCCAGCTGGATGTGGATGTATCGCTCAACGGCGCCGCTGGCCACTTGAATCGACACCTGCAGCCCAACGAGCGCGTCATTTCCGCCACGGCTGCACCCACCGATGCGGCTGCCACCAGCGAAACCTTCCACAAGCGACGCATTGTGGTCAATCATCCGTTCCAGACAGTACGCGAGGTGGTCGAGCATGAGCCCATCACCAACTACCATCAGATTCAGGTGAACGAGCCCGCCTCGCCAGCCCTCTACCATCAGGCAGCCTACTACCAACAGCAGCCGCTGCAGACGCACGGCAACCTGGTGCACTACCAGGCTGGAGTCTATTAGCACCTTGGCACAGGAATCCGCGAGAACGAACAGTTGACAACCCTAGCATTTGAATAGTTATATAAGAGTTTACTTATTATATTGCATAGTACCCCCTTCAGATTGGTAGTGATCTTAACTACATATACTCGTATAATATTGACCCCCAAATAAGGCGATATGCATTTTCCCTAGACTAAGAACGCAGTTTTACTTGCCAATAATAAAATGCATACAAAATGCATCAAAAACTCAAGTTGTTCTAGTTTTCTATAAGATTCTCTTTAATCTCAAATTTGACATCTAAGAATATGTATTTATACCCTTCCTTCGACCATTGAAAAAGGTCAAAAAGGGTATACTAACTTTGCGCAAATGTATGTATCAGGCAGAAGCCCATAAGGTATATATATTCTTGATCTGGATCATTAGCCGAGTCGATTAAGCCATGACTGTCCGTCTGTACGGATGTCCGGATGACCAGACGAAATACAAATCTCAGCTATTATATAAGCTAGGACACCAAACTTGGTATGAAGGTTCCCATATACTTGGCGCAGATCAAGTTTATTTCCAATGTTGTGTGCCATGCACACCGCCTCTGCAAATCAATTATTTTATTATACCCTTCGACCATTGAGAATGGTCAAAAAAGGGTATACTAACTTTGTGCAAATGTATGTAACAGGCATAAGGAGGCGTGGGAGACCCCATAAAGTATATATATACTTGCTCAGGATCACAAGCCGAGTCGATTGAGCCATGTCTGTCTGTCTGTCCGTCTGTCCGTCTGTCTGTGTGAACGCACAGATCTCAGCTATTATAAAAGCTAGAGTTACCAAATTTGGCAGGAAGGTTCCTGTGTACTATAAGCAGATCAAGTTTATTTCAAATGTTAGGTGCCACGCCCACCGGCCCCACAAATCAATAATTTAATTTTTGAACTTAATTTGTGAGCGCTGTATAAAAGATACAACTTTCTGACTTTAACATATACTAAGCTGAATGAAAGATCTACGTAGTGTCCAAATCACAATCCGATCGAACAATAAACACAGAAGTTATTTAAGAAAGTATGAGCATAAAACCAAGTGCTTCTGTCAGCTAACAAGGGAGGCGGGCAAGCGCGAAGCGCGAGCGCCATCTGTCGGGATTAATTTCAAAGCATGTGCATATGCATATGTGTATGAATTTAACAAATTAAACTACACGGGAACATAGGTCGAAGGGTATCCCACTGTCGCGTTTAGCGCGACTGTTGCTCTCGTTTTTGAAGTCAATTTGTAAGCGACGTATAGAAGGTACAACATTCTGACTTAAATTATCTGCGTATCTTCCGAATTGCAATCCAATCGGACAGTAAAAACATAAGTTATGAGAATAACACCAAGAGTTTGTGTCAGCTAACAAGGCAAGCACGTACATATATATATACCGGAACATAGGTCGAAGGGTGTCCTATTGTCACGTGCGGCTCGACTGTTGCTCTCGTTAAACATTGTATATTAAAAATTGTCTACCCGCCATTAATCTACAAACATTTTCCTTAATCTCTTGTAAACTCGGAATCTAATAGCTCTGTAGTTCGCTTTTAGAATAATTAAGTTATTTCGAAACCCTCATTGCTGTCGATTGATCCAATAGCATCTATATTTATATGAAATTTTTAGCAGATTATTTATACATATAGAAAAAGTCCGATGTACATTATTCGGTTGCAATATATTGAAAATAAAAAAATCGACTGATAGTTTGTATGGCAAATTAATAACATATCGACCTGTTCCGACTTGTTCCGTCTTATTTGCAGCATCAGTTCTAAGAAGCATTTGTGCCATGTTTCATTAAGAGCTGAGACACTATTTTGTGTTGTCACAGGCAGACCTGGCTAGAATGACTCCTCAGTTGATGCTGATAGGAATATATATAAATAATTTAAGGGGTCGGAGATGTCTCGTAAGGTGCGTTGCAAAATCCTGGTCAAAATTAATATATCCTTTGCAAGGTTATAAGTATCAAGTCACTTATTGATCTTACTGATCTTTTTACATGAGTAACATATCGAAACTATATAAACACACGATATATACACTCTTTAAATAGCATAATTCAAATATATCTTTTCCCAGACATAACCATTAACCTTGCCCATTGAAAACATCATTTTGTTCACATATATAATATAATAATTTTATTGGTTCTCATTTTGTTTCTTTTGTTTTTACGAAAATTATATTTAAGCACTAAGCATACAACGAACAAACTTACAGTTACATTTTATAATGCAATTAAAACATTGACTTTATAATATTATAATTGTTTATACTTTTCGCAGCGCATCAGGACTACTTTATTATTTGTAAAATACAGATTTTTGTATGTTTTCCTCATTTTGTTTTGTTTTTTTTTGTGTGTGGGTTTTTCATTTAGAATTTCTTTTGTTTTTCCATTCATCGTTTATGTATTTAGAAGTAATCGTTTATAATTTATGCAGTATTTATATCAAAAATACAAAAATCATCGTTGCGATTGTTCAACGCATTCTATTTTGTTTAGTTTTTGTAAATTTTTATATTTTGTTTTTTGTTTTGATTGTCTCCTCTCACTGTGGCGGTGTTTGACTGGAACGACGTTTATCCTTTTCCTTCTCCTTCTCCTTGTCGCCTCCCTTGCGACCAAAGATGCGGAACATGCCGCTGCGTCGCTCGTCTTTGCTCTTGCTGCCCTTCACGCCGGACACGGAGGAGATGGACTGAGCTTCGCTTTCGCTGGAGCTTTCGGCAGAGACACGGGTAAAGCTGATGGAGTCGGGTTGCAGCGAGACGGGGCGATTGCTCTCAAAGCGGCTGTTGCCCCAACCTGTGAAAATGATAAGAGAGGGAGGTGAGTATGATATGCATATAGAAGAATCAGAGAGAGCGAGCGAGAGTTGATGTAGAAGCGCATGCAGTGTAACACAAAAAAGAGAGCGAAGAAGTCACGAGTAACTATGAAGATCTTCGGTGTGCCGAAGTCGCAATACTCATGCAGATCGGAGCTAATAATGTATTGAACAAGAATATATATACAAGTATTTATATATTAAGTAAGAAGATATAGAATAGTATTAAACTGAGGGAATTGTAGATTTGAGAGTTGTTGTAACAGATCAACAGGCGGACATGATAAGACAATTAGATCTTTACTATGCTGATTTTAATGCTGACCAAGAATATATATATTGAATATATACTTTCAGCTTACAATACCATCTGCAGAAGCATGAGAATGTCGAGTGAGTGTGCGTGCAAAATATACAACATTATGAACAAAGATCCAGAGTGAGAGATCGGGAGAGAGATAACATATAGACAGATATTTTGGGAGATAATACTTTGCAAACTCGTGCGCAGATACGATCGTCGCATTAGCTTGGTCGATTTCAACGTGGAACCTTCACACAAAACTTTTTTCAAGGCATGCAGAACGAAAGACAGACAGAGAGAGAGGGAGAGGAAGAGAGAAAGAGAGAACTTAGACAGAGTAACCGATAACCAAAAAAATCCAAATCTATCCAAAAATAAAGAGTATATCTAAACTAGTCTTATTCTCTAGGTTAGGATGAATGTTTCTTGTTGTTTGTTTTGTTGTTGTTTTGTTCGTGCTAACCACCGATTCCGTCGTTATTGTTATTTAGATGGAGACCCATGTAGCTTGGGTTACTGATGGCATTGTTATGCTGATCCCCGTAGCCGGTGGATGACTTTGTCGATGAGGTTGGTGAGCTCGTTAGATGCCAAACCGTGCGACTGCTGGTCGCATGTTGTTGTTGTTGTATAGTTGTTGTTGTTGTCGTAGACTTGATATTACCATTGCCATTGCTGCTGGCTCCGCTGCTCGAGTAGCTAATGGTGCGTTTGGTTGTCGACGTGCTGCTGTTGCTGTGTCCATTGTTGTTGTTGTTGTTGCTGCTGCTGCTGGTTGTGCTGCTGCTGGCGTCGTAGCTGTTGCCCGGCGCATGTGCCTCCATCTCAATAAACTTGCGCGTGCTGTCAATGCGTCCCGTATTCAGTGAGGGCACGCGCTGTGGCGATGCCAAGTGCTGCTGCTGTCGCACCACATGGCTGTTGTAGTACTCCGCGGGCAACTGTTGCTGCTGCTGCTGTTGACTGGCGGCTGCATTGAACGCATTGATGCGCTGCTGCACCTGCGCCGCATGGCCACTGGAGCTGCCCAACGGCGGCATCGTTGTGGGCAATGGCGGCGGATTATCTAATGATGCAATGCGGATTTCGGGAGGGGACACGTTTTTACAATGTTGTTGTTTTTTGGATGAGAAGAGTGTGTGAGTGAGTGATTGATTGTGTGTGTGTGTATATATGGTGTGTGTGTGTGTGTGTGGACAAACACAACTAGCCGAGAGAGTTCACGAGGCTACTGCGTGTGCTCTGACTTACCTGATTGCCTCATCTCGCTATTGCGCTGCAGAACAACGCTGTCGTCTTTGCTGCTGCCATTCTGGGCGGGCAGGGTGTTAGCGCGGCCATCGGTTAGATCTGAAACACACACATAACCTCAATAAGCATATAAATTATATATTTTACAGGGTACACACCATTGCTGGAACTTTGGCGATTACGCAACACGACCAGATTCTCTTGGCTCTGGCGGGTGGTGGCCACAGGCGGTGCACCACGTGGCGGTATCGGTGGCTTCTGATCGTAACCCGCTGTGGGTGAACTGGGCTGGGAAGTTTGTTGTGGTTGCTGCTGCTGTTGTTGCTGCTGCTGTTGCATCTGTCGCTGCAGGAAGGCCATTTGGGGCGTGGCAGCTGCGTCTACGTTCTGCAGGATGCTGGCGCGGCGCTGTGAATCTGGCGAGGAGTTGCGTGAACTGACGGGCGACTCCACATTGCTGGTCACCTTGATGTCCGGCGAGCTGCTCGATTGTTGCTGTCGGAAGAGGAATAGAAATAGGTTAATGTGAGTTACTCAGAGGGATCCGGGTGTGGATTCTTCCTTACCTTCATGGACTCATCGTAGCTGAGTAGCTGTAGATTTGGCGGCAGACTAGCGTGGAAGGATATCTTGCGTACCCAGTCGTTCATGATGTCCAGCGAGGGTGCCTCGAAGAGGAACTCTGAGCCATCGGGCAGCTTTAGACGGAACACATACTTCTTCTTGGTGTAATCATCGGCACGTTCGCACTTCGCACCGAGAATGTTAACCGGAGCCGTCGCTGTCTTCTGTTGCAGGAAATCGTTCTCGTCCTTGAAGAAGCAGACCAACTGGCCGCAGAGCACCGTGTGGAACTGCTTCCACGAGCGAACCGGTGCCTTTTTGCCACCCGACTGCAGACCATGTTTGCGCTCGAGCATGCCCTGAATCTCCACAGGGGGCAGATCGAATCCCTCACCCTTCTGGTTCTTGCGGAACGACTGTGCCCGACGGCGCGTGGTGAATGAAGGTGTTCGTTTGGCTTGCTTGGGTTGCACCTTCATGCTCTCGGCACGCTTCACATTCGCGTCGGCAGAGCCGCGACGCAGTCTATCACCGAAAATGCTGCCCGAGCTGCTCTTCTGCAGGCCCAATTGCTCGTCCAGCAGCTGTTCCTGGAAGGGCGGACGTAGCTGTGCTCCCTGCGCGATGGCAGGTGATTGAGCTGCACTACCAGGTGCACTGCCCGCCGCGTTGCCAGCACCAATGGTCACCATGGGTGCGGAGAAGATCGGTGTCTTCTCCTGGGCAGCTGCATTGTTGCGATGCTCCTGTTGCTTCTCGGCCCGACGACGTTCGTCGTTCAGACGCTGCAATTCCTTCTGTTTCAGTTGCTCGAGGCGTTCCTTCTCCAGACGCTCCTTCTCCTTCAGCTTGGCCAACTTCTCGTGCTCTAACTGCTTCCGGAAACGCTGTTCCAGCAGTGTGATGCGCTTGATGGCCTGGAATTTCTCCTCCTGTGCGGCGACTGTCTTCTCAAAGTCCTCGTGGCGTCGCAGCAAATCCTCCACCTGGGGTATGGAGTCACCCAGCTTGGCATCCTTCAGCTGCGGCTCGCGTGAGCTTATCCATTGCTCAAGTATCTCGGCATCCTTGAGGAAGAGTTGTGTGTCCAGATTGAGTTCGTAGATCTCCTTGCGCTGCTGCAGTGTCTGCTCCAGCAGCTCATGGCGGGATTGCAGCACCTTGATCTTGTCCTCGACTTCGTGCGCCAGGAAATGCTTCTCCTTGATCAGTTTCTGTCCATTCGCAGTGAAATTGGCAAAGGTATCGTCACGTGCGCGGATCTCAGCATGATGATCCTTGATGCTGGCCAGAAGCAGCTCAGCCCCAGCCACACTAGTGGCCAGTTCGGGTGCCGTGATCTTGGCAAGCATCTCATTGATCCACGCAATCAGATCGCGATACTCATCGAAGTAAGATTGCAGCTGCTCCGCCTGGCTGAGCTTGCTCTTGCGCGCATTTGTCTTCTCCTTCAGGTCTGTCCAAGCCTCCACAGTCTCATCGCGCTTCACCTCGATGTGTTCACGTGCATCGGGATAGATCTCGCCCAGCTTGACAGCCTCCGCCAGCACAGAGTCCACTTGCTCCTTGATGGCAATGAGTTCTCCCTCGAACACGGAATGCTTGCGGCCCAGCGCCTGAATACTCTCCAGATCCTGTCCATAATCCTCGGAAATGAGCGATGCATCCTTCTCATTGATCAGCGAGATGGTCTCATCGGCCACACGATCATAGACATGCACCTGCTTGGCACCGGCCAAGGCATCTTGGCGAGCATTCACCAGATCCTTGAGCTCATCCCACAGCTGCTTGGTGTCATCTCGCTTGGCCTTGATCGAGCTGCGATATGGATTGTTCTCCTGAATGAGACGATCTCCTCGCTCCAAGCAAGCCTCCACACGTGCCTCATTCGCATTCAGATTCGACACAAACGACTCGAAGGCCAACATCAATTGCTCGACGTGCTCCACATCCTCGCCGTAATCCTCGCTGGCCGTGACTGTCATTTGATCGGCAACCCACTCGTGCAGCTCCTCCGTTTCGCGCAAGTACTCAAAGAGCTTCTTGCACTCGCTGAGGCGCAGTTCCCGGTCCTTGGCCAGACGAAGTAGCTCCGCATATTGCTGCGACACGGCGCCATTCTTCTCCTGAATGTTGGCGCTGTCGAAGTGATTGCGTTCAATGAGACCCGTTGCCAGCTTGTTGACCTTGTCGATGGATGGCTTGAAGGCAGTCAGCTCCCGCTGCAGCACCTCCAGTTTCTTCTGATGCGCCTGCACGGAAATCTCGTCACGTCCATAGTCGCTGCTCGCCAATATGGGACGCTTCTCTCGCATCCAGGCATCCGCCTCGTTGGCCTCCACATAGAACAGTTGACTCTCGACCGCGTCGAGGAGACGCAGCCGGCGAATGGCAGCCGAGTCTCTGAGCTGCACGAGCTGCTTCTGCAGCAGCTCCGATTTGTATTGGATCTGCTCGCTGGCAAAGTGATTGTCACGAATCATTTGCTGGCCACGCTGCAGTAGCGCCTGGATGAGTGGCTCCTGTGACGTCAGCTCTGCCTCCAGTGCGTTGTGCTTCTTCTGCAGGCCCTGCACGGCCAAGAGGCTGCTGCCCAGATCCTGTGAGCCGGCAATCAGTTGCTTCTCCGACAACCACTGCAGTTCATCCTCGGCATCGCGCAGGAACTGCTGCAAGCTCAGTGAATCCTCCAGGTTCTCGCGACGAATGGCAATGGGTTCGTGGAGGGTGTTGTAGCGTTTAATGGTCACCATGGCGCGTTCATGAATCTCATGCTTGAGGAAGTGATCCATCTGGAAGAACTGTTCGTCCTTCACCTTCAGTTGATCGGCCAACTCGTTGTGATGGGCCACATCCGCTTCGAGGCGTTCGTGCTTCTTCAGCAGATTGCTAACAGTGGCCAAGTCCTTGCCGTAGTCCTCGCTAGACAACTGCACCTCAACGTCATCCATCCAGTTGTTGAACTCGTCGATGCTGCGGTTGAAGGCCAATGCTTCGTGAGCCTGTTGCAGCTTCTCCTTCTTGGCCTTCGAAGCTGCCTTCAGCTTGAGCCAGTCGCCCTCGAGCAACTGCACCTGCTGGGCAATTTCATCCTTGGCAAAGTGCTCGCCACGAATCAAACGCTCGCCCTCACTGATGACAGCCTGAACGCGTGGCGAGTTGCTCAGCAGTTCCGCATCGAAGGCAGTGTGTTTTTGAATCTTGCTCTGCAGATTGCTTGGCTCGCGATAGTTCTCATCCAGCGCCACCTGCAGCTTCTGCACCAGCCAGCGATCGATCTCGTACAGGCTGCGCAGGAACTCCTGCAGCTGCAGCGATTGCAGCAGACGATGCTTGCGCTCCGCTGTCAGGTCGAGCAGCTTCTGCTTGCGGCGCAGCACGTAGGCAAGTTTCTCGCGGATCAGATCGGCATCCTTGGGCTCACCCTCGAGAATGCTGTTGGCAAACTTCTGCAGCGCATCCACATGGTCGGCATCGAGTAGCTTCTCGAAGGCGTCGTGCTTCTTCAGCAGACGCTCCACTGCTGTATAGGAGTCACCCAGATCGTCGTTGTTCAGGAATGCCTCCTTGTTGGCCAACCAGATCTCCACCTGCTCCACTTGTGCCTTGAAGAGTTGTAGCTGATGTGCCTCGGTGAGGTCACGCGCACGCTCGCTCCACGCCTCGTGCAGTGTCTGATGCAGTTCCTCGAGAACGCGCAGATACTGCTTGACACTCTCAGGCTGCTTGGCCTGCCCGCTCAGCTGCTCGCCATGTTGCTTCAGCCCTGCGAATGCCTGATCACGTCCCTCGATCTCCACCTTGCGCTCCTGATGCAACTCCAGCTGTGTCTCGCAGTCGTTGATGGTCGACGGCGCCTGCGTGGCATTCATCTTCTTCACCATGTCGTTGACCCACAGCTCCAGTTCGCGCACATCGGAGACGAACTTGTGCACCAGATATGCCTCATTCAGCACCGACTGCCGCTTCACCGAGAGGTTCTGCAGATTGCCCCACGATTTGTGCAGCTCCTGCAGCTTGCGTTCGATCACCTGAGCTCCACGCTCGGGATACTTGCGAATGAGGAACTCTGCCGCTGTCTCGTGCTCATCGATCTTCTGCTTCACTGCCGACATGTCGCGCTCCAGTGCCTCCTCGCGGCGTATCAAGGCCTCAACAGCGGCCAAATCGCGTCCAGTGTCTGCTGAGCTCATGGCCAGAGCCTTCTCGGCAATACGTTCGGCAGTGTCATCCACATCCCGATTGAAGAC
Source organism: Zaprionus davidi (assembly GCA_018903715.1). NCBI lineage: Eukaryota > Metazoa > Arthropoda > Insecta > Diptera > Drosophilidae > Zaprionus > Zaprionus davidi. The sequence continues at coordinate 1,208,542 of JAEIGL010000009.1, read as the reverse complement.
ATGAATCTCATTGGCGCCGCCAAGCAGAGCACGGTACGCGTTGAGTGCTCCCTGCAGTTGTCGCCAATTGTGGTTGAAGTCGCGTCTGCGCTTGTCCACGCTCTGCGTATCCGCCGGCAGCTGTGCCTGATTGATTAACTTGTCTGCCAACTGATTGATGTGCTTGACACGCTGATCATCCACACGCATGTCGGAGTCGACATCGTCTAGCTTGCGCATCAGTGCATTGCAATGCTCCAGATCGCGTCCTGTGTCGCTGGCCTGCACCATCATCTCCTTGTCACGTATCCAGGCCTCAATCTTGTCCAGCTGATTGTTGAATTCCAATATGTCTTGGGCCTCTTCGAGGCCACGGCCACGCTGATCCAACTCATCGAGCAGTCCCTGCCAGGCAGCGAGAACACGTTCAATCGCCTGCTTAATCTCTGGCGAGGATTCATGCTGCTTGCTAATGAGTATGACGCCCGTGTCCTGGATCTCCTTGATGCGTCCCTGATTGGCAGAGACTTCCGCCTGGAAGGCCTGATGTTTCTGCAGCTTCTTAATCTTCTCATCGAGATTGGTCACCTCAGCATAGGAGGCTGCATCCGCCTCCAGTTTCTTCTGCTTCTCGCTGATCCACGACTCTGCCTCGGCACAGTCGCGCACAAACTTGGCATAGAGCAGCGCATCCTCGAGCTTATAGCGACGCACGGCACACAGATCCTTCACCTTCTGGCGACGCGCCAGAACTCCCTGTAGGATGGTCTGAATGTTGGCACTGTCGTAGTGACGCTGCTCGATCAGTTTGCGTCCATGCTCCTGCAGCAGGGCAACCTTCTCCTCCTGCGTCTGAATGACACGTTCGAACTCGTCATGTTTCTTGATCTTGTTCTGCACATCCTCCACAGTCTGACCGAAGTCGGAACTGCTGAGGGCAGCCTGCTGCGTGCTTGAGAGATTGTCAATCTGTTTGGCATCGCGCAGGAAGCAGAACAAGTCGATCTTCTGCTCCAGCATGATCTTCTTCTTGTTCCAGGCTGCATGCAGCTTCTGACGCTCATCCAACATGGCAGCACACTTCTCCTCCACATCGGCAGCTGCATAATGTCCGGTCTGCACCATTGAATCGCTTAGTTCGTTGAGGTAACGGAACTTATCCTCCCTGGCCTCGATCTCGCCATAGATGGCATCGTGCTGAATCTTCAGGGCAGTTGCGCCAGCAGCATCGCTGACATGTTCCTCGGCTTGGAGGGCGGCACGCAAGTTGGCAGACCATGAGACAATGTCACGCACATCGGTGAGGAATGTTTGCAGATCCGAACTGGCTGCCAGGCGATCACCACGTGCAGTCGAACGTTCCTTCAGATCATTCCATGCCGCGACAACCTTGTCCTGTTGCTGAGCAATGGCAGCAGCATTTGATGGATACTTCGCCTGCAGACGCACCGAATCCTCAACCAACACCTGCAGCTGAGCCTCCAGTGCAACCAGATCATTCTCAAAGCCTTCGTGCTTGCGCAGCAGTGCCAACGCTGAGTTCAGATCCTTACCCAGCTCCGAGGAGAGGGCGGCATTTTTGTCCTGTATGCGGAAAAGAGCCTCGGCCACATCGCGATGGAAACGATGAATTTCACCAGCCGCATGCAGCTTCTGTTCGCGTTGATTCAGCAGTTTCAGTAGATTCTCCCAAGACGTTCTAGAAAGGAGAGAGAGAAAGAAGGAGAGTGAGTGATTGATAAGCAAGAAGAGCAAACCTGATCTTACCTTAGTTGTTCTTGTCTCTTCTCCACCTCATTGGCATAGGAGCTTTCCGAATCGATTAATTTCTTGGCCAGCAACTCACACTGATCCACACGATCGGCGCCGACCTCAACGCGATGTTTCAGATCATCGAATTTGTTCTGCAACAGCTGCAAATGCTCGAAGTCCTGTCCGTAATCCTCAGATGATGCCGTTTGTTCCTGCTCACGAATCCATTGCTCAACCTCATCCGATTCCAGGAAGTACTCATGCTTCGACAGGCTTTCCATGAGTCGCATCTGTCGTTGCGATGCCAATTTGTGCAGCGACTTCAGCATCTTCTCGATAAGTTGCTGCTTCGCGGCAAGCACCTTGCTATCTGGATGCTGGGCAGCCACCATGGCGGCACAGGTATGTCCCATTTCGGTGACAATGCCTGAATATGTGTCCAATTCCAGCTCGATGGTCTTGTGTTTGGTTAGCAACTTGGCCGCAGAATCACGATCTCTGCCATATTCGGTGGATCGCAGCGCGTTGTTGCGTTCACCCAACCAGGACTCAATCTCGCCGGCATCGAACAGATATTGCTGCGCCTTCAGTGACATCTCCAGTTTGCGTGTTCGCTCGCTGCAATGCAGATCAAGATCTTGCCAGGCCTGCTCCAATTGGGCACACAATGCCTGCACATTCTCATGCTCGGGATGCTGCAGGGCAACGAGTGCTTGTCCAGCTTGCAATGCTTTATTGATCATGGGCTGATGGCCCTTGATCTCAGCTTCCAGTTTCTTGTGTTTCTTGTACAGCGACTGTGCCTGATGCAGATTCTGACCCAGTTCATTTGACTTAGCTGCTGGCAAATGGTCGTTGATCCATTGGAACTCAGCGTCGAGTTCGAAAACAAACTTGTGGAAGTTCAGACTCTCCTCGAGCTTCTCGCGACGCTTCTGTGTGGGATCACGAAGATCTTTGAAGCGTTGCTGCAATTCCTTGGTCTCATCCTCAATGTTCTTGGCATTGAAGTGACCCTCATGGGCCATATCATCGCCAGTGGAGACCAATTCGGCAACCTTTTGGTCCCAAATGGTGATCTCCGATTCGAGCAGTTGCTGCTTGTTGATCAAATCTTTGCAGCTTCTCAGATCGTTGCCCACATCCTTGCTCTTGAGCGCTGCGTCCAGTTCGTCCACCTTATTCTTGGCATCCTCAATGGCGCGATTGTGTTCACGCTGCGACGCAGCCTGTTCCAGCTTGCGTCCCTTGTCCTCGGAGAGTGCCAGCAGATCCTTCCACTTCTTGTTCAAATCGCTCACACGATGTTCCACTTCGGGTACACGATTCTCGGCCTGAATCAGAGCCTGCGCATCTTTGTTAACATTGCGTAGCTGCCCCTCATTCGCGCGCAGTTCACGCTCGAAGGCCTTGTGCTTCTGCAGCTTCCTGGGCAGATTGGTCAGATCGCGATAGCTTTCATCGCCAGCAATTTTGGTCTTGTCCTGCAGCCAAGCCTTGAGGTCATCAGCCTCGGCAGCAAACTTGTGATAATCCTTGGAAGCTTGCAGCAGACGTTTGCGCTCAAAGGCGCGATCCTTGACAGCCTTGCGCTTGCCCAGCACCTGACTGCGACGGTCACCAATGCTGTTGGGGGTAGGGGGAAAGGAGGATTAGCTTTGGGCATTGTAGAAACCTCATTTCACTTACTACTTGGCATCGTAGTGATCGTTGGCAATCAGCTTATCCGCGTTGTCCGAGAAACCCTTGAGGATTTTATCCTGGGCCATTAGACTCTTCTCAAAGTCCAGATGACGCTTGAGTATGGCTTCCACCTCATCCAGAGAGGACTGTAAGCAAATTGGAACATGAGAGATTAGTTCATTTTGAATAACTCTTCACTTACGCCCAGATTGTTGTACTCCAGGAACGCCTCGTGGCTCTTGGTGGTGGCATCGATCTTGTCCGCTTCGCGATTGAAATTCTGCAATTCAACGCACTGCAGCAGCCACTTTTGCTTCTCGCTCCAGCCACGATGAATGGCATCCTGTTCGGCCTTCAGGCGTTCAATCAGCTGCACTGTCTCTGCCATGTTAGGTTTGCCATCGGACAGCTGCTTACCCAGTTGGATGACCTCGACGAATTCGTTGTCATGTGCCTTGATATCATCGCCCAGATCGTTGTGTTTCTTCAACAGATTATTGGCGGTCTCCACATCACGCGCTGACTCGTCGGCATTCAGTTGATCCTTGACAGAATCAATCCATGCCAACAGCGTCTTGGCGCTGTTATTGAAGATCTGCTGACCCACCTCGCTTTCGATACGGGCGCGCAGTTCGCTGCCACGTTGCTGCACCTGTTGCCACATGTCCTGCACCTCCTGTTGGCGCGCGTTGACATTGTCCCGTTCCGCTGGATAGGCATTCTTCACCGAGTTGCCCAGATAAGTGACACGATTTACCTTCTCCTCAACTGGAGCCAGCTCCCTCTCCAGGTTTTGATGACGACGCTGCAGTGCCTGCACCGTCTTCAGGTCTGGCGTAATGACAGCAGTGTCCAGCTGCAGCATCTTCTCGCTCATCCAGACCTTTGCCTCATCGCAGGTGCGATTGAAGAGCTCCACACTGGAGGCACCCTCCAGGCTCTTCTCACGCTGTGCCTTAGCATTGTTGAGACGTTGCCAGATCTGATGGATTTGTCGCTGGCGTGCAATGATCTTGTCCAGCTGCGAATGCCCTTGACGGCGGAATGTGTCCACAGCACCATCGATTTCCTCGACGCGCTTTGAGGCAGCCGACAAATCGGTGATGAACTTCTCGAACTTGCGCTTGGCATTGTCGACGCCATCACCTTCGTCGGTCTTGATCATGCGCTCCTTCTCCTTCATCCACTTCTCGAAATCATCGCACTCGCGATAGAAGCCAAACAAGTGTATCGAATCCTCGAGCAGGGCGTGTCGCTTCTGTGCCATCTCCTGCAGCTCATCGTACGTGGCATTGATGCGTTGCTGTCTCTTCTCCACGCTGTCTGCATTCTCGTTGATGCTCTGATTGGAGGTGCGGCGCTGGACCAATGGTTTGGGTGCCACACTCACTGGTTTGATGCGCTTCACTGGCACCACTTGACGGACCAGAATGGTCTTCTTCACCTTCTGCAGACTCTTCACCTTCTCCGCCTTGGGCACAATGCAGGCAACGGGCCGTGCCTCGATTTCACGCACATAATTTGCCGGCACGAATCCCTCGTGACCGTTGTCTTTGCGCACACACCACCAATCATCGTTGGTCTTCGACTTGAGCAGCATCACTTCGCCCTTGTCCATCTTCATGCCTTGGCCCTCGAAGGGGAAGAGCGAACGCACATGGGGTAACATTTTTGTTTCGGTCACCTTCTTGTGCTCCAGTTTCTCCACCCATTCGTCTTCCCATACTTCTTTGGGCACCAGTCGCGTCTCGTTCACCCATTCCGCTTGCTCCACCTCTGGCAGATCGGGCTCAGCTGCTGTCAACTCCAATGTGCAGATGCCCGCCTTGATGAGCTTATCGGCCTGCTGATTCAGGTTGAGTATATCACCCGAGTAGGCATTAAGTTCACCCTGCAGATCGCGATGACGCTGCAGCAAGGCCTGCGCCGAGGGCTCATCATTGCCGTAGTCCCGCGAGTTAACCAGCGCCATTTTTTCATTGAGCCACGACTCCGCCTCGTTGGCATCTGTGTAGAACTGATAGGCCTCGGCCGCATCCTCCAACTGGCGGCGACGCAGCTCCACAAGCGATTCAAGTGCCTGCCAATGTTCCGCCAGGGAATCAATGCGACTCTTAATCTCACTGACACGCGGATGCTTTTCGCTAATCAATCGCTTGCCCGCATCGGACATTTGCGAAGATTTCGGCTTGCGCGACTTGATCTCATCCTCGAGTGCTTTGTGCTTCTGCTGCAGCGAAAGCACAGCGCGCAGATCCTTTGCAGTGATGCCTGTCTTACAGATGCGCTGCTTGTCAACCAGCCAACTCTCCTCGTTGTCATAGTCCTCCATGAAGTGATGGAAATTCCTTGCTTCCTCAAGACGCGCACGACGCTGGGCCGACAGTTTCAGCAGCTGAGCATAGGCCTCCTCCAGCTGCTCGAGGCGTTGGGCAAGCAAAGCGGAATCCTTATGCTCGGAGCTCTTGTAGGGCAGTGCCTGGCGATTGAAACGCTTCAGAGTCTCACCGTATGTGTTGACCTGCAGTTCCTGCAGTGAATGCGCCTGCAGCAGCTCCTCCACGCCCAGCAAATGTGGACCCACATCCTCGGAGGCAAACTGCTGTTGCAACTCACGCACAGACTCGGTGGTGCTGGCTATTTCACGCAGCAAGTTCATCAGGTTGCTCATTTGCGACAGATTCAAGCGCTGATTCTCCAACAGCTCCAGCAATTTACGCCACTTATCCATGACTTCCTGTTCGCGTCGCTTGACACGCTCCTTGCCGTGATAGTTCTCCTTCTCCAGTTCATTGGCCATGGCAGTCAGATCATTGAATCGCTCCACACGTGCCAAGATATCAGCAGAGATGGCCTCATGCTTCTTTAGCGTGGCATCCACCTGGCGCAAATAACGCGGATCCGAAAGCACTTGAATCATTTCCTTCAGGTAACCCTCACGAAGCACTGATTTCTTTTCGAATTTGTAATTCAGCTGCTCCAGTTTCTCCTGACGCAGCAGCTCCTCACGCAGTGCTACCTCCCGATTGTGTTCGGCATATTCCAAAATCTGCCAGGCCTTCTCAATATCGTTGACCAGTTGTCCATCTTGTGGGTTGTAGGGCGGTTGATTCAATGCTTTCAGCAACGTGTTTATGGTGAAGTACAATGCCTCAATCTCGCTGCGTTCCTTGTACCTAAGGAGGAAGAGGAGATAGAGTTAATTTTGGGATTCATCAGATATCATAATTCCTATTCACTTACTTGGGCGGCTTCTCAATGGTGCGATACTCCTTGAAGGCCAACAGTTCGCGCTGTATGCCTTCGAGGGAGTTGGGCAAGTCACGCTGCTCCAGCTCCAATGTTTTCTGTCTAATCCAACTGAGCAGATTCGTGGTCAATCGTTCGTAGTGCATTTTCTTGCGATCCGCGTCCATCAGTTGGCCCACAATCTAAAAAGAAGGGAGACAGACTTAGATAACTTTCCAACAGGCCCAACCCTCAGCTGCAATCCAATGTGAAATAGAGCGTTAACTACATAGATCGCTCGATGGCTCGTTACGCTGCGCCAGCTTCAGCCACCCATGTAGCTGCGTATCAAACTGAACACACGAACTGACACTGCCCCCGACCCTGACTGTCATCCCAGCTCATTTGATTTGAAATTCCAGGTGTGTACTCACATTGGCAATGCGCTTGCCGCTCTTCTGCTCGTTCTTCATGCGGGCAAACGTGTGATAATATGAGGCCACATAGGTCAAGATCGATTTCTCGTCCGGTCGTGCTGAATCAATGTCCTCGGCATCGAGCAGACTGCAGAGGGGAAACACATTATGTAAGGGGGGAATCGGATTAATATATGAGTTGCTTTACCTTGGAATGCCCAATTCGTTGGCTGCCGTATCGAAGGCGTGATTCAGATTATCCAAATTGGAGTTCTTTGAGTTGACAATCGTGCTGTATTCGAACAGATCGGGGCGATGGGAGTGAATGAGCGCATTGAAACCCAGGCCGGAGCGCCACGAGGAAGTAAAGTCCTGAATATTGACACCAGGATAGCCGTGCGTTTTGCGCTGACACCACAAAAGGAGCGCATCTTTGGCTGAACGTTTCTCGCTGGATTCGTTTTCCTCGTCCTAAGCAGAAAAGAGATAAAATTAAATAAGTTTATACCTTCGATATAGATTGTTTCTACATACCACATCGATGACGATTTCCTGAATTTGAAAGCGCAATATAATGGTCCAGATCAGACCCAAGATCAACCTGGGATTGCCGTCCACAATGTCCTCAGCACCAATGGACTCCAAACGTACCTGCAACGTAGGGCATGTGTATATTGTATACTCTATATATAGATGCAGAGACAGCCTGCCTGCTTGGGGTTACCCGGTTCGCTAAGCTGCGCGTATCGAGTTACCCGTTTCACAAGACAAAGCACGCGAAGAGACCAAGAAAAGCAAGAAGCAAGTGAAGCACAGCTCGAGTTCGTGCCCCAACAGCAACAGCAACAGCAACAACAACAAGTCACGCAATATCAGAGCGCATACCTAGCGCAGGTGCTTAACCTGCCTGTCAGTCTATCTCAGGTTCATTTGAATGTATAGTAGGTCATGCGGCGTGAACAGGCAGGTAGCCAGGGAGAAAAATAGGCGAAGAAAGCATAAGTTACGACTGATCTTTATCTCTTCAGCTGAGCTTTTAGTCCGTTTAAAAGTTGATTAATAGCTGAAGCGACGGGGGAGGAGAGGGAGTAGGAGAAGTAATCAATAAGAATACGATTGAACGCTTCATTGACGCTGTCTAGGCGATTCTCAGGCCACTGTACGGTCAGTGAGCTTCTTCAGGCTTTAGAAAAACCAATTAAAATGCAATAAAAACGATGCGACAAGCCCAAAAACCAACAACTTTCACTGTATCAATGCGTATAGAGATTGTCATTGTTGCTACTGTTGTTGCTGTGGTTGTTTGCTGGTCTTAAGCGCAAATTACATAGCATTTAAAGTGCATTAAAGAGCGCCATTGTTTCTAATTAGATTAGGCTTAAAACATGTACTAGCAACAGCTGGATGTATGTGGATGCAAGTGAAACTATGTCGCACGCAAGAGAGACAAGCTAATTGATATGGCAGAGGGGAGAGCAGGGCGG